>CM070652.1:4095008-5295008 GCA_036346575.1 Dendrocalamus sinicus
AATCGGCTATTTGAACCGATCAAATTAGGCCGTGGTCGGTCTGACCTTTCCGTTTTCTGGCAGGGAAATCAATCGTCCGGCCCAAACCATAAATAGGATTTCCTCAATCAGAGGATTAGTCCAAAACTGCCAAACTAACACTGTCTTCTGACAGCACCGAACAACCGGTCAAGCCTGTTCGTCTGCGAGTTCTTGCCTTCTTGGCCATCGCATGATATCAGTTTGTGACTCGTGAGACAATGTCAAGCACTGACGTTCAGCAACCACCAACTGCATAAGGATGGTTGAGTTAAAATGGCAATGAAAAAGAGGGGAGCAGTTATTCAATAGATATCGATAGCGATGAGGTATGCAATGCCGTCGTGGGAAGAATTCCACTGAATTTATGCTTTTATATACTTGATTTGGTTAATTACGAAGGAGGAGAAGGGTACTGTTGTCGCCGTCAGGAGCTCGCCAGTTGACAAGGCCATGGCTTTCTCTGTAGACGGGTGGCAAAGTTGCTGCACTTAACTGCAATCTTTTTCAGTGAGAAGAGGTTAAAATGACAAGATCTGGCCGAAGCACTATGATACACGTATCTTTGCCAGATTCACGGAACAAAATTATTGGCAAACAAGATATGCTATTGTTATTCCGTACTTGCTCAATCAGAAGGTTGCTCGAAATGGGTGGAATGGAAATATCAGCAGATATAGCAGGCACATGTACAATGGCATTGTAAGCAGGCAGTCCATCTCACAGAAGTCTGAACACAAACGCCTGAAAAATAGACTTCAAAAAAGTCTACTCTCCGAACCGAATCAGCTAGCTGCGGCTTTGGATCTGGTAACACGCACACGGATGGAACAGACTCTTCTTGCGACAAATCAAATAAGAATTTGCGAAATCACACAACTTAGACAACTACCATACCTAGTCGTGCGATGACTTTGAGAACTTCGATCACCTGATAAGCAGTTCAGTTTGTTCAGTCTTCTACAGAGATAGTCATGTCAGTCCTTTTCAGACAAGGAAATTCAGTGAGGTATAGAATGAACAAGGAATATCTAACTGGGTATTATGCTACCAAAGTCAAAAACTCAGAGATGCATATTAGCTGGAGTTGGTCTGGGTAACACACTGCGACAGATACACCTGAACAAATCGGTGTCGTCTTTGGCGGTACCATAAAACGCTTTCAAACACGTAAGCGAAATCTCTGCGATATGCATTATGCCTTGTCACCTTCTTTGCGATATTAATTTCGTCAGACAATTTCAAGAGAAAGGATCGCAGCCACCATGTAGTATCTAATCAGTGTGTAAGCTTGACGAAAGCAGTGAGGAAAGGCAATCAGCTGCTAGCATCATATGGCTAGTTTTTTTAATGGAAAGTTGGAGACAGCATGTATTGAAGCAAGAGGAACATGCTCTGGTTGGAACTCTGCGTTCAGATAGTTGTCAGTCTCCTGCAAGGACACCATAAGAGTTTTTCTTCGCCTGCTGTTATCTGAACATGATACTGTTACTGCCCCTTATTTCAAGGCATTGCACGATGCGTACATTGCGTGTTATGATTAAAAAATAATCTGAAGGCAACTTCTTTCATGGCTTCAGGATTCAGATAAGATTGTATGCGTAATTCAGCACATGTTCAAATGATCTGAGCTGGTATTCTCTGAATCCGGACTAGATTTGCAAATAGGCATCATCTTAATATTGTCAAACTTTCCCTGCAGATGATGTCACACATGCACCTTCCGACCATTTTTTTATTAGTTGATGATCCAATTAGTCAGCTAACCTACAAAAACGTGAGAAGAACTCACTGAGTTGACCATTCTGATTGCATATAAAATGGTTTCATGGAGAAGAATTAGCAAACGGTACCTTCATGCAGATCGGAAAACTATTCACGATCTTAAATGCAGAATCATTGCTTGCCTTGCGTGGAACGCTCAGCTCTGTAGTAATCTAAAACTAAAATTACGATGAACGTAAGCTTCAAGAAATAACTTCGTAATGTCAGATCGGAATCATAAGATAACTGCAAACCTTGAAACAAAGGTGTTTTTGGTCATGATTGTTTGGTATGGGTACTTGTCAGGGCAATAAAATCAGGTTAGTCCGTTGAGATTTAAGGCCCAACGTGAGGGCCGAAAGTAGGCCTAACATGCTTATATTGATCATAATGGATAGACTTTTCCAAAAGCTGATGATCCAAGTTGGGATAACTGAAACAAAAAAGGAAAAAACATAACTGAAACAACCTGGGGTCTAAAATGCTTTGATCCATTGATATTTGAGGCCCAAAAGTAGGCCCAACATGCTTGTATGATCACCGAGATGGATATACATTTCCTGAAGTTGATGATCAAGCTGGACATATGCTTGTTAGGATGATCTCAGGCATTTGGCCCAATGGCCAAATGCCAACCCCTTTGACCGCGTCCTGATCGGGGGCGTCCAGCCCAATAGGCTGGTGGGCCCCTGTCGCCAGCGCCATATAAACAGAGGTGGGGGCCGGGCGGCTCGCATCACGAGGTTGACCGTGCCGCCGCCACCCCGCCGACAAACCCTAACCCGATCTGAGAGGGTGGCGCTCTAGCGACGGGAAGCACCACCGCCGTCTCCTTCACCGGATCTGCGCCGCCGCCCGGGACACGTCGCCGCCGAGGAGCCCCGCACCTCTTCCCCGACCGTCGCTGCCCGTGCGCAGACTTCACCGAGCATCCCCACGATGGCCAACTCCTCCTCCTCCACGTCGGAAGGTTGGTACCCCTCTCTCTCCCTCTTAGTGTAGCTCTCAAGAACCCGAACTAGAAAAGAACCCCGCTAGATCTAACCTAGGAGATCCTAAAAGCTAAAGACCTAAACCTAACATTGGTATCAGAGCACCTAGGCGTAGATTTGAGATGGGGAAAAGAAAAGAAAGAAAAGAGGGGAAGGAAGAACCCTAACCCGAACCCTAACCCTAGAAAAGAAAAGACCGGGCCTTACCGGGTCGTCGTCGTCGCTGGCGTGCGGGAGATCGGCCGAGCCTTGGGCTCGCCGGCGCTCCACGTGCAGGCCACCGTCGGCGCGCGGGACAGATCCGAGCGCGCGTGCTCGGAGGGGCACCGACACAGAGCCGCTCGACGGCGGCGCACTCCCTCTCGGGGAGCGCGCACGCCGGCGAGAGGGCCCGCGGCGGCGCCGGCTTCTTCTCCTTCTCCGGCGGCCTGGATGAAATCGCCGCCGCCGTCGCTTCGCTTCGAGAGCGGAGAGAGAGGAGAGGCCGAATGAGTTAGGGTTTCGGGCGTCCGCGCGCGCGTTTTGATCGGCGAAACGACGCCACCGGTATCGGATGGCGTCGGACGGATGAGATCGCACCGCCGCGGCGCGGCGGCTTTGGCCCAGCGGGCGAGAAATCACGGCCAGCCCAGTTGCGGTGCGCGCGCGAACGGAGCCGCCGGATCGCGCGTGGACGGCTCGGATCACGCCGACGCGGTGCGGTTCCACCGAAGCGCGCCGCCAGAGTGAAGCCGTTGGATTCGCATCCAACGGCCGAGACCGCTGGCGCGGGCGCGAGGCGCGGCCGCGAGCGAAGCGCGCGCGTGGCGCGCGGCCGAGTGGGCGCGCCGCGTCGCGTGGCGTGCGCGCGCGCGAGGCTCGGCCGAGTGGGCGCCGTGGGCATGATCGCGCTGGCAGGGCCAAATGGCGGTTTGCCTGATAAAATCTGAAAATTGATTTTTATTGTTTTTTTAGAAGCATTTTTTAGTATATTTGATTGAAAATTGATCCAAATCTCTGCAAATTTTTGCACCAACGTGTATATTTTTTCAGAGATTAAATGAGTACTGTATAATGCTTCTGAATATTGAATTATTTTTTAGAATAATTACAGTTTCCGCTGCAAAAGTTAATGTTGATTGATTTTCATTATTAAATTCGAACCAACGGGAGAATTTAATTTTGGAAAAATATAGATAAATCCCAGATAATTATGATATTGTTATTTTCTGACCAACGTTGATAATAACAGTATTATATTTTTTTTAATTGCTGATTTTATGCATTATTTCTATTTCTGCCCAACGGTGATGTAGATTTAATGTATAGATAAAATTGATTTAAATTGTATGTCGTATTTTTGATCAACGTTGAAAATAAGGCATATAATTTTCCTGTTATGTTCTCACTTTATTTGAAATATTTTTCAGGAGGATACAACTTGATGAGTTGTATCAGAGAGATTCCCACTCTCAAAGGAGATAATTATGGAGAGTGGAAGAAAAAGATAGACTTAGCGTTTATCTTGGCTGAGGTGGACTGGGTCCTCACTACAGCACGTCCCACTGAGCCTATGGCACCAGTGAGGGATCAAAATGAGGATGATACTGCTTGGCAGAAAAGACAGAGGGATCATGCTCCCTTACAGATGTCTTATGACCTTGAGCATAAGAAATGGACCACAACCAACAAGAAATATATGACTGTGATAAAGAACACGATTGAGCCTGCTATTGTGGGCTCAATCGCAGAGTGTGACACTGTCACAGAGTACCTTAAGAGAATAAAGAGTCAGTTTACTGGCTCTTCAAAGACTTATACTACACAGCTGATTAAACAGCTTGTGACAGAGAGGTACTCTGGTGGCGGCAGTGGCATAAGAGAGCACATACTGAGAATGAGCAACTTGGCATCCAAACTTAAACCAATGGATTTGGCTCTCAAGGATGAGTTCCTTATTTATTTGGTTTTTGCTTCCTTACCTAAAGAGTTTGACACATTCGTTGTCAACTACAATATGCAGCCCGAGAAATGGGACTTGAAAAAGTGCATAGCTATGTGTGTGCAAGAGGAGGAAAGAATTAAATCCTCACATGGTGGATCTATCAACTATGTGAAGGATAACAAGAAAAAGAACTTCAACAGTACCTCCTTCTCAAAGAACAAGGGAAAAGCCTCTGTCCATCGGCCTCAACAGAATAAATTTGTTTGTAGACAAAGATCGTGTCTTCACTGCAAGAAGACGGGACACTACAAGACGAATCATCCCGATTATTTAAAGATGATAATGGCAAAGAAAGGTGAGAACATTATTACCTTTATAAATGAATCCTGTATGTGCAATATTCAAAACCACTTGGTGGATTGACTCAGAGCAACTGTTCATGTTGCTAATTCTTTCTGAGGATTCCGTTCGACGAGGACTACGCAAAGAAACGAAAGATGCATTAAAGTTGCAAATGGAGTCCAAGCTGAAGTTGAAGCCGTTGGCGATCTTTCATTAGAGTTAGCTAATGGCTCCAATCTTTTACTTAGAGATGTCCTTTTTGTTCCCTCTTTACAGAGGAATTTGATTAGTGTTTCAAATTTGGACAAAGATGGTTATGATTGTAATTTTGGAAATGGCAAGTGTGAAATAATATTTAATAAAGAATGTGTTGGTCTTGCCATCTTACAGAATGAGCTTTATTTGTTATCATTATGTGATGATGTGAATGTCGTATGCGATAATGGGAACGTCGCGTGCGAGAAAGTGATTGAATCCTCGTCTACGAATGTAAACAGAAAACGAAAGAGAACTCTAGATGAGTCGTCGAAATTATGGCACTGTCGTTTAGGCCATATTTCGAGGGGGAGAATAGAAAGACTAGTTAAGAATGATATTCTTCCTCCATTAGAGTTCTCAGATTTAGAACAATGCAGAGAATGCATTAAAGGAAAATATGTAAAGAAAATTAAAAAAGACGCTAAAAGAAGCACAAGAGTTCTACAAATTGTTTACACAGACATTTGTGGTCCTTTCCCTGTGAAAAATGTGGATGGTTATGACTTGTTCATAACATTCACGGATGATTACTCCCGTTATGGATATATTTATCCAATCAAAGAAAGAAATGAAGCCTTGGATAAATTCAAGATATTTAAAGCTGAAGTTGAAAACCAACACGATTTAAAGATTAAGATAGTCCGATCGGATCGTGGGGGGAGTACTACGGTCGACATACCCCATATGGCCAAGTTCCTGGACCTTTTGCAAGGTTTTTACAGAAAAAAGGCATAGTGGCCCAATATTCTACACCGGGCGAACCTCAGCAAAATGGAGTAGCTGAAAGACGCAACCGTACCCTGATGGATATGGTGCGAAGCATGATGAGCTACTCCACACTACCATTGAGTTTATGGATGGAGGCGTTGAAAACCGCCATTCATATTCTCAACAGAGTGCCTAGTAAGTCGGTGCCCAAAACACCGTACGAGATGTGGACAGGAAGAGTTCCTCACTAAACCACTTACGTGTGTGGGGAGTCTCTTTGAGGCTAAAGTATTTAACCCAAACCTTGGGAAGCTTGATCCCAAAACAGTGAGTTGCCATTTCATTGGCTACCCTGAAAAGTCAAAAGGGTTTCGTTTCTACTGTCCAGATAGATATACAAAGTTTGTAGAAACGAGACACGCTGTCTTCTTAGAGGATGAAATGATGAGAGGAAGTATGGTAGCTCGTGAGATTGATCTTGAAGAGAAGCGGGTGTATGTGCCCATTCCGATGATTCAAGAGCCATTCTTCACACTACCTGCTGTCGCTGCACCGACGGTGCAAGACACTGTGGTGCCAGCACCTGTTATTGTTCCTCCTGTGGCAACAATGAATGATAATGAGGAACCTGTTTTTCAGGATCCTATAGAACCTATTGCCACAGATGAGGGGGAGCAACAGCAGCCTCAAACAGAAGATGTACCAAATGAGGAGGCCCCGAGGAGGTCTCAAAGAGTAAGAAGATCGGCTATTTCTGATGATTATCAGATTTATCATACAGAGGAATTTCAAATGGAGGATGATCCCACCTCATTTGAAGAAGCCATGAGAAGCGAAAATTCCTCAAAATGGCTTGAGGCCATGGAAGAGGAAATGAGGTCCATGAAGGCTAATAAAGTCTGGGACTTGGAAATTATTCCTAAAGGAGCCAAAACAGTAGGCTGTAAATAGGTCTACAAGACAAAACTTGACTCCCAAGGGAATGTAGAAAGATACAAAGCACGACTTGTGGCAAAAGGCTTTACGCAAAGAGAAGGGATTGATTACAATGAGACCTTTTCTCCAGTCTCATGTAAAGATTCCTTCAGAATCATAATGACATTAGTAGCACATTATGATTTAGAGTTACATCAGATGGATGTAAAGACGACATTTCTTAATGGGGATTTGGAGAAAAACGTTTACATGGCACAACCGAAAGGTTTTGTCGTGGAAGGAAATGAAAGAATGGGATGCCGCCTAAAGAAATCGATTTATGGATTAAAGCAAGCTTCAAGACAGTGGTACTTGAAGTTTGACAGTACAATAAGAAAATTTGGGTTTAAAGAGAATGTAGAGGACAACTGTGTTTATGCAAAGTTTAAAGATAGAAAGTTTATCTTCCTAATCCTGTATGTGGATGATATCCTACTAGCTAGTAGTGATGTCAGTCTGCTACTGGAGACAAAGAAGTTTTTGTCCTCAAACTTTGATATGAAAGATGTTGGTGAAGCTTCGTTCGTTCTAGGGATCGAAATTCACCGGGATAGAAACAAGGGGACATTAGGACTGTCACAAAAGGCATACATAGAGAAAGTATTAAAGAAATTTGGTATGCATAAATGTAGTCCTTCACCTGCACCTATAGTCAAGGGCTACAGATATGGGGATTTTCAATGCCCCAGGAACCAGTATGAGATCAATCAAATGAAAGCGGTTCCATATGCTTCAGCTGTCGGAAGCTTACAGTATGCTCAAGTGTGCACACGCATACGACTTAGCATTTGTTACTGGGTTACTTGGCGATTCGAGCAATCTCGGAATAGAACATTGGAAATTGATAAAGAAAGTCTTGCGTTATTTGCAAGGAACAAAAGGCCTCATGATGACATACGGAAGATCGATTTACTCCATATAGTGGGGTATCTGATTCGATTTTGCGGGAGATGATAGAAAGTCTACATCCGGATATGTATTCACTCATTGGAGGAGCTATATCGTGGAAAAGCTCAAAGCAAATCGTCACTACATCGTCCACAATGTATGCCGAGTTTGTAGCATGTTATGAGGCTACGGGCGGTGGCGGCTAAAGAAGTTCATACCGGTTTAAAAGTGGTTGACGACATCAATAGACCACTTAAGTTGTCTGCGATAATGAACCCGCGAGAACGTATGCCCACAACAATAAGTCAAGTGGTGCTGCCAAACACATTGACATAAAGTACTATGTTGTGAAAGATAAAGTTCGGGATCAAATTATAAGTCTTGAGCACATAAGTACCGCAAAGATGTTAGCGGATCCGCTTACTAAAGGCTTACCACCCAACGTGTTCAAAGAACATGTAGCCGGCATGGGTTTAAGGGAAAGTGTAACATCCCAAAATTTTGAAATTTGAAAATGTGAAGCTTTTGAATTATTGTGCAATATGTTTTATTTGAATATGGAGTTTATGATGTTTTTCTGAGAAATTTGGTGAAGGTTCCAAAAGTTAAAAGGATCAAGAAGAAGCAAACATATTTAATTAGTAGAAAATTAAGATTTAAAATGTGAAATCTGAAAAGATGATCCAGTATAAGAAGAGAGAAACCTGAGTTAAAACTATAAAATCTCATTTTGAAAATAATGGCATAAATAGCAATAAAAGCGGATGAACAAAATACAAACACACCTACATATATACATATATGTGTATACACAAATTGTGCCAGAAAGAGTTTAGCAATAGGAAATAATATATATACATATAACAGACATAATAATAATAATATTTTGAAGCTTAAGTTTCGAATGTCATACGAAAATCAGTAAATATAAATTCGATAACCCGAATTCAGAAAATAGAAGTCCCAAATTACAAATCCAAAAGCTTCTCATTTTCTCCCATTTTATTTACTCCTCACTTCCATGTGGACCCACCCCTCTCTCTCCCTCTCTTTTCCTCTTTCGCCCGAGGCCCCGGCCTCTCCTCCCTCTTTTCCCCGCCGACCAAGCACGCCTCCCCTTTCTTTTCTTCTCCTCTCTACTTCCTCCCGACATCTTTCGCTCCCCCCGCGCGTGCTCGTTACGCTCGGTTTCCCTCCGCCCGTGGCTTCCATGCGCCGACCCGCGCCTCCCTTCCTCTTTTTCTTTCTTCTCTCCCGCGCTCACGCCACCTCTTTTCTTTCTCTCTCGCGCACAGACAAACCTCCGCCCGTGGCGCCCATGCGCTAGCTCCGCCCGGATTTCCCGCACCGCCCACCGTTTCCTCCCCTTTCCATTGCCATAAGAAGCTGGCGCCCTCCCTCACATCTGGCACCCCATTTCCTCCCCGTTTCCCTTTTTCCCCGCACGCTGTCAACTCCCGCCGTAGTCTCCTCGCCGTTCGCACATCCCCGGCGGAGCGCCGGCCAAGGTGGCCACTTCACCGCATGTCCCAGCTCCCCTTACGCCTCCCCACTGCGTGAATCGGACTCCGGTGCGCCAGGGGTCGCGCATTGTCATTTTTCCTCACCGTCGGCCGCCGCCACCCTTTCCACCACCGCCGCCACCCCGGCCAATACCCCTTCGATTACTCGCCGGTGGAGCACCTCCACGCCTCCCCGAACCTATGCCGACCCCGCCAAAGCCTCCCGCCACCCAGCTAGCCGCGCGAGCCTCCCAAGCTCACCGCCACCGCACGCCGCCGCCCGCCGAATCCTCGGACCCGCCGCACCTCCGCCGATTTCCCTTGGCGCAAGCAATGCGTTTTGAGGTCACCGCTCCTCCCGGCCGTCCCTCGCCGCGCGACCGGCCGTACCGCCCGAGTTTTCCTCTCGCTTGACCCTCTCCACGCCCAGCTCAAGCTGCGTTCCTTCGCCCTTATCGATCAGGTAACACCCGAGCCCGAGTGGCTAGCCCAGTGCACGTTCACGCATGCGGCCTGCGTTCGATTCTTCTGGCCGCAGCGTAAGAGTTAGGATTTTTTTAAACTTTTTGCCGATAACTACAGTGAAGGAGGAAAATCCGAAATAATTAATAAAAGATGCAAAAAGTTATTAGGATATAGATGGACTTACTTAATGTTCAATTAGGGATTAATAATTATATGTGCCATTAGTGTTCATTTTGAATCTAATTAGTAATAAAAGGGCGAGAGCCAGTGGTTATCTCGAGTAGTGTAACACTCGCCGATCGTGGGTTCGATCTCCCAGTGCCCTGTTAATTTTTGGTGTTAGGTTGATTTTGCCGGACGACTGCTAGAGACCTTACTTGCATAATTGCCCTTATCACTCCTAGCCAATCGCGTAACACTGAGATCCCCGATGGATTGCTGCACACGCTTAAGCCTCTTGAGCCCTCGGTCTTGTGCTCAAAACCACCAAGTGACACTTTATTTCCCACCTTTTGCTCTATTTATTTTGTAGCTCTTGTGAATGGATAAAAATCATGAAAAATTAAAGAATAGTTTAGAGAAGCTAATAAAATCCAACTAGGAGGACAATGAGATTATTATAATGTAAACTTGGATTAGTTTATGTATACGATTAATTAGTATGATTGGAATAACAAGCTAGGAACCATACCCAAATGAATACTAATTCAACTTGAGCTATGCCAAGTAATTAGGGTCACATAAAATGGTACATATCAAGCCTTGCTCATATTGCTAAGCTTGAACTAAAATTTGAAATAAGGTTAAACATAATAGTTAAAGTATGAGCAAGCTAATAATAGTGCCATTAATTAAATCTTGACACTAGTTTTAGTACATAATAGTATTAAGCATAATTGTATATATAACAAGTTAGGACGCATATGAGTGAATCCTAATTCAACTTAAATTTAGCCTAGCTATGAATGAAGATACATAAAATATGATAATGGGATTATTAGAGATTTAATTCTAATTAATTACCATATAAGAATAAATATTGAGCCCTTGCTATTTATCTTAACCTAATTAGTAAGTAAAAGCCTATATCAGATATTAATCTAAAAACTTAATAAAGATATCCAAATGTTATAACATCTTCGACTAAAAGATTTATAGAATAAGTACAGATCTCATTCATCAATCCAGGTTGCCTTTATCATAACCTAAGTTGCAAGGAATACATACCAGCCTGGACTCATACTTCGCTACATAGGTCTACCTAACTCATGGAACTTCCTTGATAAATACGAAAATAATAAAAGAGGTTATTAATAAAAGATCGAACCTCGTCTTTCTCCAATCGGCTATGTTTGGCCACTTCTTCTCCAAAGTAAAATAATCCCTGTAGATACTTCCTCACTTATGATCCCTTATTATCCTAAAATTTTCCCTCACGGTAAAGCTATTCAGATAACTCGTTCTCTCACTCAAACCCAGCTCATCATTGTGTTTGCAACACACTAAACCGAATCACTCGCTATTCTCAAATCGTAATACATGTATAAAATAAATTAAACCGGCCATTTAAATTATTCGGATTTATTTGGATCTTTTTGAGTTATTTACTTTTATTTGCATTCAGTCGTTTGTCGCGTAATTAGAAATTGGGAGTCGTGAAGATTCAGTGGATCAAACGAGATCAAGCTCGAAGTGAAGATGAAGAATAGAAGCTCAAGAGAAAGCATCGTGTGAGCCAAAGTCCGCGGTAAACCGCGCCAGGCGAGTCAATACTTTGATCATGCTGAACCTACATTTCTGCAAATTACTTTGCTTTACATTATCAAATTGCATGCGGTTACTTATATGCAAATACATGTTAATTTTAGACTCTAGTTATATTCCATTGTGTGCCTTGAATTAATATTACCCTCCGTTGGAATATTTGAAGTCGAGAACCTTGTCGCCCTAGCAAAAATTATAATAGTACCCTTTTGAAAATAAGTCCGTAATTATATGCCATGCTTAGTAATGTTTAGGTACTCATGGGCGCGAAGGCGCCCAAGCATCACTTTAATCATGAGAAATTGATTTGGGCGATCATGGTGGGAATGATCGGTATATTTTGACAGGTTATTCTCTGCTCCCAAAACTCTTAAATTGCTTACATATCTGAGCGGATGGCTTGGGGGCTGGTATGTGGTGCGGTGGGAGCACAAATTATGGAGTGTGGTAGAACCGCTCAGATAATACTAAGGACTGAATCTTGTGATGATCTCCCGATGTAAAAGCAGTACAACCACAAGTCTATAATGGGTACGACCTAGCTGAATAACTTGCAAGGGTTTAGTTCAGACATCACCGAGGGAAGTGGGTGCTGGGTGTCTTGGTTTACTCACGGTGAGGCACGGGGTGTACTGTACTCACACGGCGCAAGAGGGGCTTCGATCGTGGTGGTGTAACCCTTGGCGGTGAAACCTCGGCGTGGGTGGTGTCTAGCTAAATCGGAGTAAGGTAAAGGCTTTGTGATAAATTATCTGGGTCTCATGCCTAAGGAAGCATGTTGGCAACAAAGATAATTCATCTCTTGTGGTGAAAGTGTACAAACTCTGCAGAGTCAAAACTATTCGAATAGCCGTGCCCACGGTCAAGGGCGGACATGGGAACTTACTCGAGTTAGTTCTATTTAAAAATATTTGGAAAATGGGAATGGAAACTTGAAGGGCGAAGGACTGCCCTGGTTTGGAATTGTCCTGGGCGTCGTCCCAGTGGTAAGTTAAGCGGCTATAACGCTGAAGAAATTGCTATATGGTGCAGATGCCATGTAACGGTGGATGGAATCTGAATCGATATTAATAACGCATTTCCTTGTACATTATGATTTGTTCCAAGATTGCTAAGTCATAGGGCTTTTTAATTAATTGTATTCAAAAGCACTCTACGCAAAATAAAATAGCCCGAGCCTCTCCTTTGTTAAGCCATGCATACTATTTATTTGCATTCTGTGTATTGGCTCGCGGAGCACGGGGTCGGAGTGCTCATGCTCGCTGCGACAAAATTCAGAATCAGAAATCAAATCACCTCGCCTCAAGCAACAAGATTGGACAAGCTGGCGAGAAGATGAAGATGTCAAGGGCTAGGTCGCGAACCTCCGGTTGGTGCTGTGGGCATGTCTGAAGGTTCCACCTGTGTGTCGTTCTTCATCCGCTGCAATTTAATGATTTCGCCTAATCGGCCCATGAGTAAGTCTAATATTAAACTTTACGCTTCCGCATGATATGTATTTTGATATTCATTATCAGAATCGTGAGCACTATCTACCGATCCAGGAATAGTGCATAATCACTGAAGGATTCGGATTGAAAAATCCGGTCCGGCGACTTTGGTATCGAGCATATCATTGCAGTCGTGACCTAGTTAGCATGGTCGTTAGTTTCATAAGTAGAATTATTTCCTTTAAATCTATTTCGAAAAATATAAGTTGTATCACTCATTCTCATCTCTCTTAGATGATTCTCCCTTATCCATATCTTGCCTAGCCATTTTACATCCAAGCTCTCTTACCCAAATTCAAAGTGATGAAAATCCATTACTTCTCTTGTAAACTTTCCATGAAAACGCACCTAGAGCCAAGGGTCATGGTGCTTAACCTCAAGCTTAATATCAAAGATTGTTTTATTTTTGGAGTAAACAATAGGGTGAAAATTGGAAGAACAAAAAAAGAGTTGGTGGAGTCCAACGGAAAGAATTAGAATGACTAGATAGATGAATTAAGTTATTCTTGGAGAAAATAGGATATATGAAAATAATCATGAGTACAACATTGATAAATAACATAATTCTTGGGAGATATTTACAATAGTGGAATAATGGAATATGATCGATTGCTTGATAAATTAATAGAGTCTTGAGAAATTGGAGAGATGATAACAACTATCAGAGTACATGCTTGATTAATACCATTATTCCTGAAAGATGTTCATAATAATGAATCAAATCGGAGGTTGTCACTGAAGATTTAGGTGGTTACCCGAGGAGTAATTATGATTTCGAATACAATCTTGGATTATTAGGAAGTCCTGATACACATGACACTGGTGGACTTAAAGGTAATAATGTTGGATAATCATCAGAATTCAGAATTGAGGAGTAGATAGACAATAAAGATTCAGGTTGATCATTGGAGAAGCAAACTATGGATTTGGATCAATGACACCAGACTGGATTATTAGGAGGTCACGATACGAAAGTCATCAGTGGATCTAAATAAAGAAAGTTAGATCTTCGTAGGATTGGAAAGTGATAAAGCGGCAATTGATGAACTCGAGATTGGATTTATAAAGATGTGGTGGAAATTGTGCACATATCGAATTTGGTAACTTCGATTCGATTAATAGAATTTTAAATGAAAGAATTACATTGGTGGATCTAAAGTAAAGGCGTTGGATTTTCACTGGATTGTAGCGTTAATAAGTTGACCAATAGTGGATCCGAGATTTTGATTATACAGTCATAGTGAAAATATGATATTTAATCCACAAATATATGATTGAAGGTCAAAGATTTATGCGGGACTTAGATAATCATGACTAGATTAATGAAATGATGGATGATACAATAGGACGAGTATGATTGGTGGATCAGATAAAATAAATAATCTCCTTCACTGTTTGGAGTCTTAGATGGCAGGAATGCCGTGAACAATTAATGAAGAAAGAAAGCTTAAGTGCAGTTTGCAAAAGTGGAGGTTAAATTATAAAGGCCATTGGATTCTAAGCCTTAGGTAAAAAAATCATATGGGAGTGAATTGATTCGATGATGGATAGTTGAGCGTTGGAAGAGATTAGGTACCAAAAAATCTGTTTTGCCACAAGGATCATTTATATAAAAAAAAATGAGTGCCAAAACCAATGAAACTACCCCAAATACTTTCCACTTATTCTATTAATTACAAAAGGAAAATTTTGATCCTTTTTCTCATACCCCTACTCCAAATATAAGGTTAGGAACGTCGAAGATGGTCACGAAGATAAGGTGGTCTCGTTCTAAACAGACTACGCAGATAAACCCTGTGCCCCATTATGTGTGCCTTCCCCGAGTAGACGTGGTATTGTTGCAAGATTTTATTTGGCTCTGTGCACTGCCTTCTTGCCCTTGGGCGTCCTATTTCATGACACGGGAAAAGTTTGCTTTAAAATTTGTGTGGTTTTGTATCACCCGACTTAGGGTATATTCCTTTAAAGTTAAATGGGTTAGAACACCTTATCTCCGCGATTTAATCCTCATCTTATGCTATTCCTCTCACCTCTTGCTGAAAACCTCATCGGATCCAAAGGAACGAAATAACAAGTAACCCAAAACCGGGCAATCAAGAAGAAGTGAAGACTTTTCAACCTCCCAATATTTGAGGAGAACAACATCATTGTGAAGAAGACCACCCGCCAATCTCGTGATGACCAAGACAGCTAGAGCACAATGGATGATTAATGACAATCGTCATTTATTTAAGGGGTAGCACTACGAGATATAATGTCGGCAAAATCAAAGAGCAAGCACCACAAGAGGCACGACCTCTCCAAAAGAATAAAGATCTCCTCCTCCCTTTTGCCTCCTTAAAGTGCAGGTCCTCTCCCTTGTCTACCCCTACGGCATGGACCATTGCTACCCACCTATCAATATGAAATTCTGCAACTATATGTCCAATAGACGATGCAACCACTCCATTCTACGATGATGTGAAGACAACAATGTCGAAGAACAAGTATTTGGAAGTCTACGACCTATCCAGGAGAACAAGGTTTCTCTCTTTCCTTTTTATTTCCCCAAGTGCTAACCCCTATTGTGCAGATTCTCATCTCTATGGAGTTAGCGAGCTATGCGTCGAACAACACCCGAAACCCATTGCTAGCCAATATAACCCACCTACATTCTCTCTGCTCTCAGGAATCTGGGGTGAGATTCATTTAAGGGGTAGGTTTGTAACATCCCAAAATTTTGAAATTTGAAAATGTGAAGCTTTTGAATTATTGTGCAATATGTTTTATTTGAATATGGAGTTTATGATGTTTTTCGAGAAATTTGGTGAAGGTTCCAAAAGTTAAAAGGATCAAGAAGAAGCAAACATATTTAATTAGTAGAAAATTAAGATTTAAAATGTGAAATCTGAAAAGATGATCCAAGATAAGAAGAGAGAAGCTGAGTTAAAACTATAAAATCTCATTTTGAAAATAATGGCATAAATAGCAATAAAAGCGGATGAACAAAATACAAACACACCTACATATATACATATATGTGTATACACAAATTGTGCAGAAAGAGTTTAGCAATAGGAAATAATATATATACATATAATGAGACATAATAATAATAATATTTTGAAGCTTAAGTTTGAATGTCATACGAAAATCGATAAATATAAATTCGATAACCCAATTCAGAAAATAGAAGTCCCAAATTACAAATCCAAAAGCTTCTCATTTTCTCCCATTTTATTTACTCCCTCACTTCCATGTGGACCCAGCCCCTCTCTCTCCCCTCTCTTTTTCCTCTTTCTGCCCGAGGGCCCTGGCCTCTCCTCCCTCTTTTCCCCCTGCCACCAAGCACGCCTCCCCTTTCTTTTCTTCTCCTCTCTGCTTCCTCCCGACATCTTTCGCTCCCCCCGTGCGTGCTCGTTACGCTCGTTTCCTCCGCCCGTGGCTTCGGCGCGCCGACCCGCGCCTCCCCTTCCTCTTTTTCTTTCTTCTCTCCCGCGCGCTCACGCCACCTCTTTTCTTTCCTCTGTCGCGCACAGCAAACCTCCGCCCCGTGGCGCCCATGCGCTAGCTCCGCCCCCGGATTTCCCCGCACCGCCCACCGTTTTCCTCCCCTTTCCATTGCCATAAGAAGCTGGCGCCCTCCCTCACATCTGGCACCCCATTTCCTCCCCGTTTCCCTTTTTCCCCGCACGCTGTCAACTCCCGCCGTAGTCTCCTCGCCGTTCGCACATCCCCGGCGGAGCGCCGGCCAAGGTGGCCACTTCACCGCATGTCCCAGCTCCCCTTACGCCTCCCCACTGCGTGAATCGGACTCCGGTGCGCCAGGGGTCGCGCATTGTCATTTTTCCTCACCGTCGGCCGCCGCCACCCTTTCCACCACCGCCGCCACCCCGGCCAATACCCCTTCGATTACTCGCCGGTGGAGCACCTCCACGCCTCCCCGAACCTATGCCGACCCTCGCCAAAGCCTCCCCGCCACCCCAGCTAGCCGGCGCCGAGCCCCTCCCCAAGCTCACCGCCACCGCACGCCGCCGGCCCGCTTCGAATCCCCTCGGACCCCGCCTGCACCTCCGCCAGTTTCCCCTTGGCGCAAGCAATGCGTTTTGGAGGTCACCCGCTCCTCCCCGGCCGTCCCTCGCCGCCGACGACACCGGCCGTACCGCCCCGAGTTTTCCTCTGCTTCAGCCCTCTCCAC
Source organism: Dendrocalamus sinicus (assembly GCA_036346575.1). Taxonomy (NCBI): domain Eukaryota; kingdom Viridiplantae; phylum Streptophyta; class Magnoliopsida; order Poales; family Poaceae; genus Dendrocalamus; species Dendrocalamus sinicus. The sequence continues at coordinate 4,112,276 of CM070652.1, forward strand.
GCCCAGCTCAACTGCGTTCCTTCGCCCTTATCGATCAGGTAACACCCGAGCCCGAGTGGCTAGCCCAGTGCACGTTCACGCATGCGGCCTGCGTTCGATTCTTCTGGCCGCAGCATAAGAGTTAGGATTTTTTTAAACTTTTTGCCGATAACTACAGTGAAGGAGGAAAATCCGAAATAATTAATAAAAGATGCAAAAAGTTATTAGGATATAGATGGACTTACTTAATGTTCAATTAGGGATTAATAATTATATGTGCCATTAGTGTTCATTTTGAATCTAATTAGTAATAAAAGGGCAGTAGCCCAGTGGTTATCTGAGCCGTGTAACACTCGGCCGATCGTGGGTTCGATCTCCCAGCTGCCCTGTTAATTTTGGTGTTAGGTTGATTTTGCCTACGATTGCTAGAGACCTTACTTGCATAATTGCCCTTATCACTCCTAGCCAATCGCGTAACACCGAGATCCCCGATGGATTCTTTGCACACGCTAAGCCTCTTGAGCCCTCGGTCTTGTGCTCAAAACCACCAGTGAGACTTTATTTCCCACCTTTTGCTCTATTTATTTTGTAGCTCTTGTGAATGGATAAAAATCATGAAAAATTAAAGAATAGTTTAGAGAAGCTAATAAAATCCAACTAGGAGGACAATGAGATTATTATAATGTAAACTTGGATTAGTTTATGTATACGATTAATTAGTATGATTGGAATAACAAGCTAGGAACCATACCCAAATGAATACTAATTCAACTTGAGCTATGCCAAGTAATTAGGGTCACATAAAATGGTACATATCAAGCCTTGCTCATATTGCTAAGCTTGAACTAAAATTTGAAATAAGGTTAAACATAATAGTTAAAGTATGAGCAAGCTAATAATAGTGCCATTAATTAAATCTTGACACTAGTTTTAGTACATAATAGTATTAAGCATAATTGTATATATAACAAGTTAGGACGCATATGAGTGAATCCTAATTCAACTTAAATTTAGCCTAGCTATGAATGAAGATACATAAAATATGATAATGGGATTATTAGAGATTTAATTCTAATTAATTACCATATAAGAATAAATATTGAGCCCTTGCTATTTATCTTAACCTAATTAGTAAGTAAAAGCCTATATCAGATATTAATCTAAAAACTTAATAAAGATATCCAAATGTTATAACATCTTCGACTAAAAGATTTATAGAATAAGTACAGATCTCATTCATCAATCCAAAGTTGCCTTTATCATAACCTAAGTTGCAAGGAATACATACCCCTGGACTCATACTTCGCTACATAGGTCTACCTAACTCATGGAACTTCCTTGATAAATACGAAAATAATAAAAGAGGTTATTAATAAAAGATCGAACCTCGTCTTTCTCCAATCGGCTATGTTTGGCCACTTCTTCTCCAAAGTAAAATAATCCTGTAGATACTTCCTCACTTATGATCCCTTATTATCCTAAAATTTTCCCTCACGGTAAAGCTATTGAGATAACTCGTTCTCTCACTCAAACCCACATCTGTGTTTGCAACACACTAAACCGAATCACTCTGCTATTCTCAAATCGTAATACATGTATAAAATAAATTAAACCGCCATTTAAATTATTCGGATTTATTTGGATCTTTTGAGTTATTTACTTTTATTTGCATTCGATCGTTTGTCGCGTAATTAGAAATTGGGAGTCGTGAAGATTCGATGGATCAAACGAGATCAAGCTCAAGTGAAGATGAAGAATAGAAGCTCAAGAGAAAGCATCGTGTGAGCCAAAGTCCATGATAAACCGCGCCAAAGAAGTCAATACTTTGATCATCTGAACCTACATTTCGCAAATTACTTTGCTTTACATTATCAAATTGCATGCGGTTACTTATATGCAAATACATGTTAATTTTAGACTCTAGTTATATTCCATTGTGTGCCTTGAATTAATATTACCCCTCCGTTGGAATATTTGAAGTCGAGAACCTTGTCGCCTAGCAAAAATTATAATAGTACCCTTTGAAAATAAGTCCGTAATTATATGCCATGCTTAGTAATGTTTAGGTACTCATGGCGCAAGGCGCCAAGCATCACTTTAATCATGAGAAATTGATTTGGGCGATCATGGTGGGAATGGTGGTATATTTTGACAGGTTATTCTCTGCTCCCAAAACTCTTAAATTGCTTACATATCGAGCGGATGGCTTGGGGCTGGTATGTGGTGCGGTGGGAGCACAAATTATGGAGTGTGGTAGAACCGCTCGAGATAATACTAAGGACTGAATCTTGTGATGATCTCTGATGTAAAACAGTACAACCACAAGTCTATAATGGGTGCGACCTAGTGAATAACTTGCAAGGGTTTAGTTCGGACATCACCGAGGAAGTGGGTGCCGGGTGTCTTGGTTTACTCACAGTGAGGCACAGGGTGTACTGTACTCACACGGCGCAAGAGGGGGCTTCTGACTGTGGTGGTGTAACCCTTCAGCGGTGAAACCTCAGCGTGGGTGGTGTCTAGCTAAATCGGAGTAAGGTAAAGGCTTTGTGATAAATTATCTGGGTCTCATGCCTAAGGAAGCATGTTGGCAACAAAGATAATTCATCTCTTGTGGTGAAAGTGTACAAACTCTGCAGAGTCAAAACTATTCGAATAGCCGTGCCCACGGTCAAGGGCGGACATGGGAACTTACTCGAGTTAGTTCTATTTAAAAATATTTGGAAAATGGGAATGGAAACTTGAAGGCGAAGGACCGCCTGGTTTGGAATTGTCTGGCGTCGTCCAGTGGTAAGTTAAGCGGCTATAACGTTGAAGAAATTGCTATATGGTGCAGATGCCATGTAACGGTGGATGGAATCTGAATCGATATTAATAACGCATTTCCTTGTACATTATGATTTGTTCCAAGATTGCTAAGTCATAGGGCTTTTAATTAATTGTATTCAAAAGCACTCTACGTAAAATAAAATAGCCCGAGCCTCTCCTTTGTTAAGCCATGCATACTATTTATTTGCATTCGTGTATTGGCTCGCGAGCACGGGTCGGAGTGCTCATGCTCGCTTTGACAAAATTCAGAATCAGAAATCAAATCACCTCGCCTCGGCAACAAGATTGGACAAGCTGGCGAGAAGATGAAGATGTCAAGGGCTAGGTCGCGAACCTCCGGTTGGTGCTGTGGGCATGTCTGAAGGTTCCACTGTGTGCTTCGTTCTTCATTCGCTGCAATTTAATGATTTCGGCCTAATCGGCCCATGAGTAAGTCTAATATTAAACTTTACGCTTCGCATGATATGTATTTTGATATTCATTATCAGGCGTGAGCACTATCATCGATCCGAGGAATAGTGCAGTAATCACAGAGGATTCGGATTGAAAAATCCGGGTCTGACAGAAAGCCTATGATTCCTGGACTAAAAGATGGCCCAAAAGATTAAAGTAACTATTTCAGAACAGAGAGGTGTATTGTAGCTGTTGAATCTATCGGCGATTGACCATAACGATGAGACATGTTCTATGCACTAATCTGTGATGGAATGTGTAAAGACAAAAGTAATTAAAGATAAAGTATAGATGAGATCAAGGGGGAGAATGTTAGGATGATCTCAGGCATTTGGCCCAACGGCCAAATGCCAACCCCTTTGACCGCTACGATCGGGGCGCCCACTAATAGGTGGTGGGCCCTGTCGCCAGCGCCATATAAACAGAGGTGGGGGCCGGGCGGCTCGCATCACGAGGTTGACCGTGCCGCCGCCACCCCACCGACAAACCCTAACCCGATCTGAGTGGGTGGCGCTCTAGCGACGGGAAGCACCACCGCCGTCTCCTTCACCGGATCTGCGCCGCCGCCAGGGAGGTCGCCGCCGCCCGGGACACGTCGCCGCCGAGGAGCCCCGCACCTCTTCCCGACCGCCATTGCCGTGCGCAGACTTCACCGAGCGTCCCCGCGATGGCCAACTCCTCCTCCTCCACGTCGGAAGGTTGGTACCCCTCTCTCTCCCTCTCAGTGTAGCTCTCAAGAATCCGAACTAGAAAAGAACCCCGCTAGATCTAACCTAGGAGATCCTAAAAACTAAAGACCTAAACCTAACAATGCTTGTTGGATTCCGTTTACGGCATCACGGAGATCTCCAGTTACTGATACAGCAGTTATAGCAGATATAGCCAGACTGATGTACGTCAAGAACAAACGTAATGTCTCTCATAATAACCTGTATAAAATCACGGTTATCTGAAATCGAATCCATTGAGATCTTCACTTTACTATCTCATGCGTTCTTCTCAAAGTAATTAATGGTCACTAAGATGTGTCCTCCTAGCTTGGTAAAATTTCCAAAGAAGAAAAACTAAAGGAAAGGAAAAAAAAAGGGTGTGTCCATGGGGAAAAACAGAAGGGATGGTTCAGGGTCTGTTTGGATCCACCCAGATTTTAAGAATCTGGCTTTTGGAAACTGAGTGGGATCCAAACAGACTAATTTTTGGGGCAGTTTTTAAAATCTACCTACCCAGATTCTTAAAAACCAAGAAGCTGTTGATACCCAGCTTTTGCCAGTTTTTTTGGCACAAATACCCATTTACCCTCATTAAAGACCACGCATGGTTGTTTAATGTGCTGTTCAAGAGCAATAAATGTAAGGGTATAATAGTCTATTAGCACCAATCATAAATGAAATCAGCTTTTAAAAACTAGGGGATCCAAACACCCCATCAGTTTTTGCTTAGAAACCAGTTTTTAAAAACTAGAAGTAATAGCTGGTTTTTAAGAATCTGAAATTGATCCAAACATGGCCTCAGTCACTACATGGTTGATGATAACTAGTTCACTACTTTTGAGGGAGAAAATGCTCTAGTTCAAATGATTGCCGCAGGGGGGCCTGTGTTGTTGCCCTTGTCCGCGAACATTCTTCATGCGAGTATTATAGCGCTTTGTCTTTAGGGAGATAGAAATAAATGAACAGAGAGAGCTTTAGTTAAAGGGGGTTATTAGCGAGCAAGCTAGGCCATGTTCCAAGCGGCCTCAAAAAGCTTGGTTTGTTCCCTCTGGACGGCTAGAGGGGGCCAAACGTTGGGGCATCTTTGGCTCATAGCCCTCACATGCATTGCCCCCGGCAGGACACAGAGAAAAGAAATATTCATGACTGTTTAAGCTCTCGTACCATCATGAATTAGAGAACGGGAAGGTTCTTTTCGGCTTATAACTTCACTTTCTAAAGTAATTAGCTTTCAAACAAATTATCTTTTTAAGGTAGCGTCTACAAGTAGATTATAGTACACTATCCCGACTTCATCTATATCGGTCAAAATCGCACACGAGTTTATCTCTACGCACACTCTCTCATAAACAACCAGAATTCAAATTTTTAAGCTATAAGCCACATTTTAAAAGAATCCACCCACCATCGGTGGCGGTTCGCAACAGTTTTGTTTTAGTGCTTTTTATGCTCTCCTGAAAACTGAATCGCACAAATCCTAACGCAGTATTGTTAGTAGTGCAATAGTGGGTTCGTAGTTGTAAATCAGACCTTTAATGTGTTTTTCTTTTGAGAATGTGAGAACGATATGATTGGCTAGTGTAGTCACCTGAATACTCAGCTCTCTAGAGACATAGTGTCTTGCTGCTAGGCATTCTATGGTTGGTGACTCTTGATGTGTTCTAAAATTCATGCTCTTCGCTTTTTTAGGAGAGCATACAAGCGGTACTTATAATCATAAGGATGGAGAACTTATTAGCACGGAATGGGAAGCTATATATCGAAGTTACCTTTGTTAATTTCACACCAAGTCCCAAGTAATCCAACATCTTGTGTCATGTTACTCTTGGAATGCTAAAACAACTCTATGATAGGAGAGATGATTAAAGAAGGTTAGGAGGTATTACATTTCTATATTGCTAGTTACATGACAGATTTAGTAGGTTTGATAGTTTGGATCTGTTGTTTTTGGCTTTAGTTTATAACTTTTGACTGCGGCTTATAGATTTTTGGGCTATTTGTGAGAGAGAGAGAGAGAGAGAGAGAGTTCTAAAGGTAACTAGCTTTGATTGATGAGCAGGTCAAGACATGCACGCCATATATATATAGGAAAATAGTTCTATACTTCTGAGAGTACGTACCATCACTTCTCATATACTATTTTAATGGTGTTGTTATACCTTTTTATCTATTTGAGTATATTCTAATAATGATTATATTATATATATATATATTCTCTAAAACAATGTGGAGGTCACCCCATGGTGCGTGATGAGTATTGAACTTTGTTGTGCAAGTGTTGTTGAAGTTTGATTTTGACTTTAAGTGTTTACAGTTTTTAGTGTTGCTGCCAAGTGGTAAGCGGTCTAACCGGTTATGGGCCGGTGGTCAGACCAACCTTGCCTCTTGATTTATGTTGACTCAGGTGCGAGCAGTCTAATTGGCACATGGGGTGCAGCCAGACTTCGGTGGTTGCGGCGTGACCAGGCTGTGGTATCCAATTGCTTCCTAGCAGAGAGCGTGTTTTGAAGTTGGGCTCGTGTAATCAGACCGGCCCTTGGTTGGCGATCGGACCTTAGTTGAGTTGGACGGTGTGACCGACATTGAAGATGCGGTCACACCGGTGTCCTATTACCGAGCATGTTGAAATCTTCAGAATTGATGCCTGTTGGTAGTACCAGTGTTGGAGCGGTAGTACTACCGTGATGTGGTATGACCGCCCGAATGTTGGTGATAGCAATTTTCAGAGAGGGATATTTTGAGTCAATTTGCAGTTGAACTCAAGCGGTCATACCGAGCTTTGTATGGCAGTACTACCCGGTGGTAGTACCGACGTTGAGCGAGTGGTCATACCGCATCCCCTGTTATCAAGAGGTGTTGGGCGGTCTGATCGGCATGTGGTTGGCGGTCAAACCGACCCTGGAGGTTCATAGGGTGACTTGAGTTGGGCTGAGTTGGTTGAGTTTGTACCACGGCTTCAAAGCTATGAGGTGTTTGAGTTGAGTTGCATGGTGCATTTATGAAATAATGTGTGTCAAGTTGTGAAGAACTTGTGCCCAAAAATGGTTGCTTAGTCTATTATTGTGCAGTTGACTTAGAGTCAACTATGATTAACGGCGAGAAGGATTGAGACTTGGTTAGAGAGAACCAAAGTCCATAATAGCCATGGATGCCGAGCGAGATGATTGGACTCAAGTAAGATGCGAGATGGATATGAACCATTGAAGATAAAGTTTGAGCAGAGACCCTTAAGGTAAAGAGATGCACATGATGCTTTGAGAGCCATTAGATGGCTATGTGGCTTTGTGATGCTTCCGGAAGTGAAGCTTTGAAGGTAAGTGTTCTTGGCTCATCAGTTATGTTAATTAATAATTTTGTATATTGTGTGATGCTATATAATAGTTTACTTATCGGTGACAATTGTAGAACTTCATAGCTATTATGGTGAGGTGGAGGGGATCAGAACTTAGCTAGGAGAGCTAAGGTCCAAAACGGTCAAGTTACCGCCGAAAGATGACTAAGTCTACAGAGTGGTCACAAGCAGGGAAGACAAGGAACTAAAGTGGGAGCTACCGATGTGGACATGATAGGCAACAATAAAGTGGATTGGGATTAAATTCAGGGAGGAGCTGAGGTCCAGAACAGTCAGGGAAGCCAGGTGCTGTCATGATCATGGTGTGGCATGTGGTGCGCTAGGTGATTTGGGTCGTTTACAAGTAAGGACGATTTGGTGGGATCCTGATGCGTGAGAGGCTTGGTGACGAGGCTTTGGTGCCACATGGAAGATAGCAAAGCATGAACGATGCTTCGAGGCAAAGAGATGAGAAAAAGTCGGTATAGGGGCAGACATTTGCCTAATACTGGAGATGGAGACAGTTTACAAAACTATAACAAAACCTAAGTGGTTTAGGTCATGAAGAGGAGAATAAGACAAGTTTTAATTAAGCTATTGGAGCCAAGTGGAAGCTGTGTTTTAAGAAGCATGTGTGTGTGCGCGCGCAAATGAAAACCCATTATGTATTTGGTTATCGGACTTGTCCATGTATTTGTGGATGGAATCCACTTTGTATTCAGATCTATGGTTTTGATATGAAGTGGTAGGTTAAGCTTCACTATAAAAAAAAGAGAGAGGAGATGGCTTACATGTCAAGCCAAGTAGAAGGGAGTTATGATTGTTGGAGAACTTTTGAGAGATAGAGTGTGGCTCTTGTACTTGAGCTTGTTGTTATCCTTAACATTTGTAAGTGGCTAATGAGTGGTTGTAAACATTTATTTATAAGTATCAATAGATATCCAAAAATCATCCAGATCTTTCTCTTCTTTGCTCAAGTATTGGAATTTTAATTTGACTTAGTTTTGATGTTTCTTTCTCCCGCTTTGTGTCAAGGACATGCAAGTGATGAAGATATCTTTTAAAAACCAGATTCCATCCACCAAGACACCTTTCTTTGAAGTTCTTGATCTCAGAGTATGGTATGACCACACCTTACATGATGGTAGTACCGCTTGGTGGTATGACCGCACCTTACATAACTGTAATATCGTATTGAGGTGAAAAATCTTATTTTGCTCGGTTTTTCTCGAAGATTTTATTTTAGGTGTCTAGGCTGTATTATTCACATCTTGACGTAGCTCTTAATCACTATTGAAGAGAAGTATCCTGAATTCTTCTTGAAAAAAGATTTTTAAAAGAAATATATTTATGCAGGCTCCTATTTACCTCCTCTCTAATCATTCTTCTCGTCCCACATTTTCCCAATGCCTTTGGGCAAAGGTAATTGCTCCAAACCAAAGAAAGAGCCAAATCGATCTCTACCTAGCTAGATTAATACTAGTGTCGATTAACTGACCAGTTTGGGATCACCTTCAGATTGATTTGGATTTTGGACCGTTCTTTGATCTGATCTGATCTTCTTGTGTTTTTATCCCAGAAAATTCGGCAGACACTTGTGGCGTCCCTTTCAACCGCCTAGGTCGGGTACCTGCGGATCAAACAATCGGCTTCTTTATTATTGTACTACCAAACAACTGCATCGTATACATAGTACAGATTTATTACCTGTCTACTGCATCACACTGTTCACACAAGCTTCTTTACTGTTGTACTACGTAGTGCCAAACAACTGCATCGTACGTATAGTATAAATTTATTACCTGTATCGCAAGCTTTGGGTCAATGTATCAATGGCGTTTCCTCTCCTCTCCATTGTGACAATTCGGGGTAGACGTTTTATCTTGTTTACTGAAATACAACCACTTGAGCCCATTGAAATCTTATCTACTCTGTGTGTTTGCGTCAAGTGTGTGTGAGAGAGAGAGAACGAGCGAGACCGATGTCATCTGACCTAAAATGTCATGTGCGATTCCCTTCTAATCAGGCGAGATGTATGATGAGCTCCTCTCTAACTAATTAGAATGTTTGTCGTCTGCATGCCATGCAGCTCACATGATCATATGGTACATGCCGTTCGTGACATCTCTCAATCATTCGACCAAAAACCAGGCACACGACGCGATGATTTTTCGGAAATGTGAAAGGATAAAAATGCATTCCTGCTAGTAGAATCCTATCCTGACGAAACATAGAACATCCCACTTTCACACTCCCTCTCTGGCTCTGCTGCGTAACAATATCGGCGGTTTGTCTGACCTGCTCGGTTGCTCCAGCTTCGCCGCGGCCACCTCTCTAGTCTCTAAGGTTCAATGAGTCCCAACCTTATATTCTAAGAAGGATTAGCTCTGCTCCTTCGGCTACCGTCCTCTCCTCCACCCTCTCTCACACCTCTACTGTCTGTCTTCTTGTCATCACCGCTGTCACACCAGCGTAGCTCTACGTGTTTCCTTCGTGCCCCTTCCCTGTCCCCTTATGGCCAACGGCGAGCTCGCCGCACCGTTGTCCTTATCCCGCCTAACCTAATATTCACAGCGTCGCCGCCTCGCCATCCCACCCTCCATTGATCGCTGCCCACCATCCCCCTCCACCACCTATCACCCTCTGCTACTGTCCATTGTCGGACCACTGCTCCCAGGCCCCCCTCTACATCTGGAGGGCACGGTGAACCTGTCGGCAATGGTGGAAGGAGAGCCATCGGCGGTGAGTCATCGTCGTTGTAGCTGGAGCATGAGTAGCAGGCGTTGGTAAGGTTTCTGTGAGAGAGGGATGGCATATTGTTGGAATAGGGTCCGACAGTATACCGTTTTCTAGCATTTCTCCATATTCTTGGGATGGTTGCCAGTGGGCAATGGAGTGTTGATATTTATCGTTGACTGTGAGATTGGTGGTGAATGGGGTGGACGCAGTGGGCAATTAGAACACTTTCATGTGTGAATATTAAGCAATAAGCACTATCTCTAGTGAAAACATTAGCACTAATAAAAATATTAAATATTAATAGAAATATAATAATACTAAACAACAATAAAAACACCACTATCTCAATTTGTTTACTAAGTGGCACCCCTAACTGCTCCGAGAGAAAGCAATGGCGATGGCACAAGAGGCCAACGTCGATGCCTACTATGGCTAGGACTGGGTGTCTTGCTGGTTAAATTTGAATGGGATATAGCTGTTTCCTTTAAATGGATTTAAAAATTTTCCACACGGATAAAGTTGGTCATAGCAGCTGGTTCAGAATTGAGATGCAAACCTGCTACTGGTTGGTCGATCACTCGTTTCTGTCGTTCATTTGGCCAAATCGGCAGCTCATCTTACACGCACCGATTTGCCTCGTATACTCTCTTCCCGGATTCAGGCTCGTCGCCCGTGATCCGGTAACCCGAAAAGCATCCGCATACGGCATATATACGGAACTTTCCGTGACGCGGTGAAGTGAACACCACTCCTCGCTCCCGCAGGCCACTGCCGCTAGCCAACTGCTCACGAGTTCAATTGTCGCCACCTCACGCGTTGATGCTCCACCGCCGCCAGCAATGGCCGCCGCCGCCGTGACCTCGCCGGAGCCCTTCGCATTCCACGCCCCAGCCGCTCCCCCTCCACCTCCGGTGGACGCTGAAGACGACGACTTCGAGTTCCGCATCCCCGCGGCCGCAGCCGCGCTGTCCGCCGCCGACGAGCTCTTCTCCGGCGGCAAGCTTGTGCCTCTCCTCCCACCTCCGCCTCCCTCTCCCCCCTGTTCCCCTCCGCCGTGTCTGGAGCCCCTCTCCGAGCCTGACTCTCCTCGCGCCCCGCGATGTGCTGGGCGCCGGTGGCGCGACCTCCTCCTCCTCGTGTCCAAGAAGGCAAACGCTAGGGAGACCAAGAATCGTACGGAAGGATCTCTGAAGCGCCGGGAAATGCATGCCCAGCCGCTCCTCTCGCGCGCCTCCTCGTCATCCTCGTCGACCTCCTCGTGCGACTCCGGCAAGAACGCTCGCCTGCCGCCGCCGCCGCCGTCGCGCTCCCCCCTGCGGACGCGCTCCGCGCCGGTGGCGAATCTCCTCCATCGCATGTCCAAGAAACAATCCGGCGACAAGAACGGCGCCGCGGACTCCGCCCTGAAACGCCAAGAGCCGTACGCCCACCCGCTCCTGACCCGCGTCTCCTCCTCGTCGTCGGCCTCCTCCTCGGACTCCGTCAAACACTACCGCGCGCCGTGGCATCCGCGTGCTCCCGCGCGGCCGCGCCCGGCGGTGGCGGCAGAGAGCCCCCGGGTGAGCGCGTCCGGGCGCGTGGTGTTCCGCGGCCTGGAGCGGAGCTCGAGCTCGCCGGCCGCGGCAGGCATCGACCCGCGGCGGCCGCGGCCGAGGGGCATGGAGCGCTCTTACTCGGTCAATGTGCGCGTGGATCCGGTGATTAACGTGTTTGGATTCGGGCATCTGTTCTTGCCAGCTTCGCCAGCCAAGGAGAAGAAGGCCGACAAGGAGAGGGACATCGCCGGTGGCGGCGGCGGCCGGAGGAACAGGCCGGTGAAGCTTGCTATAGTGCTGAGAGATCCACAGGATTAGGTAGTGGCCATGCTGGAAATAATCCATGAGATTCTTCTTGCCTCGGATTTTTGTAACCTGTTGTTGCTTCATGTAATTTTGCTCCTATTTTTCTTCTCGCCTTTCAATTGTTGTAATATACTTCTCCAGTTTTTAGAATTAGAGCCCCGAAATTTCAGACACTTAAGTGAATCTGCTCTGAGCTGTAACTCTGAGAGTGTCAATGTAAAAAATACTCCATGAACAGAAAACACTTGATGTTCTAGTAAATCCAAGAATGCTTCAAGCTTGAGATGTGAAACTGGACTAAGATTGTAGCACCCGCACACTGAACGTCATGGCAACAAATAAATACTAACACAAGATATAAAATCCAAAAAATAAAACTTTAATATCTCTAAATTTTTCAATAGTAATCAATAGTAACAAATTAAATGGAAATAAATAGGTTGACACAATGGACTGGTCCAAAGCTAATTAAAATCACAAATGAAATAACTAATGACAACGACACGATGCTGCTGATAGGAACGTGTGTCACCTAGGACCTCAATGTTCACAATGCCGCTGATAGGAACGTGTGTCATCTACGACCTCAATGCTCGCACGGAAGCTACTCAACTGACTTTTTATTTGAAATGAAAAAAAATAACAGTAAGATTGGACAAATCTCAACAAGTATACCAATAACAGTAAGAATAAATAAACGTAATGGAAACAAGTAATAGTGTTCCACGCAGTCACATGCAAGTGTGACTACGGTAAGAAGATAAAGGAAGTAATTCGACAGGAAATCATTTACATTTGTAAAGTGTAATAACACAGAAGTGGGATAGTGAAACGAGAGCAATGATAAGGTATTAACGATTAATTATTGAGAAAGCAAGGACGGCACCGATTAATCATCCGCATGGCAAGTATACGAAAATAGTCAAATTCGGCTTTTAAGCGGTGTGTTTTCTCATAGCGAGATCTATAAATAGATTATAATTATACTGTATCGAGTTTAACTGTTTTGACTAAAATTACATGTGATTTTTTCCCTTTTTATATTATCTCTTACAAACAATTAGAATTCAAAAATCATAAGTTAAAAGATCAAACTAGATAAAATCACAGTCCAAAACAACCCACCCCTCTACTATATACTCGTGGCTGTGCGTTATTGTACGGCTCACTTTGTTGATCGGCCGGTGGTATACCCATATATGCGACACTAGATGGAATAGTTGAAACGTAAATTGCAATGTACCTATATATACAGAAGGGTGATTGACAATTGCTTGGTGAGACAGTTAATTAGATTAGAAATTGATAAAAAAAAGGGTTATTTAGTGATTGATAGAGAGATGTTACTGGATATGACGACACAAGTGTAACAACCCGTTTTTAGTAACTTAATTAATGGTCATTTTTAAATATGAACCACTAAGTTACCGGATGAACCCACAATAATAAAGCATTATCATACATTACAGCCAGCAAGAAAATGTCCAGAACAATATATATGGATATGCTAATGAGTAATTAATGTATATACAACCCACTATAATTAGTATATGTTTAAATGTAATACAAAGCACTTAATAAATTACATATATTCAAATAAAAATACAGCATAGTGTTATTTACGGTATTAATTATAATTTAATCTAAATAGGAGCTGTTTTTAGTTAAAAAACAATCACCACCATATCTTCTAATCAGTAAATATGTTTTATACGAATCTTAAAGCACTTTCAAGGGTTAAAATCATGTATATACCTGCATATATACACACACGTACGTATGTATGTATGTATGTATGTATATATGTATGTATATATGTATGTATGTATGTACGTACGTATGTATGTATGGGGGGAGGGGGGTTGTATTTTTAAAGACCCATAGCCTGTTTGGTTGGTTGCCATGTTGCCATACTTTTTATGACAAAAGTGTGACCAAGCCACAGATATTGTGGTCAACAAATTATTGGGCACAAGTGTAACAAAATTTAGCAAGAAATATATCAATGATATATGGGATACAAGAATAGAGAAGTATGACATGCCCCCACAAATTTTATGAAGAACCAAACAGTGGCAATAACTGAATCAAACATGCTCTCGATGTCCTTTTTTAAAGGCCGATCCAGATGCAATATCAAATCACAACTAGTGGAGCGATGGAACGTCGAAGTTTTGAAATTCCTTGCTGGCCCCGACAGTACGATGGAATAGGTTGCAGTGACTGCCCTGCTGCTAGGAAAGAGAATCGGTTGATTGGCCTCGTGATCTGTGCAGATTTCGGACTCTGCTCTGTGCCTCTGTCTCCCCTGTGCTGCAATTAAAAAGGTTACTCCAGTTTTAAATATGCTTAGAACTGACAAAGTTGTATTTGTTCACGACTGCCTAATTTGATTTAAAATCACTTTCCAGGATACTTTTTTGACAGGAAATTTTCGAGGTTACTCGTAGTATTTGACACAAGCATGAAGATCTCTCGGGACTTGATGCGTGCTTTCGTGCCGCCGGTGACAGGTTCGGGTTCCTAGAAGTCTCTGCTTTTCTTAAAGCGAAAATTTCTGCACACAAGTTCAGGTCGTGTTGTTGGCAGATATGCTTATTGTTACTTTCAATCGTCAGTTCGTCACCATCTCTCTTGTCAATTCAGCAATCAGCATTATCTAAAGGACAGGAAGCCAAATACTACTACGGAATAGTATATTTATCCGCCAAACTAGAGTGTGATACGCTTGATTTGAGGGCTCCGGCGCCGCTGTCTCACAGCTGCCGCCGGTACGCACACGTTCATGGCATTGGCGCCGTTGAATCGCAGCGGTTTAGGTAGATTTCTGCTGTCATCGCCCTGAAAGAAGCAGAGTTGAGCAGTTGAGCTTACGCCATGACTCACGAGACCGGCTCACCGACGCAAATGCATCACATCACAATAACAAAAGAGGAGCAGCAACAACTACTACCATACTGACAACTGTGACATGACCGAGAACCATCAGTCAACTCCCAGCATCATTAGTTCGAGATGCAGCAACAGTGCGTCACGAGCTCGCAACTAATTGATGAACGCCAGGCATGGCACCAGCCATCAATCAGCGCCAGCGGCATAGCCTGTGACCACACATGGCGAAGCACGCCAGGCATGGCGTCCACAGACCACAGCTTTACTCAAAATCGTTCTATGCAAGTAAAAATTTGTGCAAAGAGTCAAAAGACAACATAAATTTTTTTTAAAGCACGGGTATGGGCCCTGGCTAGAGATGGTAATCGGGTGCGGCAGGTACGAGTAATGCTCGTTTATATCTGTACCTGCGACTTCGATTTATGCCCACGAGTATATTCGCAAAGGACGACGGGTGAAAAATCTCGTCCATACCCGTCGCCTGTGGACATACCCGTTTACCTGCGAACTGAGGGTCACCATCTGAGAGTTAAACTAATGACAGGTACATATAAGTAATAGTTGTTGCTACGAAATATAATAGCTATAAAAAAAGTTTATAACAATCAATAGCAATTAGATATATGAAAAAATTTATAACAATCAATAGTAATTAAATATATTGCTATGATTGCGCCACCTATCCATCTATATCGTGGATAACGGGCGGGGCGGGTACAGGTGGAGTTTATCCATAACCATATCCGTTTACCCTACGGGTAGAATATTTCCCCATTTTCATATCTGTGGGTAAAAAAAAATCCTATATCTGACTTTATTAAAATATTTATCCATATATATACAGATAAACAGACACAATTATCATCTCTAGCCCTGTCCGAACACCGTCCACTGTCCTGTTTCCTCCCGTCGCGGAGTCTCCTCGCTCGAGCCGAGCTCTACGCGTGCCACGCAGCCAGAAAACCGTTCGTATCACGCGGAAACAACGCGTACGCGCGGTGCGGTACGCAGGAGGATGGGCCTCACCGGGCATGGAAAACGCGTTCGGTGTCTCGTCGGGAGGACCCGGCCCGGCCAGCCAGTTTTGGCCTGGCCTGCAAGGCTGCAACCTTCTCTCTCTATCTGGTTTCTTTGGCACATCCTCTGACGGCATTCACTGCAGGCCTGTTTATATTGGCGGTAGTGGATAGCTTTTAGCTGTGATGAATGTATTTTATCTAAAAACAAATTATTATTGTAGAAAAAAAATGATTTTTTAGAAAGAGCAGTAAGTGGTGAGAAAAATGAGGAAGAAATATGTACATGAAACGAAAGCGAGAAGAGTTCGGTGCCCTCCGTTACCCTCCGTCTTATTTTCAAAACGAGATATAAGCGAAAAGAATAAAGAAATCGTTTTGAAAAATTAGATATTTATATTAATTTCTAACTTGTTCAAGTATAAACGAGCCTCTACGTCTTTCTGGCTTTGTATGGACCAGCAAGGGCCACTGTCAGGCTGCCAGTAGTTGTGCACGTTGGTGGTGACGAAGGCTGTCAGCCCCCTGGCTTGTTTCGCAGGTGCTGCAGGTTTTTGGATGGCGCCAGCCTGGCCAAGGGCCTCGGTGTTCAGTGCCAGGTTCAATTCAAGATATGCATCGATCGTTGGATTGGACAGGTTCATCATGTTCATATTTCCTGCATCAATTAGTAGAGTATAAATATCATTTTGGCGGGCGAGAATGGAAACGGCTAGCTGGTCTGTTTTCATGGAGCCATATAGACGGACGCACCAGTCAGAAATCGTTAAGCTTGGTAGCAACGGATGATTCGATTGGTCTACGCATTTTCTTTTCTTTCTTTCTTTTTTAACGGAAAGCACGACCTAAAGTTGTAGGCTTGAATCGTGATGTCTAATGTGAAGCTTTTTTGAACATGGAAAGGAATGGAATGGATAACTTCTGACGCGACGAAAGGAGTCGTTCGTTTTGGTACGTCGTTAGAATTAGTCCCATCATGGATGATGCTACATGATTGCTGAATCCGCTCAGCTCCCCCATCCACCCATCCATCAGCAGCCGTGCTGCATCGCCTTCGCCTGCAACTTGCATCCCAGATTCAACGATGCATCACAACTAGTCTGAACCATCCATTGCCCACAATCGGACGGCCAACTTGTTTTTCGCAGAACTCGGTGCCGTTCGAATTCGCATTCCCAAAACCGTGGTCACCGTCGAACTCGCTGCGGTGGTTGCCGCGGCGGCCGCTGGTTCTCGGTGCGTCTCGCACTATCACACGCACGAGACGCCTCGCGCCAGGTTAATCTGGCCGTTTTCTTGCGTTGGATGCACGGCGTCGGCAGCCACCCACGGGCGGGCGCCCTCCTCTCGTCTCCTATCCTCTGGTCCTCTCTCACTGGTACTGCGCCTTGCAGTTGCAATGCTGGAAACAACTTGGAGAAATTCCTTGTCCATTCACGCTGGGCGTCGCTCGAAACAAAAGCCATCATGCATGGTGGCCTGGTGGGTTGGTCCTTTGCCCTGTCCGTTTCCTCGCATCCTTGCAGCTGTCGCACACTCCCAACTCCAAGATGGCTGCACTCTCGTAGCCTTTCATTCCGCATATAAAAGTTAAAATAAACGTGTTAGCTTTTTATTTTTTTTATCTTTTTTCTCTGTATTGTTTATGAAAATATAACAGTATTTTTTTTCTCTCTTTTCTGTCTTATTTTTAATCGGATGACTCATAAAAAGCCAACAGACGATATAGTATAATTTTACTCAAAATATCGTATCATTGTCAAGGTGCCACATAGACGAACGATTTCTTTATGAGATAGATAGGGCCTGTTCTTTTTGGTTTCTGGCTCAAGATTTATGATATAGTAACTAGCTTTCAAATGTGATGTCTTTTAAAAAGTGGGGTCTACAAGTCGATTGTAGTTGACACTGTATCAACTTCAACTATATTGGCTAGTCTTTCTCTCTGTACTCTCTCCTGTGAATAGACAGAATTAAAAAGCCATAAACTACAATAAAATAATAAGCCCATGAGTTGCTCCAGGAAGAGAATAATTAGTCAACTAGAGCTAGATCGATCAAAAGAATATTCAAGTGAAACTTTTCATTCTGGCATCAAGCGTAGCACAAGTGGGAATTTGTTAGTTTTAGGTCTTGCTTCCACGTGATTTTGCTTCTGACTTCTTAGTCTGGCCTTTTTTTTTATCTTTTTCTTTTATTTTCTATATTATCTATGATGATATAACTTTTTTAAAAATTTAATTACGCTAATAAAGCTAACAACAGTTACAGTATATTTTTAGCCGCTACAGTATAAAAAATAAAAATTTATCCTTATAAGCTCAAATAAGCACCACCTTAGGTGTTATACACATATTTATCGGTATAGATTCCATTTTAAAAATATCCGTACAGTTTCGATAAATGGGAAAGCTCCACATTGGAGTGACTATGAGCTAGCTCTAAGCATATTATTTCATATTTTAATAGAAGAGAGAGAAAGCTATCTTTTGATCAAGAGCTAGTCTCATACACACATTCCAAGATTATATGAGAGTGTCATGTGAGGTTATTTATGTTATAAGCTATGTGCTAAAAGTTAGTACTATTGGAGAAGTTGTCTTAGAGCTAGTAATTAGCTCATACTATTGGAGATGCTCTAAAAGGCCTACCGTTCTGATCATTAACCCAAGAGGTCAACACGTGAACTTTAAAAAACCTTTTGCTGCTTTTTCTGCCTTCCCGTGTATTGTCCAAACTTTTCATTTTGATGTTTTCACCGAAATTTTGTTTACTTCAGCTCTTCAAGAACCAAACAATAAAGCCTATGTTTAATTTCTAGCTAACACCAAAAGTTTATCTCTGCATTACTGAAGAACCATATGAGAAGATCTAGTATAGTGTTATGATGAATCCTTGCAATTTTAGAGGAGTGGAATTTTCAAATTTGTCAATTTGTTGTTTTCTGGACTTTTTTACTGACTTTAAGGTCAAACCAGTCACCACTAGCGGTTAGACCTACCTGAGGCAATGATCGATCACCAAATTGCACTCGATTCATTTGGAATGTGGAATTTTGGGTAAGTTTAGTCCGGTTGTATAAAGTATGTTTTAACTAACGTATGTTAAATTGTGAATAAATTGCGCCCGAAAACAATTTCTTGGTCTTTGGATATACCTGGATGTTTGAAATCAACTATGATCAACGACGAGAATTAATGTTACGCTCATGGAGTAGCTGAGGCTTAGAACAATCAATGATGCAGTGTAGGATGGTTGAGATCAAGCATGGCACAAAGAAGACGAAAAATATTGAAGAGAAGTTCGAGCGATGGGTTACACCATGTGCCTTGGTCGGTCCAAGTGAGGCATGGTCCGATGGAACCAAAACGGGAGAGATTTGCCAACGCGTGGTAAGCCGGTGGTGTACGTACATGTGGCAAGTATGGTGATTGGTTGCAAGTGAAGATGAAGATCAAGTCAATAAAAGGGTATTTTGGTAAGTTGACTGAAATACCGAAAACTATCTTGAATCAAAATCGTGGCACATAAATAGCACTTAGGAGAGCGGTTTAGATCAAGGAGAAGCTGAGAAGATCAAGTTGGATAAAAGGCTAAGGACTTAGCGGATTTGGGCTTAGTGTTTGAAAAGCGTGCATAAGTGTAGTGTATGAGTAAAATCCGTGTTCTGTGGGGTTAATGGGTTTCCTCCAGTTATGCTAAATAAATAGTATCTATTAGGATTAGATATGTGATGCTTTCTTGTCTATTTAACGGGTTGGAATGAAGACATACTAGTTAACCATCCAACCATCCTACCGTTATTCATTGAAGCTAAGTGTTCTATGGTTAAGATTTGAGAAGTGTGAGTGATATTGTTTGCTCTCTTGTCCTTCAGGTAGAGTGACTGTAAAACTTTCATCCTCAAATAGCAATATATCAACTTTATTTATCCCTCATGGATCCCACTTGTTTTGATTGATTTGCTATTGATTTAGTGGGTTTTTGTCCTCTCTCCCCCCTTCTTGACCTTACTGGATGCCAAGGATGTGTAAGTGATGAAGATGTATCTTGAAAATCAATCTCCATTCATCTACACATCATATTTGACAAGTTCATGAAGTTTCCTAATTTTGCTTGGATTTGACTTCTCGGATGTTTTCCTAATCTAATTGTTTTTTGCCTCGATTCTTTTGATATTTTTGCTTGCTGTGACTTGTGAGAATTTATTTAGAGCCACCTTGGCCATCTTTCACCCACGAGCAGGTCATATTCACCATTTTTTGGTTTTTGCCTAGTTTTGGTGCAATTGGGAATTTATCTATAGTCATCTTGGCCATCTTTCATTCACGAGTAAGTTATATTCAATATTTTCATTTTTTGCTCGATTTTAATGCAATCTTGCTTGTTCTTAAGAAAGATTTGAATTTTGTCATGGATTCTTGTGATTCTTGGATGTACTAGGTTCCTAAGACCTTAAACAAGGTTCGTATGCAAAATTTTAATTCATTTGGGTTTGTTTTTTTAAGTTGCACCCAAAGTTGCATTGGCTCAGGCTAAAATTTAGTTCTGGAACAAGGGAGCCGATCAGACTGTACCCCTTTTCAGTCCAACAACCAAGCAGGTCAAATCAGTTTGTAGCTGGCGGTTGAACGCTAGGTTCCGGTCAGACCACCCTGGAAGTCGGTCTGACCGCTTGAAGCATGATTTCGCTGTAATTAAGGTTTTTTGGTTTTATAGCTTAATGTTGGGTTTCTATCCTTATCTTTATAACTCTGTAGCTATCGGTGTGAAACATTGATGAATATATAGGAAAAATGTTGAAGGCACTATTCACCCCCTCTGTTGCTATACCTGTCCTACATTTACTATGTATTTTTTTTAAAAATTGAAGTATATGTATAGGACTGGCAATGGCAATAGAGTAACGTGAATGATGCTTTCTCACAAACTTCCCCCTAGCATCTAGAAACCTTTCACTCCAGTAGCTAGAGAGCGACGAATATCAGATTTAACATCTAAGTCCAAACAACATCCCAAAACAGCGAACATCCACAAATTCAGCACCTAATCAGTCTGACAACCACTAAAGGTACATTCTCACTAGCCAAACTACTGGTCTGACCAGACCTTTGAGCGGTCTGACCGCCCCCTATTCTCATAATAGAAAATCAGTCCAAGCCAAAAACCACTTTTGGTGCAAACTTCAAAATATATGACCAAATGAATTGAAGCTTTGCACACACATTATTGAGGATCTTAAGATTCTATTCCATCTAAGGACCACGTTGATCTTGGCCAAAGTTTTAACATTTATTTAAAACATGTAAGGTTGCACGAAAAGGTCAAATATCAAAAACTTGAAATCCAACTTACTTGTGGGTTAATAATAGCCAAGATGGTTCTAGATGAGTTTCCACATATCACAATAAGCAAGATTATCCAAAGAATCGAAGCCAAAACCCTCAAATCTAGATTCCTTAGGAAAGCTCCAAATCAAATAAGAATTGGCTAACTTTGAAATCTTGCAAACCACAATGGCTAGGTAGATGGAATTTGATCTACATGAGTTATCTTCATTACTTACACGTCCTTGGCACATCGCAATATCAACAAGGAGAGTTAGGAGGCAAATTAAGAATAAACAAGAACAAAAGCAAATCAACCAAGATAAAAACACTTCATGAGAAATGAACAAATTTAATCTTATTGCTACTTAAAAATAAAGGTTGCATAGCTATTCTATAAGGAAAACAAGAGAGCACACCGCAATACTCACTCTTCTCTCTCAACCATAACCCTAGAACCGAAGAATAAAATGTTAAGATGATTAGTTTACAAGCCTCCATCCCCAAGTAACTAGCCCACATCTAACCCAAATAGATACTATTTACTGGCACAATTAGGAAAAACCCGTTAACCCTATACGACATGGGTTTTAGTCTCACACTTAACTCATACACTCTTTTCAAAGTATATGAGTTCGAACCTGCTAAGTTTTTATTCTTTGATCTACTTGATCTTTTTAGCATTTTCTGAACCTAAACCACTTTTTCAAATGCCGCTCATGCGCCCAGTTTTGATCCAACAAAATTTTTAGTACTTGGCAACTACCAAAATACCATCACCTTGACCTAATTTTCTCTTTCCCTTATAAGCAATTGTCATGCTTACTACGTGTAGGTACACCAATGACTTACCATGCATCGGTAAGTTTCTCATGCTTTAGTTTCCACCGGACCACGTCTCATTTGGATCAATCATGCCACTTGGTGCAACCTGTTGCTCAACCTTCTCTCCAATATTTCTTGCCTTCTTTATGACATACTTGAGCTTAATCATCTCATCCAGCATCCTTGACCGTTATGAATATCGACTCCTCCATGAGCGTAGTCCTAGTCCTTGCCATTGATCATAGCTAACTCCAAGCTTTCTTGCACGCCTAACTCCCTAGGAGGTGTTGATGACAGAGGCGGCGTGTCTTCTTCCATCCGGCCGAGCAAGCTGGGCGCAAGGATTGATAATTCTAGGATGATGAATGATGACAAGGTTGCATCATGTTCCATGGCACGGATACATGTGTCCATGTTGAGACCGGCATAATATACCAAATCGAATAAATTCTTTTCATCCCAAGTTCCTGCCATGATTGCATCGGCGATGTTGGCGGAAATAGAGAACCTTGAAGGGCTTGACGTTTCTTCCCCACAGATAGCGTTAGTTGTCGGTGATCAAATCATCAAACATACTTAATGTAGGAAAAAATCGAGTCTCACAGGAGGATTAAAGAGGATAAATGAAACTATCTTGATTGCTATATTAGGATTATAGTCTGCTCTAGTGAAACGATTACAAAAGGATACCACTAGCCATAGCTTTGCTACTTCTTGCTTATGGAGATATTAGTTTTTAGCATGTGTAGATATACATTATGCAAGTTTAGACTATAAATAACAAAAACTAAAATCGACTCAGACCCATGCCCTCACATTTTATGTACATGCATCCGCCCTTGGTAGGACGCCATAGCTAGCTAGCTCTCTTGCAAAGTTTGCAATGCTCACTCCCTCGCAACGACGCATGATTGTGTACTTGTGTGTGCCGGTGCCTGCCAGGTTCGGTGACCACTGACATGACCACCTCGATCGCCAGGTTTCTGGACTAGGAATCCGCGTGCGCGCCAGCACACCGCACGCACGGGACGGCGCGCTGCGAGGGCGCGCGACTTTCCCCGACCGACGTGCCGCGCGCCTGGGCCTGGCTGAGAAAGTGTTGGGGGCTCTCTGGGCCGTGGTGTTCGGCCGTTCGTTCCGCGTTGGGTGGTGCGAGCGGCGAGGGAGGGTGTTAGGGTAAGCGGGCCGGTCGCGCGTGGGGAGAGGCTGGGCTGCCGCGTTGGATTTTGGGGAAACATGGGCCACGCGCGGGAGAGAAACTGTCCGGGGAGACATGGGCCGCGGGTGGGGAGTTAAGACGGCCCGCGGCAAACGTTTGTCAGTTTCCAATCAACCCATCGACATTTTCACCGTAGAATCTGACGGTGACGATACGAAATGACGCTGCTGCACGAATCTCAGTGAGAACCCAGATTCCTCGTCCTCGTCCAGCGAGGGGCAGCTCTCGGCTCAACTGCTCGCCTCGACACGGCCGTGAGAATCTGGGAGGGGTGGCGGAGGAGGTGCCGAGGTGGTCTCCGTCATGTCGAGCTCTTCTTCAGACCCCGACAAGCTCATGACCAAGGCCGACAAACTGCAAGTCCTTTGCCCCCCTTGCTTCTACCTCCCTCCTTCCTGAATTCTCTTGCTCCTTTTTGATCCGCGTGCCATCGTGTCTTCTTTCGGTCAAGGATGCGAACTGTTCGAGCCCTGCTGTCAAATTAGAGCATGTTAATTTGCGTTTCTTCAATCCATCACGCCAAACTTTCTCATCACACACCTTCTCCATCGGGTGGATCTCTCGGAAAACGTTTTTGATAAAGGACCGGAGACTCCTGGATCTATTCCTTATCTTGGATGGGGCGGGGCTAGCCTTCTTATCGCAAATTAGTGGCATTGATTTGGGATCTTTGAGATATCCAAGTGGTCGGTAGAGATAAGCTTATGGCAGTGGGTTTCAGAGGGCTTTCCCCAAATGCTAGGGCTTTCCGATCTGTTCCTGCACTAAAGGGTGCATCAATTTCAATTCCCGTTGTTTTAACCTATTTTACGCAAATTTGGTGGAATTGTGTTCAAGGATATGCCGAATTTGCAGGAAAAAGGCAAGGATTGCGAGTATTTGACTCTTTGTTGCTGCAATTTTGTTTACATCTGTGTTCTGTCGGGAATCCGAGTAGACTTTGTCGCCCAAATCATCTTCCATTAGCTTTTGAAATATCTGCAGAACGCAGATATGTGTGAACGCATAATAGTTTTTTTGTGCTAGTCCAGGTCACTTCAGCAATGATGGTTTGTGCGGTGTAGCTTGTAGGCCATGCTAGCGCATTGGTTGTGGGGGAATTTGCCGTGCCAAATTCACTGCACTAGCCGCAAATTTGCCACATTCAGACATTTAGCTTGGGCTATTATGTACTTTTATTCTAAGAGTAGATGAAAAACAAGAGCACCCTGCCTTGCACAACAATCAGCCTCTTGTTGATCCTCATCTCTCACATTTATGAGTTTGTTTAAAACGAATATTCGTGTGCACCATTGTTTAGATATGCAAACTATAACTTACTTTCAAGATGTCTCCTCAGTATAAACAAATTGCAAACAGTATTTCGAATTATTTTTCAGTAGTTTTTTCTTTGTTCTCAGTTTCATGACAATATATCAGCTACTTAGAAGATAAAATCTTGTCATTTACAGTTGTTTGTTTTATGGTGTGAGTGCTTGTTGAGTGCCGATTTTCCTATTTTTACTGCGATTACTTTATCAATGCGTCTCTTCAAAAAAAAATCATGTTTCATGATTTCATCCACTTCATAGTAATTCTGTGCTAAAAATGAACTTTTTTTAAATATATTCTTTTGCAGAACAAAACTGAGCTTTACAAGGTGGAATGCTGATTGGAAGAGTGCTACCTCCTTGTATGAGCAAGCTGGTCGGTGACTTTGTTTGCCATCTTTGTATATTCTTGTTAGCTATTTGCTTCCAGCAGTGCATATAACAAAACTTCATCTCTACTTTAAAGCAATTGCTTATAGGTTCAGAAAAGACAACGAGAAAGCAAAGGATGCGTTTGAGAAGGCTTCCAAAGGACAAGAAATGATCTCCTCGTATCCTTTGAATATTTCTATATAGCTGTCATGTTTTAACATAATTGAACACTCACCTAATAGCACCCTTAACTAGTTCCATAGACCCTGGGATGCTGCTAAACATATGGAGTCTGCTGGTGCTTTAGCAAAGGAGCTTGGATGCTGGAATGAAGTTTCTGATTTTTATCGCAGAGCATCAGAATTATATCGTGAATGTGGAAGACCACAACCTGCCTCTGATGCTCTTGCGAAGGGTGCCAGGTAAAACAAAAGCAATATGATAATTATGTGAACATTGTGAGGCTTAATTTTCTAATCATGATGAAATCAGTGCCTTGGAGGATAAAGCTCCAGAAGAAGCTATTAAAATGTATGATGAGGCTTGTTCAGTTCTAGAAGAGGATGGAAAGGAGCAGATGGCTTTTGACTTGTATCGTGCTGCTGCAAGTTTATATGTTAAGCTTGAGAAGTAAGATTATACAGATCAGCTTAGTGTCTGTTTATTACAATTTCACACTGTAACCTGTCCTTTTATGTCTATATGGTATGCCATGCATGATTTCTTCGTTTTTTTTACTGGTAAGTTTTCATCTTTTTGTTTTTACTTGCAAAGTAAGCAGACTTCTTAGATAAATAAAGAGAATCCCAAAACTTTAGGAGTAATGTGGGGAACTCATGCAACACCTTCTAGAGTCAATCCTCCACAGCAAAACACGACAGGAATTGGAGTAGGCTACTTAGACTTAGTCTTTATGGCATGCAACCAAATGGTGGGCAACAATAGGGGTTGCCTATCTTCACCAATTTCGGTGCCTACAGTTGAGGGCTCTGTTGCTTTTGAGCTTAATTCCAAGTTTCTTCTTGGTTTTGCAAGTGGGTCATCCTTGCAATTTTCTCTTCAACTAAGCATGTCACTCGGCTTGATGTATCTAACATTGAAATATTTACACATAGGCTAACGAAATGGTTTAGGGCTTGTAATTACTGTTCTCAAATAAACCAGAGCAATTGATCCTATGTTCCACGAGATTTTATATCCTTGATCAACTATTTCTGTATGTGGATCGGGTCTCTGTTTTTGAGAAAACCACATCCCTTGTCCCACACTTTTCTTTACTTACAGGAACTGCTTTGTGGTGTATGTTCATTTTCTTGTGTTGTTTCATTCTTTTTCCCCCTGAACAGTTTCAATCAGAGTTCAGAAAACTGTTTTTGCAAAAAGCTCGGAGGGTGCCTGGTTCCGGTTCCTCGGTGAAAACTGGTCAAAACCAGCTGGGTTTTCTTCTCTCTCTCTCTCTCTCCCTCTCGAAAATTTGAAACTTCTGATTTTGCAGATTTGAAGTTTGGGATATATACTATAAGCAATTAGGAGTATTTTGGTATAGAAGATGATTTGAAATAAGTGGATTAGAGGGGCGAAACTTTTTTTTACTGGGCTACCAAAGACCGCTTGCCTGCTGGTTCTGGTGTCTCTGGCCGGTTACTGGCCAATCACCATACGACCATGACAGTGCTTCACAGATTCATTCATCCCTTTTTGATTGTTGATGACTTTTAGTCTTACTAGCACCTATCATACTTGAAGTTATTGTGAAGCAATCATTTGTTATTAATAATTAATTAGTATGGCTGATTTTATATAATTCTGCAACCTCTTAAGTAGTTTAGGTCTACATCTGTTTGTTATAACTCTTGACGTCAAAGATGCTGGAACTTAATTTACTACTATTATTTGATGTACTGGTGCTATTAGTTGCCTCCACTGCTGAATGTAATTGTGGATTGGAATATGCCTCTAGTAGCAATGTAGCATGCTTATTTATCCTTGCATTTTTTTTCATACCTTCTTCTTCGATATCTTTCTGACATTTATGCATGTACGCATCACTTAATTACTAGTAATCTCATTTATGTACTCATCTTACAATTCTTCCCATCTTTGGCCATATCTGACAGGTATGCGGATGCTGCAGCATTTTTTTTAAGACTTGGTTCTGCTGCTGATAAGTGCAATGCCATCAACAGCCAATGCAAGGTAATATTTACACTGAAATGTGCTTACTTAATTATTCAGAGTTTATACTTATTAGACAAGGTAGAAAGATATGCAGTTGAAACTGATAAATTTTTATACTAACACAATTTCATATGCAAAATGGAAAAAAAGTATTAAATCTTGCTTGTTCAGGTAAGCAGTATCACGAATTGAACACCAACTTGTCTAATTCCAAAGTTGTTTCATGCATGCAGGGTTATCTGAGTGCAATCATTATCTACCTTTATTCACATGATTTTCAACAAGCTCAGAAATGTTACAATGACTGCTCAGAGTAAGTTGTATATTTGTGGTAGTTACTATCACTGATGAGAATTGTTATGTGTGGATTCACATTTAATATGTTATATGCTTTGTTTGGTTGCATCAAATCATGCAGCGCCAAAAAATAATTATCACCATTATTTCCTTTTATAATGCATTGCAGGGTTCAAGCCTTCCTTAATAGCGACCAGAATCGATGTGCAATGAAACTGTTGTCTGCCTATGAGGAAGGTGATGCTGAAGAAATCAAACGTGCTGCTCAATCAAGTGCTGTTAATCACCTCGACCATGTGGTATGTCTTTTGATTTTTTTAAACTATACGAGGGATGCTACATTGCCTATATGATTATACCAAAAGATGCCCTCTGATGGTGCATGCTGTTGGATATCTGCATACGAGCATCGACCAGCACTGTAGCTACGACCATCGACCAGGCACTGTAGCTACGACCATCGACTAGGTACTGTAGCTACGACCATCCGTTGTTGTTCAGCCGCGGTCGTTTTGCTGTGCTCGACTTGTTGTGGTCGATCTGCCATGGTTGATACGTGCCATGGATCCCGCGTATCCTATTAGGTTTCTTCCTTCCTTATCTCCTAGGTATTGTTTCTATAAATCGGTTGTTCAGATATAGAAAGAAGAGGCCTATATATGTAACTCTTGATTCATTAATCAAATCATTGCATGATTTCTCTCAAACATCACACGTTTTCATGGTATCAGACGCGATCGCTCTTGCGACCGCATGTTTCCGCAAACCCTACCTCTAGCCGTCGGCCTCCATCTTTCGGTCGATCTACCCCTCCTCCTATGGTTGGCTCCACCAATCTCTTTACCAAACAGGCGGCTCAGGCCGAGCAGGCTGCTTTGGTCGCACACGTGGCTCAGATCGAAGCCGCTGCCGCTGAGGACAGTCGGGTTCAAGCCATCGTTGCGGCTACCGTCGATCACGCGCGCAAGGAGATGCTCACTACGATCGCTGTCGAACGCCAGCAGGCCCTGGCTATCGACCTCGCCCATGGCGTCGCCAACCAACCGAACAATGCCATCGTCGCCCTTCACGCCCAAGCTGTTGGCATCCTCAACATCAAGGCCCTCATCCTGGTCACCCTCGACTTCACCTCGGCTAACTACGGCAAGTGGTGTGGCCTCTTTCTCATCACGCTCAGCAAGTAGGGCTGTAAACGAGCTCGAGCGAGCTTGACCTAGCAAGCTCGAGCTCGGTAGAAACTTGAGCCGAGCCTAAGATCAACATCGAACTTTAAGCTGGGATCGAGATCGGCTCGAGTTTCTACCGAGCTCGCTCGAGCTCGGCTCGTGTAGGCTCGGTGCGTACCTGCGTGGCCGGATCCCGGTCGAGGAGGGGCGGCGCCGGCGGGGGAGGAGAGGCGTCGGCGGAGAGAGGAGGCGGCGGGCCGGGCGGAGGAGGCGTCGGGGAGGAGAGGCGTCGGCGGGGAGAGAGGAGGAGGCGGCGGCGAGAGAGAGGAGGCGGCGGCGGCGGGTGAGAGAGGCGGCGGCGGGGCGAGGAGGAGGCGGCGGCGGGAGAGGAAGGGGTTGGGGAGGAGGCGACGGCGGGGAGTGGAGGAGGGGCGGGGGCGGCGGTGGGGCGGAGGGGGGGGAGGCGGCGGCGCGGGGAGAGGAAGGGACGGGGCGGGACTCGGGAGAGGGTCGGCGGGGCGGGGCGGGGAGGAGGCGGCGGGGCGGCGAGGGCGGCGGCGGGCACAGGTGGGGGACTGGGGTCAGGGAGGCCGGAGCCGGAGAGGCAGGGGGGGGCGGGGATTGGGATTTGGGAGGAGGTGGGAGGGAGGGGTGGGGCCGGGGGGAATTGGGGGAGGGGGTAAAAAATCCTAAGCTCGCGAGCTATTTGAGCTCGGTTCGTTAAAGCTCGCGAGCTTAGGATGAAGCTCGAATTCGGCTCGTTTGGAGCTCGAGCCAAGCTCGAATCGAGTCTAGAGCGAGCCAAGCTCGAGCAGCTCGCGAGCCTCGAGCTTTTTTTACAGCCCTATCAGCAAGTACGCCTTGATAGACCACGCCCTCTCTGATGATGCCCCCCTCCCTGATCGGGTGGATTGGGTTCGCATGGACTGCGTGGATTGTGTGGATTGTGTTCCATCGGGGTGCTGACACAGTGTATTTACTGCTCTATGTGGATGTCATAGTCTTGACTGCCTCCTCTGATGGTCTTCTTCGCCGGACGATCTCCGCTCTCCAGCAAGAATTTCCCATGAATGATCTTGGTCAACTTTATCATTTTTTGGGGATGTCAGTCCGCCGTCAGGAAGATACTCTCTTTCTTTCCCAGTGCCAGTATATTTTAGACATCCTAGAGTGCGCTGGGATGTCCGCCTGCAAGCCTTGCAACACGCCTGTTGACACGCACTCCAAACTTTCTGGCGAAGGCGCTCCAATTGATGATCCGACGCACTACCGTAATCTTGCTGGTGCTTTGCAGTACTTGTCTGTCACTCGTCCTGATATTGCCTATGTTGTGCAGCAGGTGTGCCTTAACATGCACAATCCACGTGAGCCACATCTTGCTTTGGTGAAGCGCATCCTGTAGTACCTTCGGGGGACTCTTGACTATAGTCTGTTCATTCACCGCACTTCACCTGCTGAACTAATTGTCTACTCCGATGCTGATTGGGCAGGCTGTCCCGACACACGCAAGTCCACTTCGGGCTACGGCGTCTTCCTCGGTGACAACCTCGTTTCTTGGTCGTTAAAGCGCCAGCGCACCATCTCCCAGTCAAGTGCGGAGGCCGAGTACTGCACCACGGCAAACGGCGTCGCTGAAGCCTGTTGGTTACGCGAATTGCTCGTAGAGCTACATAGTCCACTTCATCGTGCCACTCTAGTCTACTGCGACAACGTTAGCGCGGTCTACCTCTCCACTAACCCGGTTCAGCATCAGCGTACCAAGCATGTCGAGATTGACCTGCATTTCGTTTGGGAGCGTGTTGCTCTCGGTGATGTGTGTGTTCATGTCCCAACGTCATCGCAGTACGTGGATATCTTCACCAAAGGTCTGCCTACGTCTGTCTTCACCGAGTTTTGATCCAGTCTGAACGTTCGTTCTTCTGCCGTTCTGACTACGGGGGAGTGTTAGATATCTGCATACGAGCATCGACGATGCGCTGTAGCTACGACCATTGACCAAGTATTGTAGCTACAACCATCGATCAAATACTATCGCTACGACCATCGACTAGGTATTGTAGCCATGACCATCGACCAGGTACTGTAGCTACAACTATCAACCAGTTACTGTAGCTACAACTATCCGTGGTCGTTATGTCATTTGTTCAGCCGTAGTCGTTGTGCCGTGCTTGACTTGCCATGGTCGATCTTCCGTGGCTGACCTGCCGTGGTCGATACGTGCCACAGATCACGCGTATCCTTTCAGGTTTCTTCCTTCCTTATCTCCCCGGTATTGTTTCTATAAACCAGTTGTTCAGATATAGAAGGAAGAGGTCTATATATGTAACTCTTGATTCATTAATCAAATCATTGCGTGATTTCTCCCAAACACTACACGTTTTCGCATGCGAATAAAATGGTGAACTTGGAACTGAAACATCCTAGATTCATAGTGAACATGTTATTTCGTGATCTCCCTTTTAATTAACATGTAAGATTTAGATTCTATCAATGCTCTTTTTCGTGCTTCAGCAGTGATCTCATCGGTCATCAGGATAGACTGCATGCAAGGATTGTCTAACTCTATTGCAGTAGTTATCGACTTACCATAGGACCATTGATTGTCCATTTGCTAGACTTAGTTTGTATTCCATCTGGTATAATTATTTCCTGGTTGTTTGCTTGCTTGTTTAGTACTTGTCTTCACTTGGATTTATGGTGAATCATCACTGCAGGTAATTCGGCTCGCAAGGAAACTACCGACAGGTGATCTGCAGGCCATCAAGAAAGAACTGGCAGCTGATGACGGCGAAGATTCCTTGGACGAGAATGACCTAACTTAATACCAAACTATCCGGGAAGATGCAGGGAAAGCAAACAATTGATGGTGACTCAAAATACACCATTGCTGAACAGGAACAGTTGTAAAAAAACACTATGGTGATATACTGCAAACTTGTGGCCGGCATCTGTACTATGAAATTTCTTATGCTTAATTTGGTTGTTGGATCTGTGCACATACACCCTACACATGTACTGTTCGTTTGCTATGGTTGAGATGATAATTGGTTTGATTACCTTGCCTGTGCTTTATGATCTGTATAATAGCATGATGCACAAGTACAAACGAATTCCATTCTGGACTTGGATCACTGTCAGTGGAATTGCATATCGTTTCATTAGTGCAGAGCACTCTGTTGATATGTCCATCCATGAAGGCAGTCACACTGACAAAGTGTTGCTTTGATTATGCAACGCATAAGAAATTTCTCAGTGTGTGAAGTCTCACAAACTGTGAAATTTCTCGGATCTTTTGGGTTAAGTAAATAAATTTTAGCCAAAAGGCTGTGAACCTCGTAATATAGGCTACTAGGCCGTAACTTCTGTTATTAACTTTGTAGTGGCGATGTTAATGTAATTTGTAAGCAGGAGCTGTTAGCAATTTACGTGGCACCGTCTCAATATCGGGTGTCCCCACATTTTACGACCTACAAACTCGACGCTAGTTTCACTACATTACAGGATACCTCAGCAGGTCAGCATAACAAACTAGAACGGTAGAACCACAAGAGCTGTGTGTCATGCAAGCACATGGTCAAGGAGGCTCGGTGGACTCACGAACAGGACGGCGTGTCGTTGCATCCCTCCCTTTCAGCGCGTCGTCGTATCGCAAGAGTGCTACTGCCAATTTCTCCGTATTCCTACATGGATTAAGATCTCATCTGAAATAAAAGAAATATATAAAATCTGTATCGCGTATTTTATTTATAGGAAAAGCAATAATAAGATAAGAGGGAATTATAAGAGAACTCTTATGGTACCAGAGAGGGTGATAGTAGAAATCAAATCTAGATATTGATGTCTTAACGATATTATGGACTTTCCGTCCCAAATCTATTTTTTCTGTGGGTATTATCGACTTCCCAATGAGAATTAATCGGATGCCTATGTTTTCCCTTTGAAACAAAGATACACAACTACAATTTTAACTATCTCAGAATTCTACTGCTTATATTATCAGAAGTGTAACTAAATCATAACTTATCTGATCCGTCGAACAAAATGATGGACGACTTATATTAAAATGTGGGTAGTAAAAAGCTCAATTATAAAGGTAACAAGTGTGTGTTCACTGCTGGTGTTCCTTTGGGGCCTGAGCATGTTAGTATATGAATAGGCTACGCTAGCGGAAAGAATTTTTTCTACTGCCCTACTCGCATGGATCAAATCTCTTCAGAGGCCTGTTCCCATTTGAGATTAACTGGACAAGAGTGTGCACTTAGTTGGTTCGCATTATTTTCTAGTGAGATCGGTCCCATTATTTCACAGGACGGCACAACACATGCACAGATGACCAAGTAGCTGCATAGACCGCACATTTGCAACACACAAGCTTAACGCAGCTGCCGGATGCAAACGTAAATCTGAATCACCATGCACATCAACCAAGCAAGAGAACGAAAGCAACCAACAAATGCGGGACTGAAAAAAAGAGAGCATGTCCCATGGCCATATTATCTCGAAGACAGCTTTCCATGGATAGGGGCAAACAAATAGTACGGTTGTAGGAGCCAAGTGATCAGAGCC
The DNA here is from genome assembly GCA_036346575.1 of Dendrocalamus sinicus. Taxonomy (NCBI): domain Eukaryota; kingdom Viridiplantae; phylum Streptophyta; class Magnoliopsida; order Poales; family Poaceae; genus Dendrocalamus; species Dendrocalamus sinicus. The sequence goes on from CM070652.1 coordinate 4,145,323, forward strand.
TATGAGGACAACCGAACAAGAGTGTAACATGCATGGCAGATATATAACTGAAGTTACTGAACTAATGAGGTTGAAACATGGCACTGCATGCCATAACTAGCTCAGAAATTATCAAAGATGCATCTAGCCCCATTGGCCAGTATGTTTGATGGCCTCTAACATTGAACAATTTCAGGGATCAAATCTGCAGAATGGAAGCTCGTCCTGGTTCGAAAGTAATTACGGGTGTTCACTTAATTTACCTCCATTAGCTTCCCCGGTAGTAAGTGGAAACGATGACAAGTGACTAAAATAAAGGGTTGGAAACATAGCTAATTAGCCAAACTGGTGTTTGTTTGTTGTACATCACCCTGTCATCCTGCTGCAAGCATTCTTCGCCACGTTACCAATTTATTTGCATGATGAAAGGCATATCCTCCTTATCTTGTTGAGCAGTTTAACAGCTTTCGCTGGCAGCTAGATTCCAAAGTCAACTAAAATTTTGTAGGCGCCTCTAAGACAAAAGCGACAGGTCGGATTTATTTTTCTTATTGCCCCCTCCCTATCTTTGATGAATTTTCCAAGGTGATATCGGTATTTCCTTTTCTACAGCGGAATCAAAAGAACAAAAGTTGCATCAAGACTCAACAGTGCCTACTGCCTAGTGCAAGCGTATGCGCCGCTGCCTGGCGGGATATTTCACCCGGTGCCGTGGCGCACTTGTTGGAATATGGGGTAGGCTATACTAGTGTAAAATAAAATTTTCTACTATATAAATCAGGAAGCTATGCAAATAAAGTATCATAGATTGTTGTCACTAGATGTGCGGTGTAGTGGAAATAAAGTTGAAGTTGGATCAATGTAGCGCGCGTCGGTATAGTGGAAGTAGTCGATCGTTCACAAGCAGGAGTCGATCTTTACGAGCCAACCGTCTCCTCTTCGCAATCGTTCCAGTTAGTGCTACAGTCATAGTAGCGCTTCTACCGAAATCCACGTGCCCAGAGATAGAATGTCGTGCGTCGGTGTGCTAGCACCAGCGCTCATAGCAATGGTTTTGAGAGGTGGCGGCTAAGGTTTCGATAGGTGTGTCTCGGGATACCTCTCTCAGCCCTATGTTCCTCTTAATATATAGTTTTCAATTGGATCCTTATTCGATACGATTAGAAATTGTATCTAACACGGAGAGTCTTTGACTGGATCTTTATCCAGTACGAGTAGAGATCGTATCTCACTCGAAGAGCCTCTGACCGGATCCTTATCCAATATGAGTAAATACATATCTCACTCGAAGTCTATCATCTGGACTCCTATCGTTCCAATTCGTTAAGTGTGTGACCTTGTAGATTTATGTATATTCGGGCATGGTCCGAAAACTCTTTTTTGACTCAAGGTGAGAAATGTAACATCCTCTGAAGGCTTAATCTTTCAGTTGAATCTGTAGTGGATTACTCAGTTTGTGATTAACTTCTCAATCACATTCAGCACGGTCATGCACTTTCTTAATCCAACCATATCAAGGAGTCTATAGATATCTCTCCCGTTATATAGGAGAGACAAATTCTATGTTGATCGCTCACATTCATCCATATATTTCATAGTAAATCCGAAAGCTATTTTTATGACCATCTAATTATGGAGTAGTGTTTGGCAGTCCCTAAGTAAACTAATACACATGTAGAAAACTATGATGATCTCAGAACTAAGAATCCTACATACATTATATATGAAATCAACTAATGACACTTAATAATATAACAATTCGGTTATCAATGGTTGAAGAACACTGAGTCTTGCTAAGACTAATGTCATGTGAAATAGGCAAAAAAACCCTTCTTGGAATATTATATGTTGAATTGCTTAACACTTTGTCAATGTACGTATCTTAGCTTAATCCAATTAGCCTTTTAGTTCTATCTCTATAGATCTTTATGCCCAAAATATATACTGCTTCTTCTAAATCTTAAATAGAAAAATTATTTTTTTATGAAGATTTGACATATTCAAGTATAGAAATATCATTTCTAATCAGTAATATATCATCTACTTATAAGACTATAAAAAAGTGAGCTCCCATTAGCTTTTTTTTTGGTAAACACAAGCCTTTTCTTCATCATAATAAAGCCAAACCCTTTAACTATCTCATCAAAATGAATGTTCTAACTCCGAGAAAATTGCTTCAGTCCATCAATAGATCTCTGAAGCTTTCATATCTTTCTAGCATTTTGTAGATTGACAAAATTCTCAGGTTGTATCATGTACGTATCCTTGTTTAGGTTTTTATTTAGAAAAACCTACAAAATGCTAGAAAGATATCCTTGTTCAGGTTGTGTCATGTACATATCCTTGTTTAGGTTTTTATTTAGAAAAACTGTTTTGCTATTCATCTGCCATATCTCATAATTGAAATATACAATAATAGCTAGAATGATTCGGATAGACTTAAGCATAGAAACGGACGAAAAAGTTTCATTATAGTCAACACCTTGAATTTATTTGAATATTTTCATTTATATCTATCTTTTTTCTTAAAAATCTATATGTGTTGATCTATAAATCATAATTGTCCTACATAATTATATAAGATAAGTGATAATTTAGAATAACATTAAAACATGAATAAAGAGTTTTATGAATAAGTCACATACTTATTGATCAATACAAAAAACATTTATTCAAGAAACAAAATAACATATCATCAAAATAACAGTGATACAATCTTCTCTATAATAGCCTCTGTCACTAACAGCACTCAGCAGTCAGCACATGAACGCAGGTGGGTGTGACCTTCGTTTTAGGCTTCGGGGCAATGTAGGTCGTCTCACTTGACAAGTCAGCGAACGATGTAGATGAAAAATAGAAGGACATACAGATACCGTAAATTAATAAATCTGAAAATACAGCTTGCCGGACAAGAGTCGAAAGTATAATGTAGTACAGCATTACATTTTCATCAAGAATTCAGAGTTAGGAGTCTTCTCTCAAGAAAGAAGGAAAGGAAAGGGAAAAAAATATATGAAGAGTTGGATTCGTGGAAACTGCTGTTTGATCCGTACTGGTCTTACCGCTTTCGTAGCATCAACAACTGAATTTTGGAATCCGTCGTCACGTCCGGCATCCCTAGATTATATATGTCTCAATACCTATCATCTTCTTCCAGAAGAAAATGAACCAACATTTTGTCAATGCTAGATCCCTGGGTGATATGGATCATCCAACACGGCACTAACTAATGTGATACGCATACGATTTTCCTAATCCAATCGGTCCTGCGTCACTTAAGGGCTGTTTGGTTGCCTGCATCGGGGTGACTCGGACCAACGCATGCAGGGAGATAGTGTTTGGTTACCTGCATCGGGGTGAGAGCCTGCACGAGCGGATGCAAAAAATCAACTAGAGTCAAGCTGAGGAGAAACGCGGCTGAGGACCTTCTCTACTCAACCTGGCCACGCTCATACAGCTGCATCAGTTCATGCAGGCAACCAAACAGGCCCTTACTTGACACTGACCACCAACTAAACGACACACTTCAAGTCAAACAACTTTTAGAATCAGGAGGATCACATCATCCTCTGGCCGCCTCCTCCCTAGGAGAGGGACAAGGTCAAACCAAAGTTTTTCAGGCCAAACAAATAGACTTGCTGGTGCAGCTTATTCGTTATGCCCTTCACCAACAAGCTTATGTTTTTGTCTTCTGATTTCTAGCATCTTAATTTTGTCTTTTTTAAGTTGTTTTGAGTTTTTTTTGTTTTTTTATTACTTTGTATTATCTGTGATGATATGAAAGCGTTTGACGATCTTACAAGTACTAGTTCTCTGTAGAGTCAAGAGGATTTGGAAAGAGCATGCAGTCATCGAATTTTCCAACAAAAGGCGCTTGATTTTAAATAATCCGGATGCCTCTGACGATGCTGATCAAAGAGGAGTTCCTGTCTTGAAGTTGCAAGGCGACTGGCGGTCTTCCATCCTGACCATCCACTACTGGCTACCGGTCTAGCGGGTAGGTACTTGCTATTCTGATCGGAGCTGAAAAGGATGCTGACATTTCTCGCAATCTCACCTCTATAGTTCATATGATCTTGTACCTTCAATTGTTTTTTTCCTTAAAAACGTAGGAGTTATACCTTCAATTGTTGTTTGCCTATAATAAAGAGTATATATTTACAGCATCATAACCGTACAGATTGGTCATGCAGTATATCTTTGCACCACCGTAGAGGTTATATATAGTGCCATTTCTAATCATGCACGCACAGTTTATTGTTTTTTCAGTTCGTTTGTTGCTTCGATATTTTGCTCCCCCTTTCAAGCAGCATCGAGTACTTATGACTTATCGCTGACGACCAGTCTGATTGATTTTTCTACTTATATAAAACAGATTAATCACAGAAAACAGAAATAGTAGATTAAAACGCAAAGAGGTAGAGAGAACTCATTGCCTTTCTTTATTGCTTTCTTTCTAATTTTATATACAAAATAGACAATAGTACTTTCTATTTATAGCTTAGTGGTGAGATATTCATTATAGACCAAGGCTTTAGGACCAGATCTAGTTCCCTAAGGGCATCTCCAGCAGGAGCCCTCAAAACAAGCCCCCTACTTTTAATTTGAGGGCTCCCTCTACTTTTGAGGCCCTGCTTTTCTCAATTGCACTCACAGAGCCCTCAAAACAGGGCCCCTACTTCTCAATTTCCTCTATTTCCTCACACACTATATGCATATGTACGAGACAAAAGCACAATACACAATAAAATATTTATGATTTCAAAATGAGGGACAATATTTAAATTTATGAATTCAAATACGAATATTCAAATTTAAATTCAAATTTGTTTCGAATTTTATTGTTCCAAATCTAAATTCAAATTTGTTCTGAATATTCCGAATATCCAAATTTGAATTCAAATTTGTTCCGAATATCCAAATTTGAATTCAAATTTGTTCCGAATATCCAAATTTGAATTCAAATTTGTTCCGAATATCCAAATTTGAATTCAAATTTGTTCCGAATATTCAAATTTGTTCCGAATATCCAAATTTGAATTTAAATTTGTTCCAAATATTCAAATTTAAATTCAAATTTATTCCGAATATTCAAATTTGTTTCGAATATTCAAATTTAAATTCAAATTTGTTCCGAATATTCAAATTTGTTCCGAATTTAAATTTGTTTCACTCAGATGAGGAAAAAATGAGGGTAGAGTAGAGGCCCCTAGGAATGAGGGTGAAGGGGATTTAAGGGGCCTCAAATTTGAGGGCTCTAGTAGGGGCCTCTTTGACTCTATTTTTGCCTTAAGCCCTCAAATTTGGTTTTGAGGGCTCAAGTAGGGGCCCTGCTGGAGATGCTCTAACAAGCAGAACAAGAGTTTTAGATCTTCCAAACCTTTCAAGCAACGGCATGTGCAACTCCAGCCACCATGCCACTGACCTCTCCTCCACCGTCGAGTTCTTCCTCCGCCGCCGCCGGCCGGGCACCCCTTCCCGTGAGCATGGACAGGGAGACTGTCCAAACGCCCACCAAGAACACCAGGAACAGAAACAAGCCGCAGACCCTTTCCACCGACATCTCCTTCGCCGCAGCCGCCGCCCGCGCGCGCTTGTCGCCGGCTGCGTATACGGCGTAGAAAAGGATGCACGTGAACCCAGCCCACCGCAGCTCGGTGGCGGCTCGCGCCGCGGTTGGTGGCGCGCCAAAAATCTCTTGGGCAGCCTCCGCGGGGCGGCGCGCGAGATCGGCGACGGCGCGGTGCGCCGGGAAGAGGAGCACCGTGGTGCAGCCGAGCAGCAGAACGGCATACGGGGCGAGCACACCAAACTTGCTCGCCTCGACCGCGGGGAAGAACACGAGCACGAGCACGAGCACGGACGCTCCGGCGAGCGCCAAGAGCGCCCCCTTGTGCCGTATGGCCGCCGCAGTCTGTGCCATTGCGCTCTGGCAGGCGGCAGTAGGATCTTGCAGCGATCGAGCGAGCTACGACGACGGGATAGAGGACTGGAACTTCTTGACACCTCCGGCAGGTCGAACGTCCTCAATGCTGTAGTCGAGGGGGTGCTTCGTACATCAAGGAACGACTACTGCTAGACTTCTTCTTGCCACCCTTTGACTCTATTAGCACATCAACTTACTGCACAAGGAGAAAGAAGTAACACAACACATTCAAACAAATGTTCATTGTTCAGAAAGGCTATGCATGTTTTTTTGGTAGAACAATATAAAGCTACACAAGAACATCGATTATTTATGTAAAAAGAAAAATTATGAGATGATTTAAAGTAACAATCGTAACAGAATTCCCAAACATTAACAGATAGAGAGTCATATAACCAATTCCATCTATGAGCAGATGTGCCTAAATTATTTATATCAACCACCAGCCACTCAATGGTCCCAAAATCTAATCTTATTCAATTCCTACAGACCTCAATGTCATCCTTTGACAAATCACTTGTGTTCTCGCCTGAATTTAGATTTCCATTCTATGTACCTTTCCCCCCAAAAATGTACTGAATATTAGTAAAATAACACCGTTATAGCGTTTAATCTTTCCAGTAAAACGGTAACCACGAACAAACTCGTCAGCCTAGAAGAAATTACGCCTGAATCACGTAATCCTATTCATCCTACTCGCAAGATTAAATTTCTTACGCGTATCAAGATCACAAAATCGACAAAATTGCAATCACCGCACATAAAGTGTCCTACAAATCACAAATCTACATGCTACTGCAGCCCAAGTAACGAGGGGATTTACCGAAGAAACTTACAGCTCCACGAAGCTATGCACGGAACCCCCAAAATCCCGAGCGCGCCCGCGTGATCCGATTCCGCTCTCACGAACCCCCCCCCCCCCCCCCTGGACTCAGATCTCGAACCAAGATTTGCAAAAATTTCTCTCTCGCTCGCTCGAAGAGCTTGTGGATTTCTTCTATGCAAGAGAGAGGCGGCGGCGGCTGCGGCGAGAGGTCGAGGAGGGAGGTATGCGGCTCGGGAAGGTCGGCGAGAGGTCGGTATTTATAGCGCGCCTGATCGGAGCCGGGTTTTCCGTGACAGCTAAGGAACGGACCAACCCGCTAGACCCGGCCCGGAATTTTGGACACTGTTAGACCCCTGTGCAATCGAAATTCCACTTTTGGCCTCACGACGCAAAAAATTCCAAAACAGGACCCCTCCCGACCGCGCGTTTCTCCCGCTGCGCCACGTGCCCCAGTCGTGCGTTTTGGTACCGCACGACCGCACTGTTCACCGGGACGACCCGCCTGCCGCCGCGCCGAGCGCGCAACCTCCGTCCCCGATGCGCCGCCGAGCGCGTCGCCCCGCCGACCGCGCGTTTACGCCCGCGCGCGCGCCCCGCAACCCGACGCGCGATTCCTCTCGCCGACGCGCGTGGACGCGTCTAATCGTTCGCCGAAAAAGCATCACGGGCTGGCCTTTTTTGCATGCAGCTCATACACGCGTTAGTAGTATGTGATATGGCCCCCCAAATTTTGCTGAATGGATGAGGAGCGTTCGCAATAAAATGACTTTGGAGCTCGCTTGGTGAGCAGATGCATGCGGTGAAGTCTTCTGGTTCGCAGTGGAAGCAAAGACAGAGCGAGAGAGGGAGTGAAGGGAGGAACAGAAAGAGTGGAAACTCAGATTTTTGAGTTGCTTTTGTTTGGAGTCAGCAGATTTTGCAAATACGAAAGTTGTAGATCGTCTTCTGAGCTTCAAGAAGAGGTAATTTTTGGCTCCGTGCAAGTATTTTTCTGTGAATGTCATTAGGCCATAATTAGGGGAACCGTGTTTCGTTAATGTTCTTATAAGCCAATACGGTGTGTATGTTGTAGGTAAACATGATGCATGATGTATTGTAGTGTAGAAAATGTCGTATTTATTTGGTGAAGTTACGTAGTGTAATATAGTTAATTTTTGATGAACATACGTGCTTACATGTGTAGGTGTTGAAAAAGTAAATATTTATGTTAGAGCATTTGTGGGTGATAGCAATAGTAGATAGATTAGAGACAATTTGTATAATTGGTAGGCTTATACAATTTTTGGTGAAGAAAAGTGAGGAGCGAAAGCCGAAAGAGTTGAGTTGTTTCCGTTTGGAATCAGCGGATTTGGCAAATACAAAAGTTGTAGATCGTCTCGTAAGCATCAACAAGAGGTAAGTTTTGTGCCCGTGCAACTATAATTTTATTTATGTCATTAGGCTTTAATTAAGGAAACCATCTTGTGTTACTGTTATTTTATGTCAATCTTTTATACGCTATGTGTGTATAGCAAATCTTGCATATGTTAGGCATGATGTATTGTAGTGTATATAGTGTTTTCCTTTTTTTGTGAACATACATACTGTAAAGTAGTTTCAGTCAGGTGGAAAATATGAAGTTGTAGTGTGTAGACGTTGAAAAAAAATACATATTTATGTTAGAGCAATTGTATTAGGATTAGAAGCATATGATTAATACGCTTAGGGAAGAACTACATACAGTACGGTAGGTGGTAAAAATAAATTAGAAATATATTTGGTAGATTAGAATTAAAATATAATAGCAGTCATAGAAAGTTATAGTAGAGCTACATAAAGACTATATTAAGTTAAAGTTAGAAAAGATTGTAGTGTAAATAATGTGTAGGTGTTGAAAAAGTAAATATTTATGTTGGAGCATTTTTAGGTGGTAAATTTGTAGTAGTTAGATTAGAGACAATTTGTATAATTAGTATGCTTAGTGAATGACCGTAGTATGAAGGTCATTTCATGGAAAAAAATGATATGAATATTTAATTTGATGTATGGTACAATTTGAAAGTAAAATAGTTACAAATAAATCGTAGATTTAGAAATACAAAACATATACTAATCGAAAATGTTAATTAGATGGTACGATTGTTACATGATGTGTACTAAAATGGTTGATTATGCACTTATGTTAGGTACGCAATGGCTGGCATTGAACAATTGTTCGTGTTTTATGGGAGTGGTCTCGTACGTGATGGGCCGTATGGGGCGGACCTGTCAAATTGCGAGCGGACCGTGATCTCGGCACCCGGTCTGAGCGCCATGAGCTTCTCTGAGCTACGGAGGTGTGTCCGTTCAGCGTTCGATCGACACACCGCAAGAAGGAAGTTACGGATCGAGGCAGTCTATGCCTCAATGGTGGATGATGGAAGGGAGAGCATATGGCGACTTCTGAAGGTGACCAATGACGCCTCATGGGCGAACTATATGGAGGTCGTGTGCAACCCTGATGCTGCGATATATGGGAGGCCAATGGTGTATGTCGAGTTCGTGGAGAGGGCAGAATCATCAGCCATGGTTGGTTCAGATGTCGCTGGTGGAGATGTAGTGGCCGGCGGTTATGAAGACGCTTCTGCGGGAGAACATGTGGGCGAGGAAGTGGGTGATGAAGACGACAAGAGGCGTGCGGAGAATTTCCAGCCCAACGAAGGTGTGGACGAGAGGTGGTGGGCCGCCCGTATTGACTGTCATAAGTATCTTGGGGACCAGGTGGAAGAAGAGGCAGCGAGGAGGATGAGGAGGTGGAAAGCAGCGATTACGGAGAGGACGAGAATGGCGAAGGTGCAAGCCGAGGGGTGGTAGGTCGTGTTGTGACCACGGGCGGTGCGTGCGTGTCGTCGAGGATCGGGCGACAACGCGGCGGCGACCCTAGTTCTCGCCACGAGCGGAGGAGGAGAATGGGGTTCAGCGAGGGCGCACTCTTTTTGGGCGGTGCTTCCGTAATAAGAGTGCTGTCCAGCAGGCTATTGCTAGACATGCCATCAACATAAGCCGGACGTATTGGGTCCACAAGTCAAAGCCGAACACGTGCGTTGTGAAGTGTGTCGACGGGTCCTGTGGTGGCAAAGTTCGTGCACAACGGTACAAGGGCGTTGGCACGGAGTTCCGGATAACGATGCTGCAAGATCACAGTTGCGAGCTTGCGGGGCCAGTACATAGACACCGCAACATGACATCATCCTATATTTCGGAGCTGGTCGCGCACCTCATCCAGGCGGATGTGTCCATTGCCCCGAAGGTTCTAATGGCAGAAGTAGCGAACACGGCGGGCTTCGAAGTGTGCTACAAGAAGGTATGGCGGGCGAAGCGAAAGGTGCTGCACCGTATGTATGGGACGTACGAGGAGGCGTACGACCTGGTCCCAAGAATGCTGCACCAAATTGCACAATCAAACTCAGGCACGTACATAAACAGACAGGAGAGGGTCCATCCTACGGAGGGCCTGAATTGTTTCATTCTTGACAGAGTGTTCTGGGCCTTCCATCAGGCGATACAAGGTTTCAGGTGGTGCCGTCCAGTGCTAACCATAGATGGAACGTTCCTATCCGGCAAGTACAAGGGTACTATTCTCACCGTAGTTGCAGCCGATGCAAATGACCAGTTACTCCCAGTGGCATTTTCAATTGTGGAGAACGAGAATACGGATAGCTGGCTTTGGATCCTTTGCAATTTGAAGCATGCCGTAGTGCAAGAACGCCCTGAAGTGTGCCTTATCTCCGACCGCAATGCAGGCTTGCTGTCTGCGTTGCGAACGTTGCAGAATGGGACGCAGCCCCCCTTCCAGTGGAATGATGTGAAGACCCGCTGGTGCATGAGGTATATTGCAGCGAACTTCTACAGAAGGTTCCGTAGCAAGGACCTAATGAAGATGTTCAAGAAGCTATGCATGCAGAACCAGAAGCGGAAGTTCGACACCTTGTGCAGGCAGCTCGATCATGAGGCTACCAAGCATGTGCATACAGAAGCAGGGGCCGTGGAGGGCTCCACAAGAGTCGGGTATTCACACAATGGGTTCAGCCCAATGCACCTGACTTGGAAATATGGTCTTTGTTGCACGACACCGGTGGGGCAAGGTATGAGATCATGACAACCAACATGTCCGAGGTTTACAATGGTGTCTTGAAGGGCGTCAGATCCCTGCCGATCGCGGCAATCGTGGCCGAGACTTGGAACCATACCGTCGGGTACTTTGTGAATAGAGCCATGATGGCGCAGAAGCACCTTGATGAAAACAAGCAATACTCTGAGGTCATGCAGGCCTTCATGGACAGGAAAATGGAGAAGGGTCGATCCCACATTGCTCAGCCCATTGATGGCTTAAGGAGGAAGTTTGAGGTTCGCCTAAGGCAGAAGTATGTCATGGGTCACATTAGAGGGGAGCGCAAGCAGGTATGCACGATTGGTGATAAAGCATCTTGCACCTGCAACAAGCCCCAGCCTCTCCACAAGCCATGCTCCCATGTGTACGCGGCCTGCGCTGTATGGAACCAGGCGTCGACACAGTACATCTCCAAGTACTACGACATGCAGCACTTGTATGCAACCTGGAGTGCGGAGTTCCATTCCTACGGGGTAGACATGCACTACAGGGAATTATGGCCAAGGGAGAGAAAGTGGGTGCCCAACGATGCACTCAAGCATGTCGGTCGTGGAAGACGACAAAGCCGTCGCATCCGCAACGACATGGATGACAGCCAGCGAGGGGATCGTGTTCGGCGCCCGAAGTGTAGGCTATGCAAGACGATTGGCCACTCCCTCAGCCAGTGCCCAAACAGGCCGGCATCAAGCATCGCTCCGTAGTACCAACCACAATGTTCTGTTGTACCCATTGTGGCTTCCATGTGTTCTGTGCGTTGCGATGTACCATGCATTATTCAGGAGGTATACGCTGCATTGTTGGCTCCATGTATCTATGTCGTGCATATAACCATGTTATGTATGTTTTCGTACATTCCATATGTTGCCTTGTCGTGTGGGTCATATTCGTGTGCACATTTTATGTATGTTTTGGTACATTCCGTACGGTTCCCTGTCGTTACATTTGTTATTAATTATGTTGTCATTAGTTGCATATTTTATTATAAATTCAGACTCACTTGTTATCCTTCTTTGGCAGGACATGGCGTTCAAGTTGCTAGACCCCCGTTGGGATGAGCACAACCGATGCCATGTGTGGTCGTCGGGAGACGCACGAGGGCCTCCTTGCTTCGTCCTTAGGGGCCCCCGAGAGAACTGGCGTCTCGACCAGCGGTACATCCCACTACTGCGGGACACCGGGCTGCTGCCCATTGCCCGCATGTTGGATCTACCGCATGCATTCCAGTATGATGCGCCGCTGCTTTCCACTCTCGTTGATCGATGGAGACCGGAGACTCACACCTTCCACTTCCGGTGGGGGGAGATGACGGTTACTCTGCAGGACGTGACGATGCTTACAGGTCTACCCGTCCGTGGTGCTGCTGTAGTGCCACCCCCAAAGGTAGCAGATTGGAGGGTCCGTCTGGGTCACCGGTTCGGTCATCCGATCGCAGATAACGCAGGCTGGTGTGCCACATGGATGGCTTCGTCGCTACATGACCTGTCCTGCAGACGCAGATGAGGACGAGGTGCGGACGCACTTTGTTGCGTACCTGCTATATCTGTTCGGGTGGATCTTGTTCCCTAGCACCACTGGAGACTCCGTGCAGCCTAGCTACATACACCTAGCGGAGTCCTTGGCGGATGACTGGCCTGGTCAGGTGCCACAGTATAGCTGGGGATCAGCAGTTCTTAGCGCCACATACCGAGGCTTGTGTGACGCCTCGCAGCGTAGCACGGCCAGCGAGCCGGTTCTAACCGTCTGCTACCTTCTCCTTCAGCTGTGGTTGTGGGAACACTTCTCCGTTGGCAGGCCTGAGTTTGGTCGTGTTGTGCACCCTTATGACCTCAGCCCGCAGTTCTACGGCCTCGATGGTGGCGACGACCCCGTTGATGGGCCCACAATGGGTACACGTTGGACACATGCTCGACATCGTCATTTCGACAGCCACATACCCCGGTATGCACTAACGTACTAAGCTAAACATGTCTATTTCAAAGCCATCTAATTGCACTCGCAAAAAAATGTAGATTTACTCCGAGCAACAGGGCCATGACGTTCACGGTGAGTCATCCGCTTTTCAGAGTACCCAGGTAAATACCTTGTGATATTAAGATTCATTACAAACATCGCTGCCGATGTCCTAATTCACCTGTACCATCTCAGCAGCCCATAGACCCCTCGTCGACCGAATGGCTCAGCGATATTTTCGGGACACCAACGCAAGACCCCACGCAGCCGTACGCAGGACCACCTCGGATGTAGGCCTCGCAATATGACCTTCGAGATGCACCGCACTCTCCTACCCGGTTCACCTTCTCGGAGGATCACATATGGCGTTCGACGAGACGACGACGAGATTGGTAATGAGTTAATTGTAATGAGGCGTGATCGTTAGACTGGTGATGTTCTTGAAGTGCTTGATGGTTTGATGTTCAAAGATGGTTTCTTGTATAAAAAAGGGTTGCTCTTAGTTCTTTGATTTACTAGGGCATACAACCAATAGAGAGATGACAACACGGGACAACCCACATAATAAGAAGGCATCAGGCAATGACAACACGAAACAACACATACATTGCACGCACATGAAATGTAGCAAGTAGTACAACCACCAACACACCAACTACACGATAACAATAAGTATGCACGCATGTTGTAACTAACAACATCCATTACACATACATACATTACCTCTCCAGCGGGAGAAGATACGATAACAACAAACACAAGAAAAACAAGAAAGAAAATAGCTTGACGACAACATAGCATAAAACATTACCAACATACACGAGGAGAACCTCCAGCACTACAACTTGAGGATAAAAATAAACACAAGAAACAAAATAACACACAATATTAAATTTATCTTCCACTCTAGTCTGTCGAAACGATGCCGCATCCCGACGGGGTCGCAACCCCCCATGACAACTCTCTCATGGCGAACATTGTCTGTCATATTGCCCATTTCATCCTCCCACACCTAGAATCGGCAACCACCACGAGCTTCTTGCGATTCCATGACAAGAAGATTTTTAAACATACCACCACGATTTGAATGAACCCGAAACAATCTGACTCACCGAGTGATAGGGGCACTTGTAGTAGTGTCGCCCAGGATTCGCGGTCGTCTGTGATGTCCTACGTCTAACCACCGTGTTGCAATTTGGGCAAATCACCGTGGGTGCCCATGAAGACGTGCTGAGCTGACTCATTGCCTAGTCTGGGGGAGTGAGCATGAAAGAAAACTACAGTTACGAACAACTAACTCGGAGGTGGTGATAACAAGGCAAGGAAGTATGTGAGGGATGGCTCCATTTTATAGGCTGTGTTGGGGGGGGGGCAGCCTCACGCACAAAGACCACAGACAACACAAACCAAACACGCACATAAAGGAGCAGTGCGCAGACAAAAAGGGGCACCTTTGCTCAGTGACATGACAAAAGATGGCATCTTTGCCCAGTGAGATGACAAAAGAGGGTAGCTTTGCCCAGTGACATGACCAAAGAGGCCAGTTTTGCTCAGTGAGATGACAAAAGATAACAGCTTTGCCCAGTGACATCATAAAACGGGCGGTGTGCTCGATGAGAAGACAAAGATGCGGCTTTGCTCAGTCACAACACGAAACAACGCATACATTGCACGTACATAAAATATAGCAAGTACTACAACCATCCACACACCAACGACGATAAACATGGAGGGTACATAACCAATACCAAAAAATGACAACATAGTGCAGCTTTGCTCAGTGACATGACAACAGAGTACAGCTTTGCGCAGAGATGGGACAAAAAAGGGATGTACAGACATGACAAAAGCGTCAGCTTTGCTCAATGAGAGGCCGGCTTTGCTCAGTGAGATGACAAATGACAAAAGATGATCAAAGATTCCAGTTTTGTTCTGTGAGATGACAAAAGAGAACAGCTTTGCCCAGTGACATCATAAATGGGCCAGCTTTGCTCAGTGAGAACACAAAAGATGCCAGCTTTGCTCAGTGACATGACAACACGAAACACACGCCATGACATCTACCATGCCACACATAGCCTTGCGAGTTCATCGAATGGGTGGATCAGGTGCCGCCGGCATGGCCACAGAACCGGCCAATGGAGGTGGAAAACAAAGGACAATACTTTGTCAAGATGACTCAGGCTCGCGAGGTCGAACGACATATGCGGCTTGAGCAAGAGCGCCGCGTGAGGGTGGACCAAATCCGTCTGAAGGGCAAGGAGGATGAGCTGCAAAGGAGGCGGGAGCAGTTAAGTCTGCGTGAAGCAGCCATCAAGCGTCAGGAGGAAGAGCTTCAAGCTCGTGAGGCAGCTCTCAAGACCAAGAGTGACAGGAAGAAGGATGCAGCGGAGCCATCTTCAGGGCGCGAGAAAAAGAGGAAACAACCACGCTACACCCAGTAGACAAAATGTAATAGACCCAGCAAGTTATATTCCCTAAGGTATGTTAGGACTAGTGGTGGAGTTCTGAACATTAGAAGTACAGAGTTCCACACATGCCACTGGTCATATCACTTACCACTTTATGTATCGACCGTTCTACGCTCAATCGTTCCTAAAAAATGTACCCAACTTTTTTATGCATCTACAACTTACATTGAACATAAACTTCTATTACAACTTTATCTGATTTTTACGCAGTTTATAACTACAAAATTGACAAAACATACAAAAATCACGCGGATTGCAAACCCTAAAAACATACCAAACCCTAAAAGTCACTTACCACTTTATATATCAATCGTTCTACGCACAATCGTTCCTAAAAGAATTACCAAAATTTTTTATGCATCTACAACATATAATCAACATAAACTTGTTTTACAATTTTATCAGATTTTTTTCTGATTCACAACTACAAAATTAACAAAACTTATAATCATTACAGTTTCTGCACTCATTCCCACGTGTTCAATATCACTTTCCTTCATTTCGTCCAATTGTTCATATCACATTTGTGCTCAAAAATTTTTTCATTAAATTGCTTCCAATAAAACAACATACTATGATCGAAATTTGTTATTGTCACTTGAACACATTTTTCACGGTCAGCAGTATATGAAAATCACAAAACACTAATCGTTACTTCACACAAATTTCGTTCGTACTCTATCAAACAATATTTTTAATTTTCAAAATTGCACAAAAAATTACACAAGCAGTACAGTGCACTCTACTTCAAATTCATATTTTTCCACACATCATTTCATATATACACATTAATTTTTTTAATAAATAATAACTTTACATATGCATAAATATATATACTCCTAAATTAAAATAGTAAACAGTCAAAAGAATTTTGCGCGGTCGGGAATTGCAAACGCGCGGTCGGGACAGAGGTCGCGCGCTCGGGCAACGGCACACGCGCGGCCAGGCGGGAGACGCGCGCTCGGCTGACGGGTCTCGCGGTTGACAGCGGGGTCGTGCGGTCTGGTACCGCACGACCCGTGAACACGTGGCGGCCTCGCGTGATCCCGCGCTCAAAAGGGGTCCAATTTTGGAATTTTTTGCCTCGGGGGGCCAAAAATGGAATTTCGCGTGTCCATGGGTCCAACAGTGTCCAAATTTCCCCGGCCCGCGTGGAGTAGCGTGGACCGGTGGGCCCCACCCGCGTGGGATTCACGGCTGTGAGGGCCTGGGCCATGGTGGACCGGGTCTAGGGAGAGAAATCATGCATGCCTCACCCTAATTGACTCAAGAACATCACCTCAAGCATAACCGGAGCTCTACCGCAGCGTAACGTCCGCTGATCTAACCCGGCCCATGCTCAATAAGCCTATCCAATTAACCCATGTACTGGTGGAGATTAATTATTGGAATTAACTTCCTTTCGTCATGTAAGCGGTGGATGAATATGCATGTGAGAGACCTAGAATGTCTAGGATTTTATGTGATGAACTATTGCTAAGTTGTGAAATTAGAATTAGAATTTTGCAGAGTTCGCATTTCTTTAGAGGGGGACCGGTCGGACTGGTTAGGGTGCACGGTCAGACTGCTGGAGACTACGGGTCAAACTGGCCGGGGCACAATCAGACCACTAGGAGGTTATCAGTCAAACTGGCCAGGGTGGCGGTCAGACCGCTTAGTATGACTGGAGTTTTATTGGCGGTTGCAATAGTCCAGAGAGGGTTTTTTGCTTTGAGTTCAACAGGTCCAAATGGCCTTTGGTTGGTGGTCAGACTAGCCTTGAGGGTTATTTATTGGATTCTGGGAATTAGATTTTGGATTGAGTTGAATTATGTTTGGTCATTGTATTAATGTTGCATAAAGCATGTTTTAACTAACGTGGGTTAAATTATGAAGAACTTGTGCCCGAAAATGATTTCTTTGTTTGTAGATGTGCATGGAAGGTTATAGTCAACTATAATCAATGGTAAGGATCAAGGGGTACACTCATGAATGAGTCGAGGGACAAAACGATCAAAGATGTCAGGTGAGATGGTTAAGCTTAAGCATAGCACAAGTAAGGTAAGAAATATTGAAGAAAAGATTTGAGCAATAGGTTGCATTAAATGGCTTAGTCGGTCTAATTGAGACATGGTTCGGTGAAATCAAAACGGGAGAGACTTGCCGATATATGGCAAGCCATTGGTGCACTTACACGTAACAAGCATGACGATCACTTACAAGGGAAGATAAAGACTGGGTCAAACAAGGGTATTTTGGTAAGGATGCCAAACACTGAAAACTGCGTTGGATCAAAATTGCGACGCTTGAGTAGCATTTGGAAAAATTGTTTAGGTCAAGGAGCTTCTGAGAAGACCAAGTGAATCAAAAGCTAAATACTAAGTAGATTCGGGCTCATGTGCTTTGAAAAACATGCATAAGTTAAAGTGTATAAGTAAAACCCATATTGTGTGGAGTTAACGGGTTCCCCCAAATGTACTATTAGATAATATCCATTAAGAGTTAGATGTGAGCTGGTTGCCTCATCTATTTTATAGGTTAGGGATGAAAGCTTGTAAGCCAACCATCTAGCCATCAAACCATTCCAACCTTATGTTCTAGGATTAGGGTTAGAAAAGAGTGAGTGTTGTGGTGTGCTTTCTCTTCTTCCAAGTGAAGTGGATGTAAAATCTTTATCCTCAAGTAGCAATAAAATAACTTTGTTCATTACTCATATTCTTACTTTTAATCTCTTCTATCCCTTCTTTCTACTGTGTGCCAAGGATATGTAAGTGATGGAGATGACTCATGGAGATCAACTCCCATCCATCTAGGCACCAAGCCTTGTAGATTTTGAAGTTGTCCGATTTTGCTTAGTTTTTATCATATCTTGAGATTTCTTGTTTTCAAGGTTTTTGATTCAAATCTTTGGGAGGAATTGCTTGATATGACATGTGGGTGCTCATCTAGAGCCATCTTAGCTATCTTCTACCCACGAGCAAGTCATATCCCAAGATTTTGAAGTTTGCCTAATTTTAGTGCAATCTTGCTTGTCTTTGGGAAATGCTAAAACTTTAATCAGATCCATGCGATCCTTTGATGGAATATGACATTTCTGAGACCCTAAGCAAGGTGTATGTAAAGTTTCATTTGCCTTTGGTTAAGAATTTTGGGAGTTGCACCTTTCTTGGTGTTGGCTCGAGGTGATTTTCGGTTCGGGAAACAAGGGTGTGGTCAGACCTCCTTAGGCTTGGTCTAATTGGCAACTGGACAAACAGCTGTGGTCAAGCCGGTCATGTTATAAATGTGGGCAATATTTTAATTCCAAATTTAACTAGGAGACAAACACAATAAACTAGTGATGCAAAGCTTACTACTAGCAGTAGGCTACTCATCATATTTCAGAATATACTCAAGAAAATATTGTAACTAAGTCGTACGTGTGCACGAACGACTTACTTGTTAGCCTGATGAAGAACAGGAAGCCTCGCAGGCTTAACGCAATGCAGAACGTAGATGTTGCGGTGCGGTGGCGGTGGCGTCGCGAATCGCTGCCCGAAACCTTATTACCGCCCGTGCGGTACTCTGCGCAACGGTTCGAGATAGCCGCTCTCCCTCCTTCAGTGCAGGGAAGAAAGGTCGACGAGGTTCGAAAGACAAAGACAACAGAGCGAAAGTAGGGAAGAATGGAGGTGTAAAATTCTCTCTTTTCTCTGGGCGTCTCGAGCCCTTTTAAGGGCGCTGCGATTATTCACTAGTATGCGCTGCGTTTTAAATGCAATTATGCACCGTAATGCGCCTCATCAAATCACAAATTAAGTAGTGTAAATTCACTTTTAACTACCTCATTCAAATGTTTGAATCTCATTCAAACGGAGAGAGTGAGGTGCATAGTTCAGCAAAAATAAAGATGGTCTTAGTCTGCCAAGTGGCACGATTTTCAAGCGAAAATACACGAATACGCGTGCGCGTGTGTGTGACTAGACAGAACCATCCTCATACCATCTCTATCCATATTTAAGGAGTGGTGAGGACCCCACTTTATAAATCGGTCTTTCTCACTCTGCTTTAGCAATATGATACTTCAAAGAGTGTGTAATATACGGCTAAGTAGTTGAACACGGCGCTTGCAAATCAAATCCTCAAGTTACTCTAAAAGAAATAAAATAGCTAGTTTCGGGAACTGATGTGATTGGTGCAGCCAAAAGTGGATGCGCTAACGCTCAAGATTAACCTAGAATGAATGAAAGAGCAATTTTAGGACCTAGGAAGTCACGTTTCTGGACTTTCCGTTTACATTGGAACATAGACAGGGCGACCTGCGATCCACATCCGACAGTCAACCACGAATAGATCATACGCAACCCATGTACTTATCCTATATATCATCCTGTTCTATAGCACTATAGCAGTTACGTTCTAGAAACCTAGCTTGCTAGCTATCCCAATCGCACCACAATTGCAACACGAGTTACACACGACGTGCTCTAGTGCGTGCCCTAGCAACACACTCGAGTTATCTTCTGATCTGGTGAGACACAAGGGCTAGCACTTAGATCATCATCAGTCTTAGAGCTAGTATATATGTCACTTTACATATGTAACCGGTGATAAAAATGGACTAAATAATAAATTAGTATATGCCTTGATCACAAAACGACAATAATTAATTAACATGTGACTCTCTGAGTGGAGACCGACTTTTAATGAATTGGTTTTATATTAGCCTCCTTGCATACATGGCGCACTCCATGTTTCATGAACGGCGAAGGTCCTCCACATATTCTCTGTGGGTGCATCAGCACCACCACATATTCTCTGGTTCTTTTCTGAATTATGTACACTTACTGGCATTAGTAGCACTCTTTCATAAGGCATAACATTAGAGTCCAGCTCTGGAACCCATCAAGAATGCGTCCCCGTGTACGTATTGCTGCACCTGGCAGGTGCCACTAGGATTTTGATTTTTGAGGTCAAGCGGCGGTTGCTGCTCTCCATTGAAGAAAATTCAGGAGAGCTGTTTTGGAATGCTGGATGATGCCAACCCAGTAGTGCCTAGTGCAGAGATTTCCATGGGGCACCAACCGGGAAACTGCTTTCATGTGAATTTGCCATAATGACGTGCGTTCCACCATCAGCATGGCGTTCCTCATATGTATGGAACAAAAATTCACAATTTTCTTCCACCCTTATAGGAACCACTCTCAAAAGAAGGATTTTGGACCGCAAATACTGTTCTGCGTATTTTCACAGAAGTTACCCGCTATAGTTTCTTTATGTCTTGTTAAAAAAAACAGTTTCTTTATGTGAATCAATCACCGGATATAAAATTTGGGCCAGTCCTAACCGATTCTGGAGCTTTCCCAGTCAAATGGTTGTAGTAGCAGTTTAGTAATCTGAAGACTGAAAACTTGAATCAGCCCCTTCTTTTCTTGTCAAGCAGAGTATTTTTTTGAATCAAACGAAGATCTGTCAGCCGCAGGAACGGTCCCAACATGATTGCGCAACTACTACAACACACGTAGAGAAATATGTCCTCCATCGATCCTGTCAGCATTTCAGCACAAGCTGGGCAAGGACAAGGAATCAAATGTACTTAATGGCAAACTGAAGTGGGGGCGTTAACATGGAAGTAACTACCCAACATAAACAGTTTTGCACGGGACACGATCGCACAACCAAATTCAACTAGTAGCACAAGAAGAGCAGGCAATATTAAGTTCCTGTGACTTTCGGAAGTAAATAACGACTATTCCCTACAACAATACTACGGTCTAGCAGACTCGGGAATTTTTTTGGCATTGACACGACGCGAATGCATCAGGATATGTACCGTGCAGTGAGCTCCAAGATGGCAAGCATCTGAGTTTCACTTCACAAATCACTCGGGATTCGGGAAACAGCCAATGGCCTAATGGTGGGGAGGCCCTTGGACCGTTCATTTGGCTTTTGCGATGGTTTTTTATTTTTGCTGATGAATAGTAACAGTTTACAGATAGTTATATGGAGAAAGAAATTTGAATATGATCTTCGCCCACCCACTCAGGTTAAGATCATGTACTTTTCAACTTATAGCTTAGAACTTTCTCTAATAAACAAATAAGACAATTGAGTGTCCATCCTCGTCAATTTTTTTCAAAAAAGAAAAAAAAACTTCAACAAATCAATCATTACAACATACTAGTCATTAGGGGTGTTCTTTTGGATTGCGTTTATTAATATAATAAATAGTGATTATTGAAGAGAAAAATCGAAGCCAAAAGGTGGCTGAAAAGCCGAAAACAAGGACCATTGCCACATCAGCTCTTTCACAGTTACGAGTCTCGATCTCTCATACTGTTTCAGAAATCAAATGGTACTTATATCTTAGTCACCGAGACATCACCTTACCTCTGCATCGTGGCATCTAAACTGAGTCATCATTGGTGCATGAGCGGAATGCGATGTAAGACTCGACGGAAACTAATTGAAAAGGTTTTGTTGAAGCACGGAAGTATCCGAGAAGTACTCTGCGCCTTTCACGACGACATTCGACAGCAGGCCAGAGGCATTTTCTGAGCCAGTTCTCCAAATCCCCAGTACAATTTCCGTGCCAATTTCCCCTCCCTCCTACTAACCCACGGACGTCGATGCATATATATAGAGTGGCGGCGCGCGCCGCCCTTCTGCAAGGCCCCGCCCTCCTCATCGCGCCTCAACCGCGCGCGCCCAGGACTCTTGTTGGTTACCGCACCAAGCACACCTCACCGATCGCCGCCGCCGCCAATGTATCCTCAGCGCGGCGTTCGCGTGCCCCGTGATCCCAGGCGCCCCGACTTCTTCGGCACGGGGTTCGCCGCTGTGATTAGCGCGGTGTCGTTCCTCCTCCTCAGAACAGTCGGCGGGGGCGAAGCCGTTGTCCCCGGAAGTGACCAGTGGCAAGTCATCCTGGCTTTCGCTCTACTGGCGGCTGGCTTGCTGACCATCATGCACGGCATGCGGCTGCGCGACGCCCGACCGCCCGCCTTTGTCCGGCGCGTCGTGGACGCCGTAGCAGCGGTGCTCTGGAACGCCGGCGGCCCTGAGCGGCTGCTGCCACTGTTGATCCTGATGCTGTGCCCCTTTCTTGATGCGTGGTTTGATTTCATCTGACGACGTCCAGCGAGTTACAGAGCCCAGCCTGCCTTCAAAGCGTGCTTGTCGGTGAGTCAACCGATGTATCTTTCTTTCGTTCTTTCTTTTTTTGGAAGAATTATAATCGCAAATCTGTATGTAAAATTGTAAATACGGTGAGTCAAATCACTTGTACTCTGTAACATACCTGTATCATATTTTTGCAAGTGAGACCACGAGTTCTTAAAAGAAATGCAGATATCACAGAGAGACATTGGTTCCCTCGCATAACTTACGATTAATAAATTTACCACAATGGTAACTCGGTACTTGTCCCTAAGGAGATGAAGAGTACCATGCGAGCCAATGTATCCGGCGCATCCCATCACCAACACGCGAGTCACCCCAATTTCATGGCGAGAGAACTGCAGGACATGTGAATCCATCAAGAAAAAGCCTCAAGTTTGAAAGAGTGAAACTGTAAACAAAAACAATTGTAAACTAATAGATCAGATGGCAATCTGAAACGCTTATAGGAAATTGCTTGCCTCTGATGGAATCATGATTCATGACTATGCAATATTGGGAAAATAGCGCTAGCACAAAAGAGAAAGAGCATGAACAGTAAGTTCATAAAAATAGATGGCAGATTAACATATTTCTTCCAATTGCATTAATGGCACTTCTGTCATGAAATCAATATATTAATGTTTCATGTGAAACTTAAATGATACAATTAAATCAAGTCTGAAAGAAGGAAAATGACAGGTGACCAAACTCTGCGCTCCGTGTTACGTCCAGCTTTATTATGAAGTCTATTTTAATTCACAAAAGCACGTGTCCTTGTCTTTTTGTATTCAATTTTTTCGCGTAGTAAGGCATCCAACAACATAAAAAAAACAAGTTCTTCTTCATGTATGAATTCCCGGTTATATAATAATATCGCTTACCTTCGTACTTACAAATTATTGCTATCCCAATCGTTCTCAAATAAAATTTTACAAATTTTCTTGCACTACAACAACATACGACGATCGCAAATTGTTACTGCATCTGCCATTGATAATCTATGAAAATCACAAATAGATTAATCGACATTGTCTCCGAATTTTTCTCAAAAAATACACCTCATAGACAAAATTTAATAAATGTTACCTACCCACAATTGTCATTTACCCTGCGCAAAAATGGAAGAGTTCCAGTCACCGGACGGTTAGACGACTGGAACTTGCAGCCATCCGACGGTTGAGCGACTAGTCCCAGTCACCTGACCGCTCGGCGACTGCAGTTATGTCGCTCAACGGCCCACGGATAGCCTCCGTGCCATGCAGCCGTTGGGTAACAGGTTCCAGTCGCCAAATGGTTCGGCAACTAAAGGTCATTCCTGTAAAAATTTTGCATGGGTATAGTTATGTAGTTTTGATTAAAAAATGATTATTTACAAAAAAAAATTTGCAATGTTGGCATCCAAATTGTTCTGCCCACTTCTCTGTGACTGCAACTTGTGAATGCCTGTAATTTTTTTCCCTTCCAGCACTACTACGCTGACTCAAATAGAGAAACTGGCTGGATTCGACACCTCTCCAGCAGAGAACAACTGCATAGATATGTTTGCCATACCCAGACAATAAATTGCTAATTTCTTGCAATCATGTACCAAATCATGATAGTTTTCTCAGTCTTCTCTGCCTTTAATCCTAACTCCCAGCTCTTCTTGAAAATCTTCATTGAGAGAGCTTACAGGAGGTGCAAGTTCCCATCCTAAAATGTTTACATCACCACTGACAGTTCTACAAGGCTACAATGACGATCTCACAACCATCAGCGAAACATAGGAACACAAGTATACTCGTATTATGGCTAGTTAAACAATTAGATAGTGAAGGAAAGAGACGAACATCTATCTAGGGGCATTCTGTTTCATTGAGAGAAATATTATAATTGCTGCAAAAGCAATATCATTATGCACACTTCAAGGATATAAAAGGAGAGAAACTACCTCATGGCATGCATCTTTCAGATTGTTTGCCCTTCCTGTTCAGAGAAAATGATGAGACGGCTGAAGTGAAGATCAAGTGTAAATGCAGAAACATTCTCTTCAGATATTTCACATTTCAACTGGACAAAAGATGGCTGTTTTTGGTAACTAAAGGATCCAATGTCACAAGCTTCACTATTAGGCCAATACCAATTACCAAGCGAAGAATTTACACTTATTCTCCGTCTTTGCTTTCCATACAATCCACTTTTTCCCGACAGTATATGCAGCATTACTGCATTAGTAAACAGTTCTTGGTCATTCACTCATTCTGAGACCCCCAATGCTCCCAGTTTCCCATAGAAGAAAGATCTGACTTTAATATGCAAGATCTCCATTAGTAAACAGGTCTTGGTCATTCTGACTTCTGAGATCCCTAATGTTCGCAATTTCCCACTTGTTCCAGTAACAAAACAAGATCTCCATTCAGGTGTATTGTCAGGTCCACAAAATCACTGACATGAAAACACATTTTAGGACATGGATGTAAGAAGTTTATTCCAAGTACCCATTCGAGGAACAAAACCTTGGTCCACCATTTGCTTCAAGACAAGATGTGCATCATCTAAGCAGTTAACACTACAGAGGCCATCAATTAGCAACTTGTATGACGAGAAACTAGGTCTCAGACCTTCTGCACTCATCATGCTAACAAGGTCCTTCGCCTCTACGAAATTTCTTGAGCTCACAAGGCCATCAAGAAGTACCTGATAAGTCCCTGAATTAGGACAGCAGCCTTCAGACGCCATTGACTTAAACAGATCAAATGCAACGGTCACCCTTCCCTCTCGGCAGAGACCTGAAATAAATATATTGTACACAACTGTATCTGCAGCAATATCCTCCTTCCGCATTCTCTCAAACAGTTCAAATGCTTTATCTACCTGACCATGCTGGCAATGGAAATGCATCAACGTTGAGTAGGTTGTCACATTAGGCAGACACCCTTGCTTCGGCATCTCATGCAACAGTGAAATTGCCTCATCAAATTTAGCAACTTGGCACAAACCCTTGATAAGAATATTGAAGCAGCAGGTGTCCAACGTAACACCCAACCTGGGCGCACTTGAGTATACCTCATGAACGACCTCGTACTGCCGCTTACACACAAGCATGTGAAGAACATAGTTAAACGTCTTTGTAGAAGGCCAACAATTATACCCAGGCATTGCAAAGAGCGTCTCGATGGCTTTCTCGGGATGGTTTGCCACATTGCCGTACATCTTGATCAGCCTGTAGAAGAACTCATCGGAAAACCTGAACTTTTCAATCCTTGCCCTGGCCAGCAACTCCTCCACATCACCGAACCTCCTGGCACAGGCTAGCCTGTCAATCATCAAGCTGTAGAGGGCCTCATTGGGCTTGTAATCTCTTCGGGTACAAGCTCTCTTGAACACACTGGCTATAAGACTAGGATCCCTGATATTTGCAAAGATCTTGAAGACTTCGTTTGGGGCAAGCCAGTCCTTGTGGTCCAATCTACCCATCCAGTAGTTGTCATCACACACTATGGAGCGCAATCTCAGGAAAGGAGGAACCGAACGACGCGCTAAAGCTCTTGACATGATGCTGCAAGGAGGTAGGACTCAGATTAGGTGGAGCTACTCGAGAACTAGGAGGCAAAAGTGATGAAATGAATCTTGGAGACCAGATAAACGGGAGCACGTCGGAGAGGTGGGGAATTCATAAGGCGTACCTTGCAAGGTGGCCAACTCCGTTGGGGGGATTGATGGCCCGTGGTGACAGGTGATGGAGGGTAGTGGCAGACCCAGAAATGACCCGGGGGCTAACTCATAACAAAATGAAAACATGGTTAGGATAAGTACCAAACCAAGAAAACAGAGACCTTAGCATAATATCAGGAACTACCATATGAGGAAGGCTGAGAAAGTAATACCAAACTGAGATTTACAAAAGGGAGCTATTGAAGACTCTGGAGTTCCATTGATTAATTAGCGAATCAAGAAGGCTGCATTGATCATGCTACAATTCCCATTACCCTTCACTGTTTTGAGCTAAATGAACAGTTCGACCTGGTCAGCTGTATGATCAACCAATAGTACTTTCCAATTTGAATGGCAATTCAAGAGAAATAACCTGCCCATTACATACTGCAATGAGTAATACGAAAAGATCTGAGAAACAAAATGCTAAATGTATCATAGTATGGATACAATGCAAGATCAAAACTCACTATCCCTAATCAGACAAACATACGCAGCATCAAAGTAAATAACACCAAAGGACAAATTTTTAAGGAGATATTCTCACAATGAAAAAGAATATGAGCCTACACAAGCAGTCATATGGCAATGACATGGATCTACAATTGTGACAATGAATAATACCAGCAATCATAATATCATATGACAATGAATAATACTCATCACTCATCAGATCAAGCAGTTCAAGCAGACAAGCACACATGAGGAGATTCATGGATTCAGACATGCAGTAGCACTGGAAGGTGAAATTTGTATGACTGAGTTCAAGCAGGCAAGCACGCATTAGGATTTAGGGCCATTAGGCAATTAATCTGTCAAGTGTCAATTACCAAGCTTTCCTGAATGGTTCGATCACAAGGTCATTCTGTGCATTCATGACAAAATTCCTTTTGAGGTCATCAAACATGTTTGTGTTCTTTTCATTGTAGTACTGCATATGGAAAAGGCAAGAGGAATGAGAAAATTACTCAACGAGAATCCCTCACAGATTCATTAGTAATACACTAAACTGGACGACGGGACGCCAGCGTTGCCGGACGCCCAAAGCCGAGCTGCAGGGGGGTGGAGTGGCGGACAACCGGCGGAGGCGCGGAGCGCCGGAGGCGGAGCCGCGGAGGGCCGGTCGCGGGCGCCGGGCGGACCGGTCACCGGCGGACGGGCTCAAGGGCGTACTGGCGGTCCGCCGTCCGCGTTGCGCTTGCGCCGAGGCGGAGGGTCGAGCCGCGGAGGCCGGAGCAGGTGGCGGAGTGGCGGTGGCGCCGAGGCGGGAGGGCGGAGCCGCCGCGGAGGCCGGAGGGCGTTCCGCTTGCGCCGAGGCCCGAGACGGACTGGCGGAGGCCGGAGCAGTCGGCGCCGTGGCGGAGGGCGGAGCCGGAGCCGGGAACGCGGAGGCGGACTAGCGGAGGGCGTGGCGTGGGCGCGTGGCCGGAGCTGGCGGCTGGGGTGGGGGCGGGGCGTATGCTGTACGAGCCCGGGCGTGGCGGCGTGGGGAATTACCTCTGCGCTGCGCATGGGGCTATTGGGCTAAGCTTGGTAATGTTTGGCCCATGTGAACTAGCTGAACTAGGACCCCGAGCTACAGCCTCTCTAGCCCGGGCCCTAAGTCCACCCTGATGGAGGGGGAGAACCGGAGGCGCCAATAGGACTCCAGTGGCGATGGCCCAGACAGGACCAAGATAGTGGTCTTTGGGCTCTTTCTTACGAAAGCCCAACTCTCGTGCTTACAGGTAAACAATGTCCTCTAAATCTCATCCCCTAAATCACTTTTTAGAGGACACAATCTAGAATATAGAAGACTAAAAATATGTAACCTCCAACAAGTCCTCTAAATATGGTCCCCTAAATTAAAATCTGGATCCACAAAAACTACCAACCAAAGAATTTAGGGGATCGGACGGCGCAAGAGCGTTGGGACCGATTTAGGGGATGGTGTGCGTCCTCTATATATGGGGGACAAAAAATCAGGGATGGAGTCCTCTATATTTTTGGGTACCACTTAGGAGGTCTGTTGGAACCCTTTTTTTACCTTTTCTTCTAAAATATAGGGGATATGAGCACTTTAAAAGATTTGTTGGAGATGCTCTAAGGGTGTGTTTGGTATGTGTAACTTTACATTCCTCTGTAATCTAATATATTCTCTCAATCTGATTACCGGTAACATATTACCAGAAATATAAGATTTCAATATTTAGTTGGTTTGAAAGAAACTACAAAATAGTTTTTACAATAGTTCAAATATTTCATAACTCGAACCAACAAGTCCACAAATTTAAATTATACATTTGAAATTTCAAACCTTGAAGGTTAACATTTATAAATTTTATATTAAATACTAAAATTTGAATATTGTAATTTAAATTCTCTCAATTTAAAATTACAACATTAAAATTTTTAATTATTATGATTCAAACGTTCAAAATTTTTATTTTTGAAATTTTTAGTTTTAAAATTTGAGTTTGGAACTTTAAAATATTTTGCTTTATAAAATTTAAATTTTTGGAACTTGAATTCCAATATGTATCTCTCCAAGTTATCCCCTTTGACAATGTAATCATCAATAAACTTTAGAAAAGGAATAATTCTAAGAAGGAGCAATGAGAGTAAAAATCAAGAAGCTCTGTAGATTATCCAAGCCACTGTGGATTGATTTAATAAAGTAATCAAGTCATAAGACATAACCCAAAAGAACAAACCCTACTATGCCCTTCTCATTGCACAGCCGCCACACTAATCTTGGTCAATTAAAAGTCAAAAAACTTATGCACGATCGAGGGTAAGCACTACAAAATGGTCCATGACCTAATACCATCATTCACCATATTGTCCCGGATCCAGAGTGCCGCTATGCGTTCGAATGGAATTTTCAGTAACACCTGTTGACGGATATAGATCGTATCACAGGTGGAGTTTTATATAAACCTTCGTTAGTGGATGCATGCATGTTACGAATTGGGCGTGAAGATTTTCGTTATCTACCCAGATTTTCCAACCACCTCCGGCAGTTAGTGGGGCTTGTTACGAACTCTATAATCGTTAGTGGATGCGTGTTACAAACTACGATTAAAAATGTCCATTCTCTTCCAAAATTTCCACCCATATCGTCTATGTATTCCACAAGGATATCAAGCCCGTGATTACTCTGTATAAACAAATTAAACAGTCAGTGGGACTGTAACAAGACTACTAGATCCTACGTAAGCTAGATAGTATTGTGGATGCCAACTCAAACTACACAGTGAATGAGTGACAGTGATTCATGCAGCTGAGCACGCAATTAGTCCACTATGCTACTTCACGGCTACCTTTATGCCTGTATAAATTGGTACGTTGATACGTGCTTGCAGCGCACAGCACTGCACTCAAAAACATCGTTACATCCAGTAAGGGAAGAAGAAACCATGGCTCCCGTGCCTGCTGCGCTAATACCTGTAATAGTTCTTGTGGTTTGCTCTTTGGTACCTCCTGTTCTGGGCTCTGACCCGAGCCCTCTCCAAGACTTCTGCGTTGCTGATAGACTCAGCGCTGGTATATATACGTTATCCATTTGGTTGCTATTTGCTAATTAGAAGGGGATGTGTTAGGTGCTGTTTAATCATCTGTTAACACTTTTTAACAGATTTAATTCGTTGTTTAGACGGCTCAGCATGTTAGCAACAAGAAAGGGGTTACATCGATCCCCTTTGCTAATATATACAGTCAGTCACATTTACATGGATATTATGTCACATTTTTAGCTAGATTAATTATATAGGAGTATCACTATCACTTATCGCAATTCGCAAGCGTGCATATTAATTAATTAAGGCTGCATGCATGCATGCTATATGAACTCCGTTTTAGCATGTTTTAATTTATGCATTTGCAACGAGTTCCTATGTAGTACGTACTTGCATAAGAGCATGTACAATACAAGATGCTTAAAGAGAGAGAATATAGCCACATCATCAAACATCCATGCAAAAGTTATTTCCTCCAATGCAAGCATCTCTTCCAGTGCTTAGATGCTATATTATCTATTAATAGATATAGTTATACACATAAGCACCTACTAAGCACCGGTGCTAATTTAAGCATCGATGCTTCAAAATAAGCACCTTATCTATCCTATGTGGCAAGAAAAATCAGTTTTTTATTACTAAGCATCTCTCTAAGCGCCTGCATTGGACATGCTCTAAGGCATGCATGCGCGCATGCATTAGATGATGTGGCACTGACGGCGGGACGTGTATGTTTTTGCGCGTATATATGCAGTGTTCGTGAACGGGTTCGTGTGCAAGAACCCGAAGCTGGTGACGGCGAACGACTTCTTCTTCACAGGGCTGAACGTCCCCGGCAACACGATGAACCCGCAGGGGTCGAATGTGACGGCGGTGTCGGTGAACGAGCTGCCGGGGCTGAACACGCTAGGCATCTCCCTGGTGCGCATCGACTTCGCGCCCAACGGGCAGAACCCGCCGCACACGCACCCGCGCGCCACCGAGGTCCTGACCGTGATCCAGGGCCAGCTCCTCGTCGGCTTCGTCACGTCCAACCAGAACGGCAACCAGCTCCTCACCAAGCAGCTGAAGCCCGGCGACGTGTTCGTGTTCCCCATGGGGCTCATCCACTTCCAGCAAAACAACGGGCTGGTGCCCGCCGTGGCCATCGCCGGGCTCAGCAGCCAGAACCCTGGCGTGATCACCATCGCCAACGCCGTGTTTGGGTCCAACCCGCCCATCCTCGACGACATCCTCGCCAAGGCGTTCATGATCGAAAAGGCGCAGGTCGATTGGATCCAGGCGCAGTTCGCAGCACCGCCAGCTGCCGGCGGCGTGCCCGGCGGCGGAGGCTTTCCAGGTGGCGGCGGCGTGCCCGGTGGCGGCGGCTTTCCCGGTGGCGGCGGCGGCGGCGGCATCCCCGGCCTGTCGCGGCCCTAAGGCCACGCGTATATCCTAATTTATGCCGACGAGCCGAGCCTAACATGATGGACATGGAAGTGCAGATCGATCCGGCCGTCGTCATATACGTATACCCAATAACTTGCCGTAACCTATGCAAGAAGCCATAAGTCATATACTATGTTGTACGTCCTTAATAAAAAGTTGCCATACGTAAGTACTACTAGCAGCGGTAGCATCGTGCTAGCTACTGTATGAAAAAACCGACAATTTGTATGGAGCGTTTTTCTATAAAAAAAAAAGCAAGGATCTATATGTAATTTTTAAAAAAATCAAAGATCTGTTCTGCTAAAACCAAGGACCCACATGTAATTTTAGGGAAATCATGGGACGCTATCAAGTAAAATGAGGGTTTTTTCTGAAAAATCTAAAGGTTCATACGTAATTTCTTAAAAATAGAGGCCTTTTCGTGAATTTGCTGATGTGGCAGGGACTTTTTAAAAAAACTGAGGACCTTACACTATTTCGGAAATCTCGAGGGCCTTTCTAGAAAAACACTAACATGGCATAGACGGAGGCCATAGTTCCCGTTCTATAATATAGGGATTATATTATTAATTTGCTTGTAGTGGCCCTGGCTCTACTGGATAAAGCCTATGCAGTGTACTAGTGTGTGTTTGAGTTGATCGATGAGCGATATATAGCTCGACCGTGTTGAATAATTAGTGGGGAATTTGCACCGGTACAAGCTTAATGTCATAAAATTCTAGGTTCCAATGTGCTCAATGATCTGCTAGTTTTCGACATTTTCCCCTACTAGACAACGTGCTGCACCGCCGCCGCACGCCGGCCTCACGAGCTGCGTCAATACTCAAGACCTCGCACGGCACCTCATGGCGGGAAACAACCGTTGACACATTGCCACTCTAACTATTTTTTCTTCAAATTTAGTATTTAATATCATTTTTACAAATCTAACTTCCTTTCTAACCTCTGTAGTTGGACAAATGACAAATATCACCTGCCATACTAAGCAGCTCGACAGGTCCTACCGAGCCACCAGAGCTCGACGACACCTGCCGAGCAGCAGCACCTCGGTATGTAACTTAATTAGTGTTAATTAATCATGATTAGTGCTAATTGATCAATATATTTCATGATTAGCACTAGTTAAGCATGATTAACACTATTTAATTCCTGTAGTGGCAGACCAACATCCTGCCGAGCTCCTTTTAACTCGGTGAGTACATGACGAGCTCAAGGATAAAGTTAGATTTACAAAAATGAATGTTTAAGGGCTAATTTTTTAAAAAAATAGCTATAATTACAGATATATCAGTAGTTCAACAACCGCTACCCATAGGGTCACATGCACGCACACTACTGCCCGGTGCATGCTGGATGGAGCCAACGAATGGCGTGGAGGCAGCGCTGATCGAGCTTGTGCCCGGCTTGCGCGTCTCGGCACCCGCCACGGCGGCAACGATGAAGAGCAGTTGGAGGCAGTAACGAGGATCTTATCGATGTGCAAGGTGATAACCTCGATGCAGCTGGGCACCGACCTTAGGGGTTGAGGTGGGAGGTAGGAGGGAGCCAGTGACCTCATTGATTTGCATACAGGAAGAGAGAGAAGAGAAGAAAGGAGGAAGAAGAAGGTTTAGTCACTAACATATGAGCCCGTTGTCTAAGAATTTTTTATAAATTTAATTTGCTAACTCGCTGCCATGCAATCAGCCACATCATTTGCCACCCGACAAATAAACCACCTCAAGAGGTTATTTAGATGTTTTCGCATAGTTTAGAGAGCTATTTAGACAATTTCATACTCCCTCTATTCTTTTTTACCTGATGTTTTTAATTTTTTACGGCCTTGAGATGTGACTTTGACCGTTATTTTTTTTTATAAATTTACAATAAGATATACTAACAAAATTATAATATTATGAAAATATTTTTAATGATAAATCTAATTATATAATTTTTGTATAGTCAATCAATCTGGATAGTTTCAAATCTATTAGCGGTCAAACTTTAACATGGATTCTAGTAAGTGAGGTAAAAAAAAGAATGGAGGGAGTAGTTTAGGGGATAAAATAGACGCATCTCAATAGTTTAGGGATCAAATAGACTTTTCCCCCTAAATTAGTGTTATTAAGCATAATGCTACAAGAGGAATTACTTTTAAGCATCAATATAAAATTCTAACCGCATTCCGACAACACCCGCATGCAATGAAGCAAAGCGTTGCTTCTTGGCTGCCTATGTGCATGTATTAAAGCAGAGCATGCAGTAGAGAATTGATGCTTAGTGTACGGTAATGGTCATCAGTTTCTGTAGCACTTTTCAACGCCCCTCTCCTCCTCTATATATATCAGCCTCCTATATAGTTAGAGCAAGTGAGACAAAAACATAGTACACATACATGAAAGTATTCACTGTTCTCTAATCATCAAAGGAACTATTCTTGTAGAAGGAAGAGAGGTAAAAACTCGATATGCAAGGAGCTAGCATGTCTCAAGGTGGGTTTGTGCAATATAGCATAAGTAAAGGTTTGTTTTTTCGGTTGAAACAAATTGTGCTAAATGATTTTATAGCTTCCGTATTTTACTTACAATTGGTATCAAAGCCATGCTCTAGCACTTTTAGTTCGCCATCAAGGTCGTTTATGTATTTGTATCATACATTATAAAATTTTCCTGGCGCTTGATCATTCTGTTATTCTCCTTTGCGTAGAGTAGCATGTTAACATGAATGCATAATGCTTTGACGAGGATCCTTGACTAGGTCAGTATTTTTTGTCAAGAGAAGTTAAAATAGAATTTCATTTAGGTCCACTTAGCCAAGGCTCACCTAGTACCTTAGTCCTTAGACAGAGCCTATTTAACCAAGTTATCTTTTGTAGGACCGAAATGGCAACAGAGAGGGGGTGAATGGTGCCTTCAAAACTCCCCAAGTACTCACACAGCAAATCGAGTGAAAGAACTAGTTTCTCCGATCGAACACACGTGGTCGTAAGCCAATTGATGGTCGAACACCACGTGGTCGAACACTTGCCCAAGCCGACAAAAGAAATCAAGCAGAGAATCTGCGGATAAAGCAGAGCGGAGAAGGACTCGTTTGCGATTTCAGAGTAACTAAGACTCTCTGGTCATTTGATCCTCAAATTTGAGACACTGAAAGAATCCAACCTCTGGAAAAGAAATTACCAAGAAAAAAACCAAAGTCTTAGCTATGCTCGGGTAGAGAGACATGGTCGAACTCGAAACAGAGGACTTGAGGCGCACGACCATTCGATTAAGAGAACTTCTCCGATTCGACTCTGCTCGGGAATGAAGCGGCCAAGTGGCCTTGAGATAGATTCACGATTCGAGCTAATCGAAGCACACAAAAGAATGCAGAAACACGAAGAAGAGAAGAGAGAAAATGATCGCATGAAGAACAAGCTCTCAAAACAGATCGCAAACAAAACAATCATAACATCTCATAACGACAGAAATTAACTTGAGGAAGAGAGATGAATGATTGATCATGGAGGTTTCTACAGCCACTCCATCGGAGGAACAAGAGCAACCGTGCTCTACCCAGAGAAAACTCACACAAATAGAGACGAAAAATTCAGAGTGACTCGGGAACAACCTCACCGAGCATCCGAGCTCTACCCTCTCTATTTATAGTCTTCTTGCTACAGGGGGGAGAACCCGTTAACTCCTAAATAACACCGGGTTTTACCACTCTCTTTACCCAACAGCGAGAACGATCTCCAGTGCTTTACCCGTTACACCCAACGGCTCCACTGCTTTGCCCGTTAGCGCCAACAACTCCAGTGCTTTCGCAGAGACACAGCTTCCCTTTGTAGCTTTCCGCATTTCTCCAAAATGCCACTTCGCTGCCTTCCCGGAAGCTTCCTCCTGCCTTGCAGATCACGCTTGCAACCACCTCACAGACTTCGTCATCTTTGGCATCTCCCAGCCGATCACGACCTCAGCACCCTTGTGCCTAGTCTCGACCATCCATGCCTCACCACGAAAAGTCCTGCAAACAATCACAGACAAGCAAACCATTACATAGCACCGCTCACAATAGTATCCAACCACTTGAGCCAGAAAACAGAACTCAAATCATACTCTTACCAAGTCGTATACCACCTACGACCAGTCGGAAAAAGAGAACAATGAATGCACACGACATACGACCACAAAATCAAGCCATACGGCCAGATACAATGAGACTACGATCATCGCTAACTTGCTACGACCACCCACAACTCGCTACGGCTTTAACGCTCAAAGTCTACGACTTCAACCAAAGTCGTTACGACCGATCGAAAAGATAAACCAACAAATGCACAAGGTCCCTGACTTCATCACAAAGCCCTATGACCAAATTCCAGCTCAAATGGTCAAGTCTACAGGTCATACGACCGATTCCAATCTGCGTGCGAGCACGTCCGACCACGCCAGACTGCTCTCAATAACGTAGTCGTAGAGTGCCGACTACTCACGTGGTCGAGCGCCGGCGCCGACTTCCGACCACGCTCTCAACAACGTGAGTCGTAGAGTGCCGACTACTCACGTGGTCGTAGATTTGAGTGCCGACCATTGCGACCCACTACAACGTGGTCGAAGCTGCATTCGACTAGGGCCAACGTGATCGTAAACGACCTGAATGACTTCGACCATGCCCAAAATGGTCGTATACGCTACAACATGGTCGTAAATGGTTCGGCTGGCTTCCGATAGCGCACAACGTGGTCGTAGACATCCCGGCTAGGTTCCAACTGCTGGCAACATGGTCGTATGAGTCATTTCGACCATGACCAAGATACGACTATGGCAAAACCAGTCTTAAACTTCCCTGGAGACCTACGATAACGGTCAAACGTGGTCGTAACCTATTTCAACCACGACCAACGTGGTCGTGTTGGCCTTCGACCACGGCCAACGTGGTCATGCTGGCCTTCGACCACGGCCAACGTGGTCGTAACCTGCTTCGACCACGACCAACGTGGTCGTCGCGGCCTCGACCACGGCCAAACGTGGTCGTACCGCCTTCTGGTGCCCTTCGACCATGGCCAAAGTGGTCGTAGACCCCTCGGGTGACCTTCGACCACGCCCAAAGTGGTCGTAACCAGGGCGCATGACTTTCGACCACGACCAACGTGGTCGTGTTAGCTGCAGAACACTTCGCCAGGGCTACGACAATGCAGAACTAGCACAAACCTCAAAAACTAAACTCAATCTTCCTAGAATAAGAGTCAATTACTCATCACAACCATGGGGTGCCCTTCACATGGTCTCTCATCTTTTCGACCAGAGAAGACACAATGAAGGCACATGTCTAAAGGTAGAAGGCGTCTATTACAACATTAACAGTCACCTTTTAGAAAAATATAAATTAGGGATCTGCATGACCCCCAAACATATAGCAATTTTATTCACTTTTCAAAAACTCTTCGTCCATGGTAATAAAATCTTTGGATGTATTATTGTTCTCTTAATTATTATTTTTGTAACTTGGATAGAGGGTCGTGAGTCCCATGCATCGAGTCCCGTGCATCGACGTGCTCTAATGCACGTCAATGTCTTTTATCTCTGTCTATTTGGTTTGCGTGAGAGATTTATGTAAGTTGCATCTTTTATATCTCACGTCATCTGTGCAAGTACATGTATGATACATCAAGACTTATATTATGTTATTATGCTGAATCTTTCTTTTTCAAGTACTGTTGCTCGGATAGAAAGGGAGAAATGTTTTTACACTTCATTACCTGTGAACTGTTGTAGAAATTAAAGATTGAAGTCCTACTTTATTCGTCAAGATGAGCATCATATCCATCCTGCAATGTTTAAAGGATAGAATCATTTGCACCTTCGTTCACGAGATTATGGTGGGAGTAAAATCCACATGCCAATTAGATATTTATATTATTAAAAGCATGTTAGTCACCAAAGTGGCTTTACTTGAAAGGAGCTTAGATATTTAATTGTGCCTTTCAATTGTTCATATTATGTTCGATGCTACTAAGAAAAAATGTTGTGAACAATTGAGTTCCCTAATTATAAAGCTAGGAGGTCACCCAAAAGCAAACCATTGCTTATGATTGATCACAGTAAAAGAGATCATCAAAATACTTGGTAAATATTAGTTTATCCAAAGATAGTATGCAGGTTGGCTTGGATATGCTTGATTACCGATCTATTAAAGTATGTTTTAGCATCATTGTTGTTTCAATCATGTATTTAAATTTCATCCAAAGATGTTTTAGATGCACACACTTAAAGTTTGTTCTAACATGGATCTAATTAGTTTACTCAAAGTATTAATATATGAGCATGTTTAATATTTGCAGCGTTCATTAATTTAATGAGTCAAAGCTATGGATTGTTCAACGGGTTGAACTATGGTGATTGGTCCGAACTGGATGATGATCAACAAAATATTTAATTGTGTTAATTATAAAATTAGAGTTATTAAACATAATGCCACCTCATAGAATGCAAGCACACTTGAGCGTGAGTAATGTAAACATAGTACTGTACTAGTCACCTGTTCGTTTCGCAACGAAACTTATTAGATATATAGAGAATTATGATATGGAAGATAACTACTCTGATCAATTGAAATGTAAAGAGTGGTGAGAAGTTGAGAATATGGCAGCAGAATTATGATTGAGAATTGGTGAGAAGGAGAAGGGACGTACAACCACAAACTCGTTCTTTTATAATAGTAATAATAATAATAGGAGCAGAAAAATGGATCCATCGTAATGAATGAAATAGGTGCATTTCCAAGTACACTTGCTATGAGCCTATGATCGCAACCAGCTATTGTTGGGAGAGATAAATGGGAAGAAAAAAATTCCTTCATCTGCAACTCAAGTACAGCCAACCACTCCCAGCTATAATTGATTAAGGTGTTGCTTCAAAAGCTCAAAAGTTCCTAACATGTTTAATACTGCTGCAATTAAGAGAGACAAATCAAACATCATGGTTAGCTAGCCGTGGCCTGTGGTTAGTATGAACTGCATGTATATTTCCGCTGCTTTGTCGACGGATCGATCGAGTCAAGTTGGCAAGTTTTCATGATGGATCCACCCGGCTTGCGTGCGAATTGAGTTCGTCTCACAGGTCGTTGCCCATTAAAAGCTTTCTATTCGGTAGTTATGGAAAACGATCTTAGCCATTTAGTCGTGATTGGATGCGCGCCATGATTACAATATTGCAGAGCCTTTAAAAGAAAAGATACGTACGTACCCAATTCCATTCCTTTTCCGAACATAAATTCCATTTGGGCTAGCTGCCGCTACTGATTTGTAACCAGGAAATATTGTGCTTTCATCATATAGAAATCTTTCCATTGAAAAACATTCCACACAACACACTGTATTACTCAAATATTTATTAAAATAGTGAGTGCCCACGAATATACGGATGGAAGTGTAAAACAATAATGGATTCAATAATTGACATCTGGTTCTAGATAAACTATAACTACAAAAATAAATAAATAAATAGAATTGAATAAAGCACATAAACCGGCCATCATTTCTCATTAAAACATTAACACTAAATCAAAATAATTCGATAATACACAAAAAAAAATGTAAATGCACCGTTATACGTGGGCAGCCCAAGGG
Organism: Dendrocalamus sinicus; assembly: GCA_036346575.1. NCBI lineage: Eukaryota > Viridiplantae > Streptophyta > Magnoliopsida > Poales > Poaceae > Dendrocalamus > Dendrocalamus sinicus. The sequence continues at coordinate 4,183,929 of CM070652.1, forward strand.
TATAAATACAAACTTTAAACCAAAAATAAATTCAAATCCGGGCTACTGGATCGACTAGAGTAGTAAACCACAAGCCTCCTTCCTCCCGAAAATTGCAGTAATTGCCATTGAATAACTCCACAACCATTCATCAACAACACCAATAAATTAAATAAGAGTACTCCATATTCATTGACCTCCCCAGTCGCTGGCGCGCGGGCCCCAACTGTCGGCGAGGGCGGCGGGCTCGCGATATATATAGGTGCACCCTACCACGCACTGCAATCTCTGCAGAGCAAACACGGAAGCAAGGAAACCGGGGGCGCCAAACAACTGCCGAGAAAGGGAAGCCAGGGAGGCGCGCGCGGGGGAGGATGGCGGCGGACGTGAGCTCTGTTGCGAGGCTGCTGCGCGGGGAGGCGGGGAAGAGGGGCGCGCCGTCGGAGATCGTGACGATGGATCTGCTCGGCGGGTGCGGCGGCGGCGGCGATGGCGGGGAGGATGAGGTGGTCGACCTGGAGGTGAAGGTGCCCGCCGGGTGGGAGAGGCGGCTTGACCTGCGGGTGAGTCCTTATCGCCTGTGTATATATCTGCTCCGTTTGTTGATCTCAAGGGTTGTTCATGTATTATTACGTGCATGTTTGGTGCTTTGAGTCGAGATGAAATTTGAGAGAACTCTCTTAACCGATCGGTGCTGGGATTTCTTATGATCAGATTTCACTTCCCATCGTTTGCAAGATGTATGTATGGGTTAAACAAGCCATACTTTTTGGATCTTTTTTTCCGGAGATGAAGCACCTGCATGTTCTTGATCTTAACAACATAAAGATCGAACTCTTCGTGCTGTTCAATTATATGAGTTTTTTTCCCTGTCGATCAGTTTCAAATTATTCACCAAATTTTCTCGGTTTCTTGCAGTCCGGCAAGACGTTCCTGACTCGACGCCACCAGGGCGGCCAAGACGATCACCAAGACCTCAACCTGCCTCCACCGGCTGCCGCCGCTCCCGCCACCTCGTGTGCGGCCCGCACCCTCGACATGGCTCGCTCCGCCCTCGAGCGCGCCACCGCCGGCCGGGCCGCCACCTCGCCAGCCACGTCGTCCTCGTCGTCCGCGTCCACCTCTTCATCCTCCGCGGGAAAGCGCAACCGCTGTCCGCCTGCAAGCGTGAAGACCCCCGCGAGCCCGTCCATGCGGGTGGCCGCGTGTCCGTCCTGCCTCACATACGTGCTCATCGCCAAGGACGACCCCCGTTGCCCGCGCTGCGCGGCCATGGTGCCGCCGCTCGTTGGGAAGTCCGTCGCTGCCGCCGCGGCCGGCTGCAGTGGGAAGAAGCCGAGGATTGACCTGAATGCTGCCGCCGACGAGACCGAGTGAACGGAATAAAAGGGAAAGAAAAAGAAGAATTTGGAAAAGTTTTACCAGTGTTTTTCTCTTCTTTTTTAGTGATATTAAATATTCTGATAAGTTTTAGTTGAGTTACGTAGGTCTATAATATTAAAGTTGAGTTACGTAGGTCTATAATATTATTTCCTCCTAAAAGTTTACATGTTCTATATAGAAAAAAATGATCATAGGATCAAATTAGCTGGGTCGTTATATAGAAGTTGGACTTTTGTTAATTTCTTTTGTTCCTTTTTTCTTTGTTTTTCTTCAATGCGCAGCTGTACAAACTAAAATAGTAGAAACATATGCGTTTTGTTCATTGCTTTTCTTGCTTATACTTTATTTATTTCTTCAATATTTGCACGTAGAAATCAGCATAATATAAACCAAAAAACTTGGTATTTTAGGTGCTAGGTTTTGCTTCAGTGTATCTTGAAAACAAGGAATACAAATAGTTTACTCAGTTAAGTGTATTCCGTGTATTTTATACAATACACGATACGCAAGAGTCATATCCATGATGTTACACAACACGTACGTGGTCTCATCCAAACCTTATCGACTCGAGTAGTGATGGGATATATGCCTATTGAACAAGAACTGATCGACAGACTGCCGCCAAATAGCCCCCAACTCTATTAGGTGAAGTTCACATCGAAACGTACATGAAAATTTAAATTCAATTTTCAGTCTCAAACAAATCTCAGTTATGAGAATTAACCATTTCTTAATTCGACAAGCATGCAAAATAAAGTACTTTTTGTGATTACTCCGCATTAATGACGCGCATGTGTTATACTTTTAATCATGAACTCTTAAATCTAACATAAAGCAGCGAAAAACGCAAAAAGAGTGAGATTTTGAGCATCGATCCGGTTTAAAAAACACAAATTTAATCATTAATTTCTATTATAATATATTTATAAAATTGTATTTTTTATGTTTTTAAGTAATATTTACATATCATTTTCGTGTGTTCAATCTAAATATTGAAAAGATATTGATAATCAAAGTTTATAAAGTTTGGTTGCACCTATCCCAAAATAATTGTGTGATTAGAGGGTATGGTGATCATTTGGGCTTTTTTGGTGGCTTATGGCTGAAAAGCACTGTAGCTGGCTGAAAAAATACTGTAGCTGACAGAGGCTTATTTACCATAATTAAATTTAAAAAATTAAAAATATATTAGCCCATTACGTATAATACAAACAAATACAGAAAAAAGAACCGGCAAAAAAGTTCAAAAAACCAAAAGTCAGAAAAAGACGAAATTTTATGAATAGTGAAAAATAAGCCAGAAACTAAAGCCGAAACGATCACTGACCTAACTAAGGTGGTGATCAGTTGGGCTTTTTTTGGTGGCTTATGGCTGAAAACACTGTAACTGGCTAAAAAAACACCGTAGCTGACAGAGTCTTATTTAGCATAATTAAATTTAAAACAATTAAAATATATATATATAATATGTTAGCCCATTACGTATAATACAAACACATACGGGAAAAAAACCGGCAAAAAAGTTCAACAAAAAGTCAAAAGTTCAGAAAAAAATGAAATTTATAAATAGTAAAAAATAAGCCGAAAGCTGAAACCCAATCGATCGGAGCTTGATAAAAAAAGTGTGAATTGCTCTGTACCATCACAACAATCATTTGAGTTGAAAAATACTATGGACGTGTCACTAATATATGGTCTGAGTGTCCACTTGTCAGCTTCAATGCGATGGTATTTTCCCGTCTGTACATCTTTGTGATGGTATCAAGCTAATATTCTTAATAAAAAATCATTGATCTTTTCTTTGTTTTGCCTATCGACTAGTGAAACAAATTTGTAGCCACTGGATAGAAGCGAATGTGTTGTATCAATCCAGCTTGTTGATGAAGTTTGTACAGAATGGTCGACCATGCATGCACGTGTACATTCGAACTGCATCCTCTCGATCCGACGATATCCTCGTATCTACGTATCAGAGCAAGTACAATAGTATAGCCAATTAGTGGCTATAACACTTATCTATTTCATTTATAACCTTCAAAAAATAGTTCATACAATAAGGTAGTTATTACAATAACTATTTGGCCCCACGTGTAAGAGAGTGAAATGCATATTTTTACGCGCTATAGCTAGCTGTAATTTAGTAGCCAGCTTCCTTCTCTCTCTTCCTTTCTCTCTCTGCCACGTAAGGTTTGGTTAATATTATATTTGCTATAGCCTGCTGACTAAGTCTTATTGTACCTGCTCTCATAAGCAGCATTAATGGATGATTGGATCGATGATAGGAGCTAGCACGACATCATACGTGGCAGGAAAGGAAAGGAATGGCGATTAACACCGTCATTAATTCAATTGGCGAGTGCAGTGGAAGAAAATTAAGGCAGCCAATGCATCTCGCTACTCTAGAGCTATGGACGCATATCTCCTCTTGACACGTAAGGTGCATTTTCTCTTATCATATATATCAAAGAGATAATAAAATAGCTAGATTACTTTTAATTATTATCTCTAAACACTAAACTTAATATATATATATATATATATATATATATATATATATATATATATATAGAATAACAAACAAAAGCTATATATTTATTAGAGGTATAAAAGAAATATCATATTAATTTTATATTAAAATATAAAATAGCTATATATTTATAAACAAGGTCATTAAAAAATATGTCTTATAAATTTAGGTAGAGAGAATAGTTAGTTGTCGCTCTCCCCCAACTAATGCCCATTAATCCATGCAGACATGGACGCATGCATATATGCGCTCTAATCCCATCGGGGGGTTTCGATTAGTGCAGTGATTAATTACGATGATGACGAGCAAATTAAGGCCATAATTCGTCCATCGGCCGTGCGAGTAAAGTCTTCTCGATCAAATGAACGCAACTAATTAATGGCATGGCACGTTTGCGTATTTACTCGCGACAGCTGCGTGCATCGAATTTGTTGGTTCCGGCCGGCTGATTAAATTTGGCTTGGACTTGCGACCGTGGGTGCTAATCAGGCGAGGTTGTGTCTCCGAGACGCCGTTGATCCGATCGCTGATGGTGGCGGATTAGCTGCCCTGATACGTCACTAGCAGCTGGGGTAATTAATTAGCCCTGCCACGTCCGCGGTTTTAGTTTGGATTATTATTACGCATGTGTGGTTTGGTTTCGTTCGCTGCGGAAAAGAAATGAGGAGGACGTGACTCGAAATTTCATCGCACGTTGGCGCGGCAGGACAGAGCGCAAGCACACCGCATTAAGATTAGATTAGGGCATTAAGATTAGATTAGGGTGTGTTTGGTTACCTGAATCTCCTTTGTCCTGACTGGGTGGATCCGTATAATTTGAGAAAGAACCTATTTGGTTGCCTGTATGAGTGGATGCAGCTTGCATGAGCGGATGCAAAAATACGCCCTCATCCTGGATGGGTGGATACGCTCAAAATGAGCTTCACTTGCCATCCTGGATGGGTTGATGCAGTGTATCTTATGCGGTCCCACGTGTCGAGATCTCGATTTGGTAGATCGCATCCGCTCATACTGAGCAACCAAACAAGCATCTCGCTTTTTTGCATCCGCTCATGCAACCTCACAAAACATCTTCTTTTTCTGAAATACGATTCCACTCAGCCTGCATCCACTCAGTCAGGATATACGATACAACCTCCATCCACGAACCAAACACACCATTAGTCGTGTACCAAGTAAGTACGTCTATGGATATATGATTGATTGCATGATTATGGTCTACTCATCAAGCCTGTTCTTTAAGTCAAAAGTTGGTGGCTTTTGGTTTTTACTACAGTACATAACTTTCAAACGGAGTATTTTCTCAAGACAGGGTCTACAAGTTAAACGATCTACACGTTAAAAGCCCAACATCTGTACCAGCCAAAATTGCAAGTGAGTATCTGTCTCTCCGTAATCTATACCATAAACAGCCAAAATTCAAAAATTTCAGCCAAAAACCATAAGCCGCAGCCGAAAAGAACAGACCCTTTGGCTTTGAACATCTGGCTTCTGCCTTATTTTTTTACTATTCCGAAATTTTATTTTATTTTTTTTTACTTTTTTGTTTTTTTAGCTTTTTTACCGGATCATTTTTTCGTATTCGTTTACATTGTTCGTGATGGGCTAAATTGTTTTCTATTTTTATTTTTTTTAAATTTAATTGCGCCGAATAAGCCACCACGGTTATAATATAATTTTAATCCGATATAGTATAATTTTAGTCATAAATTATTTTTTTAGTCTAGCGGCGGTATGGTTTATGTTAATCCAACCTCTGTAGCATCGTCGACACACAAGTGCGTTCAACCTGTGGAGTCAAATACATAAAGATTTTTGTGAAGTGTAAATATGTGAGATTAGGCTGTGATCGTTTTGGCTTCAGTTTTTAGTTTCCGACTTATTTTTCACTATTCATAAATTTTGTCTTTTTCTAAATTTTTGGCTTTTTGTTGAGCTTTTTTGCCGGTTTTTTCCTGTATTTGTTTGTACTATACGTAATGGGTTAACATATTTTTTTTTATTTTTTTAATTTAATTATGTTAAATAAGCCTCTGTTAGCTACAATATTTTTTCAACCAGCTACAGTGTTTTTCAATCATAAGCCACAAAAAAATATCCAAATGAGCACCACCTAGTTACGCCACGGCTCACATGTTTATACGCCACCAAGATAAGAGGATCCGAATCAAGTAGGACATGGCCTGTCACTCCGAAAAACGGGTGGATCGATCACCCATCCGTATGAACAGTGCGGCAGCTCGAGCGAGCAGGCGATGGGATGGGTTCTTCAGCAAAAACGTGTGAGAAGCTTCTGGTCCTGTTGAGGTCAGACGGGAACATTGGGCTGATGTGTGCGATTGAAGGGCTGTTTGGTTGCTAGCTATATTTTATCAATAAAAATTGTTACATTTGTCTAAGTTGAGATGCTTAAATTCTTTGTCACACCTTAGCAAGTTTAAGAGAATCTTGTCACACTTTTTTGAGTCATTGACACGTGGGACCTAGTTTGCTGGAAGGGAATCTTGCCACAACTGTGGCTGCAACTAAACAACTCCCAAAGTTGGTCAAACTTGTCTAACTTTAAACGTGATAAACTGTGGCTGGCAACCAAACACCCCCTGAATCCGCCGGGATCGCTTTGCAATTTATTGTGCGCACCTACATTGCATACTCAATGTTTGCTGCCGTCTTGGATGCTCAGCTCAGATGTCAGATCTGTTAAATTAGTTTAACCGTAAATGGTCGGAATAAACTATAGAAATAGTTCTTATAATAAAAAAGCCTTCATGTGATGGTTGTTGAACTAAAAGACTAAGATCCTGCTAATTTCGATTTGAACTTCTAATTTCTCGTTTATTTTTTACTATTCCTAAATTTCATCTTTTTCTACTTTTTTAGCTTTTTTGAGCTTTTTTTACCCGTTTTTTTCCCTTATTCATTTGCGTTGTACGTGATGGGCTAACCTGTTTTTTCTTTTTTTTACTTTTTTTAAATTTAGTTACGCCAAATAAGCCACTATCAGATATAGTGTACTTTCAGCCAGCTACAGTGCAATTTCAACCGTAAGCCAACTTATTTCAGCCCAACCAAGCGACACCTAAGAATCATGGGTTTAAATTTCCCGCTCCGTTTCCTTTAAAGTAGATGTGTGTCAATTGTAGTTGTACACTTAAAATTCTGCAGCAATTAGTGACAAATGGTGATTCAATTGTAAATGTATGCTTAGGTCATTCTCAGTAGAGAGTTTCATGGCGTTGTTTCCAAGACTGCCACATCATGTAAAATGAAATGAAACATGAATGAAACATCCATCCTCAATGCATAGTTTCATTCTATTGTTTCATAGACATTTAATTTCATGACTCATATAGAGTTGGTAATCGTGCCAAGAAAGTTTCATCTAGATGAAACTCACTTCTTCCCATATCATCAAAAATGCCTATGTGGCAGCCTATTAAATGCAGATGAAACTCCCATTGGCCTTATGCATGCGGCAGCTAATGCGGTTTCATAGCACATGTACTAGTTTAATGGCTTTGTTAATGGCAGTCTTAATGGCATTTGCATGCGACAGTTACATGTGTCTACATGCATTCACTTATTGATCAATGCAAGAATTGATTCGGTGCATGCATCGGGCGGCATTTCAGTGGCTAGCTACTATATATATGGCTTAGCTCTCACTGGCAATGGAGTACATGATAGAAAGAGAATCGTAGACACACATAATAGTTTCGCTCCCTGATCATCGAGGGAAAATTGAAAGTAGAAGGAATAAAGGTGAGAAAACCTGACATGCAAATAGTTAACATGTCGCAAGGTGGGTTGTACGTTATAACACATATAAAGGGCATGTTCTTTTTTGCTACGGCTTATGGATTTTGGCTGCGGTTTTTGGTTTTTAGACTGTTTATACGAGAGATTACAGAGTAACAGAAACTCACGTGCGGTTTTTACCAATATAAATGAAGTCAATAAAGTATGTACTACAATTAACTAGTAGACTCTATCTTGAAAAAATACTCCGTTTAAAAAGTAGTTACTGTAGAAAAGCTGAAAAGCAGCTTTTAGAAGCTGAAAAGAACAAGGCCAAAGATTACTTTTGATTGAAATACATTGTGCTAAATGAGTACGTACGTACTCTCGTGTGATGATGCGAACTGTGTAGGAAGAGCTCTCTGAAGTCTGAACACCCGCAACGGATTGATGGACAGTCGACCGTTTGATCGAATGGTAACTCTTCTCGTGCTTCGATCTGACCACCAAGATATGCCAATATCACTTTTACTTTTGGCAAAGTTGGAATTGAAAAAAAAAAGCTAGATATCCTGTGAAAACCGATTAAATATTGAAATCACGTGAAAACTAGACGTGTGTGTTGAGACCAAATATAGGAAGTATGTGTTCTATATTCTGCAAATTTTTAAATCAAACTTAATATCGATTGGTACTCTATAATATATGATAATTTGGTGCCACCCACCCCTGCTATATTGCCACCCGCCCTAAGTCCTTTGTTAACTTAAACCACGTCGCTGACAGCATGATGGCTTGTGTATAAACTAGCTACGTAAGCGTGGCGTCACGCCGCGTTAACCACCGTGTGGACCGAAGTAAAAGAGACGATAATTCGTGAGACGTTTCTTAAAAAAAATCGAGGACACATGCGTAATTTTGAAAAAATCAAAGGGCTTTTCGCACAAAAACCAAGGACCTGTACATAACTAAATAAGGATTTATACATAATTTTGGAAACCGCAGGTTGCTATCGGTGAAGTGGAGGGTGCTTTCCGGAAAAAAACCTGGCAGGGACCTGTTTGCGAGAACGGATGACCTCTACGCGATTTCGCAAAACGCAAGGGCTTTCTCGCAAAAAATGACGTGGCACAGCTCCCCGACTGGGAAGCCCCCCAACTTTAATATACAGCAGATTCCCCGCTCCAAGTAGCTTTTGTTTATGTCTTCTGCTTCTAGTCGACTTCTTGTTTTCTTTCTTTCTTTCTTTTTGCGTTTTGGTTTTTTGGGTTTTTTTAGCGTTTCTTTCTCCTATTTATTTATATTGTATGTGAAGATGTAATGTTATTTTTCCTTTTTAATTAGATAACTAAGAAAAGTTCTCAGTAGTTAACTGGTCATAATGCAATTTTAACTGGTGTACTGTAAGTTTAACCAGAAACAAAAGCCCGTTAAATCGTCTGAGGAGACGGTGGTTATTGCTATTACTTATTAAGAGGTGCATCCAGGAAGCTCGGATCAAAAGGCTTCGATTTGAATTTGGCCCCCCTCTCTCTCTGCATGCGATGCGATGCGATGCGTCGCGTCGCCTGCCCCTGCCGAGGAAAGGAAGAGGAGCGAGCAATAATTAATGGGCCGATGAGCATCTGCATTTACGGCGAGGGAGCAAGGTCCCTGTCAGGTTACCAAATGGCATTGATGAGAAGATTTCGCCGTCTTTTCACACACTTCCGGTCTTTCCAGATCCTCTGGCGGCAACCGCGCCTCCTCCTGCGGCCCACCGGATGTTTGTACTCTTACCTGGCTCATAGACCATGTAACGCCCCCGTTTCCAGGGGCGCGTACGGACACGGCACCCCGTAACTATTCACGCATGAACAGTTATGGAATGTCGCGCAAGAGTATACCATTGCATGCTTACAACAAAAGTCCAGCATATATTTGACATAAGGATTAACATCCAGTTTTTAGACAGCGGGGCGTGCAAACCCAAAGTATAATTACATTACAAAAGACTTTCAGAAACCGCTTGAGCACGGCCAAGACCTAGAGCCAAGGATCCTCGTCGAAGAAGAGGCCCTCGGGGACGTCCTCGACGGGGAGACTTCCACCTTCATCTTGATCCTCTAAAGATTAGATTAAGCAAGCCGTGAGCCAAACAACTCTTTCAGCAAGTCCCAAAGGGACCTAACTTATTACATGCACGGAACATCAAAGGAAGGGAGTATACTTGGTTTATTATCTTTGAGTGGATGCGTTTTATTTGCAATCATTTTGATAAGATGGCCCAAAACTACTTCTCAAGATCTCGGGGTTTTTCCACAAGAGTTAATTAACCAACCTAAACAAGTTAAAGCATGTATAAAACTACTTAAGCTTTCTCTGCTGGAATCACCCAAGTGACACGGCTCCAATAACCGGAGCACAGCAGATTCGAATACCATTTATTTGACTCTGCAGAGTTTGCTCACTTTACCCACACGATCCCTTAACTCCCGCTAAAGAGTTAAGAAAGCCGGTCGTTTCACCGCTCAACTCTTTATATAGGCTCTACCGGTAGGATTCACTCAGTCCGGCTCTCTCTCACACACACACGCAAGAGAAAGCGGTGCGCTCGAGTGAACTCTACCGTTGTTAGGCACCCACGATACGGCCGCCTAACCTCACCGCTAAACCTCCTCCTCCGCCACACCAGAGTTTCAATCGAGTTGAGCGGCTACTAGACCGGTGTTGACGAGTCAACTCCCGTGGTTTGAGCGGGTTCTATGACATTTGCTCAGCATAAGGGTTTCAGTCCTTATATTTTCACATGGTCCGCAACCTCACCAGGCCCGCGACCCAACCTAGGGTAAGCGGTGGGCGAAAACCGTCTTGCGGCGCACCACAACCCCACTTACCCTACTCCAAGCCTAGGGTAAGAGATGGGCGAAAACCGTCTCGCGGTGAACCACAATCCCCTTACCCTACCTTGTGCCCGCAAGCACTCTCCGCTCTAGGGCACGGTGTCCCATACCACCCTACCCTAGAGTCGGGTTTGCAAATTCTATTGGCCCGCAGCCACAACCTTATTAGTGTAAGACTTTGCATGATAATAATACCCTACAATTTATCTAGATTAACAGATAATTATTTCTAGGGTTACAAAGGCATGGCAACAAATTTAACAGGGCATTTAACGGTGGTAGGATTAACTACATAACAAGTCATTCTAAACATTTTATTTTATTTCAAACTAACATTTCACAATTAACATAATGCAAATAGCATATTAACATAAATAAACATCATGGGTTGCAATATGATCAATGGATTTGGGACTTGCCGTCAATCCGAATGATTTCCGCTAGCTCGAACGAAGAACCTCCTGGCTCCTGGGCTGCAACTGAACTTCCGGAGACTCGACACTAGTGCAAACATATAAAACAAATTAAATCCAGCTTGAGACTAATCAAGCGAGGGAAAATAAACTATTTAAAAAGGAGTAAATTGCATAAATCTCCAAATGAGGAATTTTAGGAATTTATTTGGGATGGATCTGTGGAAATGGAGGTCACCAATGGGTCTGGAATATTATTTGGAGCAAGGTGGTGAAATTTGAGAATTTTTGGGATTTTATGTGATTTTCTAGGATTTATTTGGATATTCTGGGATTTTTAGAAATTGATAAACTCGGGAAAATCTAATGAATAGTGCGGCCAAGATCGCTTGCACGCTGTGCCGAAGGGCAGCGCCAACAGCCAAGCGCCTTCAGCGTGAAGGATCGGGCGAGGCGGCCCATGCCAGCGCGCGTCCGCGCGGTCCGGATGGCCGACGCGTGGACGGCGGGGCGGCGGGGATGCGGGGCGAGCCGAAGGCCCGGATGAAACGGGCGGAGATCGGACGGTGGCGAAGCGGGGACGAGGGCGAAGCGGTACGAAGTGATCCGACGGCTGTGGTTAGAAGGCGAGGGAAGGATCCGACGGTGGAGGAAAGACCACGTCGCGGGGAGGAGTCGTCTTCCTCCTCCAGCCGCTACAGTAACCCCGCGGCGAGGTTACGGTGGCTACGGCGGCCTGGGCGCTAGGGAGCTCGTCGGCGACCACCGAGGGCATCGGCGGGTGTGGCTTCGAGAGGGGAACCCGTTTTGGGCGGTTGGAAGGAGCGGGAACCAACGGAGGGGACGGGAGGTAGAAGGGGGCGGCTCTGCTATTTGGCGGCGAGGGAGGTTATCGGCGGCGTGGGAGGCCAAACGGCCGCGGTTACACGGAGAGGGGGTCTAGGGGCTCACATTGGCGGTGGCGGCGGGAGCTGGGGAGCCTCGAGGAGAGCTGGCCACGGAAAGCTGGTTCGGTCGGCGGGGAAGCTACGGTGACGGCGTTCCTCGGGCGACCACCTGTCCGAAAGCAAGCATCAACATGATCAGTGAGGGGAGGAGGTGCTCTCGGCGGGAGTAATTGCGAAATGGGAGAGGGGAAGGGGAGATTGGCTCCGGGGCCACCGCGCAGGGAGGGCGACAGCGGAGCCTCGGGCGTGAGGCTCCAATCGGCAACTCGGGGAGGCAGGGAGTAGTGGGAGCGAATGGGGTGCTGGGGTGCTCGGGAAGCAAAGGAGTGAGGGGAGCCGAGGTGAGGTATTTATACCGAGCGCAGGGAGCGGGCGTGGAGGAGAAGCCAAGGCGGCCTCGGGTCAACGAGAGCGGTCGGCCGTCTCCTCCGCGGAATGGAGCGGCGGCCGGGTGACGCCGCTCTGCACAGGTAATGGCGACGGACGGCACGAGGAGCGAGTGAGCTCGGGCATGGCGAGGTAGCGTCGCGCGGAGAGGGAGAAGCCGGCGAGGCGGGCCCTGTGGCGGGCGTGGGGCGGCGCGTGGCGCGAGGCGCCCACGGATTCGGACCGTGGCGGTCGGGGCAGCGCGGGCGCGAGAGGGATCGGCGGCGCTGTCCGCGCGAGGAGGCGTGCGAGGCGGCGCGCAGCGCAGCGCGCGGCGCTCGCGCGTGTCGCGAGGCGAGCGAGAGGCACGGCGCGCACAGGCGAGGAGCGGGGGCGCGCGCGCGGAGAAAGCGGAGGAGAGCGGCGCCGGCGAGGGGAGCGAAGACGCCGGGAGGAGAGGAAGCGGAAAGGAGAAGGTGCCAACGCGAGGGAGGAGGCGCCAGGCCGAAAAGGGAAAGCGGCGGCGGGGGAAACTTTCCCAAAAAGGAAAGTTTTCAAAATTCACTCAAAAATACAGCAAAAATTAAGGAATTTTTTGGATTGAAATTTTGGGGCTTTTCAGACCATAGTCCATAGTGGTGTAGGACGGTGGGTGAACAACCGCTGAGATCAAGGTAATCCCGCCTAGCGGCTAGGGTTCGCACTTCTTGGTGCGGTAATAATTTTTGTGCTATTTGATATTCAGTGTATGGTGAAGTTTTCATATTCTAGAAATAGAAAAACTCAAAATATTAGTAAAATCTTACCCTAACTTCTCATCGGGCTATCGGAGCCCAAGGTAAAGATCCAACAGACAACCGCCCCATATGTCCCAGACCCATGGCGTGTGTGTCTCACAGACATAGTCATAGTCAGGCTTAGACGATTTGCACTCATGCAGCTGCACGCATAGTAACAATCTCAAGTCTAACCCTAGCCATCCGCACACCGTCAAGTGTAGCCTGTAGCCCCGCACCCCCACACTATCACAGTGTCGCTCGTCGTCTCATTCTAACCCTTGTTGTCGACCGTCCCCAATCCCCATCATTCTCTACTGGCACAGCCATGTTCCCCACTCTACCAGTCCGCCACCGCCACTGGCTCTCCGCCAATCTGCCACCACCCCAATTGGCATTCTATGGCCCTGTTTGGATCAGTTTCAGATTCTTAAAAACCAGCTATTACTTCTAGTTTTTAAAAACTGGTTTCTAAGCAAAAACTGATGGGGTGTTTGGATCCCTTAGTTTTTAAAAGCTGGTTTCATTTATGATTGGTGCTAATAGACTATTATACCCTTACATTTATTGCTCTTGAACAGCACATTAAACAGCCATGCGTGGTCTTTAATGAGGGTAAATGGGTATGTGTGCAAAAAAGCGCAAAAGCGGGTATCAACAGCTTCTTGGTTTTTAAGAATCTGGGTAGGTAGATTTTAAAAACTGCCCCAAAAACTGATCTGTTTGGATCCCACTCAGTTTTCAAAAGCCAGATTCTTAAAATCTGGGTGGATCCAAACAGCCCCTATGTCACCGGCTCTCCATCAGACCACTAGCTCAGTAGCTCATGCCACGGTTGCACGACGCCAGTTGCCTAGGCCCTATGGCGCCACATGCAAGCCGCTTCGCCCTGAAGCTAGTTAAGATTTTCGTGTGAAACTACCTTTATTTGAGGAGATTGAACTTTAAACTTTGTTGTAATTGTATTTTTGAAGTTATAGCCAGACTTTCAGCTTACTCTTCAACATTTCTACATATACCGAACTACCGAATTAATCGAACTGAAATATTTTGGTTAATTAGGCTCTGTTTATGATTTTAGTTTAGTTAATTTGGTGGACATTTCTCAAAAACCAACATTTTTAAAACTAAATAAACCAAACCAACTTAACCGAACTAATCGAATGCCCACCCTTATGCCGCCGTGAGTAGGTTGTCCGAATTGCGATCCCTATTGTATGAACGGTCCCAGAAAGCTGGCTATTTCTGTAAGACTGTAATCACCTGTTTAGCGTCGTCGGCGCTCGCGAAAATTGTGTGCAAGTTTAATCCAAACAGATGGCAGAAACTTTTCCGAGACTGATGTTATCGGATGGACAAGCGAGATTGTGACATGAACCATGGGAGTTGAGAGCAGTACCAGTACATGATTAAGACCATGCTAAAAGTGACATGAACCACAGCAAAACATACGTGCAAACATAAAGCAGACCGACCTTTCTTCCCCAGACATACGCTCCTCTGTCCTCCCACAGACCATGGCCATGAACTCACAGGAGCCGAGCTTGGTGAAAGCACAAACAACTCGGTGATTATGTGAAGATAAGTCTCCTCCAAAAAGCAGTATAAAGAAGCTGAAACAACAAACAAATTGGTCCGCCATGTTCGGCGGCATCAGACAGAAATCAGTACTCCAAGAAGGCATGTGCAAGAGGCGTGATTTGTGATTTTACTAGTTAGGTTTTGTTCAATCGAACTATCTTTTCTTTATGTTCTTATTTGCTACGAAGATTTAGGCCCACAATTCGGCCGGCCATGGCATCTTGGTCCAGGTTGCCGACGAGCACAGCCTCACGGGTTGTTGCCGCCGCCGACGACTTGCAACGCGCATTCCTATTCGGACGACGGCGGGACGTCAGGCAGCAGCATTAGTCGCAGCGCGCACATGGGTAGCCGACGGTAGCAAATCTCCTATGTGAGGCATGTCCATCATTAGTGCTAGAGATGCAGATCACAATGAAGACAGGGAGGAAGAAGCATTTACTACATAACAAATTATTCAAAACTGTTATCACAAATGGTTTTTTGAACCGTATAACTTAATAGGTCAGTAATAATAGAGGTTATCACAGACGATTTTTGAAACGTACATGAAAACCGTATCACAAACGTTTCGTCATCCATTATCACAAACGGTTTAGAAACTAGAACCTCTGTAATAGTCAGTTATCACATATGACTCTTGATAAAAATCGTCTGTGATAGTTGTACCAGAGCTAAAAAGTCTAGATTTTTACCGTGCTTGGATGCCCACGAATGGATGGGATTGAAGAGGAGGCGGGGAAATGAGAGAGTGGAGAAGTGAGACGAGAGAAGAGGAGATGAGGACAAGAAGAGCAGACTGAACCTTCTATTTTTAAGGACAAATTTGGTAAGGAGAAGTAGAGGAGAAGTAAGAAGAGAGGAGGAGAGGAAGAGTGGAGAAGTGATAAGAGAGAAGAGGAGATGAGGAGAAGAATAGTCAAGCCTACTATTTTAAAGAGCAAATCCAGTAAGATAAGAGGAAAATTCAAATTCGATGAGAGCAGGTAAGTTGAAATATTACCACAGCGGATAAATACAGGCATCACCGACGATTTTTGTTCTATCACAGACAGTTTGGAATAAAAATCATCTGTGATAAGTACAGACATCACAGGCGGTTTTTACTCCGAACCGTCTGTGTAATGTATCACAGACAGTTCAAAGCACAAAGCGTTTGTGATAAGTAGGCCATCACAGATGCTTCTTTCTATTGCCGTGAACTTAGATGGTTCATCTTGTAAAATCGTCTATAATAACTTTATCACTTATGATTTATGTTTAACCATATGTGATGATGTGTTTATAATAATCTTTTTTTGTAGTAGTGAAGGCTATGTTTCGAGATTGGTACTGCCACGTGTCACTCTTGTGGAGGTGGTGCTACGTAAGATATATGGCACCAGTGCCGTATATTTTTCGCAAACATGTAACCTAGAAAATAAATCAAATAAAATATTTGCCCTAACTACTTCTCAAGTCCATAACCATATATAATCTATTTTTATAGGGTAGTATAGATTTGCCATATCATAGTATTAATTATTTTGCTTTAAAGATTTATAAACTTTTATAAAAGAAGCGTACTCAAACAAACCTCAATTCTAACCATGGGCACTCGACGGCGGTTGGGCTAGCAAGGGGGCACACATGCGATTTAGGTTATACAGAGACATTTCGTGCATTGTTTCTGCCGGTGTGAGCCCCTTGCATGCAGCCCATGCCAGAGTGAAATCCACCTCCATGCCCCCACGTACGCGTGAAAGCATCTAGGCCCCTAAAAATGTTAGTTTTGGTAATTAATGAATTTATGTGAATATGGGACTAATGTGTGCATTAAGTGTTTGAAAGGATATGTTCAAATAGCAAAGAAAGAGGCTCACAAAATATCCCATGAAGATTCAAGATCTCTAGGGCGACAAGGTAAATAGTTTAGGTATCTATTTTGTTTTACCGGTCTTGGAGTTAGGTTGGAAGACCGGATTATAGGATAGGCCGTACTATTAAGAGGATCATGGTGATTGCTTGATCATATTAAAATGTGCCTTTTGGATCAATTTAGGATCATGCATGCACTTAGAAATTAAAATTAAATCAAATCGTGCATTGTCGGAAAATCCGTAGTTCCGGCGTGTATTGGGCGGAACTACCGCAGTCCGTAGTACCGCGCCCGAGCGAACGTTTTTCCAGAGCGCCGGACTAAGACTTAGTCTCGGAAAGCGGTAGTACCGCGGTTTGACTGCGGAACTACGGATCGCCGTAATACCGGGCACTCGAGCGAACTTTATTTCGAGCGCCGGACTTTAACTTAGCCTCTCGGAAAGCGGAAGTACGCGGTTTTACTGCGGAACTACCGCATGTGCGAAGTTCGGACACCCGAGCGAACGTTTTTTCGAGAGCGCCGAGAATAAGACTTAGTCTCGTTGAGATCGGAAATACAGGGCTTGGGCGGAACTTCGGACGTCGAAATACCGCGGTTTTAACGGCGGTAGTACCGCACTCATTGACCAACGGTTGCCGACTCTCGACATAGCCGTTCGACCGGTCGGCTAGGGTCGGTAGTACCACGGTTTTGCTGCGGTAGTACCGGATTTCGATTTTTCAGATTGTTTTTGTAACGGCTATCCGAGGTGGGTGAGGTATAAATACACCCCACCGAACTAGGGCGTGTGGTTGAACATCCATTGAATACATTTGAGCCTAGAGCAACCTCCACACCTCATTCACTCTCTTGTGCATTCATTTGAGGTAGTTGACCCAAAATTCAAGTGCATTGCATTCTAGTTGATCCATTGAGCACTTGAGTGAGATCAAGCGCGATGGTCTATTCTCTTGGTGCTTGCGGCACCTAGGCGGCTTAGCGAAGCCGGTGACCTTCTCAAGAAGATTGTGAGAAGGCCGGAAGATTGTGAAGGCTTGGAGCTCGCCTACCCGGAGAGGGAAAGGGCATCCAATAGTGATCGAGGTGCTTAGGCTCATTCGTGGAGCCGGTCCGATTCGTTCGGGCTTACCTCAACGTGGACTAGGGGAGACCGGCAAGTCTCCGATCACCACGGTAAAAAGTAATCGTGTCAATTGTGGTTTGCTCTCTTGTGATCATTTTCATTCAAGCAACGCTCTTCATTCATATCAATTGATTGCTTGCTTAGTTAGAGTAGCAATTGTTGTTCTCTCCCTTTCGTTATTGCTTCTAGTCAATTACTTGTGCTAGTGTTAGTGTTATCTTGCTCTATCAATCCATCAAGTTTAAAATTGCTAATTAGAATTAGACGAAAATTTTAAAACCTCCTATTCACCCCCCCTCTAGTCGGCCTCCTCGATCTTACAAGTGGTATCAGAGCTTGGTCTCTCAAATTTAGACTTAACCGTCTAGAGAGAAAAGGATGGCTAGTGAGGGTATAGCAATAGGAAAGGCACCTCTATTTGATGGCTCAAATTATGCTTATTGGAAAATTAGAATGTCTATTTATTTAAAGGCCATGAGTCCTCAAATTTGGAAAGTCGTAAATGAGGGTTACGTTATGGCCCTTGATCCGGATCACCCAACGGATCAAGGCAGGCGTAATGCTCATTTAGACGCCCAAGCTATGAATGCTCTATTTGGAGCCTTGAGCGCGGATGAGTTCAATAGGGTGAGCAATCTTGAGGCGGCTCATGCTATTTGGACTACCCTTTCAAAAATACACGAAGGACATCCACGGTCAAGGAGGCCAAATTGCATCGGCTTAGGATCAAATATGAGACATTCACAATGTTGCCCCATGAAGACATTAATGAGATGTACTCAAGGCTCAACAACATTGTGAATGAGCTTAAGG
Organism: Dendrocalamus sinicus; assembly: GCA_036346575.1. Lineage (NCBI taxonomy): Eukaryota > Viridiplantae > Streptophyta > Magnoliopsida > Poales > Poaceae > Dendrocalamus > Dendrocalamus sinicus. The sequence continues at coordinate 4,202,318 of CM070652.1, forward strand.
GCCTTGGAACTAATCTTTCCGATCTTGATATTGTTCGAAAGATGCTTAGGGCCTTCTTGGGAGAAATATGAAGTGTTGGTGACTCTCTTCCTCAACTCACCGGAGTTGGCAAGAATGACACCAACGCAATTGTTGGGCAACCTCATCACCAACGAGCTATACAAGAAAGACAAGGAAGAGCTCTTGGAGCAATCCTCTTCCAAGAATAAGAAGATCACCGCTTTCAAAGCTAAAGCAGTAATGAGTGAAGAATCCGAAGAAGATGATGAGGAGGACTCCGAAGAAGAATTTGCGCTTCTAGTAAGAAGAATGAAGAAGTTCATGAGAAGACGCCCATTTCGGAGTACAAGCCATGAGAAGACCAAGAAATGGCATTCTTCCTCCAACAAGAAGTTTAGCAACATTCGTTGCTATGAATGTGATGAGAAGGGGCACATTGCCTCTCAATGTCCAACAAAGAAGGATGATGTAACATCCCAAAATTTGGGATTAGAAAAATGAGGGGATTTTGAATTACTTTTGCAATGTAGTCCATTTGGTTTTGGATTTTTCGATGTTTTTCTGAATTTGGTTAAAGTTCTAGAAATTAAAGAATTTATAAAAGAGAAAGACAAATAATTGTAAACAAGAATCTGAAAAGATGATCCATAAAAGTAAATAGAGAAATTGGGTTTAGGGCATAGAATATTATTTTTGGAAAAACAATGGCATGGAAAATAAGGGAAGAAAGTAAAATAAATACCAACTTTAGTTGGAAATATTTTACTTAAGTCAGAATATTACCAGAACCTCGAGAATTTTCCTAGAATTTTTGGAAGCAATTTCATATTTTTAGGACTTATTGGGATTTTTAAGTTATTTCTAAAAGCAAAACTTAAAATCCAAAAGAAATCAGAAAATCCACCGCCCTCCGTCCGACACCTGGACGGGTGGGATTGAGCCACGTCGCCAGGCGGATCCCGCCTTCCCCTTACCCCCGCTCGCCGCGTGGACAGCCGCGATTTCCCCCTTCCGCGCGCTTCGGCCCATCCGGCCCGTCCGCCTCTGGCATCTCTCTCAGCCGCCCGATCGCCTCGGCCAATCTCCTCCGTTCCCCTCACTTAACCACGTCGGCCGCCCGATCAACCTCCCCGCCACGCGGCTTCATCCGCGCCATCGCGCTTCCCTCTTCCCTCTCCCGCTGACCAATGGGCCCGCCCTGTCAGCTTCTTCTTCCCCGCTCCTTTCCTCCCCCGCGCGGACGCGCTGGCACCATGGGCAGAGCTTTTGCTCCCCGTGGCGCGCATGCACGGCCTCGCCCCTGCCCGCGCCGTCCCGTCGCCTTGGTGGAAAGCCTGCGCTTCCGTCGCCCTTGACTTGGCGCCACCGCACGCAGCTTTTCCCGCTCGATCCGCCGCGCTCGGTCGGCTGCGCTTCACGGCGGCAAAAGGGAAGAGGAGGCAGCGGCAGGCTGAGACAACCACTCGGCGTAGGCGTAGCGCGTCGTAGCTTCACCGATTGTCGAGCGTGTCGCCGCTGCATCCCTACCGCCTCGCCACCGGCTCGCGCGACCGCACGGACACCGCCGTTGCCGGCTTCCCTCCGCGCAGTATAAAAGACCGTGGACCCCGTTGAGTTCCACACATCGCCATCTTCGTCTGCGGCGGTGTCGAGCCCACATCCACTCAAGCGCCGGCGAGCCCCATCGTCCCCAACTCGGCCGCCGCGCAATCTCTTGACCCGAGCCACTAAAAGCCATTTCCTTTCGCCCACACCAACTCGGCACCGCGAAGCCATCCCCGCCTCGCCGAGCTCCCGACGACCGTACCTCGCCATCACGAGAGCTTCCCGGTCGCGCCGCGCGACGACGCCTACCCACCTCCGGACTTCCTTGGCCCCGGGCGACGCATCATCGTCTTCACCGCAACTCGAGGAACGCGTTTCGCCTCTCCGCCGAACCTCCCCGACACTCCCTCGCCGGCGGCCACCGTCGTCAGCGACTCCTCGGCCCGACCCCTCTAGAGACCCACCTCAAAAGGATTCATTGCCCTAAAGAGGTAGGCAAAGCCTCCCCGCTCACTTGGCTATCAGCGTTCTCTTCTCCCTCCCAGCTCCCCGGCCGCGCGCGTTCGAGCCTTCGGCTCCGCAGCGCCGGGTTGAGTTTTCTCCATTTTATTTGGTCGGCGGTGGACCCCACATCGACCATTGCATCCGAGTCACCGCCACTGGACCCCACCGGTCGATGATACATCTAAGCTCGGACCGTCTTGACATGTGGACCCCATGAGCGATGCTTAGGACCCACATGTCGATAGTAGAGAACCGAAAAATAAATAAAAATGGAAATCAAAATGAATCGGGGTGACAGTGGGCCCCACATGTCGAGTTGTAATATTTTGGATTTGATTGGAACCAAAACTTTGTTGCTTGTAACTTCTTCATTTTAGCTCCGAATTGAATGAAACAAATTTCTAAATTCGTTTAAATTCAAGATCTATCTAATAGAACCCGAACCATATTTTTTTTTGAGTTCATTTGGATTTCTGGTGATATTTTATTGATTGGTTGTCTTTCTTTTAATTGGGTATTCCGTACGATTAAATAGCCTACGAGGCTCAAGAGGAAGATATCGAGGCAGCAGCACAAGAAGCACCAGACCACCAAGAAACCAACCCCTGTGACCAAGGCGAGTTAACACCTTGATCATTTTTGATCCTATGATTTGCAAAGTTAATTTCTTTTAAATTATGAACATGCATGCTATTATTTTATGTGTAGAAATATGTTCATTTTGAGATAGTGGTAGTTAGATACCTATTTCAATGCTTGTTAATAAAGATCCATTGCCATGCTTGGACATGTGAACCTTGTCGCCCTAGAAGAATTCATATTATCATAAGCTTTACAGTAAGTCCAAATAATTATTCCGCGGCTTAGTATTGCTAGATAAGAACGAGGGTACCTTGCTGCCCCAAAAGCAACACTTGCAAAAATATGATATTGTTTGGGGAGCAGTCATGGGTGGAATAGTGTAGTAGGTGGACATATTATTTTCTACCTCTGAAAAATCCCAAACCGCTTAAATACTGGATGGAATGGTTTGGTGGCTGGAATGTGGTGCGAAGGAATGCACAAAGAAACGTGAAATGTGGTAGAACCATCCGAGGTAGCTCTAAGGCTGAATCTTGTCATGTCGGCCGTGTAAGCAGTACAACCACAAGTCTGTAAAATACAACTTGGCTAAGTAGACTTATCGAAATCCGGACTCATCTCACTTTGGTAGTGGATTGATGGGGTTATGCTATGGCAAGGGGGCGGAAGGGACACCGGTGAGGTGAAGTTTCTCGATCGTGCTAGCGCAGAGGGGAGGAAGCCCGTGCGCTAGTAGTAGTGAGAAACATCCGTGCAAGCAGATGGGGCCCATCGCAAATGGGAGGTTACCCATAAGGTGGGATGAAAGAAAGGACTAGATACTTGAAAAGTCACCGTGATGGTGCGCTCGACCACACGTCTAAGGAATCGTGTGGGCAACGAGTTGATTGTCTCTTGTGGTGAAAGTGTACAAACTCTGCGAGTCAAAACTATTCGAATAGCGTGCCCACGGTCATGGGCGAACATGGGAACTTAGCGGATATAGTTCATTTTTAAGCGAGGGAAGCTGGAAATGGAAAGCGGAAGGGCGAAGGACCGCTCTGGTTTGGAATTGTCACGGTGTCGTCGATGAGTACGTTAAGCGGCTATATATTTGAAAGATGCTATATGGCGCAGATACCATGGAATGGTGGATGGAATCTGTGTCAACTATGAGATCAACTTATCTTATAAACAAAAGTTTTGAGTTCAAAATTGCTAGGTCTCGTGAATTTTCCTATAATTGTATTCAAAAGCACTCTCATAAAATAAAATGAGCCTGACCATCCTTTGATAGCCATGCATGTATAATTATTGCATTCGTGTGTTGGCTTCTTGAGCACGGGGTCGGAGTGCTCATTCTCGCTCTTGCGATACAATTGAAAGCAGGAGTTCAAGAACACTACGCCTACGAGGAGGCCCCGCCAACATCGGCGGAAGCAAAGGCGCTAATTAAGGCGTAGGCCTCGGTGGTTAGGCATAGACAAGTAGACCCTAGGCGTTGTGTACATTTATGTTGCCGGACCACGGTGGCATATATCGTACACGTTACCCTACCGCCGCTTGCACGTGGATTTGGGTTTGCTTTTCTTTGTGTTTTCATTGTGCGTATTTGTAATAATGACATTTGGCCTAGTCGGCCCCTTTGTAAACTATCACCGTGCGATATATTTCGGTTATGTAATATAATGGATGATTATGCGATGTATGAAATGATTCAAACAATGTACTGTGTGCACTAACATCGATCCAGGATTAGTGCGGTGAAACACTGATAAGATTCGGATTGAAAAATCCGGGTTTGACAAATACCGTATCGAGCATACGACCGTAGGGTAAAGCCTTAGGATGGAAAAATTAGGATGGCCTAGGAATACAATAGTTATGAAAGCAAGAAAATAATTTCCAAAATCATAGTATAATGTTCTTACTCGTATCCTTCCTAGAATCTGCTCTACTCTATTTTTCATTACATTTTGGAAAAGTACTAACATTGGAACCATAACATTTCTGGATGGCGAGAGCGGGATATGAAGGGGGGTGGGATTATTTGGGCCACGGTGTCTATGAAAATGAGTTCGCAAGCATCTTACGCATAGCTTCTACATTACATGGGCTCGACGAGCAACCTATCTACCGTGGATGAAGGCTACCATAGGAGAAGATGAATCTTGGACCATGCGGTCTACATCTACCCAAAAGCGAACAAGAACGACCTCATGTCTTTACCACGGAACATCGAAGGAGTACGGGGCGACGCGATCCGGACGCGCGCGCCTTGCGCGCGCGCGCGGTGTGTGACATATATGAGACGGCCATTCACCGCACGCCCTATCGTTTCTACCCGTCGCGCGGGATGGTGCGCGGTACAATGAGACGAACTCGCCGGTTGGCGAGGATGACCTGCGCTAACACACGAGTCACTCTCACGGGGCTATGGCGCGGCCACACGCGCAACTTGGAGAGATCACCCTTCTTCGACAGCGCCTTACCACGGGCACGGCTCGGTGGTGGCGCTACGAGGCGGCTTCGCCAAGAGCGGCGAGCCTTGGCGCGAGCCCGAGCGAAGTGACCGCCCTCAAGCTCGGCTCAGCGGGCCTCCACCCCTGCAGCGGCTCCAAAGCACCTCCACCACGGGATCCGGGCCCGCACTCGGATGACCGCGCGAAAAACACGCGGCCTCGGGTCCCCGGGCTGCACCGGGAGAGCCTCCTGAGCCGTAGCCCCCACGCGCCCTCGGACGCCGATGATTCCGATCCGTCGGAGTTCGATGGGAGCGCTCCGTTCAGTCCCCGCACTATAGCCCATCGGCTATGGGTATACGGAGGAGTAGATGGGATCGCGATGTACTTGCGGTGTGTGTTGCAAGTACTAAATTCATGTATCTTAGTTGATGTATCCGCTTTTTTATTTCGTAGTTGCGGACCTATGAACTTTAATTATTATGATGTAATTGTAAGCCCAAACATAAAAGCGGCTATGTAATTGTTGATATGTTTAAGTGAATGGTGGATATCGGCCTTATGTTGAAATTGCCTCGTCATGGTTTCTTGCTTTCTCTTGTATGGGTTGGCACCCTTGTTTTCTCCTATATATAGAACTAGCATTGAGTATAAAGCTACCACTGCAGATGGCCGGTAGAAGAACTACGTGGCTCGGACTAATACAAACCAGCCGAGGTAGACTCAAATCGCGAGGATGCACGAAGACCAAGGTAGAGCTCAAGACCGTGGAAATGACAACCTTCCAAACCCTCCGAACACCCTACAATGGCCCAAGTTATGGCACAACAAACGCAGATTTTGCAAGCCATATATGCGGGACAGCGAGGAAGCTTCGAGGAGGGCATAGAGTGACTTGGGAGATTTCAGAGGACAAGGCCAATCACATTTACATCGGCAGAAGAACCACCTGAAGCCGAGGGCGCTTCGAGATATTGAGAGAAAGCTGCGCCTAATTAAATGCGCAGAGGAAGACAAAGTCATGTTCATTGCGCACACCAGTGCGCAGCGCGGCGGCACAGTGGGAGAATTACTTGGCCGCCAGGGGCCAGGAGGATGCCACCACAGAAACTAGCACAGAGGCAGTTCCTTGGGAGGAATTCAAGACCGCTTTCAAGGCTAACTTCGTTCCAACCGGAGTAATGCGAATGAAGAAGAATGAGTTCCGCACACTCAAGCAGGGGAATAGGTCAATAAATGAGTACCTTACCAAATTCACACAATTGGCCCGATATGCCCCAAAGGATGTGGAGGACGAAGAAGAAAAGATTGTGATTCTTTGAAGGGATGAGCGAGGAGCTACGAGTTGGTGATCACTCAAGACTTCACCGACTTTCATCAACTGGTGAATAAGGCACTGATTCTGGAAAATGAGAGGAAGAACCTGGAGGCCAGCCCAAGCGAAAGCTATCGGCTCAGCACCCCCAAGGAAGGTTCATCCAGAAGCTCTTGGGTAATTCCTCAACCCCAAGGACTACTCAATCCAGTGCGTCAGCATTTGCTCCTCGACCGGGGGGAACTCCATATCAAGCTCCTCGCACAGGTGGGCAGTACACGGGCACCAACCCAGTGGCCAACATTAAATGTTTTGGTTGTGGAGAAAAAGGACACTATGTCAGCAACTGCCCACAAAAGCAAAACGCCCCCGTGCGTAGTCAAGCTTCAGCACCCAGCAAAGGACATCAGAGTTCACAAGGCAGTAAAAGTGCACCAGCCTCAAACCGCGGCCGAGTCAACCACATCACGGTTGAAGAAGCCCAAGAAGCCGCTGGAGTCCTTATGGGTACGTTCTCTGTTAAAACCATACCAGCACAAGTATTGTTTGATTCAGGAGCTTCCCATTCATTTATATCTAAGGGATATGCCAACAAGTTGGGATTACCAGTATATACTCTAAAGAAGCCAGTAGTTCTTAAATCACCCGCTGGGCCAATTACTACCACCTTAGTGTGTCCTGGGGTAGCAATTACTATGGAAGGGTGGGACTTCTTAGCTGATCTAATAGTTTTACCCTCCCAAACTCGGACATTATCTTGGGAATGGATTGGCTGCAAAGTATCAAGGGTCATAAGTCGTGCCACTAGGAAAGTCAATTTGACCAAGTGTCTGGGTTAACGATAGAAGTGAAGGTGGATCGCCCGTACCGCTGGGGTCGGGAAATCTATTATTGTGAAGATGTGCCATTAGAAGGAATGATTGTGGTACAAGACTACCACGAAGTATTTCGAGGAATTACTGGGCATGCCACGAGCATGAGATTTGGAATTTGTCATCAACCTAAAGCCGGTCTTTTCCGTCTCCAAGAGACCATATCGGATGACGGTGGATGAGTTAGAAGAATTAAAGAAGCAACTATATGAGTTGCAGGATAAGGGGTTCATTAGGCCGAGTTCCTCGCCTTGGGGATCTCCAGTATTATTTGTAAAGAAGAAAGATGGCACCACGCGGATGTGTGTGGATTACAGGGCCCTAAATGAAGTAACCATCAAGAACAAATACCCACTCCCCAGGATTGATGATTTATTCGATCAACTTGGTGGAGCCACGGTATTCTCCAAAATAGACCTAAGATCGGGCTATCACCAACTGAAGATTAGGGCTGAAGATATACCTAAGACGGCTTTCACCACTAGATATGGGTGTATGAGTTTACAGTCATGTCTTTTAGGTTAACCAATGCTCGACCTACTTCATGAACACGATGAACAAGATATTCATGGAGTATTTGGACAAGTTTGTCGTGGTCTTTATTGACGACATCCTTATATACTCCAAAGATGCTGAAGAGCATGCGGAGCATCTGCGCCTGGTGTTGGAAAAGCTAAAGGAGCATCAATTATATGCAAAATTTAGCAAGTGTGAATTCTGGCTTCATGATATTAGTTTCTTGGGACACATAGTGTCAGTTGGAGGAATATCTGTTGATCCCGCCAAAATAGCAAAGATCATAGAGTGGCAAAGACCGACTTCCATCATCGAAGTGAGGAGCTTTCTCGGCTTGGCTGGGTACTACCGGAGATTCATAGAAGGATTTTCTCGGATTGCCAGGCCAATGACTCAACTACTCAAGAAGGAGAAGAAGTTCGAATGGTCCAAAGCATGTGAAGGAAGTTTCCAAGAATTGAAGAAGCGATTGACTACCACGCCTGTGCTAACCCTGCCTGATGTACGTAAGGATTTTGAGATATATTGTGATGCTTCACATCAAGGGCTTGGATGTGTACTAATGCAGGAAGGCAAGGTAGTGGCATACGCATCCAGACAGCTTCGCCCTCATGAAGCCAACTACCCTACTCATGACCTGGAATTGGCCTCAGTGGTACATGCATTGAAGATTTGGAGGCATTATCTGATAGGTAATCACTGTGACATATACACGGACCACCAGAGCCTTAAATATTTCTTCACCCAGTCACACCTCAACTTGAGACAGAGGAGATGGTTGGAGTTGATTAAGGACTATGACCTGAGCGTCCATTACCACCCAGGGAAGGCTAATGTTGTAGCGGATGCTCTAAGCCGGAAGGCCTATTGCAATAATCTCATGGTCCAGGAGCACCAACCCGAGCTATGTAAAGAACTGCAAGCTTTGAACTTGGAGATAGTAGAGAAAGGCACTCTAGCTACCATGGTAATTCAACCAAGTATAGAGGAGCAGATTAGGGTTGCTCAGCAGAAGGATCCAGCTATAATAAAATGGAAAGGACTGGTAGAAGCAGGGAAGGCTCCTAACATGAAGATTGATCAGGACGGTACTCTATGGTACGGGAAGCGTATAGTAGTACCTCATCACAAGAATCTCAAGGACCTAATATTGAGGAAGCTCATAGCTCTCGTACTCCACGCACCGGAAGCACCAAGATGTATCAGGGTATGAAGCAATTCTGCTGGTGGCCCCGTATGAAGAGAGACATAGCTGAACATGTAGCCTGTTGTGATGTGTGTCAGAGAGTAAAAGCAGAACATCAAAGGCCAGCAGGACTACTACAACCATTAAAAATACCCCAATGGAAATGGGAAGAAGTCGGGATGGACTTTATCACGGGACTTCCACGAACCAAATCTGGATATGACTCCGTATGGGTCGTGATTGACAGGCTGACTAAGGTTGCACATTTCATCCCCGTCAAAACCACATACAAGGGAGATAAGTTAGCCGAGCTATATATGTCGCGCATAGTATGTTTACACGGTGTACCAAAACGGATAGTCTCGGATCGAGGTTCCCAGTTTACCTCGCATTTTTGGGCTAGCCTGCATGAAGCTCTCGGTACTTACCTAGATTTTAGCACCGCCTACCACCCCCAGACAGATGGTCAAACGGAGAGAGTGAATCAGATATTGGAAGATATGCTTCGGGCTTGTGCTCTAGATTTTTCTAAGGATTGGGATCGATGCCTACCCTATGCTGAGTTTGCTTATAACAACAGCTATCAGGCTAGTCTTCAGATGTCACCCTTCGAAGCCCTGTATGGTCGACCATGTCGAACCCCTCTACATTGGTCAGAAGTAGGGGAAAACTACATTTTCGGACCAGATACTTTAAGACAGGCTGAAGAAAAGGTTCGCCTAATTAGAGATCGATCGCAGCGGCTCGAGTCGAGCGAGAAAAGTTATGCAGACAAGAGAAGAAGGCCATTAAGTTTTGAAGTGGGAGATCATGTTTATCTGAAGGTATCACCCTTGCGAGGAGTTAGACGATTCAAGGTCAAAGGCAAGCTTACCCCGCGGTATGTTGGACCGTTCCCAATTGTGTCTAAAAAGGGGGAAGTTGCCTACCAGCTTGCACTACCTCCGAATCTATCAGACATACACGACGTCTTCCATGTGTCCCAACTGAAGAAGTGTCTACGAGTACCTGAGGATCGGGCTCCATTGGAGGCAATCGAGATTGAGGAAGACCTAACCTACAAGGAGCGCCCGATCAAGATCCTGGATACCGTGGAAAAGAAAACACGAACTCAAATCATTCGCATGTGCCGGGTACAATGGAGCCATCACTCCAAGAAAGAAGCTACCTGGGAGCGTGAAGACCAGCTACGAAGAGATTACCCCGACTTGTTCACTAGTTAAATCAAATCTCGGGGTCGAGATTTTTGTAAGGGGGGTAGGTTTGTAACATCCCAAAATTTGGGATTAGAAAAATGAGGGGATTTTGAATTACTTTTGCAATGTAGTCCATTTGGTTTTGGATTTTTCGATGTTTTTCTGAATTTGGTTAAAGTTCTAGAAATTAAAGAATTTATAAAAGAGAAAGACAAATAATTGTAAACAAGAATCTGAAAAGATGATCCATAAAAGTAAATAGAGAAATTGGGTTTAGGGCATAGAATATTATTTTTGGAAAAACAATGGCATGGAAAATAAGGGAAGAAAGTAAAATAAATACCAACTTTAGTTGGAAATATTTTACTTAAGTCCGAATATTACCAGAACCTCGAGAATTTTCCTAGAATTTTTGGAAGCAATTTCATATTTTTCCGGACTTATTGGGATTTTCTGGTTATTTCTAAAAAGCAAAACTTAAAATCCAAAAAGAAATCAGAAAATCCACCGCCCTCCGTCCGACACCTGGACGGGTGGGATTGAGCCACGTCGCCAGGCGGATCCCGCCTTCCTTACCCCGCTCGCCGCGTGGATACCGCGATTTCCCTTCGCGCGCGGCCCATCCGGCCCGTCCGCCTCTGGCATCTCTCTCAGCCGCCCGATCGCCTCGGCCAATCTCCTCCGTTCCCCTCACTTAACCACGTCGGCCGCCCGATCAACCTCCCCGCCACGCGGCTTCATCCGCGCCATCGCGCTTCCCTCTTCCCTCTCCCGCTGACCAATGGGCCCGCCTGCCGCCTTCTTCTTCCGCTCCTTTTCTCCCGCGCGGGACGCTGGCACCATGGGCGAGCTTTTGCTCCCGTGGCGCGCATGCACGCCTCGCCCTGCGCGCCGTCCGTCGCCTTGGTGGAAAGCTCGCGCTTCGCCGCCCTTGACTTGGCGCCACCGCACGCAGCTTTTCCCCGCTCGATCACGCCGCGCTCGGTCGCTGCCGCTTCACGCGGCAAAGGGGAAGAGGAGGCAGCAGCTGAGACAACCACTCGGCGTAGCTGCGCGTCGTAGCTTCACCGATTGTCGAGCGTGTCGCGCTGCATCCCTACCGCCTCGCCACGGCTCGACGCGACCGCACGGACACCGCCCGTTGCCAGCTTCCCTCCGCGCGAGTATAAAAGACCGTGGACCCCCGTTGAGTTCCACACATCGCCATCTTCGTCTGCGGCAGTGTCGAGCCCACATCCACTCAAACGCCGGCGAGCCCCCATCGTCCCCAACTCCGGCCGCCCGCGCAATCTCTTGACCCGAGCCACTAAAAGCCATTTCCTTTCGCCCACACCAACTCCGAAGCACCGCGAAGCCATCCCCGGCCTCGCCCGAGCTCCCCGACGACCGTACCTCGCCATCACCGAGAGCTTCCCCGGGTCGCCGCCGCCGACGACGCCTACCCACCTCCGGACTTCCTTGGCCCCGGGCGACTGCATCATCGTCTTCACCGCAACTCGAGGAACGCGTTTCGCCTCTCCGCCGAACCTCCCCGACACTCCCTCGCCGCCGGCCACCGTCGTCAACGACTCCTCGGCCCGACCCTCTACAGACCCACCTCAAAAGGATTCATTGCCCTAAAGAGGTAGGCAAAGCCTCCCCGCTCACTTGGCTATCAGCGTTCTCTTCTCCCTCCCAGCTCCCCGGCCGCGCGCGTTCGAGCCTTCGGCTCCGCAGCGCCGGGTTGAGTTTTCTCCATTTATTTGATCGGCATGTGGACCCCACTGTCGACCATTGCATCCTCGAGTCACCGTGACCGCTGGACCCCACCGGCCGCTGATACATCTAAGCTCGGACCGCATCGACATGTGGACCCCATGAACAAGAATTAGGACCCACATGTCGAGAGTACGAGAACCGAAAAATAAATAAAAATGGAAATCAAAATGAATCGAAGTGATGACATGGGCCCACATGTCGAGTTGTAATATTTTGGATTTGATGGAACCAAAACTTTGATCGCTTGTAACTTCTTCATTTTAGCTCGAATTGAATGAAACAAATTTCTAAATTCGTTTAAATTCAAGATCTATCTAATAGAACCCGAACCATATTTTTTTGAGTTCATTTGGATTTCTGGTGATATTTTATTGATTGGTTGTCTTTCTTTTAATTGGGTATTCAGATGCGATTAAATAGCCTACGAGGCTCAAGAGGAAGATATCGAGGCAGAAGACAAGAAGCACCGGACCACCAAGAAACCAACCCCGTGACCAAGGCGAGTTAACACCTTGATCATTTTTGATCCTATGATTTGCAAAGTTAATTTCTTTTAAATTATGAACATGCATGCTATTATTTTATGTGTAGAAATATGTTCATTTTGAGATAGTGGTAGTTAGATACCTATTTCAATGCTTGTTAATAAAGATCCATTGCCATGCTTGGACATGTGAACCTTGTCGCCCTAGAAGAATTCATATTATCATAAGCTTTACAGTAAGTCCAAATAATTATTCCGCGGCTTAGTATTGCTAGATAAGAGCACGGGGTACCTTGCTGCCCCAAAAGCAACACTTGCAAAAATATGATATTGTTTGGGGAGCAGTCATGGGTGGAATGACCGTAGTAGGTGGACATATTATTTTCTACCTCTGAAAAATCCCAAACCGCTTAAATACTGGATGGAATGGTTTGGTGGGTGGAATGTGGTGCGAAGGAACGCACAAAGAAACGTGAAATGTGGTAGAACCATCCAGGTAGCTCTAAGGCTCGAATCTTGTCATGTCACCGTGTAAAGCAGTACAACCACAAGTCCAGAAATACAACTTGGCTAAGTAGACTTATCGAAATCCGGACTCATCTCACTGGTAGTGGATTGATGGGGTTATGCTATGGCAAGGGGGCGGAAGGGACACGGTGAGGGTGAAGTTTCTCGATCGTGCTAGCGCGAGAGGGGAGGAAGCCCGACGCTAGTAGTAGTGAGAAACATCCGTGCAAACAGATGGGGCCCATCGCAAATGGGAGGTTACCCATAAGGTGGGATGAAAGAAAGGACTAGATACTTGAAAAGTCACCGTGATGGTGCGCTCGACCACACGTCTAAGGAATCGTGTGGGGCAACGAGTTGATTGTCTCTTGTGGTGAAAGTGTACAAACTCGCAGAGTCAAAACTATTCGAATAGCCGTGCCTACGGTCATGGGCGAACATGGGAACTTAATGGATATAGTTCATTTTTAAAACGAGGAAAGCGGAAATGGAAACCGGAGGGCGAAGGACCGCTCTGGTTTGGAATTGTCCGGTGTCGCCCCGATGGTACGTTAAGCGGCTATAATTTGAAAGATGCTATATGGCGCAGATACCATGGAATGGTGGATGGAATCTGTGTCAACTATGAGATCAACTTATCTTATAAACAAAAGTTTTGAGTTCAAAATTGCTAGGTCTCGGAATTTTCCTATAATTGTATTCAAAAGCACTCTCGCAAAATAAAATGAGCCCCACCATCCTTTGATAGCCATGCATGTATAATTATTGCATTCGTGTGTTGGCTTGCGAGCACGGGGTGAGTGCTCATTCTCGCTCTTGCGATACAATTGAAAGCAGGAGTTCAAGAACACTACGCCTACGAGGAGGCCCCGCCAACATCGACGGAAGCAAAGGCGCTAATTAAGGCGTAGGCCTCGGTGGTTAGGCATAGACAAGTAGACCCTAGGCGTTGTGTACATTTATGTTGCCGGGACCCTGGTGGCATATATCGTACACGTTACCCTACTCGCCGCTTGCTCGTGGATTTGGGTTTGCTTTTTTGTGTTTCCATTGTGCGTATTTGTAATAATGACATTTGGCCTAGTCGGCCCCTTTTGTAAACTATCACCCGGCGCGATATATTTCAGTTATGTAATATAATGGATGATTATGCGATGTATGAAATGATTCAGCAATGTACCTGTGTGCACTAACTACTGATCCAGGGATTAGTGCAGTGAAACACAGTAAGATTCGGATTGAAAAATCCGGGTTTGACAGATGACAAGGAGAAGTCATCAAAGAAGAAGAACTACAACGGCAAGAAGAAGCTTTTCAAGAAACTTCACAAGGATGGCAAGAATGAAGCCCATATTGGTGAGTGGAACTCCGAAGAGGAGTATTCGGACTCCGACTCAAGCGAGGACGAATCTCCCAAGAAGAAAGGGCTTGTGGGCATTGCAATCAAGGAGGCTCCATCACAATTCTCCACTCCTACATGCCTTATGGCTAAAGGAGAAAAGGTAAACTTGCTTGATGATGATGAGCCTTCATATGATGACTTGATGAATATGCTAGTTGAATTGAATGAATTTCTTGGAAAAGAAAAATCAAAGTTTAAGGTCTTAAAGAGAGAACACACCTCTCTCAAAGACTCTTATGAGGAGCTAAAGGAAGCTCATGATTTGCTTCTCCAAGAAAATCACAAATCTAGTACTAGCATTGGAGTTACTTGCAATATCTTGAATGAAATGTCTAGTATAGAAATTTCAAAGTCTAGCATATCTACTTGTTGTGATGATCTACTTGCCATACCTTGTTCATCAAGTGTAGATTCTAGAAATGCTCTAAATCTTGTTCATGATGATATCATTGCTAATGAAAACAAAAATTTAAAAGAACAAGTGCAAAAATTAAACAAAAGCCTAGAGAGAGCTTACAAGGGAAAGGAAACCCTTGATAAGTTACTGAGCGATCAAAGATGCTCTTTCAACAAAGAGGGACTTGGATATGTCCCCCAAAAGGGTAAAAAGCCGGTATACAAGCCTCCAAGGTTTGTAAAGGAAAATGGTAAGTATTGCACAAAATGCCGGTGTATTGGACATATGCCAAGTGATTGCTCTAAGAATAACATGCATTCCATTGGTTTATATGATTCATGTTATATGCTTAGAAAATCCAAAAATGGAAATGTTATTGCTCATTTCATTGGCACCTCAATTTTGGGTGCTAAAAAGAAATCCATTTGGGTACCCAAGACCTTGGTCACTAACCTCCAAGGACCCAAACAAATTTGGGTACCTAAAAGAACTTGATCTTCTTTTGTAGGTGAACTACAAAACCGGTGGAAGGCATTGGGTGTTGGATAGCGGTTGCACTCAACATATGACCGGAGACCGGAAGATGTTCACCACATTTGACAATGGAAGCAATGACAAAATCACATTTGGAGACAATAGCAAAGGAAAGGTATTAGGATTGGGTAAAATCGCTATCTCAAACGACCTTTCAATTTCTAATGTATCTTTAGTTGAATCATTAAATTTCAACTTACTATCCGTTACTCAAATATGTGATCTAGGCTTAACATGCACATTCTCAAAAGAAAATGTTGTAATCTCAAAAGATAATAATAATGAACTAGTCTTCAAAGGCTTTAGATTTGAGAATCTCTATTTGGTAGATTTTTCCTCAAATGAGTCTTGTTTGAAAACTTGTTTAATTGCAAAAACTTCTTTGGGTTGGTTGTGGCATAGAAGGCTAGGTCATGTGGGAATGATTCAACTTAAAAAGCTTTTTAAGCATGACTTAGTGGTTGGCTTGAAGGATGTAAAGTTTGAGAAAAATCGACTTTGTAGTGCTTGTCAAGCCGGAAAACAAGTCGCTAATTCTCATCCTTCCAAAAGTATCATGTCAACCTCTAGGCCATTAGCACTCTTACATATGGATTTGTTCGGGCCAACAACCTATAAGAGCATTGGAGGTAATAGCTATTGTTTAGTCATTGTGGATGATTACTCTAGATATACATGGGTCTTCTTCCTAAATGACAAAAGTGAAACCTCCGGATTTTCAAAAGTTTTTCAAAAGGGCTCAAAATGAATTTGATTTTAAAATAAAGAAAATTAGGAGTGACAATGGTTCCGAGTTCAAAAACACAAAAGTTGAAGACTTTGTGATGAACTTGGAATAAAGCACGAACTTTCCACAACCTACACTCCGGAGCAAAATGGAGTTGTAGAGAGGAAAATCGAACATTAATTGAAATGGCTAGGACAATGCTTGATGAATATGATACTCCGACAAGTTTTGGGCGGAAGCTATTAACACCGCATGTCATGCCATAAATCGCCTCTACTTACATCGACTCTTGAAAAAGACTTCCTATGAGCTTCTTGTTGGAAGGAGACCGAACATCTCTTATTTTAGAGTATTTGGTTGCAAATGCTATATTCTAAGAAAAAGTGTTCGGCTCTCAAAATTTCAAAGTCGATGTGATGAAGGCTTCCTTTTAGGGTATTCCTCAAATAGTAAAGCCTATAGGGTCTTTAATAAAAATTCGGGTTTAGTGGAAGAATCATGTGATGTTCAATTTGATGAAACTAACGGCTCTCAAGAAGAGCATGAGAACTTGGATGATGTAGGAGATGAAAGTCTTCGCAAGGCAATGGAGAACATGCAAATCGGAGACATCAAGCCAAAAGAGGATCCAACATCACCAAGCTCATCCAGACAAGTGGAACCACCCTCTTCTTCCACAATAAACGATGTTCAAGTTATTGAAGATGAAGAAAAGGATCAACCGCAAAATATGTTCAAGATTCACAATGCAATAGCCAAGGATCATCCAATTGACCAAATATTGGGTGACGTAAGTAAGGGTGTTCAAACTCGCTCTAGAGTAGCTTCATTTTGTGAACACTATTCTTTTGTATCTTCACTTGAACCTAAGCGTGTAGAAGAAGCATTAGATGACCCGGATTGGATAAATGCTATGCATGAAGAGATGAATAACTTTGCCCAAAACGATGTTTCGACTTTGGTGGAGAGACCCAAGGAGCACAATGTCATTGGCACAAAATGGGTCTTCCGGAACAAACAAGATGAGAACGGAATTGTGGTAAGAAATAAAGCAAGGTTAGTAGCTCAAGGTTATACTCAAGTCGAGGGCTTAGATTATGATGAGACTTTTGCGCCCGTTGCTAGACTTGAATCAATTAGAATCTTGCTTGCTTTTGCATCATGCTTTGACATTAAATTGTTTCAAATGGATGTCAAAAGTGCATTTCTTAATGGTACAATTTCCGAATTAGTATATGTGGAACAACCCCCGGGATTTGAAGATGCTAAATACTCTAATCATGTGTATAGATTGTCAAAGGCACTATATGGTTTAAAGCAAGCTCCTAGAGCTTGGTATGAGCGCATTCGTAACTTTCTAGTATCAAAATGCTTTAAAATTGGTAAAGTAGATACAACTCTATTCACAAAAATTATTGGAGAAGATTTCTTTGTATGTCAAATATATGTTGATGATATTATATTTGGTTCCACTAATCAAGACTTTTGCAAAGAATTTGGTGAGATGATGTCTAGGGAATTCGAGATGTCGATGATTGGTGAGCTAAGCTACTTCCTTGGACTTCAAATCAAACAACTTAAAGATGGGACGATTATAAGCCAAACAAAGTATGTGAAGGATCTACTCAAAAGATTCGGAATGGAAGAAGCCAAACCCATCAAAACACCCATGGCAACAAACGGGCATCTAGATCTCAACGAAGAAGGTAAGTCGGTAGATTTAAAGCTTTATAGATCCATGATTGGTAGTTTGCTTTATCTTACCGCATCTAGGCCCGACATTATGTTTAGTGTATGCATGTGTGCACGTTTTCAAGCTTCTCCAAAAGAGTGCCATTTAGTGGCGTAAAGAGGATTCTAAGATATTTAAAGCATTCCTCACATAGGGCTTTGGTATCCCAAAGGTGCAAAATTTGAATTAATTGGATATTCGGATTCGATTATGCGGGATGCAAAGTGGATAGAAAAAGCACCTCGGGTAGTTGCCAATTTCTAGGAAGATCTCTAGTGTGTTGGTCATCCAAGAGACAAAATTCGTAGCTCTTTCAACCATGAAGCCGAATATATTTCAGCGAGGAAGTTGTTGTGCTCAATTACTTTGGATGAGGCAAACATTGTTGGATTATGGGATCAATTTTGATAAGATGCCTCTTTTGTGTGATAATGATAGTGCTATCAAAATATCCAATAATCCCGTTCAACACTCAAGAACCAAGCATATAGATATACGCCACCATTTCTTGAGAGATCATGTGAGCAAGGGAGATATTGAGATTAGCCACATCCGAACTGAAAATCAACTAGCGGACATTTTCACCAAACCATTAGATGAAAGCCGCTTTTGCAAATTGAGGAATGAATTAAATGTCATAGACTACTCAAATGTAGCTTGAAATCTTACTTCATCTATTTCTGCTCATTTGTTGTGCTCATATGAACTTTTGTTGGTTTTTCCCCTATTTTGGTCAAAAATTCGTTTAATTTCATAAAAATTAGTTTCAAAATATAGCATTAGCTCAATTGATGCATAATGATCCTGAATGACTTTAGTTGGATGCAAAACTAGGGATCATTTGCAAAATTTCAAGTTCTAAACCTAAAATCCGCAAAGTTCCGAAAATCCGAACTATGCAGATTCATTGTGCGATACTTCCCGACTGACAAAAAACCGGAACTACCGCAGTGTAATCCGCGGAACTTCCGGAATTTCTGTGACCACGGTACTACCGGCGTGTTACGCGCGGTACTACCGCTTTCTGCGGGATTAATTGCGGTTTTCAAAACCGCCAACTCCTCCAACCGTTACTTTTTATCTCTCTCTCTCCTCTTCACTCCTCCCAAACCGCGCCGCCTACCCCTTTCTTCTTCCTCTCCTCCACCCTCTCTCTCTCCCAAGAAACTCTCTCCTCTCCCGATCTTTGAATCCGAGGGGAGTTCTTCGTTTTTGGGCGATTATTTGCACCCCCAGGGTTCTCCTCCTTCGACTTCACAAGGTAAATCGGATCAAAATCCACCTTTTACCTTGCTCTTAGAACCTTAGGTAGAGTTTAGGTTAAAAATTGAAATGTGATGATTTTCGCTGAAATTTTCTTGGGCAAAACAGTTTGTTTAGGGTATTGGAATGTTTTTACAAACATGCACTGGATTCAATCCCAGAAATACCCCAAAAGATTCATTTTTTGTCATGCCCTAGAAATGTCCAGAAAAACCGGAACTACCGTCGAATTGGCCGGAACTTCGGGTCCCGTAGTACCGCATGTTTAATGCCGGAACTACCGGATTTCCCGGAAGTACCGCAATTTTGCCGCCGGTACTTCCGTGTTTCCTGGAACAGCAAGAATTCATTGCTTTCAATTTAAAACCTACTCTTGCTTATTCTACTTCATACCTTGATTATCCTTCTATGTCATTGAAGATGCCGAGGATGAAGAATGTCTCCCACAAGACCTATGGGGGCAATGCTGGTCAATCCTCCTCGACTCCTGCATCTCAGGCAGCGGAGCATAAGGGCAAGAGTCCTGCCTTCGACCCTGAGAGTTACTCAGAGGATTCACATGAGAGCGGATCTGAGAACTCGCATGAGGGCGAGGAGTATGAGGTTTCGGACGAGGAGATGCCTGAGGTAACTGCAGACCACGAAGTGGACCTCGACAAGATCACTAATGAAGATTATGCCATTCTTCGTCGCCGAAGTCAGTATGTACGCCCTCGAGACTCAATGAACCCCCAATTTCATTCAAAGTTTCAAGAGAAGGTGTACCAGGAGATGTATGGTCCAGCCCAAAAATTTGCTGCCCATAAGTATGTGGACTGGGATCACTTGTCGCAGATCGACAAGTTCAGTGGTGCTTATCAGCTCTTTCAGCGAGCCGATATTCATCAACTCGTTGCATTCAAATGCAACTACATGGACAACATGATCAGACAGTTCTACGCTACCCTGTACGTCTCTCCCAACTTTGAGCATCTGAGTTGGATGACAGGGACCCAGTTTATTGAGTGCACCAGGCACGAGTTTGAGCTAGCACTTGGGACGGAGACCAGTGCATATGAGAAGGTGTTCAGCAAGCGAGCTCTTCCTATTGCTGCATATTGAGTATTATGACCATTCGGTGAACAACAATCTGGGACGACAGTGGCTTACTCCTATTCCCACCTTGTCAACAGGATCATCAACCACACCATTTTTCCCAAGAGTGGGAACTATGATGCTATTCGTGGCCATGCGTGGAATGTAATTGATTACATTATGCGCGGCCAAAAGTTTGATGTGGTGGATCTTATCATCAGGGGGATTGACGCCAATAAGAATGACAAGCAGAAAAGGATCAACTATGCACCATTCATTATGGCCTTAATCATTAGGAAGACTGGGTACCGAGGAGCACTCTGCACCCCACATAAGCCATACAAGCCTCGCGCACTGAAGCACCCATTCCTGCTCCTGCTCGTCCTCGTGCGACCTCGCCTCACCTCAGCAAAGAACTGCTCCTCCCGAGGCGAGGGCGATGTGTCGCTTTCTCAGATCTACTCCGCCATTCTTCGTCTTGAGGAGCGCCAGGATGTCTTGATCACCACTGTGTCGTCTCTTGGTGATCGTGTCTCGGCTTTGGAGAGTGCAGTTCGTCCGCCTTCTCCAATTCCCTATCGTCGCACTCGTCCTCGTCGCGGGCCTCCTCCTCCTCCTCCTCCTCCTAGCACAGCTCAGGATTAGCTCTTCTTTTTGGTACTTCGATGCCAAAGGGGGAGAAAATGAAGCAAGGAGGAGAAGAAGCTTAAGTCTTTTAGCCTATCTATTAGCCTTGTAATAAACTATGGTGAAATGAACCATGTAATGCCTAATGTGTTGCTTAAACTCTGTGGATGTTTTAGTATTTTAATTTCTGATGCTTTGTAATGAACTATGTTCTGTCCTTAATGCAATGTTTGTTTTACTTGTCTTTTGCGTATCCTTGAATTTGGTGAATATGAATACTATGACGAAATCATGCCTATTAATTTCTGCAAAATTTGATGCACTTGTTTAGGGAGCTCTTTCTTATTAGTTCCTAAAATGCAAAAATTCCCATGTTCTAAAAATTGCTAAAATTTCAAAGTCCTTGTGATATACATCTTGCAAATTAGAAGTATATCCAAATCTTAAATTCTTCTCATAAATTGCTCTTCTTGTCATCAATTACCAAAAGGGGAGATTGAAAGCATCTAGGCCCCTAAAATGTTAGTTTTGGTAATTAATGAATTTATGTGAATATGAGACTAATGTGTGCATTAAGTGTTTGAAAGGATATGTTCAAATAGCAAAGAAAGAGGCTCACAAAATATCCCATGAAGATTCAAGATCTCTAGGCGACAAGGTAAATAGTTTAGGTATCTATTTTGTTTTACCGGTCTTGGAGTTAGGTTGGAAGACCGGATTATAGGATAGACGCCGTACTATTAAGAGGATCATGGTGATTGCTTGATCATATTAAAATGTGCCTTTTGGATCAATTTAGGATCATGCATGCACTTAGAAATTAAAATTAAATCAAATCGTGCATTGTCGAAAATCCGTGAGTTCCGGCGTGTATTGGGCGGAACTACCGCAGTCCAGAGTACCGGCGCCCGAGCGAACGTTTTTCAGAGCGCCGGACTAAGACTTAGTCTCTGAAACGGTAGTACCGCGGTTTGACTGCGGAACTACCGGATCGCCGTAGTACCGCACTCGAGCGGAACTTTATTTCCAGAGAGCGCCCGGACTTTAACTTAGCCTCTCGGAAAACGGAAGTACCGCGGTTTTACCTGCGGAACTACCGCATGTGCGGAAGTTCCGGACACCCGAGCGAACGTTTTTTCAGAGAGCGCGAGAATAAGACTTAGTCTCGTTGAGATCGGAATCACGGGCTTGGGCGGAACTTCCGGACGTCGGAAATACCGCGGTTTTAACGGCGGTAGTACCGCACTCATTGACCAACGGTTGCCGACTCTCGACATAGCCGTTCGACGGTCACTAGGGTCCAGTAGTACCACGGTTTTGCTGCGGTAGTACCGGATTTCCGATTTTTCAGATTGTTTTTTGTAACGGCTATCTGAGGTGGGTGAGGGTATAAATACACCCCCACCAGAACTAGGACGTGTGGTTGAACATCCATTGAATACATTTGAGCCTAGAGCAACCTCCCACACCTCATTCACTCTCTTGTGCATTCATTTGAGGTAGTTGACCCAAAATTCAAGTGCATTGCATTCTAGTTGATCCATTGAGCACTTGAGTGAGATCAAGCGCGATGGTCTATTCTCTTGGTGCTTGCCGGCACCTAGACGGCTTAGCGAAGCTTCGGTGACCTTCTCAAGAAGATTGTGAGAAGGCCCGGAAGATTGTGAAGGCTTGGAGCTCGCCTACCCGGAGAGGGAAAGGGCATCCAATAGTGATCGAGGTGCTTAGGCTCATTCGTGGAGCCGGTCCGATTCGTTCGGCTTACCTCAACGTGGACTAGGGAGACCGCAAGTCTCCGATCACCACGGTAAAAAGTAATCGTGTCAATTGTGGTTTGCTCTCTTGTGATCATTTTCATTCAAGCAACGCTCTTCATTCATATCAATTGATTGCTTGCTTAGTTAGAGTAGCAATTGTTGTTCTCTCCCTTTCGTTATTGCTTCTAGTCAATTACTTGTGCTAGTGTTAGTGTTATCTTGCTCTATCAATCCATCAAGTTTAAAATTGCTAATTAGAATTAGACGAAAATTTTAAAACCTCCTATTCACCCCCCCTCTAGTCGGCCTCCTCGATCTTACAACGCGTGTTTTGGACCGCGTGTGGCCTACTCGGTCTCCTACAAAGCAACATGGACGCCTGACGATGGTCTAGCCAGCACGAAGGGGCCAGCGCAGCGCAAGATTGTCAGTATCGCAACACAGCTTATGGGATCGTACGATCCGATAATCCCACGGAGCCGATATAATACAGATCAGTGCATGGATCGAAATTTCATATAATCATAATCCTGAAGATAAATTTCACATCCACACCTATGTGTACGTGTGTTTTGGACCATCTCTCCCATAATGTTTTTGCATCAGGTTGCTCGAGGGAGAACCCCTAAAATAGTTGTGCAATTTGGGCAACCTTTCACCACCAACGGGTCATTGAGGATGGGTTGATAAGTGATGCTATGCGAATTTTATACTTGGGATGGGCCGCATCCGCTGGCTAACGATAACCCAATGTATGGGTCTCTTTTGTTAAGGCCTTTGAGCTCTTGTCATTAGAGCATTCTTTTTAATTTTTAAAAGATGTTTTTCAACTTTTTACATTAATTAGCTTTTAAATGGAATGTCTTTTCAAGATAGAGTTTATAAGTTGATTATAGTACATATTATAATGATTCCATTTATATCAGTTAAAACTGCATGTAGATTTCTGTTACTCTATACTCTCTTTTATGAACAGCCCAAAAGCTATAAAATACAGCCATAAGTCATAAGGCAAAACAAAAAATAACAGATCTGGAGTTTTCTGGTAGTCTCCAAAAAAAGGGGGAAAAGGGACATTTTTGGTTTTCCTTTCTCTTTTAGCACAAACAAAACTGAACTGAACTGATTTCCAAAACAAAAAACTGAACTGAATAGAAATGTGCAAAGTGGCTTGATTTTGATGACGTTTCTCCAAAAAAAATCGGGTTTAAATTCAATCTGATGATCTTGTTCAGAATGTGCCAGTGGAGGTCTCCTGCTATTCCTTTTTCGTTATTCTTTTTCAAATCCAAGTGATACTGTTTCTATTTGTGATCAATCTGATGATCTAATAATGGCGGCATTAGTTACAATTTTTTTAATGATGGCATCTACAGCAGGATATGTTAGAACTTCCTCCACTCTGAGGCGTTCGGGCCTGTTATTTTTTTGTTGAGATTTATAACTTTTGGTTATGGTTTATGATTTTTGAGCTATTTGTATGAGAGATTACGAAATAATAGAAATTCATATGCGATTTTTACCGATATAAATAAAGTCGGTACAGTACATACTATAATTAATTAGTAGACTCTATGTTAAAAATATATTTCTTTAAAATACTAGTTACTATTAAAAAATCACAAGCAGTAGACAAAAGCTTTTTTTTTTTAAAGAATAGGCCCGTCGTCGACACTTCGTTTGTTAAGTCAAGTGGTCTATCTCTTCTCTCTCCCCACGGTCGCGGCCATGGTGGAGAGGCGGGCGCGGAGGAAGCCGCTGGTGCTCGCCTCCACGCAGGCGCTCCTCGACTCGCTCCCCGGGGACAGCCGCCGGGCGCCCCCGCCGCCGCCGGAGCCGGTGCGCCTCAGGGCCGGCGTGCTCCGCTTCCCCTCCTCGTCTGCGGGCGGCGAGTTCGGGGGGCTTGCATCCTTCGTCGCCCTCCCCGCGTCTGCGCTTCGCCGGCTCGCCGTCGTCACCGGAACGCCGGTACGTGGTCCCTCGCTGCGTTTCTCGGATCAAATTCCGATCCCGTGGCGTCAATTGGATGGTCGTGTTGGGTGATTCGATCCCTTAGGAGCTAAATTGAGGGAAGTTTAGTGCTTTTTGAGGAGTGGATTGGGTTTCATGTACTTTGGATGGTCACAGATTGGTGTTCTAGTGAATTATTCTGATAAATTGGATGGGAATTGGTGATTTGTTTAGCCAGACTGAGCTGTAGTAAGTACAATGGGCGTGATGTCCAGAGCTTCGGTGCTACAAAAAATGACCTTTGTGGTCATATGTTTGCATGTATATATACTTGGTTCAGCCAATCGAACTGATGGAATTTTGTGCGATTTTTAGAGCTTACATTGGTTGTATATAGGATCTTTTCTGTTGAGAATAATAAGCAGCTCTTAATCTGCAGGTGCTTGTCAAGAATACTGACAACAATGTTGGCAGGATTGTCAAAGCGGTTGTACTTGATCACCCATCCCTTGATGAGTCCCAAAGAGAACATCCTGACCCTGTGGCCTCAACCTCTTGCTCTGATCATGTCATGGGTTTCTTACCTTGTCGCTCATTTCCAGCAACTGGCTTTGCGCCCTTGGATGAAGAGGTTGCTTATGTTAGCCCGCTTTTGGCATTCAACCTGGGAGTGCATATTTCTTGCCTCAAGCTTCTTATTCAGAAAGGAGAGGAGCCTTTCAAGTTCTGTTCTAAAATTGAAAAGCATGGCGCTGCTGGTAATGGAAGAAGTGATATTTCTCTCCACTTAGAGCTTCTCCCATGCCCTCAAGTGCCTAAACATGCTTTGCATTTGCGGGTTTCTGTTGTGAGGATTCCTGAATGCGGTGTGCTTGCTTCCCTAAAGATAAATACAGCCATGGGAGGAAGTGACTACCAGGATATGATAGATCAAGCTTTGAATGAGTACTTTCAGTTTGATAGGTTCCTAGCAAGAGGGGATGTTTTTTGCATATGTAATGACTGGAATTGTGGTGTGGACTCCTGCCTAGCATGCAACAAGGAGAATGATAGACTGCATCCTCGTAATATGATGTACTTTAAGGTAAATTACCCACTTTTCTTCCTTCAAACATGCTTGAGTCAAGAAACAAAGAAACTCAACAAATGTGATCCAGCCTTTTAGCTTATGTTTGTTCATTGAGAAGCCTTGATATGTTAATATTTAATTACTCACCAGATAACCGGCATGGAACCATCAGATCAACCGATTCTTCGCATTAATCGTAATCAAACAGCCCTTGTGCTTGGTGGAAGTGCTTGTGCTCCTGTCCCCCCTTACAGCTTCTTTGCTGCTTCTGGTGATTCAGTTCCTTTGCATGGCGAAATAGTGGAGAAATTAGCATCTATCATTGCACCAGCATTATGTCCTTCAAACATTTTACCAAAAATCAAGTTTTCCACTTTCTTATACGGCCCTTCAGGTTACTGCTCTTAACTTTAATTTCAGAATTTCTTTTTGGTGTTTACTACTTGACTTTGAACTGAAACTTTGTTTAAAAATATGGTGGGGGTACAGGATGTGGAAAAAGGACAGTAGTCAGGCATGTTGCTAACCATCTTGGTCTGCATGTGGTCGAGTGTAGTTGTCACGATCTAATGACATCATCAGAAAGTGGGGCACCTGCTGCACTTGTGGCTGCCTTCAAAGAAGCTCAGAAGTACTCATCTTTTGTGTCTTTTTACTTTCTTGTTCACTACGGTTGAAATTTATTCCTGCTTCAGTTGGTAAAATGTTTTTTTAGTTTGTTTTATTTTCTTCAGGTGGTGGTGTTTACTTTGTTTACATTTATTTTTGTTGAATAATTTTTTTTGTGAAGGTATTATCCTTGTATGGTACTTCTTCGCCACTTCGATGCAATCGGGAATACATCCTCCAACGAAGGCCCACAATCTGAGCAACCTGGCATTGCAGCAAACATTGAGTCTGTCATTAAGCAGTACACTGGACAACGTTGGGCTGTGAAGGACTCGCTGCCAGCGAGAGATGTAAATGGAAATTCAGTAAGCCTTTGTCCCCCCTACAGCTCTAATTTTAACAAGCACTTGTGATATAAGGCCATCTGTGTGTCAAGTTCCTTATTATCGAACCCCCATTCTTTTCAGTACCTTATGGAACCTGAATGTGTAAGCTCGCTTCAAGTTATACTAGTTGCAACTGCAGACAGTGCTGAAGGAATGCAGCAATCAATTAGGCGATGTTTCCGCCATGAGATCAACATGAAGACTATAAATGAAGAGCAAAGGAGGAACTTGATATCTGAAACACTCCATGGTGTTTCAACGGTTGCTGATGAGGTGCTTTTTTGTCGTTATTGATCCAAAAGTCAAGTTTTGTGAGCTCTTACAATGCATCGCCGGCTTATTTGATTTCACTTTTCAGAGTATCAATGACAAGTTTGTAAAAGATGTAGCAGTGCAAACGTCAGGTTTCATGCCCAGGGATATACTTTCATTGGTTGCAGACGCTGGCGTATCGTTTGCGCATAAAGTTGCAGTGGAGAAAAATAGCAATGAAATCAGTAAGGCTGAGGGCATCCTTCCTACAACTTCTCCTATCACTCAGAATGGAGAAAAACGTTTTTGCAAAGAAGATATTTTGTCTTCCTTAGAACGGGCGAAGAGAAGGAATCGTGCTGCATTGGGTACACCCAAAGTAAAACATCTCAACTTCCTGTCTTTCAATATCTTATTCTTCTAGCTTTCAGGACCATCTGCAAACAGCCCATGACACCATAGATGTGAGTTTGAGCTTGCTTTCGCCTTTCTGCAAGTCCCTGATTTGGAGTTTTTTGTGCTATTATAGGTTCCTAATGTCAAATGGGAGGATGTTGGTGGGCTTGAGGAAGTGAAAAAGGTTATTCTAGATACTATTCAGGTAAAATTGATTTCATTCATCTCTGAATGTATAATGCTTATATATTGCATTCTATGGATGTAAATTTGTTTATTGTAGTTTCAGCACTAGAAGCTGATTCTGCAAGTTTGGGAATACTAACTTGCCTTTTTTTTTTTGGGCTGGTATTCAGTTACCTCTGTTGTACAAGCACCTTTTTTCTTCTAAACTGCGGAAGCGATCAGGTGTCCTATTATATGGACCTCCAGGCACAGGGAAGGTAGGTTTAGTGAGTTTTATACTTTGCTTGAATTGAGTTTGAGTTTTCTTTTTTTTCCCCATTTGTCAAAAGATAGCTGCATCCGATAGCAACATGACACATGCTCACTAAGATAATTGTTTTTTTTAATTCTTAGACATTATTGGCGAAAGCAGTAGCAACCGAGTGCTCATTAAACTTCCTTAGTGTAAAAGGTCCAGAACTGATAAACATGTATGTTGGAGAATCAGAGAAGAATGTCAGGGACATGTTCGAGAAGGTATATTCATTTACAAAAGTACACAACCATGTAGTTACCATAAAATATGCATAGATGTTTAGGTTTTTAATTTTTTACTGTCAACCTCAGGCTAGATCTGCACGTCCATGCGTAATTTTCTTTGATGAGCTTGATTCCCTTGCTCCTGCACGAGGATCCTCTTCAGATTCTGCAGGTGTGATGGATAGAGTGGTTTCTCAGGTATAATTAACTTCATCACTGAGGTGGTGTCACACTTTTTTCCTTATTTTCACTGTTAAAATGTTGGAGCCCGTTAGCTCACTTTCCCCTTTGCTGTCTTTACTAGTTACTTGTGGAGATTGATGGGTTGAGTGATAACAGCCAGGTTATTTCCTCATCCATGCTATGCTTATTTTACTGCTGTTTCCGAGACGCTTTACCTGAAGGGAAACCATTTTCCATATTCTTTTGTAGGACCTCTTCATTATTGGGGCTACCAATAGGCCTGACCTCCTTGATTCTGCTCTTCTTCGCCCTGGCCGGTTTGATAAGCTTCTTTATGTTGGTGTAAATACTGATGCATCATACAGGGAAAGGTTGTCATTAGTAGTTTGTCCATTCACCAAACTTTAGATTCGTTGCAACTATGATCTGAGTGTAATTGATATGCAGGATCCTGAAAGCACAGACACGCAAATACAAGCTCCATGAGAATGTGTCTCTCTTATCGATTGCTCAGCGCTGTCCTCCAAACTTTACTGGTGCTGATATTTATGCATTATGTGCAGATGCATGGTTTCATGCTGCTAAGCATTCGGTTAGTAGCTGTGCTTCTTGGTGCCACCTTAGATTTTTCTTAGCTTTGCTCTGTTGGACTTACACATGGTATTTCAAGGTCAAAACACTTGAAGCTGATCCTTCAAGAAATAGCGATGCCAGTGCTGAAGAAATCATTGTTGAGATTGATGATTTTATGACAGTAAGACTCCAAATCATTTTGAGCAAGCACAATATATATTATGTTGGTCATATCTTAGGAAAAAAAACTGGTTTTAATACTACACAGGTGTTAGGGGATATCTCACCATCATTGTCTATGGAGGAGTTGCAAAACTACGAACAGTTGAGGCAGAAGATTGAGGGACCTTCTAGATGATGTTTGATCATAATCTATTCTTCATGGACGACTGTGCTGCCAGAGCATCCCAAGGTTAGTATTCCTTTTCTTTGATAAGATGAATGCTCATATCCTTGAACTGCTAAAACTTCCTGAATCTCCATGTCTGATATAATGGTTTCCTTCTACAATTTCAGTGCATTTGACAGATAGTGGCTATGCTGAAAGCAACTGCCAACCATGAATTTGGCATAGTTTCTGGTTCTACCGCGTGGGGACTCCTGGTTGCACTTGTATTTTGGCTTCAACACAAGCAAATTCAGCTAATTTGTATACAGTACAGACATTAGTCATACGTCTTCTCTGAAGATCATAGACTCTAGACTGCCTGTCATTCTTTTGGTAACTGCTGTATTTAGGTTTCAGTGAGACGGCGCAAAATATTCCAATAAATGTTACAGTATGTATCATTCTGTAAAGTGTACATTTGTGTTGTGGACGCCTTTGTGGGCAAAACATATCAAAGGCGTTGCCACTCCAATCTGCACTGAGTTCGGCCGGCTGGGGTCTTGACTGGCTACAGGAAGATTTGCGACAAAAGGAGTTGGGATCGGCTTCAGTTAGGATCTGGGCCGGCAGAGTTAAATAAAGCAAGAGATAAGTAGTTACTACCTCTTTAAAGTTAGTTACCTATTATAGATGAGATTGTTTAGGCAATATCTCTAGTATATATAGCAAGGAGTGTTAGGCAGGCACCTGTTATATAAAGGTTGCCGATTGATTTGAGAAAGGCAATAGAGATATTATTCAGTCAAGTCTTCGGTTGGATCAGAGCCTCTGCTGCAAGGGCAGAGGGCGATCTCGCCTTTACTTCCTTCCGACTCCCCAGCCACATCATTTGTTACGACATGCAAACGAGCTTCTATCGTAGTGGTAGAACACTCTAGTAGCACCCCTAGGTCCTGGGTTCGACTCAGGCTGGGGGCAAAAAAATCCCCTCGCTTGCCCCATAAGCCAAAGCACAGGCCGAAAGGCTCGCCCAGTCGCTGGTCGTTAGGGTCGGGCCCAGGTCGTGCGGGCCGAGCGTTAAGCTCCCTAGGCGCTCTCACACGGGCTGATGCCGCTGTGTCAGGGTGGGGTAAGGGTTCGGGGATTTTCTCGATCTGTGAAAGGATCTTTCTTCTTAAGCTAATACCGGGGGTGTCTTGTACCCCTGCAGGTCGAGTTTTTTTTTGTTACGACATCTTTTTATTTTACTAAAATCCTCCTGTATTGCTATTGCCTTTCAACAACGTATCCTCCAAGGTCCATCCTTCCGAGAACAGCGCTACATTGCATAAATTTGTCTGCATAATTATTTTTTGAACTAGTCTGCACCTTAACAAATCCTAGCGTGACCTTCGGCACAGGCAAATTTGAACTAGAGCCGACCTGTGTCATTTGCTTTCTGTTGTAAGAACATTTCATAAAAAGATTCAGTATGTTTACTCTGCTTCTGCAGTACATCTATATAAGGTAACGAAGTTACACTAATTAAGTCATTTACACACGGTATTTTCCCAAGTAAGCAGGCCCTGGCAGCAGCAGCAGCAGCAGCAGTCGCCATTGAAAGTTGCTTCGTTGCAGTGTCAGCAATGACCCATTATCGCTGAGGATTTTAATGGTGAGCAGTGATAAGCACCGCGTTTCTCCTGACACCACCAAGCTTACGCAGCACCGGAGACATTTGGCCAATGTGGCCAAAGTGTCGCATTCTTTACAGTCGAGTCCCTGGAAAAGGAAAAAAATAATATAGTTATCGACACGTTTATTCTCGATCAACTTTGGTTTTTTTTTCTATTTTTTAAACCTTTTGATGGGACCTGTCAGATATATCATCCGTCAAGCCAAGCCTTTCTTTAATGTTCGACGACCGACGATGCCATTCCATCTGACTTGTCAGCATTTTGACAAAGTAGGCAGATTAATTGTAAGAATGAAACTGCAGGAGAAAGGGCAGCAGCTTGCGTTTCTTTCGACGATCGATTCGAGCTAATCATTCGTTAGTCTACGAGAGCTACTAAGTCAGTATTCGTCCATACGTATGCCTGATTATTGATTAATGTAATGGTTGCTTCACCACGGCGACCGGGGGAGTAGGCATCGTGTCGTCGCTGCTTAAAAGACTTCGTCGCCGCCCATACTTCTCCCTGGAGTCATGTATGAATGCATGGCGTTTACTTTCGCCTTGGAAATCATTTAGTGTTTCGCCATGTGGAGTGTTATCTGGTGATTATTACTCAAGCATATAGAATTTGCAGAGATTTTTGGTTCGCGCGTGCGTGCTTACTGGACTAGAAATCAGGGTTCGCGCGTGGAGTGTTATCTGAGGTAGAAATAAATAGCCGTCTTTTTAAAGCGAGTTCATCAAACTTCTTTTCAAAATTTAAAATCATGTGCATCGTTTATGTCATTATCTCTGTTGTTCACTGTCGCCTTGAGAAGCATAGACAAACTGCTCTTAGTCACAGCTAAAAAGAAGAAGATACCCGTAGCACTCCACGTTCCACAGTGTCTCTGTGACCAACATATTTTTGGTGCGATGGCCTTAGAAGGAAAGGAAAGGAAAGGAAGCGCGCGTCCACATCGTCAAACAGCGGCGGCGCGCGCGGGGCTATGCACCACCACGCGGCGCGGCGCGGCGCGGCGGCCAAATTATGCGTCGAAACGCACGCGCGGACAGAGCCAACGGCCGGGGGAGCAGAGGCCGGCGGATGTATCGATCGATCCAGAGAGCGGATGGATGCCGCGGTGCGCGCGGCGAAGCGGGGTGGAGGCGGTTGCGGAGGCCCTGTCTCGGAAGGCGGCCGCATCACGCGGCGGCAGAGCACAGCATGCCCGGCCCGGCCGTCGCCCCAACGCAAAACGGACTAACAAGGTAGCGTGCGCGGCGGTGCAGCTTCTTCGTGTCGAGAAAGGGCTTGGCCGGCGCGAAGGCCACTTTGACGTGGCTGGGCAACGAAGTCAGGTTAAGGAAGCAGTACGCACGAATTTAAAAGCGTAACAAAAACGAAGTGTTTAGGGAGTGTCTATACAACATTCGACTATTTTTTAGATAAAAACAGTCAGATTTTGAGCCGTTAGATGGAGATCCAACGTCCTAGATGTATGTCTATACAACATTCGACTGTTTTTGAGGACAAAAACAGTCAGATTGATCTGAGTCGTTAGATCTCCATCCAACGGATCCACCCATACAAGCCCCCTCCAAAAAAATAACCCCCCTCCAAAAAAATGATCTAGGGCGTTGGATCTCCATCTAACGGCTCGAAATCTGATTGTTTTTGTCCTCAAAAATAATCGAATGTTGTATAGACACTTCCTTGATTATATTCGATACTAATAAGTCACTTGCTCGTACATTGCAACGAAATTTATTGAATATATAGAAAATTATGCTATGAAAGATGACTACACTTATCAGTTGAAAAGTAAAGAGTGATTCAGAATGAGATAGTTGAAGGAGAAGGGACCTACAACCACTAACTCATTCTTTTATAATAGTAATGATTTGTTCATCTCGACTCCAGCATTAAACACCTGCAACCTCATCATCTAAGAGCATGTATCCTACTCTACGCCTATGTAAGTGGGTGTTGGTCGCGTTGATCCATCAACCCTTCATACATGAGGCTCCTTTACAGACCCTAGCTACTTACACCGTATACACGTCCGCACACACATACTCATGGCCAGTTGACCACGCGCACGTGGCCTCCATCACCGTCTGCTGCACCGAGCTCCGGCGGTGTCGGCCGCGACGGCGCGTCGGAACTCCTCGGCGGAGCAGGGGATGCGCAGCACGCCCTTCTGGTCGTAACCGAACTCCCGCGCCGCCATCTCCAGCAGCGCCCGCACGCACGGCTGCCCCAGCGCGCGCACGTCCACCACGATCCGCTCGGCCGCGTCGCCGTCCGCGTCCCCGACCAGCACCGGCACGCACCCCCTCGGCACCGGCACGCGCGCCTTCTCCTCGCCGACGGCGCCCTCGTGCCTCCTCGAGCTCATGACGGAGAGGGAGAGAGAGAGAGGAGCAAGCTTGGATCGTCGAGCACGCGCGACCGGTGCAATTATATATGTCAGAGAATGTCAATTGTGCAGTACGTGTGTTTGCTTCAAGTGTTCGTATAAGTAGGAGATGAGTGGGGATCTGCGGTCAACGCGTGGGGCGAAAGGATCAGGACTGTCACGTGATGGCGACGCCGCGCTCGTGTACTGCAACTCTTGACCCGTGTTTCGTATTGTTGGAAAACGAGTCTCACCACCACCCGTCCGGTCTGTCTCTCTCGGCCCATCCAGACCAACCGATTTTCGTCCAGTGCATACACATTTTTAATCATCTAGCATCGTCGAGTGTTCCACGCAACCAACAATCATAATTATAATAAGAACAATCATAAGCAATTACCAAGTATAAAAGTAGATGAAAGAGACAAGATGTAAGAGAAAGCAACCCGATGATCCTCTTTATTGATATTCTTTGTGTACATAATAAAAAACATCTCTCCTATGTTTATATACTAGAATCCTTGGAGATATTTGGTATGCGCTTACATCTTCTAGAATACAAGAAACCGACGGGGCCCATAGGGTTGACCGCATCTCTAGGAGGGTCAGTTTTGTAACATCCCCTTTGGACGAATACTGCGACATGCATATGTCTTGTTAAAAACTCCTTTCAAAAATCTAGTAAAAAAAGGATAGGAGAAAAGAGTACATCGCATACGCAACATGTACTGTACCAGTCGCCTCGATAGAAACCTTCATATAAGAAACCTTCTAGTAAAAACTTATTAAGGGAAAAAGAGCACAATTAATCTTCTTGATCATATCATCTTTTGGATTACTATCCTTGCTACATAATATTTGATCTTCAAGATCAAAATTGTATATATGGGCAAATATTAAAGGAAGTTCTCCAATGAATTCTGTACTTCTCTAAGTGGTGAAACCATCAAGATAACTGCAAGTGGTGATCATCAAAATGATTTCTTTTAGGTAAATGAAAGTTAAGACTTTCATAGTCTAAAGTATGGACATCCGCTGGAATCTTCCCACTCCAATATTGTAATAACATTTTTAGAAATGATCATAGGTGATGATATTATGAGTAAATCTGCTCGATTATCATAATGTTTAATCTCCTATGTATTTATCCCACTATTCTTCCAGAGAATGTGAGGATAAAATAATTTGGGAGTAATGTGCTTAACACTTTCAAATAGTCATTCATTAATTGTGAAACACAAGCAAATTTTTGTCCTCGTAGAGGACAATGGGGGTAAAATTAGTTGCAATAAAACATACCTTCTGGATATTACTTATCAAGCCTCTTCATTTAAGGCTAAATACTTTGTAACTCTCTCTAAGTGGATTTTTAAAGTTACAACCAATTAATATGTTCTAGAGAACTATAAGAACTGACTTGTAGCACTACAACATATGGTATAGCCAGTCTAAATTTTGGCGATTAGCAGATTAATCATGTTGCCAATTTCACCAACATACTTGTACCTTTGTGGTACTAGAGGATACCGCCATTCCACTATCTTCTGGTGGAATATGCACTTTACAAGTGTTTATATGGTGTACTTCTGGTCTTATGATTCCTCATTTCATTCACTCGAGTTTATACGGGTTTTTGTCCACTTCTAGAGATCATATAATCAATGGTGTGATATCAGATATCGACTTGTGAGTCACTTATTAACTTATTCCTTCAAAGAAAATGTTCATTCTTTAAGCTGACTTGTTATTATTAAGTATGATTTTTACACATGTTATGATTTTCTTTCCTTTTCATTACGAATTTTGAATCCTTCAAGAATCTCTTCGTACGGATTCTCATAATCCATTAACTACATAACTTTTATTCATGTCATTTGCCAGAATACTATGTAGCGGAATATAGTTTCATTCATAATAGGAGAGCATTGGTCTTTTACAAGTACCTTTGAACCATCACTGTTCACCACCTCATTATTGTCATAATGTCCCATTAAGTTTGAACTTCATGTTCCAAGATATACATTTAGTGATGTATGGTTGAACCTCAATTGCTTTCTTTATTTGACCTGATATAAGCACTTCCTACACTCTGCCACGGACTTTATTTTTGGATCTGGGTTCTCCTTAGAGAAACCTTAGCAATCTAAGAGGCAACGTTGTTGATAACTATTCCTTTCTCCCATATACTCATAATTTGTCCAGTCCACTCCATCCTTGAGGCAAACACAACAAGCTGCTCTAATTCCTGAATGTGCTTTCATCACTAAGAATGTACCAACAACCAGACCAGTGGCACTTACCACTGCAAGGACAGCAGGTAGAGCCAAGATGGGGAAGTGCAAGAAAAGTGTTAATGCTAAGGAGGCTACTTAGTGAATGATGTCCTGGCAAGCATTTTGTGCAGTAAGAAAATGATTTCTAGTGGTATGAAGTTCTTTTTGTGCAGACAAAACAATAGTATTTTGTGATTTTGTGAAGAAAAAAGTGATCATTTCATAAGTAGCTATGTCAACGTAGAAAGTGTCCAGTTAGATGTTTACAAGCTATGAACTAGAGTTATGTCAATTACTCCAAAGACTTCTTAAGTTATTTATGTAATGCTATGAATGCTTTATGCAATATTATGGCTCAACTGAACTATATTCACTATTCTCTTGTTGCATGTTGTATACACCATGTATTTCACTCTAGTTGTTCAGCAATTCAGTCTAGTTCTGAAATTCAGCAAAAGAACATATTTCACACCATGTATTTCCATTGCATACACCATCCATTTGTTGCGTAATTCAGCACAAGAACAAATACAATTGAAAAGAGAGTAATGCGAAGCCATCCATTTCACACCATTCGTTGCCATTACATACACATAAATTTCAACATCTTTCATACATGCTCATATTCAAAAACAGCAGTGCGACCTCAAGTAACTAACTAACAACACACACACAACAAGCAAACCCTTCAGCAAAAATACAGCTTCCTTTCCTCCTTCTAACACTGCCATCAACATGCGAACAAGCACAGATAACTCCTCCATGCCTTTTCCAACTAGTAACTCTTCCACGTTTCTTTCGGTTTTCATCACTGCCACATTGTATTCATCGAAACAAATCATACCCCGTTCACACAAATACCTGTCATATTGTTCCTCCCACAGCCAAAAACTACAGCCGAGTCATCTCGCTAACTCACACACAGTCATACGAACAAAATCAGAACCAACTCCAAATCCCAAATCAACATAGGAACTCACCTGATGGTTCGGGCACTTGAAGAAATCGTGGTCGGGATTCTGCCTCATTTTGGATGTCAACCGGACCACATTCCTGCTCATACAACTTAGGCACATGATCGATGGGAGTGCAAGATTTCCCCAGTGGCGGCTTCTCATCGAGGAGCTTGACGTCTCAGCCATGGTGCACCTTTATCGTCGAAGCACCAACCTTTGTGGCCGAAGGAGAGTGACGACTTCATCGCCGAAGGTGGACGCGGAGTGGGGGATTAGGGATTAGAGATTTCAGATGAATCCGGTGGGGATATAAATGGCCTCCATCCACATTGGAGAGTCCACGTCAGTGGTCAACCTTCCACGTCAGCGGTCAAGGCCAGCCCAGCCTCTTTTGGACCTCCGATAACCCACTTAAATAGGTTTAGGTACCAAATTGGATAGTTTCATAGATTAGGGACCCATGTGAACCTCTCTCACAAGTTTAGAGCTCACAGTGTACTTTTCTATGTGGATTTCCCCCTTATTTATAATGGCAGGCGTAGTTTGGCTTGGTTATTGGACCAGACTGGTAGGTTTGAGCCAAACTAGCTGGGTAGATGCCCTATTCGTATTGGCTTTTAAAGTTGTTTTTCTACAGGAAATGTTTTTCTATAATACCTAGCTTTCAAACGAAGTGTTTTTTTAAGACAGATCTACTAGTTAATTATAGTATATACTCTTTTCATAAACTTATTTACAATTTATTAATATTTATAAACTAAAGTGAAAAACTAAAGTCAAAAGCATGTGCACACATGTCTTGATAGAACGGTCCATCGTGCTTCGTGCCGTGCCGGCTCGGCTCAGTCATCTCATCGTGTCGTGCCGTGCTGGCCCGTGTCGCCTCTGGCCAGGCCTAAGCATGGCCCAAAGCCCACCGTGTCAGCGTTTGTGCCGTGCCAGCCGAAGCCCATCCCGAAGTAACTATACGTGAAGGCGGCGGCGACGGTCGTCATCTTCCTTTCTCTCATACCCGCCTTGTTAAAACTAGTTGAAATTGAATTAATTGCATAAAAATATGGGCACGCAATGATGTAAATATTTCGAAAAAAAATGAAATTTCTTTGATATTTTAAAAATACAATGTTATTGCTTCGTTAAAAACCTTACGCACCAGAGTGGGGTTTCTCGAGTAAGAAAAAGAGTACAGTAACAATATATGTATATACTAACTATTACAATATGCATACATAATATCTACTCACCAATATCTAGATTGTTCATGCGTTCGAGGTCAGCATATGCCTGTACGATTTTGGGATCCTCCAGAAATGAGAAGTATGATGTTATGAAGAAATGGGAAGTCTCAGCTTACAAATTTATATGCAGAAGAAGAGAGTCATAGTTCATCCGAACGTTAACTCTAAAATCTAAATGTTGCTGCCGCTGTGTGACCGTTGTCTCATTTAAATAAATTATTTCTTCTTGGTTCCGGTCCTTTCTTGTAACCTATACGCGTGTGATTATTTAAGTTATCTACATCAATGAAATTAATTCCTAAGTAAATACTAATTAAATTATACTAAAGCGTCTCCGTACGATCTCCAAGTTTTATTTTAACTAGCTGCGAATTTTTACGACTTATACTATTTAAATCACTATGTACAAGT
Source organism: Dendrocalamus sinicus (assembly GCA_036346575.1). Taxonomy (NCBI): domain Eukaryota; kingdom Viridiplantae; phylum Streptophyta; class Magnoliopsida; order Poales; family Poaceae; genus Dendrocalamus; species Dendrocalamus sinicus. The sequence continues at coordinate 4,240,104 of CM070652.1, forward strand.
TATTCGGTACGCACGAGGTTATATCCTCGCATACTATTTTAAATTGGAGCGTGCTATTCTAGCTGTCGCAAACAATTTTGCATCTTCTAATGGATATTAATTTAGAATATGATGACTAATTTATTCTGATAATTACGAATACTTATTAGTGATTTCCCTACAATCTAAATTAACTAGATATTTAACTGCGCAAAAGGCAATCTAAATGATATTCTAATAATTTAATTCCTACGCATATTAAATTTGCTCAGGGACGTCACCTAAATTATGAGTAATAGCCATAAATATTTACTAGAAAAGTTTTGCAATTTAATACAACTAGCCATGGTTTCAACAACAATTCACTAATTCAACAACGTGATATACTTGAATTTATTGCTGGCAATTCATTTATTCTAATCCTTGCAACTACTGATTAGTGGTCTTCTACCGCTTAGATGAACTTAACCCAACTATCTGGGTATTCTTAAAGGAATTCCATTATCTTTGTGTAGCTAACCTTCAATTACATAGTTCTTAGGACATCCAATTAATTTATTTACTTGCGATAACTCTTGTACGACGAGATTTCCATAATACACATCTTTTAGCGAGGATTCCTAAATTTAGCAAAATTTAGCTGGCAACTTTTATTTTTACCTATTTTATTTTATTTCCCCCCTTTTTTCTTCTCTTTCTTTTCTTTTCTCCCCTTTTCCTTTCCTTTTTCTTTTCCTCTTTTTCTTTCTCTCCTTATCCGATCGGCGCCTCATTTCTCGCCTCTCTCTCTCTCTCTCTCTCTTTTTCTCCTGGTTCCTCCGCTTTCTTTGCCCGATCTGGATCTCCCACTCGGCGCCGCATCGCTGGCCCCTTGCACCGCGCCGCCTCGGTCTCTTCGGCCCTGGCACCTCCACCGCCGACTCCTCTCTGCACCGCCGACTCCGGCTCGGCTTTGAGCCGCTGCTCCGCCATCCTCGAGTCGCCGCATGGCTTCACCGCCGCCGGCGTGTAACCGTGTTTGTCCGAGCTGCTAACACCATCGGCTCCCTCAGCTCTTGTTGCCCGAGCTCCCGCGCCTCCTCCCCAGCCTCCCCTGTCGCCACCGCCTCCTCCCCCACCGCCGCCGTCTCTTCCCCCCACCTCCCCCACTGCCGCCTCCTCCCTCCACCTCCCCCGCCGCCTCCTCCCCTACCTCGCCTGCCGCCGCCTCCCCCGACATCCCCTGGCCCCCTCTTCTTCCCCCGGCGCCCCCTCCTTCCCCGACCTCCCCCAGCGGCCCGACGCCTCCCTCCTCCCCTGAGCGACGGTGACCTCGACTACTCCGAGAGCAACGGCGAATGCCCGGGTGACGACTGGGGCGCTGACGATGGCGACGAGAGGGGGGACTGGGGGAGCCGGGGAGGCGAGGTAGAGGCCGAGCGAGGCGGCCCGGTCGCTGGCGCTGGCATGCCCGCCGTGCCACTCGTGCCATGTCGGCCCGAGCACAGCACGATTTACCGTGTCGTGCCGTGCCGTGCCGTGCCACCCAATGAGCCGATTTTCTAGGCCCAGTCCGACCCACTGTTCATGCCGTACCCCGTACGGCCCGTCACGTGTCGGACTAAGCTATGCTTGAACCGTACCAGGTCAGCCATGCTTTGGACTGATAAAAAAACCCGATCTAACTCCCACCTCTAGTCCTGAACCAAACCGAATCAGGCTGGGGTCGCGCTCACGCAGCCACGCTGGAAAGGTCGACGTTGGTCGTGGATGGAGCCAGCCAGCCAGGCTGTTACCGTGAACGTGACAGAATTCAAACGCCTTGTTTTCTTATGCAAAAACATTGGCTGTGACTTGGTCCAGAATATGCGCTCTCTGACACAGGCACACGATTCCGTGACAAATTATTTCCTGCCCAGACCAGGGAAAATCAAATTGAACCCAAGATAAATAAAACCCATATTTTTCCCCTGAGGGATAGTCAAATAAATTAAAGCCCATATTTTATGAAGATGCAAGTTGCATACATCCTCCTCTGTTGAATAATTCCGTAATGCAAATAGCACATGCCGAGGTGACGCATCAAAACTTCAATGCCCGAATCTTGAGTGCGAAGTCTTCTCATTTTAAGGGCTTGTTTGTTCCGGCTTCTAATTTTTAGAAGGCAGAATAAACACGTTGATTTCTTAATTTTAGTTTTTTTTTGCTTTTTAGTTTTTTTTCATTGTTTGTGAAGATAAAACAGTATTTCTCATTTTTGTTCTTCTATTTTTCTTTGTTTTTTAATTGAATGGCTTAGAAAAGAGCTAATCGCCGCTGCAATGTAACTTTAATAAAAAAACTAACAACCGAAAACTAAAAACTGCTAAAAACCAGAATGAACTGCTACAATGTAATTTTTCTTCTTCTTCTTTTGATCGTTGTGTGCCGGATTCAATGGAAAATCTCTTTGGCGCTAATAGCGTCTCTCAATAATTTCTTCCTTAGATGGCTGCCAAATCATTCTACGGAAAGCATGGACGGATTTACAGACTGCTCAGTTGGGCTGAAAAATGTGGTTTACAGATGAAATTGCACTGTAGCTGGCTGAAATTACACTGATGGTGGTTTATTTAGCGTAATTAAATTTATAAAAAAAATTAAAATAGAAAAAACAGGTTAACCTATCACGGACAATGCAAATGAATACGGGAAAAAATAAGTAAAAAAGCTTTTAAAAATGAAAAAGATAAAATTTAAAAATATCAAAAAATAAATCAGAAGTGAGAAACTTAAACCGAAATAACCGGTCCATAGAGCACGTAACGTTGACCACAACGGAGGAAAGCCTCACGACCATATCCTAATTAGTATCCTACCCCTCTTCCTGTCAATCACCTGTTGTTTCCTAGGCAAATGAGCAAGCAATCAACCACGTGTAGACGTATCCATGCCAATGTGCGCGGGGATTTAAGCAAATTTTAGCGTTTGAGAAGCCGAATCAAATGTCATGTCAGAGCAATCCATCTGGAGCTCTGAAACGGACAGCCTCCATCACCAGCTACGTACGTGAGAGCGAGTAGCAGCCTAAAAGATTGAGACGGAGACGCCTTTCGAGTCCAATCTTCCATCTCCCTGTCCTCCAGCTTCCAACAGAAGTTGATCGAGTCTTTGGCCGAGCCCAAACTCTTTTGAAAAAGCTTGGAACTCACTCGCCAAGTCAGTAATCCCTGCTATACTATATTAGGACTACTTTTCTCGATTCACTCCGACTTATGAAGCCACCCATGAACCCCTTGCAGAAAAAGCAGGAAAATAGACTTAAATTATCGGATAAGTGGATTTGCCGTATCTCAATGATCAGAACCGTAAATATGGGCATGTTCTTTTTGACTACGGCTTATAGCTTTTGAGCTGTTTGTACAATAGATTATAGAGTAACAGAAACTCATGCGATTTTTGCCGATATAAATGAAGTCAGTAAAGTATGTACTACAATTAACTAGTAGACTCTATCTTGAAAAAATACTTCATTTAAATGTTAGTTATTATAGAAAAACCAAAAACAGTTTTTAAAAACTAAAAAGAACATGACATAGGCCCTGTTTGGATACGCTTATCTGAGAATCGATTTTAATTTGATCAAGATTTTCTGATAAGTCGCGATCTGAAGAATCTGCGATCTGAATAATCTGAATAATCCTGATGGGGCTTGCGGTACAGGATTTTGGATTCTTAGTGCAAATACTGATTTTTCCCACCGCGGCGGTTGAAAGAATCGAAAAATAATCAACGCGTTTGGGTGGGATTCTCGCTTAATTCTACCCAGAATCGGATTTTAAGCGTATCCAAACAGGGCCATATACCATCATCCAAACTGAGCTTCCTCGTATCCTAACCCAATGGTCATTATCGAGCCTCGTGACTCCGGCTGCGTTGATATCTTCGTATTACCTATTATCATTGTATCTATCTGGTTATTGCTTGATGTGTTGGTTGGTATTTCACTTTTTAAGTAGTAAGCGATTTCTTCCTCGTTGGCTCCCATTGAAATCGTGGCCAGGCCCAAATAACTGACTTTACCACATTGAGGAACTTAGCTCACGACAGCAATGGAGACACATGGGGAACTGTTCATGTTTTTGACATTGTAGCTATTGGCTGATTTTTTTCACTTATAACTTGTGGCTTATGACTTATATTATAGTAACTAACTTTCAAACGATACATTTTTTCAAGTCGACATCAACAAGAATATGGTAATAAAAAGTTTACCAAGTTTACTGAAGTCAATTATACCGGTCAAAATCGCATGTGACTATTTTTCTCTATATACTACCTCTCATAAACAGACAGAATTCAAAATTTTAAGGAATAAGCCACAGTCCAAAAGAACCCACCTATTTTTTTTCAAATTTGACCATAACATCCGTTTTTGTTAAAATAACCCTGTTCTTGAGCTTAGAAGGCGCGGCAGGCGACACCTGTCACCTGTCACCTGTCGCGCCTAGGGAGCTCAACAGGAGCGCCCGAGCGTGGCAGCCATAGCGAGCTCGACAAGCGAGGGAACAGCGCTGCAGCTGGCCAGGGCCATGGCACTGCTGAGCTCCCAGGCTCAGCAGTGACTTCCACTCGGTCAATTTAGTTCTTTTCTAATTAGATAAATACTCGTGCAAACTAGTTAAATACCCGTGCAAACTAGTTAAATATCCATGCTTTGATAAGCATTAAAAAAGGGAAAATTTGTCTAGTAGCACTGAAAGTTCACTGCTTCCGGAAAATACCACCGAAAAAACCGGGCTCCGAAAATTACCACCAAAAGATTCACCTCGCTTCGGGATTTAGCACTCTGGACAAAAATGCACTTACACCTCCGCTCCTCCTCCGCCGCCGCCACCTCCCTGCCCCTCTCCCTCCCCTCCCTCACCTTCCTCTCCTCCTGTGCCGCCCCGTCCGCCTCCCTCTTCTCCCACCTCTTCGCTGCGGGCCTCCCCGCCTCCTCCCCCCTCACGCCACTCGCCTCCTCCCTCTCCGCGCACCCCATCCCCGCCGTCGTTGCCTACCTCCGCCTCCTCCTCGCCCCTGCCTCCTCCTCGCCCCTGCCTCCCCGCTCCTCTCCCTCTTCTCCCCGCTCCCCTTCCTCTCCCTCCTCCTCGCCCTCCGCAAGGCCACCTCCCACAACCCTCGCAACCCTAACTCCGGCTCCAGAACGCCAACCTCCGCAAGCGCAAGAACCAGCGCCACCGGCGGCCCCGCTGGCCCCGTCCCTCCTCCCGAGGCGCTCTCCATGCTCCCGATGCCGTGGGAGGCCGCCGCCAGGGCGCACCCGGACGCGCGGAGGTCGCTCGTCGACACCGCCGCCGAACTTGCTGCCTTCGATGTCCTCGCCGCCGTCCTTGGATTCAACTTCCACACCGAGGCTGTGCCGGATGTGATACGAGCTCTAGTCCCGGTGGTGCTCTTAGGGCGAAGACGGTGCCACGGGCGAAGACGGTGCTCTCGAGGCGGGGGCGAGGAGGAGGCGGAGGTAGGCAACGGCGGCGGGGATGGGGATGGGGTGCGCGGAGAGGGAGGAGGCGAGCAGCATGAGGAGGGAGGAGGCAGAGAGGCCGGCGGCGAAGAGGTGGGGGAAGAGGGAGGCGAACGGGGCGGCGCAGGAGGAGAGGAAGGTGAGGGAGGGAGGAGAGGCAGGAGGAGGTGGCGGAGGAGGAGGAGCGGAGGTGTAAGGGCATTTTTGTCCAGAGTGCTAAATCCCGAAGCGAGGTGAATCTTTTGGTGGTAATTTCCGGAGCCTGGTTTTTTCAGTGGTATTTTCTGGAAGCAGTGAATTTTCAATGCTACTGAACAAAGTTTCCCTAAAAAAATCATATTAGATGTCTACCAAATCATTCTACGAAAAGCATGAACGGATTTAGAGCATGTAAAGGTTGACCACGGCGGAGGGAACCTCACGACCATATAGTAATTTTAGGGGTTGCTCATTAAAACTTATAAGCTTTAGTTGTGGGTTTATTTGGGACTACAGAGGTTTTGTGCTGTAACTGCAATTAGATTTTTCAGCGTAATTAAATTTAAAAAGAAAAAAGGGGTTATATCACAACGGATAATGCAAATAAATAAAGGGGGGAAAGGCAAAAAAGCATAAAAAAAAGCTAGAAAAATATGAAATTAAGAAGTTAGAAGCTCAAAACTAGAAGCTAAAAACTGAAGCTCTAATGAGCACCCTACCCCCTTTCTGTCAATCACCTGTTGTTTCCTAGGCAAATGAGCAAGCAATCGACCACTTATAGCGGTAATCCATATCAATGTGCGCTGGGATTTAAGCAAATTTTAGCGTTTGAGAAGCTGAATCAAATGTTGGTCAATTTCGTCATTATTTATCATGCAAATACCAATTTTAGCTCCCAAATCATCGTAATTCTATTTTTAGCCCCCTCTCCGAGCGTGGGACTTCACAAGGGTGACGCGTGTGCAGTGATACGGTCCACAAGCGCAGGAATGTATAAAATCATGCGATCGGAGATTGCACCACTTCATCACTGTTCATAAAATGCGGTTGGGGAGTGTATGTCTAGCACTGTAGCATCATGCACTCCCGGACCGCATGATGCTACAATGGTAAACATGCACTCCCGGACTGCATGATGCTACAGTACACGAAAAAATGATGCTATCTGAGAGGGATTTTTGGCATACATGTAGTGTTTTGTGTTTATGTTGGTGTGATGGCCTCCCATGATCAGCTGTTATGCCCGTGTAATCCCGTGATAAATGCAAATTTTCTATTTATCTATGGAAATATAATCAAAATGTTTCTTGTAATAATTTTTAGATATAGGAAATGAGGTTTAAAATATATGATTTTGTGTGGAGTCTTATTTATTTGCTTGTGTAACTTTTTGTAATTATAAACATTAAGAATTTTCTTCCATAATTTATTTATATGTAGAGTCTGCATGAATTTTATAATATAGAAAATGAGGTGCAAACATTTTGAAATATATTTTGTAAACTCCTTACGTAGTGTAGTTGGTTGTGTAATTTTTGTAAATAATACATGTAGCAAATCTTATTTGTAGATTGTTATATTTTTTTTTTGAAATAAAAGAACAGACAATATAGGTAGATTGATCCATTTGCGATTTTCGTATATTTACAACGGTATGAAATCTGTTAGACTGGCAATAACATATGTTGTTGTGGATTTCTTGCACTACAACAACATACGACCATCACGATATGTTATTGCCGGTCTAATAGATTCCATACTATTGAGAATCTACGAAAATCGCAAAACGGACCAACCTACCTACATTGTCAGCCCTTTTACTTCAAAGAAATAACAATCTACAAATAAGATTTGCTACATGTATTATCTATAAAAATTACACAACCAATTATAATGCATAAGAAATTTTCAAAATATTTGCACCTCATTTTCTATATTACAAAATTCGTGCAGACTCTACACATAAAAAAATTACAGACGAAAATTCGTAATGTTTATAATTACAAAAAAAGTTACACAAGCAAGTAAATAAGGCTCCACACAAAAATCATATTTTTTAAACCTCATTTCCTATATCTAAAAATTATTAAAAAAACATTTCGGATATATTTTCATAAATAAATAGAAAATTTGTATTTATCGTGGGACTGCACGAGCATAACAGCTGATCACAGGAGGTCATCACACCAACATACACACAGAACACATCGTGTATGCCAAAAATCCCTCTCGGACAGCATCAATGTTTCGTGTACTGTAGCATTATATGGTCCGGGAGTGCATGTCTAGCACTGTAGCATCATGCGGTCCGGGAGTGCATGATGCTACAGTGCTAGACATGCATCCCCGACCGCATTGTATGAACAGTGACAGAGTAGTGTTGTCTCTGGCCGTATGACTATAGTCCTGTGCTTTCATACCGCACAACTGCACACGGGTCACCATCGCGAAGTCCCGCGTTCGAATAGAGGACTAAAAATGAAATTACGATGATTTAACAGCTAAATTTGGTATTTACGTAACAAACACCGCCAAAATTGACCAAAATTCCGATCTGGATCGCTGAAACGGACAGCCTATCAGCCTCGATCACAAGCTACGTGAGAGCGAGTAGCAACCTAAATAATTGAGACGGAGACCGCTTTCGAGTCCAATATTTGACTTGATCTCCCTGTCATCCCTTTGGAATGGTTGCCAGGTTCAAATATTTGACTTGACAGCACTGAGGAGCTTCGCGAGCTGAAAGGGTTGACCTCACGACAGCAATGGATGTGCTAAACATGATGCCTAGAAGTGCAACTCGAGAGTTCTTTTCATTCTTCCCTTCTTGCTACAGTATTCTGCCCAACCATGTGGCACGTGAGGTGAGGTGAGGTGAGGTGAGGATCGATCGATCTCGACTGTGCATCAATCACGGGTTCCGTTCGAATCAAAAGGCAATTCATTCTCTGTAGTTCGCATCTATTGGGTGCGCAATTATATGAGAGCACAGTGATCCCTAGCTTGCTCTCCGTTTTCCATGCATGCGTACGAGGCGAGAACGTACTGTTGCAGGATATGAGGATATATGTCACTGATCTTTCTCGTTGGCGTTGCTGCTTAGATGCAAGTTGTCTCATCAGATGAGACGTCGCCACTCAGGATAGGCATATGGCGTTTTGTACTTTTTTTTACTTTTGATATCCATAAAAATTAAAATAAATTGGATAATTTTTTAAAATAGATTCTTTAAACTGCTTGTTAAACTCAAAACTGTATGCGCCGTCCGTTGCTATCTCAAAATACATAGACAAAACTATCAGTCGCAACTAAAAGACATTAGTCGTAGTCCAAAAGAACAGACTCATATTACAACAAGCTTTTAGGATCAGCTACATATTTATCCTTTTTCTTTATTTATTTACCATCCTTTCTTTTACCAAAATCTCGCCCAATGGGTCCCACCCCCATGCATTGGTTAAAAAAACTAATCAAAGCCGTAGGGCTATCTCTGTTCGAATTAACTTCTGCTTAAAAAAAACTAAAAGGCAATACAAACACACAAGTTCTTCACTCTTCTCGCTACCATCTCGCTCCGAGGATAAGACAAGGGTCAAGAGTGCATCACGTACTCCACTCATCTCGCTCCCATCAGGCACACACATCTCTCCCTTATTTTTTCCATTGCTCGTCCCCTCCTTCTAAAAGTCGCTACTTTTAACCATTGCTATTCATTTTTAACTAAAAACTATAAAACACGATTAAAAGCCAGCAACAAAATCCAATATGAGCACCCCTAACAATCAACACATACTTAGTGGATACAACCACTTACAATTGGGAAAACCCAATAAACCATACACAAATATCTTTTACACACACTTGCACATTTTTCAATGTGCGACTTTTACATGGCTACAATAGCCCAATAAGATTCTCCATCCTCTATGACGTGACCTAATCCAGTTTAAGCTACCGTCGTGGTTTTACAAACCGCCTCTCTACCAGGTATTGGACAATTCACGCAATTTCTACCCACTGGCTCCAAGATGCTTCTCCTCAAAGCAAACTCCAATACGAAACCTAAGATGTCCAATGACTTGTCGCCAAGCCTATATGCCTCTAGACTCCTCCCGTATCGTCTCCACTTGAAATGGCTTAATTCGAATGGCACATCATGCACTTGTCTTATCATGATCCTTATCTTTCTCCAATACTTCTCCGCTTGATATGTAGTCACACCTGGACTTACACAACCCTCCATAGCCTTGAGCCCCTCCCCTTAGCCTCGGTCTTGCCGTTGACCACTTATAATCACCAAGCGCTTTGCACATCAAAGAATAAGCAATCGTCTTAAGCACAAGTATCATGCACTTGATTCTCGTTAGCAAATACCACATGGTACTATCATCCATGATTAGCACAATGCATGAACTCACATCATGACTAACATTTGTATGGACTCACGCCATGACTAAACACCTTGCAAAGACTCTTAATAAGCTCCTAGAGCAACAATACAACCGAGATAAAACTCAGCTCAATTAACTCAGCACATGCTGGTCTAACCGCCAACCAACAACCAATTAGGCTGCCCCAATCAATCCTGGTCAACCTTGGTAACATGGGAGTTGGTGTGACCACGCAACCATGCCGGTCAAACTGCTCAACACCCTCTAATCGGACTATCATCATACGGTCAGTCGCACCGCTCTGAAAACCTTCGTGTAACAAAATGAAGATATCTCTAGAATAAACGCACAACCAACTAAAAATTGATCACATTGGACTGCCAACTAAATTCTAATACAACCACTCCCCAATCAGACTGTCACCTACGACCGGTCAGATAGTTGATCACCTGACAGTAAAACCAAAGAATACAAATGACATAAAATCTAACTTAAACTTCAACAATAAAGCGCAAATAAAATTAAATATTCACCATACAACATAAGCTGACCTCTAACTGGTCTCATAGATGCTTCGTGCCGTCCACCCATGTGCTGGGACATGTTCTCGTTAGCTTCATCATGCACAAGACCATCGCCAACATCGTCGCTGGCACAAAGAAGGGTGCGTCCGCGGCTGCACACTTCAATCACTACGTCGACCATAACACCCCCGACCACGCCACCATCAGGCTCCGTTCCATCTTCTTGACCACGCCACCATCAGGCTCCGTTCCATCTTCGTTTACTCTAGTTCCAGTATTTATATATGTCTGCATCAATCAACCATTTATTGAGTTACATGCACTAGTCAACTTATCTGATAGAGCCTACACGTGAGGGGGTGTTGAAGTATAAGTGAATTACCTACCTTTCCTCATCAACTTAACATTTTGAGTGAATTGGCTAATACATGGAACTCAATACCATTGTGCTCAACTTGGTGTTGATTAGGATTTGGTAGCTTGAGCACACATGTAGGTAATAGGTTATCATGATGCCATTTGATTTCCCATACCGAAAAACTGGAACCCTTTGCATATATAGCAGTGTACCCATGTTTTTTCAAACTTCGTCCCGCACATCCGATTCTACAAATCTAGCTCCCTCCCTGAACTCTGTAGCTGTGGCAGACGACACCTGTTGAGCTACTAGAGCTCGATAGCACAATGAACCGAGCTCACTGGTCGCCTAGGTGATTAATTAGTGCTAATCACACTTAGTATTAATTATAATTATCGTTAAGCAAGCACCGTTGCCTCCTGCCAAGGCGTGGCTACTTGGCAGGTCCTGCCGAGCTCTAGTAGCTCGGTACCATATCGTGGCAGATAACACATGTCGTTTGTCATGACTACCGAGCCCAGGAAGAGACTAGATTTACAAAAACGAACGTTTGAAGCCAAATTTGGAAAGAAAAAAAAAGAGTGGCTACAATATCATATATGCATGCAAAGGTTCGAAAAACTGCTACAACTAGATGGAACAGGTCCCGTCTGTTTCTACTATTGCATTGCTTGGGAAAAAACCGCTTGGATTATGTGTCTATGTAATCTATATAGCAACTGAGCGATGAACTTATGTGATCTTCAGAGGAAAGCCTAAAAGCTTGTAGAAGTGGTCCGGAGCTCCATCAAGGGTAACCAGTTCTATATTCTTGCAATGGAAGGGGAGGGGGTTCCTTTTCCGGAGTGGAAAGGGCGGTAATTTAACAGCGCACTGACGCCATATGCATGTTCAAAACTCCTGCTTTTTTTCAGCAACGGAGCAAGCGGCGCAAACCGAAGGTCGGGAAATCAAATGCCTGATGGACCAACTAAAAGGGGAGCGAGCACCGTAGCAGTGGATCTTGGTACCTCACAACAAAAGGATCAGGAGGGCGTCAAACTGAACGAAGCGATTATAGCTATCCTTTGTTGTCAGTTTATAGCTATCGCTTGTTGTCAGTAGTGTCTTAGCAGTAAGGGGTGCGAAAATCTGTTAGGGGCTACTATCTGATTGGGTATAGATCTTTTACTGTTGCAAACTCGCACTGAGAAATGAACAACCAGAAAATTGCTTACGAGATTTGGCTGATTATACCTGAGTCGTAGTTGAACAACGGCTTGCGAGTCTGCACGTGAGGATCGATCACTATTATGCATGCATCCATGGATCAATTATCAATGTCTTGTGTCTTACGTTTTTTGCTGTGTAGATCCAAACTGTCTCATCAGACAAGACCCGCCTTGCATCATTTTGGCTGCCCTGCCATTCAACAACCTCCCCCCTCGTCTGCAACTCATACTGTCAAATTGTGATTTTTGACATTGTGTGGGATACATTAATCTGCATAATGCTGGCCAGGAATTTGTAAGTTGCAACACGCTAACCCCAGGAAGGCTTCAGACTTTCTTTAAAGCACAAGGCAGACATACACACTTAACACATAACATACACACACCACACACGGATTTTAGGAGACTGCAGACTTCAGAGATAGTACTGGTTTCTTAGGTGATTATTCTCCCTGTTCTTCTCCTACGTTTTGCGTCCATCTACGGTTTGTTCATATCTCTGTTTGACGCACCTGATCTGTTTTTTTTCCCTCGAGTTCGGTAGCACGTTCATCTAGATCTAGGCACCAAACAACGCTTCACCTTCAGCTGTTTCTTTGACAGATTAAAGCTCTAGGTACGATCGATCGATTAGCATGACAGTTCGTCCGGGCCAGATCGGTCGACTGTCTAATCATAGCAATTTTAAAGAAACACAGCACAAAAACACTAATTAATGAAATGTAACTGTACGGTTGCAGGTGGTAGGGTGTACGGTCCAGCAAAGGAACTGACCTAACTGCTACTTTTTTTTTCCCCTCCTAAACAAAAGCATTGGCACGCATCTTGATCCCTTCCCTGTTTGGTGCGTCACAACCTTTACGTTTCGACCCAAACGGGACAGCGAGAGGCACATCAGATGGCACAAGCAACGAGCACGGTTTTGGCACGTACCAAAAGGCGATAGTTTTTGCCGTTTGGAATCCGTTGATTTTTATTTTTCATATTATCTATAGAGATATAAGAGTATTTTGTATTTTATTTTTAATTAGATATTATAAAAAAGGTTAATGGTCGCTATAGTATTATTTTAATAAATATTAAAAATTATAACACTTTGAACACGACATTCGCCACGTAGTCTCAGTCTCATCTAAGAGAAATTTAAGGAAGCTGTTCATCTATAAGAGCAAGTCCAATAATGATCTTATAGCCAAACTAGTCAGCATTTTTGCTGATGTGGAGGAGAGAAGAGAGGAGAGAGATGAGAGCTTGGCTCTCATGCAAGCAACAAGCTGGGCACGAGAGCCTATGCAGTGGTGGGCTCAGATAATAAATGTATGTGAGGAGGAATAGAAAAGAGAATGTGAGACATGGTACCATATAATAATAAAAAAATCTTTTGTAGACAAATAGAAGACAAATTATTATATAACTTGGGTCTTATAACTTGACTTATAGCCAAATACTTGGCTCTATTATTGAACTTGCTCTAAGATTTGTTTCGTGTAGGGGAGAGGCTGGTTCGCCAGCTGTTACATCGGGTGGATCATCGATTAGTTGATGTGTTTGGCTCAGGAGTATTCTACTGCACGAGTCACAGTTGCCGGTGAAAGGTTTGTGCTCCCTGGTCACTTATGCAGCAAGCAATGGATGTCACTTTGTTTTCTGCTTTCTACTCGATGATAGTTACAAAAATAAGGAAAGACGTTTATATTGTTTTTCAACAGTGATTTATACACTTTTAAAACACGATAAATAATAGATAGATGTTACTTGACTCTTCACATGATTTAATATTAGTATTACTCATGTTAGAAAGAAAAATATAGAGACACTTCTCAACAAGGAATATTGTTCCAACAATTTTGTTGTTGTTGTAGCACCCTAAAAATCTACATTTCAAAAATCAATCTTATCTATATCTCTCTCCTATCTCTATATCTCTTCTACCTTTATCTCAATATCACTCTCAAAAACCCATCTATTCCTCATCTATCTCTCCTTCTCTCTCTTTGTTTTAGCATGCGGGCCTGTTGGCCGTCGGCAGCGACAGAGGTGGCACCAGCAGCGGTGTGGTGGTTGGCGCCGCCAGCGGCGGCTGCGGTGGGGAGCAGCGCAGCGGGCGCACACGGCAGGGCATCGGCAGCGGTGCCCCGTGGCAGAGGAACGCGCATTGACGGCGGCAGCCATGATAACTGGGGCGACGCCTCGCAATAGTGGAGGCGGTACTGACGACGACGGCGTGCGGTGGCAGCGTGGCTTACCACTATTTGTTATATTATTTGATTAGAAGTGGACCGGTCTCATATTTCAAACATTACGTTCAGCACTCTTTGGCTCTCTAATAAATTAACTTTAAAATTTTAATTTTCTCGTGATTTCTATTATTATTTTTATTATTTATTCTTCACTTTGACGATAATATTTCATAGTAGTATCTCATATTGATATATAAAGTGTTACAGCTGTACTCTCCAGAATTAGCGGGTGTGAGACTCTAGGGAAAAATTCCTTAGACAGAAAGGAATAGCCCATTGAATTCATTACACAGGGAGGACTGGAATCGAAAGGTCATGCATCAGCATGCAGTAACATCCTTTTCTCCATGGCCAATAGTCTCAAAGGGAAGCTGAACTGAAGGCTGCATCTGGAATTCCCTGCGCTACACGGGTTGTCGGCAGCGCTTTCCACGCGCGATGCCGGTACTTGCGAGGGGACCTCCGCGTTCAACAGCGCGCGCTATTTTCTCCTTTCCGCGCGCTGCAACCGTGGAGAGTGGATTCAAGGAAAGAAATTAATGGACAGAAAGCAACGGGTAACGTACGGCCGGGGCCCCATGTCCACGTGCATCGTCCTCCCTTCCGTACCGCTACGGAACCGTGCAGGGACGGGGTACGGAAGCATCCCAGAGCGACGGTCACGCGACGTCGCCCTCGCCGATCGAATTCCAGCTATGCTAACCTACCTCCCGCCCGCGAAAAAAATTTGTTTTGGACTGGCTCCAGTGCCACTCATTTCGGCTTAAATTTCTGACTTTTAATTTTTTTTATTATTTGTAAATTTTATTTTTTTTTCTGTCTTTTTAACTTTTTTGAGTTTTTTACTAGTTTTTTTGGTATTCGTTTGCGTTGCCCATGATGGGCTAATATGTTTTTTCTCGCCCGTGAAAAAAATTTGTTTTGGACCGGCTTCAAGGTCTAGCTTATTTCGGCTTTGATTTATTTTTTATTATTTCTAAATTTTATTTTTTCTGTCTTTTTAACTTTTTTGAGCTTTTTACTAGTTTTTTGGGTATTCGTTTGCGTTGTCCGTGATGGCCTAACCTGTTTTTTCTATTTTAATTTTTTTTTAAATTTAGTTACGTCAAATAAGGCACCATCAGTTACAATGTAATTTCAGTCAGATACAGTACAATTTCAACCGTAAGTCAACTTATTTCAGCCCAACCGAGTAGCACCTAAATCACATCAATTTCTAGCTTATTTTGACTTTTAATTTGTTTAAACTAAAAATTATTGAGAATATGTTTAATTTTAATTTTAGTTTATTTTAGTTTGTTTGAGAATGATGACAGGCAGTAATGACTTTGCTGGAGAAAATGACATACATTAGCATTGAACTCAACTGCTCTGTGAAATAATATATAAAAAACCTACTCTGAAATGGTAGTACAAATTCAGATGAGAATGCCTAATTAGCCGGAGAAAATGGCATACATTTAGCATGTATACTTCCATGCAGTATTTCCAATTTTCCATAGGCTTGGACGCTTGGTCAACCGGACCCCCTCACTTCGGCGTGGGTCCCATCCGCCACGCCACCCTCACCTGAGTATGCCTTTGGGCCCCACACTGTCGTCACCACGTGTCGTTCAACCGTCACCCCACCCCACGCTGTCCCGTGTATGACACCCAAACACCCGATCCCAACTCCCATCCCACTCAACCGCGTCTCTCTCTCCCTCCTCAGTCCACACACCGCAAGTACTCTCCGTGGTCCGATTCGTGCACTCCCCCCGTCCCACTTCCACGTGGGCCCGTCAACCCCCTGGCCCACCTGTCCGCCTCAGTGGTCCGAACGCTGCACGTCCACGCGCCTTGCTATATAGCAGCGCCTGCACTACGCCACCACCCCGCGTCGTTACTCCCTGCACTGCAGCCTCTCCTCGATCTCCAATTCTCCATTGCTACGCGCGAGCTCGTCATCTAGCTGTGAGCCTAGCTATGACGATGAGGGGGCTGCTGCGGTGCGTGCCGACGGGGGCGTGCAGGGTGGCGCCGGGGGCCGTGGCGGAGAGGAGGGCTGTGGCACGGTCGGGGGCGGGGAAGGTGCCGGCGGGGCACGTGCCGGTGGAGGTGGGCGCGGAGGGGGAGGAGACGGAGCGGTTCGTCGTTCCGGCCGAGCTGCTGGGCCGCCCACCCATCGCTGAGCTGCTCCGCCGGGCCGCGCAGGAGTACGGCTACGCGCGCCGAGGCCCGCTGCGCATCCCCTGCCCCGCGGCCGCCTTCCGCCGCCTCCTCGGCGCCCTCTCCGGCTGCGACGGGGGGCCCACGCTCGCCTACTACACCGTGGTGGTTTAGAGCTTTTAGTGTCTCCTTCCGGTTCTTGAGGCGTGGCTACTGTGCAGGCGTGTGTTGTGCGCTTGTGCTGTTTAGTTGTTCTTGCCATCTTTCGTGGAGCTCCTAGCTAGATTCAATTGTTTCTTTGCTTCTTCTTTGTTACTTTTCCTTTTTTTTGTGTAATAGTATGTATGTAAATTTGTAAATCCAGATCGGTGAGATGTTTATTCTGTGGACTAGTACAGATCTTTTGCCTTTCTGTTCTTTCAATCTTTTTTCATCTCAGTATATATAGGTTTGTTATTCAACTAATTAATTTCCTCAGTGATTTTTAACAGTCTCTAAGTTGCTAGTTTTTACTCGGCTACTTAGATCAGATGAAGGACAGATGATATGGGTTAGCTGTAATTTGTCTTATGTGTCAACTTTAGGGGATTGTCTTCAGCCTCGACAAACTTATGCATGTATGGGGGGGGTGATTTTATATGGGTTTTAACCAAAATCTACACAGAAAAACCAAATTCATATCTCAATTACCAGTTTTCTTTTCTTATAATATTTGTTTCCTTTTGCGAGAAATTTGGGATACTTGCTGCCATGTTGATATACATCCCAACTACTCCCCAATGACAAATTAAAGATCAGAGCACAAAATTTCTTGAGCATGCATCATTTTTTTAGTCAAAAGAACAGAACCTTTGCTTCCCCTGGTACGAGAAAATTCGATGCTCACCCAAAGGTGCTAACCAAAAGAAAAAGAATCAGAGATGGTCCATCAAGCTAGTATATAGTTGATCGATCTGTGCGTAGAAAATTTCCAAAAGTGCACGGAGAATAACCAATTAAAGGAAGAGCGTGTGGAGGTGATAAGATTGGAATGGAATTACAAAGCAAGGGCACTATAGCTAGCAGCTAGTTGCTGTCCAGGATCAGTAAGCAAACAGCAACTATACGCTGCTACATATCACTCGTGATCGAATCTGATCGCGGATGCGAAACGCGGTCGAGCGGAGGACCATCCAAAGTGGGATTAAGTCGCTACATGTTTGATTGCTCTTGATCGACGATTAGCATGGAGCACAGGAATGGCGCTTTAGCTTAATTTTCTTTTAGCGGTTGCTAACTGAACGGCTTTCTTGGTGATAAATTAAGCACTTGTTCGTAGTGGCAAGTGACAAATTTGTAGCTTTCCGGAAAATGTCGTTGGAGTGCAAATTTGTATCTTGACTAGTCACCAGCTTATACGTTGCAACGAAATTTATTGGATATATAAAGAATTATGCAATGAAAGATGGCTACTCTGATCAGTTGAAAAGTGAAGAGTGGTAAGAAGTTGAGAATAGCGCGGTTGGAAAAGAAGGGATATATAACCACCAACTCATTTTTTTTATAATAGTAATGATTTGTGAATTTCGTATGTTCTATTAGGGTTGTCTTTTTTCCGAAAAGCAAGCATTTTAATTTTGTAAGGGCATACAGAAGAAGACCATATATTAATCTAAAAAAAGTAGACCATATATATGAATGCATAAATACTTCATTAGACTACTCAGGTTGCCTCTTCAGCAACATAATTGCCTACCAGGCACTCAAGAACAGAGATGTCCATGCATGATAAGCTGATAGCACCCAAAAAAAATGTCAGGTTCCATGCCACTTCTGAAGCCCCAAGGTGTGCTATGCAAATCATTGCTGCATCCTTCAACTTTGGCCATTGTCCCATGGCGTACTGGACAAAGCAGTAGCAGTAGCAACAGCTTGAGTAGAGACGCCAACCAGAGCCCGTGGCGTGGATGCAGGTGGAGCCTGTGCTGGATCAGTAATGCTTCTGGTTGCTCTCGATGAAGCACTTATAAATCAGAACCCATTTTGTGTAACTGATCATTTGCCACAATCAACTGGTGAAATTATTTCCGACGATGAGGAGGACTATGTGGAACAGAGAGCAACATCTTGACAATACTACTGTTAACACACTTCTGTGTATTGCTGACGACTGCTGCAATTTCAATTCATAGACAGTCGTAAGTAACCCGACCTCCTTTTGGAGAGGCAGTTGTAAGAAATTGTTACGTACAGAATATGAGCCTCAGGGACCAATTGATGGTGCTTTCCCTGTTTTATCACCTGCATTAGCATCTGATGCGGCCCCAGAATTTTGAGTAGGACTTTGCGTGATAGTACTGCTTAACGCACCCTGCAAGACCAGAGCAGTGGGAACAGCTGCAACGAAACGACGCGATCGGCAATTAGAAATGCTGGGCTGGCTGCTTAATTTTAGCCGTAGAAAACACTGAATATGCAGGTAAGAAACTAAAACTCTTTGGGTGGTTTCTTTTCGGCTATGACTGATGTCCTTTAGGCTTAATGCGACCTTATGCGCGATCAAGCGAACAAACTGAATGCTAATAAGCCATTAAGCCGCTTCGAAAAGGATGTCCTGATAAACCGCTTCGAAAAGACGGTGAAAACGCTAGTCTGTTTGTCTGCTCTAGAGCAACCATAAGTCGTAAATTGAAAAGAAGGGAGCTAGTGCTGACCATTCGGGTTGTGTGTGTGTGGAAGCAATGTAGACGTGGAATACTTCCTTTGAATGTAAATGCTAGGTGCTGATGTTAGTGATGTCTTTTGCCGAACTCTCTGGTAGTTTTTAGTCCTGATTCAGGTGTGGCGGGCTGATATATATTTTGGCTAGGAGAAGCCGGAAAAGGTTATTCCCGGGTTATGTAAGCTTTAATGTTGGCTGCTAAAAACTGCTATCGTCTCCAGACCATAGAACCATGGTCTAGTTTCTTTTCGTAATAGAATTGGAACCGGGGTTCTACAAAAAAACTGTTGTCCTGGCCGTATGTCTGTAAGTGGAAACCATGAGGAGGCGAGAAGGTAGAGTTTCGATGAACAAACTTTCAAAGGATACAGACAGCTGCAGGATACATACCTAGGTGACATGTAAAGTTACCTTCTTTGGATGAGTGTTCAGGGGGTTGCCCAAGATTGGGAACCGCACGCTTACCAGCTCGCAAAGCTTCATCTGGACGTCGCACAGGTCTAATTGTCAGTCGTTACATACGGACGTACGTACCCGCGTAATCCAAGTGGTTCTGGCGAAGGTATGGTTTACCAAGAATCTCCATCGCCCAGTCCTGTTTCTTACGAGATGATCCTGCTCCTGCCATTGACAAAAACAAAAACATAATACTTAACTTGCGGAACGTATTGGAATTGAATTAGGAGCTGCAGTTAATTAGTGGAGTTCGTCGTGGGATGCTCGGAATTTACTGCCTGCAGTGTCAAGTAACAGTTATACGCACGTGTAGTGAATGCCAGAGATCAGAAACAGCAGAAGAGCGTTGAAATTCGTTCTACTTATGTGGCACCTCATCTTCATCTGAAGATGGAACCGGGCAAGATGAGATGCCGGCACCCGGCCTACTTTCTTCATCTGACGCCTCCGGGGCCAGTTACTACATTGAGATCGAAAAAGGCGCGGCATTGGATCAATCAGAACTTTGTTACGAGGCGATCCTGCCATTGACAAAAAACACTGACTCATGCAGAATTCAAGCCGGGAGGAACTCAAGGAAGGCATACCGAACCCGATGGGCAGTATGTTGTGCGGCCTGGCAGGACCGCACGGCAACAGGCGCATGTCGTTGAACTCGGGAGTCTGATCGACCATGTTCTTGACGATCTCGGCCGCCTTGAGCCTCACGAGTTGCCAGCCCACGACCCCCCTATGTGTATAATTCGAGCGGTGCTTCTATGCTTTCCACTCGTGTCCTTGTTCACCCTGCAATGGAACCGAATCGAAATCACTAGAGTACATATGCATCTTGACTAGGGGAAGGGGAGAGGAAGTGTGCAACGCGCGTACGCTTCGCAGGCGTCGCCCAAGTGGCTGAACGCGAGGAAGGAGAGGATGAAGCACCCCTGAAAATTTCAAAATTTTTGAGCCTTTTTCTGAATTTTTGGTGAATTTTTTAGCCTCTTTACCAATTCGGAAATTTCCTCCGAATTCCACTTTCCCTTTTCGGCTTTACGCCTCCTCCGTTTCGTTGGCGCATTTCTCCTTTTCCGCCTTCACTTCTCCCTGGCGCCTCTCCCCTTTTCCGCCTCTTTCCTTCGCCTACGCCCGCCCGCGAGCACGCCCGCCCACGGTTTCTCCGCGCCGCCGCCCACGCTGTGCTGTCGCCATCCGCCTGCGGTCGCGCCACGTCACCTTGATGTGTCGCCCTGTCGCTTGCAGCCCCACCTGGCAGTCCCTGCCGCTTCTCCCTTTCCCCGTGCGACGCGCTGACGGCCATCCGAGTAGGTGACCTGCTTCTGCTCTCCATCCCACGCATTTACTCCCTATGACGCCGCCCTGTCGCTCGGATCCGACACCCTGTCACTCCGCCAGCTCGCCCATCCCGCAGCAGCCTGCCCATGCCGCTCCCCATTTCCCCCTTCTCCTCTTTTCCTTCCTCCGCCGAGGCTTAAATGCGCCACCCCACCTCCTTGCTCTTTCGGGCCCTCAGAGCTTCTTCCACCCCCCACAGATAGCCTCCGGTGAACCTCGGCCGCCTCCGTGAGTGGCCAATCGAAGTTCCACTGCCTCTTGACTCCATCGCCCCTTCCCCTGAGCCAGTGACCTCCGTAAGCCCATCTCCTTCTCCCCTCTTCTAAAACTCGATTCCTGCCGTTCAGAGCATCGCTTCTACCTCCTAACCCCTTCGGTGACCTTCCCCGGCCAGGTGCGAACCCGTGGAGCTCTAGCATCGAAGCTCGCCGCCGACCGAAGTGCTCCTCCATGGCCAGCCTTCCTGGAAGCTTTCCAGCTGAGTCTGCCACTGCCCTTGAGAGCCTCTCGCCCCACAGATCGCCAAACCACCTTCCACCTAGCTCAAGAACCGCCGGTGAGCCTTTGCGCTGCTGCAAGCCCGAAGTTTCCCCTTTCGTCTCCGGCCTCCACCGCTGATCCTCGCGCCTCCCTAAGCCCCAAAATGGAACCACCTCACCGAGGGCTTCCCGCTGGTGCCCTCCATCGCCGCCGAAGACCCTTGCCGTCGCCGAGGAGCGGAGGCACTCGCGCCTCTGTCCTTCTCGGGTGCGAGCGGCAGGAGGTTGAAGACGACCCCACCCAACTACGTGGCCCCATCTCCACCGTCCTCCCCCTCTGTTACTGTTTAAAGTCGACCATCAAATGGCGTTGTTGCTCAGCCGTCCGATCCCACTTAACTCGCCCCTCTGCATCCGCCCGATCCGACCTCTCCGTAGCCGTCCAATTTCCCTTAACCAGCTCGATCTGATCTGCC
Source organism: Dendrocalamus sinicus (assembly GCA_036346575.1). Lineage (NCBI taxonomy): Eukaryota > Viridiplantae > Streptophyta > Magnoliopsida > Poales > Poaceae > Dendrocalamus > Dendrocalamus sinicus. The sequence goes on from CM070652.1 coordinate 4,261,869, forward strand.
CGCTCCCTCCACATCTCGGCCGTCCGTGCAAGCCGCGCGTCAGCCATCTGGTGCGGGGAGGCGCGCGCGCTGGGCCGAAGACCGCGTGGCCCGCTTGGCCACGCAGGCCAAAACCATCCCCGGGCCGCTCTGTAGCGGTGGGTCGGCCCAATACTATTCATCCAAATTTCCAGATTTTTTTTTCCAATTTTCAAAATCCAGAAAATCAAATAAAATCCCATAAAATCACAGAAAATCCTAAAAATCCCAAATCACACCATCTTGGTCATTTTGATGCCCTGAACCCATTTTTGACCTCCGATCCACCAAACTCTTTCCAGAAAAATTCAAAAATCTCTCCTTTGAGTTTTATGGCTTTTTATTTCCTTTTTCTTAGAATTTATTTTTCCTCACTTGATTAGGCTCAAGCCGGACTTATTTTTGTTTTTGTGTGTTTGCGCTAGCGTCGGAGTTTTCAGAGGCATCGGATCAAAGGCAAGGTCAGGGAAGTGCAGTTTACGAGATTGCCAAGCTAGAAGATTTTCAAGGCAAGTCGCAAGTCCTTGACCATGTTGAAATCACATGCCATTTAAATTATGTATTTATGGTATTTGCATTATTGTTATTTGTGAAATGTTAATTTGCGTAAAATAAAATGCTTAGAATGACATGATATTTAGATATTTCCTACCACCGATAAATGCCATGTTAAATTGTAGCCATTCCCTTGACAACCCTAGAAATACTTAAATATTGTATGAATAATTGTAGCTTATATTTCATGCAAATTTTACACTACTAAGGTTGTGGCCGCGAGCCGGTAGATTTAAAAGTTTGGAATCTAGGGTAGGAGGGTGTTGTGGGACACCGCGAGACGGTCTTCGCCCACCACCTTACCCTTGGGTGGAGGCCAGTAAGGAAATGGTAATAGTGCCGTCGTGCACAGCGTGGTTTGTGTTTGGTGGCCTCATGGAAAATATAAGGACTAGACCCTTGTGCCGAGCAAATGACATAGTGATCGCTCAACCACAGGTGTTAACTCGTTAACCCTGATTTAGTAGCTGCTCAAGCTCGACTGAAACCCTACATTGGGAGTTGGTATGTGGGACGGAAACCCATACACAGCAACAATAGGTCCCCACAACTCGGGCCTGGCGTTCCGTGTAGGCCTGCGGATACCCGAGGGTGTGCGAGTCCCTAACCTATCGGGTAGAGTGTAAGCAAAGGATTGAGCAGTGAAACGATCTGGTTCCTTAACTCAGTCATGAGTGTTAAGAATGCTTGTGGGTAAAGTTGGGCAACTCTACAGAGTCAATTAAATGGTATTCGAATACGCTGTGCTCCCGGTTAATGGAGCTGTGTCTATTGGGTGATTCCAGCAACGAGGCATAAGTAGTTTTCACAAGTGTTTTAAAATGGATTAGTTAGTTAATCAACTTTGAAAGAAAACCCCCTTGATATTAAGGAGTAGTTTTTGGTTTTGGGTTTTCAAATATGTTTATAAACAAAAGTGCATCCACTCAAATTAATAAAACAAGTATACTTCCATCCTTTGGTGATCCATGCAAATAGTTAAAGTTAGGGTTTCCCTTATGATTTGTTGAGTACAGTGGTTGGTACTCAATCTTGCATAAATGTTTTCCCCCCAACAGATATCAGAAGAAAAGAAGGTGATCCAAGTTTTCATGTTAGGGTTACGGCCGCACTCAGACTTTCCTGTGGTGCTTTCTGCGGTTCTTCTGCATGTAAGTACTTCTAGGCTTGTACGCCCGTTTTATGGTTAAAGTTGACCGTTAGGTCTTATTTCAATCAAACTAACTCTTTTTAAATGTTCGTAAGCAGATATGATACTCATCCGGTCCGCAACTAAACTCCTGGGTGGTTGCGGATTAAAGACTGTTTCCCAAAAATAGGGGCGTTAGAGAGGAGTCGCCGGAGATGGAGCCACGACACGCAGGGATACTCCAGGGAACGCATCACGGCACGCTCGCCGGAGCCGGCGGCCTCGTCGGGCTTCCCATCAGGACGTTTTGCATGCACGGGCACGATGGGCATGGTCAGCTCATAGTTTAGCCCCAGATTTTCGCTAGTCTTACCTTGCTACCTGCCTGGCGTGAAGAATACAGATGGATCATAGTCACGTGTCGTGTTGGTGCCGTGCACCCCACTCTCTCTCGGGAGACATCGCGTTCGTGTTCTCGATTCCTCGAAGCTTCCGAGCAGGCCGGCGCGAGGCTCGCGACCGCCACAGCTTGGCCGCCTCCGGCGAACACCGGCGATGTGGCGCGGAAGGAGGTGGGAGGGCGCTGGTCGACGGGTTTGGTCCTTGCATGAACTTCTTACTCAGAGATTTTGGTGTTCTCCGACAATACACCGAAGAAAATTGAATCTTTAATGCGTTTTCATTCAGTTGGATGGCGTTGTTAAATTTTGATGCTATGCAACTCAGAATACCCCCAAAGAATTTACTGAATAATATGCAAGAGCCGAGATAGAATTTACAGTGATCTAACTGTGATTTGGGTGTTAAAATTCAAGAGCTATTTGACAAGGTGTTTAGGCATCATGACAAAATTTATTACAGCAACAAGTCATAGTACACATTTAATACCAAAAAAATGTGTCCCATGATAAAAATCCTGAAGTCATGTATTTTACTACAATGATACAATAGACAACAAAGGCCATCATTGTAACCAAAACATGTTCTACTGTTCAGCAGAATAAATTTATTTAAATCCAACCCAAAAATAGGAGTTATCAGGGGCGAATAATGGATTTACTAACCTAGCAAAAACAAATGAAAATGAACAGACAAGAAAAGTACATAGTACAACTGAATTGGCCCGGTTTGGACTAGCCAAGCATCACGGATGCTTTCATCCGCTTCAGAGAGGTTCACGGTCAAGCAAGAGTTTCAAGGTTATGAGTGATTACCTTGTGGATGATTGCTGAAACCAAGACTAGGTTGTCAGGTTTGCATTTTGAACTAATTATATTTAACAAAACCACCATTTCAATCCAGGTATACTTCAGAACTGAATCAAACTCAACAAATTCAATCCCTATTTCAATCCGGGCACTCGGACGTTTAGTGGGACTTTGCTGGGCCGCTCATGTTAGACAGTAAATGTTTGTTTTGTTGATTTGCTCTGGACTTTGTTGGGCCCTATCGGCCTTTAAATTCTCCTATGCTTCTTGTCTAGTGGGCCAGCGATGGGCCCAGCCTTGCCATTTAACACAGCTTTACTGGGCTTAATCTTTCTGCTTTGTAATGCATGATATAACCATATAAGTAAAGATGCAAAGCATAGAAACGTAAATAAAAATTGGTGATTCAAACATGTGTTGTTGAAAAACAGGTTTCAGGATGCAGGTTCTTGTGTTCTCTATTGTTCGCACCGTGATGCAGGTTTCAGGAACCTTAGCTCATAAATCCTCAAGTCCGTGGAGCAGAGCATGTTTTAAGGCAATGGGGGAAGGATTGCAGCAAGTCGCTGCTGTACAAAAATCCCTTGGATTCAAGCTAACACACTGGTGCGGTGTTCATCTTCGTAGCATCCTAGTCTTGTCGCCTGTGTACCTTCCTTGCGCATTCATGTAATCATGAATAGACAAGTTGCCCTGGGACATCGTTTCTTGCTTTCAGTCAGCAACATGTTTGCCCTGGGACATCGTTTCATGATTTCAAATCAGCAAACTTGATGTCAACCCTTCCGATTGAGGGCCTGTTCGGCAGGCAACAAGCCGGTCGGCTTTTCGCAGCTGCTACAGTACTTAACTTTTAAACAGAGTATTTTCTCAAGACGGGGTCTACAAGTTAAATATAGTACACGTTAAAAGTCCAACATTTGTAACAGTCAAAATCGCAAGTGAGTATCGATCTCTCCGTGATCTGTACCGTAAACAGCCAAAATTCAAAAATTTCACTCAAAAACCATAACCAAAAAAACCATAACCAAAAAGAACAGACACTAGAATATTTTTGTGAATTTACAAATGTACAATGAAATACGCGTGTGATTAATCGAAGCACAAGTATTCCAACGTGACCCGGGGATCGAAATAGCCGCTAAACGTTCAGTCAATTTGTTCTAGCAACCATCGAAAATCCGTAGAAGTCCAGTCTAGATCCTAATTTCAAAAACCTTTCGCACTCGGAATTGTTGGAGACCCCCCAGAGTAGGAGAATCCCCCTCCAAAAATTGGCGTATGCTGCTATTTGCGGCGTGCACACGGTATTCTTTAGTAAAAGGCGAAAGAATAGTTCGCTTTGTGCTCACCGCGCAGCTGCGTGAGTTGTCGCGCTTGCCCTTGCCCTCCTTATATGCTTCTCGCTCGCTGCACTTCTTTCCCAGGGCGGCGATGTGGTACTAATCGCTCGCTCCTGCGCGCTCAGCCGCGCGGCTGCGCTAACCCAATTGGGCCAGGCCCGTGAGAGCTCCCACCAGCCAGCCATTTCTGTGCCGGGCCTGCTGCACAGCACGGCACAGGGAATGTCTATCATCTTCTAGATATCTCACCCACTTGCACAACTTTTTTTTAAAAAAAAATCTTAGCCTCTCTTTCCTTTCCTTCAGGACTATTAACCTTGCATGAAGGCGAGCTCAAAAACAAAAAAAAATTGTATTGCTTGTCAATACAAAATGGAATACTTTCGATTCAAGAACAGCCTACAAAGGGGGCTAGCAAAGCTATAAGCACTTTGGCTTCCTGTTCTCATGAAAACATCTTTGGACTTGCTCCAAACGGTCAGCAGCTGTAGCTTTTGAATTTTTTTTTTTGACGAGATAATTATACTATATAAAATTGTTAGTTTTTTAAGTCAAAAAAAGAAAAAATAATTAAAAATAAGAAATACTGAAAAACATCGTTATATCTTTTAAGACAGTTCAAAAAAAATACAGAGGAAAAAAGAAAAGCCAAAAGAAACAAAATTTAAAAGTCTAGAAGGTGACCCCGTTTGGATCGGGCAACTCCTGGAAAGAGCCCAACCCCTCTACATTGATTCTTGAGAGTGTCTCTGACTCCCACCGACTCAAGAATAATCGAAAAAAATTTAAAAGGATCTTGCAAAAGAAAAAAATAACGATCATTAGAAAATAAAAGGAAAAAGAATGCAAGTTTGAGAAAATGACTTGGAACTCCCAAGTCCAAGCATGCCAACAGTATACAGCCGAGAACCGAGCTCAGCTCAGTTGGCTGTTGGCTGAGCGCGTGGTCACTCTGTATGCCCACCCGTATTTGAGCTCTGCTCATCCGGATATTATTCAGTAAACAATGTCTTCGGATGGCGTGGATCATCAAGTCATCAGTATTCAGCACCCACCTCTCCTCCTCAACGCCGCTCATCCACAGGTTCTAGACAGTGAATTATCAATGGAAATCTGGTTTTCATTTGGGATAGTTGCTGAACATTCGTATTCATTGTTTTTATGTTTCCAGGGCGACCTAGTATAGATGGAAAGGAATTCTTCCGACAAGCACGGTTGGTTATTGAGATGTTGATTGTATTCGGTAATTTATATTCTGTTTCTCTCGTAACATTTGTGGCCACAAATCCCAGGACGCGGCTTTCTTATGAGCAATTTGGAGCATTTTTGTCAAATATCAAGGAATTTAATGCTGAGAAACAGTCGCGAGAGGTAGCGTAGTTTACCAGTATTTCCAATTGCTTCATTCACTAATATCCACAAAATATGTAAATGTGATGCTTTTTTACTCGATTAATTTCTGCAGGACACCCTGTCTAAAGCAGAAGAGATCTTTGGAACAGAGCACAAAGATATATACATTTCTTTCCAGAATATGCTTAATCGCAACCAATCATGAACCTGTCACAGGCTGCTGCCTTTCTTCTCTTAACAAGCAGGTTTCTGTCATTCTTATGTCTTACGAGCAAGGAATCTAATGTTCTGGTGCACTAATCATGTTTATTTCATGCCATCCGTTTCCAGGAAAGCATGTAATTGTTGGAAGAAACACCGTTCTTTCATTGATCACAAGATCAAATTGCCAGGAATCTGTACATAGGCCACCAAAATTTGAGCTGGTGATCCTCAATAACATGACGTAAATGGACGAAGTTGACACTGAAAAATCTCATAGCCATCAAAATTTTTGGTCTATGTAATTAAGCATACATTCGCATTCCTTTGTAGGCTTGTAGCACGTCCTGCCTTCCTGCTGTAAACCCAGTTGCAAATTCCTTGACAGCTTGTTTGGTTCGGGGGAATTGGTCGGAAGGAATGGGAATTTAGAGGGTGAGGGTTATGAAATCTTTTGTTTGGTCCGTGTGTATGGGAATTATGGTGGGATGGGGATTGGAAGTTTAGGGTCCAACTCCCACTATTTTAAACCCAGGGTGAGGGTGGGACTTGGAAGGGAATTATTAAGCAATAGATCTCAGCTCTTCGTCCTAAATTAAATTAAGACATCTGAGAAGCTATATGACAATCTCTCGTGACGTCTCATCTTTCTTGCCAAACAAGGGATTGGAACTAAAAGGGACCGTTCTTTTCGGCCTTACAGTTTATGACCGAAGCTGTTGCATTTTTCTCAACTTATGGCTAAAGCTGTTATATTCTTTTGGGCTAATAGCTTATAGTTGAAGCTATAGTGTTCTTTTAGACTTATGGCTAATGGTTGATTGTGGTATTACCTTCTCTGGGACTAGGCCCAGCGAATTACTAATCGAGTAAAATTATTCATATTCTTTGTCCAGTCCTTTTGTTGCTATCTTTTATTGCCTCTGGCCATCCTAATTAGAACCCACTTAATAGTGTCGGAACATTTCTTGTTGTTTTAATGAATCACATGGACAATACAGGTGTATTTTATTTTGCACAACATGACGACAACATACAAACTTTTTCAAAGGGGAGGTCAATCGCTGGACGGTCTCACGACTAAGCCGTACGAAATGACGTCGTGTACATGATCCATGTTCGCGTCCATGTTTTGTTGTGCCTCTGTTGTGTCATCTACACTATCTGACTTATGGCTTGAAAACCTAGGGCTTAGAATGAGATCTTCGAAGTCCCGATCACCTGCAATATAGTCGATTATGAAGTTGTGAAGTGCCATTGTATAATAATATTTTTTAAGACGAGGTCATTAGAAATATTGTAATAAAAGGTATACTGAATTCAACTGTACCGACCAAAATCATATATGACTATTTTTCTATAGGTACTACCCTCTCGTAAATAACCAAAATTCAAATATTTAAACCATAAGCTATAATTCTAGCATATGATGACTCGCAACAACACGTGCCTCGACCCCACATGTCAGTGAGGATGGTTCTAACGCGACAATAGTAGAAGAGGCTTTTCTCGGATGATGTCGTGGTTAGATCTGCACCGTCGATTCGGTATATCCGGTTTCCGGGAATGTGAGCTAAGATTCATGCTTAGGCCCCGTTTGGCAGAGCTCTAGCTCTAGGAAATCTGTAGATTTCCTAGAGCTGGTCATCTGTAGCTCTAGAAAATCCTGGATCTAGAGTTGCAGGCATGTTAAGTGCATTTACATGACTCATTTCATTTATATTATATATTAAATAAAAATATTTAAATCACTTTAATTTAGTCAACAAACTACAGATCCAGTATAGATCTCGGAGCTAGAGCTATGCCAAACGGGGCCTTAGTTTAGCCTGCCAATTGTTGCTACTCCCACTCCATGGGCTACTATATGTAGACACCAACAAAAGCAGCAGGTTTTTTAATAGAGAGTGTCTAGACATCATCCAAATATTTTCTTCCTAACTATTATCCAAATTTGTGACTTTTGGATTAAAAATCAAAGGGCCCTTGTTTTTTTAAAGGGGAAGATTTTTTTCAAAGAGGATGAGGTAGAGTTCAAGGGGGAGAAGAGAGAATTCATGACCATTGGATCTCTAATACAACAGTTCTAAATCTAGATGATAATTAGAAAGAACACATCCAAATGATATTTAACAAAAGCAGACGATTTCAAGAAATGGATATCGAGATTTTATGAGCATAATAGGAAAATGAGATCAAGATCATCTCAGATTCTCATCACTCCCTGCACATTGTTCTCCAAGATAAGGGATTCAGCATTGTGTATATCAATCTCATGAGCACATCAAAACTGCAGGGCTAGCACCTATCATCCTACAAGGGCTGAATCAAGTGTCGTAGTACATGATATGCTTCCCAAGAAGCTACTAATTTAAGCTAATATTGCAGGTTCAATTTGCTGAACTGCAGGATATCTTTCACCTACTTGTTTTGATTCCCAAAAGCCGGACATGAGCGCTTCACTTCTCCAGGTCTAGGCTTGATGCTCGGTCAGAACGGAGCCGCTTGGGCTCCCGGTCGCCTAGGTGCAGCGACATGGCGAGCTCTTCCTCTGAAGTATTATTCAGATTGGTGATGTTCCTTGGAGCATCTTGGTCGCGGCGCACGGGAGACATACCAACAAAGTTTGAGATGAATTGATGCTCTTCCACATTGACCAATGTGTTGGCTGACTCCTCCCCTTCAGTTCCAGATACTGGCAAGTCATGGCGAGGCAGCTGCTGAATTTTGATCCCTAAAGGCTCAAAGATCTCTTCGACCTTTTCTTCTGCGACGGCAACAGCCACTGTGGAATACTCCCTGACAGCAGAGTTAACTGCAGCCACCAAAGCAATCCTTTGCTGCTGCACGGCATCTTTATTGTGGATAAATTCTGTCAGTCTTGTATCATGAAGGAAAAATAACTCAATGTGCAAGTATGAAAATACCAATAACATCACACTGCCACCAACAAAGCCTTCTTTTTTAATGAATAGCAAATTTTTTTGGTAGGGCATGTGATGATAATTTTATACAGCTCAATGTATTTTGAATATCTGGACTAGACTGCAAACTAATAAAACATAGATAACTGAAAACACGGAGAAAAAGAATTGACCTTGGAGCGATTCGTTGGTTATGATAAGATCAAGTTCCAAACGATCAAGGAGACGGCCAAGATCAACTCCGCTAGTCCAATTTTCAGGGCCGTGGTCACTTGTAAGCTTTAGCCTCCCACGGTTTGCTGTGCCACCCCATATTATGCCAATAGGACGTGACTTCTCACCATCCTGGCTGGTCAGGATAATAAGGCTTCCGCTATCACCTTCCAAATCAAATGTTTGGCGGTTCTCACCAACAACAAGGAGGTCAGTAAGGAAGCATATTCCTTTCTCATCGTTATACTCGAGCGCATAAGCCATCACAGTCCCAGTTGTGTGACCAGAGCTTCTGCCGACTTTGCAAACTTGCCTCCCTATAAGGCTATTGATAGGACACTGCAGATCTATAACCTTTACATCCCCAATCTCACCGACTCCCCTAACTAAAGTTGTGACTCTGGAAATATCAAAGTCATCAGCAAATGGGATGAATGCCCCGTCAGCTCGTACAAACGTCTCTGCAGGTCCATAACGGGGTAACATATATGTTTGGGAATTAGAACAGTATATACATCATTTGGAACAATAAATAAAAAGAGAATTGTATTAGCTTACAAACATAACACAAAACTATGTATTATTTTTCACATAAAAACTAAATATTGTTTTGTTCCTAAGTAGTCTAAAGTGCAAGTTGGTATTAATTTGACTAACAAAATTGGTAAAATCAGAAAGACAAATCCTGCTTGATAAAGTATGAACAGATCAATCATTAATGATGTATCGTACAAATTTATTTTTGTGTTTGTGCAATGAATTAATGTGTTTTATTTTTTTGGTGTATTTAGGATACTATTGTTTAAATAGATGAAACATGAACTAAGCATATGCTCTATGACCATATACTTTGCAATTAAGTGCTGCAAATAATGCATAAATTCCCTATATCAACCAGATAATTTGTAACTGCTCTACCTGGGTTTGTTCCAGCATAAATTCCATACCAAACATCATCGGTGATGAAAGATGTTGCCCTTTCGACAGCTCCAAGATAAACACCAGGTCCAAGATTGGGTGGCAACGGGTGAAACATCTTCTGGTTAGGATAGTCCAAGTCAACGGCGACATGTCGGTTTGTGAGGAAACCAACCTGCTTGTTGCCGGTACGGCGTTTCACAATTGCACCCAAAGTCCCAAAAGTTTCCTGGCTTGCAACCTGAAAGACCGAATGAGAACTGTGAGGAGAAACTTTTCAGAAGCATGCCCTCTTGAATCATCAAATTCATCATCATGACAAGCACTATCTGCTGCTCTAACATCTAGATTACGTAATTCAAGTATATTTTGCAAAAGAATTGTCACTCAAAAGTAGTCCGTGTGTTTTAAAGAGAAGTGATGGCTAGGTTGGAAATTTAGACAAAAGAAACACACCAACACAAAAAATAGGCCTAACTAGTGAAGCCCAGGGCAACTAGATTTGTGTGGGATCCCTAATTCTTAAGCTGCATATGCAACAACTTACATTATGCATTATCTCAAATGACATGATGCGCTAGAGACTTTCACAGGGAAAATTACTTCTGGCCGCTGATCACCAAAGAGGGTTATCAGAACATCCAGTAGGATGAAGTGAACATTGACAGGATTTATAGTAGCTGTCTTAACGTGGTGTCGTACATAATAGGAGTACAGGACTAACTGACAAAGTAACTGTCGGTCCCTGGGATAACCTTATAAGTGTCATGCAATTTTATTCGCTTTGTACAAGTAAAATACTGAGAATAATCTTGACAAATTTGAACGGTCCCCTCACAAGATGAATAATACAATTGATAGTACATGTTTTTGTCCAGTTCAATTTGTCTGCATGGTAGCATGCCCTGCTTAAAGCACATGGTATTTTAGGGAAATCAACAAATACAGATAAGAGCACAGATCTACCTGAGAGCCTGAACCGATACATTCATCACTGCCACACAGCCTATCAACAAGCTCACTAAACATTTGTTCTTTAGGTGTTTGAGCCGGTGCACCATAGTATGAAAATTCAACAACATCAACATCACACCAAACACCTCCTGGACCCTGTTAATGATCCAACTAAGTGAGATATTTAGTACATGACAAAACCAATTCTAGGTCCAATAATCTAAAAGACAGATGAAATAAGGTTTTCTTACCTCAAGAATAGCAGGAAGGCATTGGGTCGGATTAAGCCACTTCCTGTGAACCTTTCGAGCAACAAAGACAAGAATCGCAGGGATATCTGTCAGAGCCCCTTTCCTGATGCGGAAGCCCACTGCTGTCCCAAGGCTAAAACGGCGCAATATCTTGCTGTGGAAAGCTCTTATAGTCATCAAGTCAAGCAAGCTATTAGCTTGCTGGCCCTTGGGCAACTTGCCAGGGTGCACCGGTAGTAGCCCTTTCTGAAGGTTCCCAAAGTAGTTCGCCCGTCCCTCAGCCGCACAATGCTGTAGGTTTGATGTCGGCCATAAGAAGTATGCCGCGCTGTTCTCTGTGTGTGTGCACCCAGAAGCAATTGGTTGTATTGATGGAGAACAAGGAAATGACTGGTGATGGTAGCAATACCCCTCCACATCAAGGGTTGATTCTTCCGATTGCGCCAAACCTGAGAGCTGCACCCTGTCATCTGAAGGCCTCATTGTGCTGAACAGTTAGCAAACCTATAAAAGATAGGAGAAGCTATGACCCTAAAAATGAGAACAAACGAGTCAGAAAACATGATCTTCAAGGCTAATAACCCAAGATAGAAATGTCAGGAAAAGACTGGAAAGCCAGTAAGCATGCAAATGCGTTTCCAATCTACTGCAGACTTATAATGGACAGGGCAATCTATGGTCAAAATAGGCAATGAGTGAGGCTAGCTAGCATCCAAGATAAACACAAGAGCAAACAACTACTTGTGGAGCAGCCTGCTATTCTTGGGGAATAGGTTCTGCAAATTGCAAGGAGAACCACACAAACAAAAGCAATTTGAATTTTTGTGTTTCCCACAGATGACAGAACGGGCATACTCCACCAATCCCTCGTACGAAGAATATGATCCATCTGTATGGCGCATCTGCCATAGAAATAAGCAGATAAGAGGAATCTGAAAAGGCCAGGGCTGAGTCTCCACCCCTTGTTCTCGAAAGGCAACAGTGACCGGCCAATTTGCGAAATCAGGTCCATGAAGGTTAAGGCGTGGCACAGGTTCTCTCTTTAATCGCAGGAATTTGCATAAATCCACATGACAACTACTTGCAATGATAGTCGCATATTGGAGCAAAAGGTAGGACCTACACAAAATTTAGTAGTCGGCACTGAAAATGAAGTTGGGCAAAGGCATCATGTACTTTCTTGAAAGAGAAAAGCAGGAACAAAAGGCACGAAACCACACGCCGAAGGAGAAATTGGGGGCCGAGGCAGCAAGCACTCCTTGTTCTAACCAAGAGTAAGTCTCAAATCCGTGTTACTGGAGCGATGCTATCTCCACAGCATTTGGATTAGGGATCGAAAACTGAATTAGAGCCAGTTACAAGACACAACAAGGCGGCGATCGAACACTTCAAAGATAACAATTCTAGAAGGCCAAGAGCTCGCTTTCCGATACATTTGGCACCTAAAGCGGATTAACAGCAATCAGCAACACGCTTACCAATGCTACGATCGAACTCAAAAGGGGATGAAGAAAGTAAAGGCAAAAGAAGAGGAACCCTACCTAGCTGTTACCGCGCAACATCAAGAACCCCCGTTTCCAAGGCACTAGGGGCAGCCTAGTACAGATTAACCGCCCAGCCAGCCACCCATGGAATTCCCCGAACACAATATCTAACCGAACTCGCAAATGCAATCATGAATCAAGAAAAGCAAAACAAAACTGCAAAAGGAAAAAAGAAACCCAGGAAATCCAGAAAGGCAGGGGAAGACGGCGCCAAGATGCCGCCTTCCTCCATTCCTGGCCTCACGGGCCATCGAAAGATCCGATCTTGATAGGATTTCAGGGGGGGAGGGGGGAATTCGAGCCGCTCACCTCAGCCAGAGCAAACGGCAAGTGGCCTCTCCTGTTCGAGCGTGTCGTGTGTATGCGTGCGCACACAAACAACGCAAGAAGAGACTAGAGAGAGAAAGAAGTCTAGATAGAGAGGGAGGGAGAGAGACAGAGAGGAGTCTAGGGAGAGAAGGGGGGAGAGAGGAGGTGCTGGGAATCTGAGGGAGGAGGAGGGGGAGGGGAGAGAGCTCGGCAGCTAGGTGGCGATCATGGCAGGTGAGACAGATGAGATGAACAAGTACACTGCTGGCTCGGCACACTCGCACTGTTGAGCCCGTGTAAGGTGTCGCTGTGGGTGTTGGTTTGGGGGAAAATTGCTCTCATGCCACAAACTTAATAGCCATCCTCTCAAATGCCACATAGTTAAGTGACTTTGTTAGTATGCCACAAACTTGAGTATATTGTCATTTGTTTTGCCATTTTCAGGGATTTTGCATTTTCAAGAATTAAACCTGGGGTTATTATCCAGCCGGTCCCACCAGTCAGAGAAATGGTAAAACAGAGCAGCAATGGAGCAACCGGGCAAAGCAGAGGAGGTGCCAGGCGGTCGGGGCAGGCGGCGTCGCCGGCGGGGGTCAGCCGGGGAGACGACGGCGACCGGCAAAATGAATGGTCCCGGCGGTGAGGAAGCTCAAGGAGCACCGCCCACGGAGGTGCTCGACGAGTTGGCGATCGCGCTAAGCGACCGTGATGAGGAAAGGGGCGCCGGTGGCGGATGGGAGAGGAGGAGCAAGGCGCGCGTGAGTATGAGCATGATACCCGAGCTCACCCGAGCGGTTGATTCGACCGAGGCGACCGAGGCGAGTCGGCGACAAGCTCAGCGGCGGCGGGAGGCCACCGTGGCGGGTCGCCTCGGCGGACGCGAGCATAAGCCGGTGGTTGGGAGGCTTCGGGTGGTGGAGGTGTCGCTCCCACCGCTGAATTGACTCGGACCGACCGAGGAAGAAGCGGCGCAGAATGGCGCGCCACCGGAAGAGAAGACGGAGAGGCCGCCGCTTCAGCGGCGATTTCTCAATTCCTTGCGTGGGAGGCCGTGGACTACAGTGGGCGCCCCATCGCGCTTGCTCTCTCCCTCCCATCCGGCCACCCGCGGCGCGGCGGCAGGCTCGAGGAGCAAGGCGCGAGGGAGGAGGCGAGCTCGCCGAGGTCGGCGAGGAAGACTCGCGAGCCGCCGCACCGCCGCCCCGGAGCCGTGTTCGCCCGCCGTCGGCCAAGGCAAGATCCTTGCCGCCGGCGCCGGGGAGTTGGCCGCGGGTCGTCGTCGTCGTCGCGTGCCCGATGGGAGGGTGGGACGGCTGGATAATACCCAGGTTTAATTCTTGAAAATGCAAAATCCCTGAAAATGGCAAAACAAATGACAATATACTCAAGTTTGTGGCATACTAACAAAGTCACTTAACTATGTGGCATTTGAGAGGATGCCTATTAAGTTTGTGGCATGAGAGCAATTTTCCCTTGGTTTGGAGCTGAGGCTGCATAATCGTACATGTCTCCCGGCACACGGACGGCCCGGATCGCAGGCGGCGGGGACGCCGCGACGTGGCCCTCTGCGATCCCCCTGATCATGGGGTTAGGGTTTGGTTGCTTTTTGTAGCATCATCACAATGGCCAGTGCAGGCTTCGGTCGAGACTATTGCTAGTTTGAGAAGCGCGTCTATGTTTGGAGTGTATGCTCTTCTCGATTATACGTATCTCAAAATGATATTTCTTTACGCTAAATATATAGCGGTACTACCAGTGTGATAGCGCTCACGCGCACCACAAACGTTGGCCGTCCGATGCATTAAAGCAGCACCACAGGACAAAAGCAGTGCATGTATAGGGCCTCCCTCCCTTGTACCAACACCAAGACAAGCAAATCCGAAAGGTTGCAGTGGGGGCCCACCTGTACATGTACTAGTACACGTGTGTACACATGTACTGCTAGTCTAAGACTATTTTATTAAAAATATAGATGATAACTTTTATTTTTTTAGTTGTATTTTTAAATTTTTTGAGTTACATAATATAATTTAGTGATAAATGTTATGAACAAAAGACTAAATATTTGTAAGATTATTCTAGAAAAGAAAAGAAAAAAATGAGTGCTTTATAAAACTAAAGAGTAACTAGATGCTCTATAGTCAATCCCATCTCTTTAAGGCAAGCATGGCTTTGTTTTTTAGGTGGTGATCGTTTTGGCTTAAAAGCCTGTGGCTTATGGTCAAAACATCAGAATGATCAAAAAGCATCAGAATGACAGAGGCTTTTTTGCATAATTAAATTTAAAAAAAATTAAAAATAAAAAATATGTTAGCCCATTACGTATAATACAAACGAATACGGGAAAAAACCGGCAAAAAAGCTCAACAAAAAACCAAAATTTCAGAAACAGACGAAACTTATGAATAGTGCCAAATAAGCCATGAGCACTGTTCATAAGCCAATTTGATCGCAGCCTTAGTACTCCGAATTGTATATATCTCAAAGTGACATTTTTTAAGGCAAACATGGCCCCAAGGGCCATTAACTTTGGATTAGATTGATAGCTACAATATAATCACCCTAAAGACTACAACAGGAACTCTGAGATAATAATATCATACAACTCAGTCCCTAGCGCATAACAATAAGGACTAAAATGACATCAGATGTGTCTCAAAATGATATTGTTAGTAGAAGATCGGCAGTTGGTCGTAGTGAGTCGTGCCTCCAGTCTGCTTTTAGAAATTGTGCTCTACTCTTTTTTTTTTTTGGAGCACATAAGCTCTTAAAAAGCTAGATTGCATCATCCATACTTTTATAAGAACATGAGTACCTCTTTGGGAAAAGATACATAGCTTTCTAGTAGTTAGTTCTGGTTGGGATGAAGGATGATGAGGCTCAAATCCGATAATTTTGGATAAGTTATTGATTGTATAGTTCTAGAACTTTCCGGCGACTCGACAAAATTTTGTAAGGCCAAATGAAGGTGTTTCTATCTTGGAAATACTGGTTTCCAATCACAAATCGGTTGAGATGTCGATGGCAACTCGTCGATGAATAAGGAGTTGCTTTGGGATAAGATTGTTACATTCTGCAATTTATGTGAACCACAAGTAATAATTGTGTTGATTGAGATAGAAAGTAACAAGGGGCATGCACCCTTTTGCGTTGGGCTACTCTCTGTTTTCCATGACATCTTGATTTTCTCCTGGAAAGTCCTTGTATTGCATCCTGGAGACTAGGCAAATAAAAGACGGGATAACACCAACTCGATATTTTTCTGAGTCTGCAACAACAAATTAAAGGGAAAAACCTAAATAGTACTACTTTCCTTCTGTTTTTAGTTGTTATTTTGAACATTTGGCTGTGCCCAGTCCAGCTTACATAAACTAGCTTATAGCTTTTTTGCGTTATAGTTGGTTTATTTTGCACTGTAGCTGCTGATGGCTTTTTAGCTAATTAAATTTAAAAATAAAAGAAAATGTTAGCCCATCACAGATAATACAAACGAATACAGAAAAAGAAAAGGCAAAAAAGCCAAAAAGTCAAAAAAAAAGATGACATCAAGGAATCGTAAATTAGAAGCCGAAACGAGCGGGCCGACACATATTTAACCATTACATTTTCTAATTATATGTTAGCGAAATTTATTAAAATTAATGATATAAAAGCATTTTTATGATAGATCTAGTGATCACCTTCGCGTTATAAATCAAAATACTTTTGTGTATTTAGAGAACAAAATTTTAAAAAGTTGATCCTATGCATTCTAAAACGATATTAAAAGCACATCTTAAAATGGTCGATAGTTCTCATGAATGGAAGACAAACTTGCTGGGTCCCTCCAAGTGGTTTCAACTTCTGGCTTCCAGCTCTCAGAAACCAGAAGCTGCTTGGAACGCATGGGCTTCTTTTTTTGCTTTTTTGTTTTTTTCCTTATTCCTTTGTATTGTTCATAAAGATATAATGGTGTTTTTATTTTATTTTATTATTGAATGACTCAGAAAAACTAACAATTGTTACAGCGTAATTTTAGCTAAAACTCTACCGTGATAGTTGAAAGCTGGAAGCAGTTGGAGCAGTTAACCTTTTCCGTTAACACAGCCTTCAAGGAAAGAAGCAGCCCCATAACTAGAGATGGCAATGGGTACCCGAAACCCGAGTACCCGATGGGTTTTACCCGATAAGGAGGCGGGTATGGAAAGATATCTTCACCCGCGGGTATGCTAATGCGCAAAAATCTCTACCCATCGGGTATGCGGTGCAAGTGCGGTGTATACTACCCGTACCGCATACCCATGGTAAAATATACCCACGGATGTATATTAGATATAGCAACAGTACATATACCGTGGTCTGTATATATATATTCAAACGGCCGATGGAAATACCCACACTCGTATATACCTGTGCCCCGTATATACCCTTATCAATTCGGGTATGGGTTACCCGTCGGGTATAAATACCGCGCGGTACGGTATGGGTAAGTTTCTATACCCGTGCGGTACGGGTATTGTAGCGAAGTGCGGGTATCGAATGCACGGTATGGTTTGGCTATACCCGACGGGTATTTACCCGTTGCCATCTCTACCCATAACTAGCTAGGGAACGTATCTTGTGCACACAGGGTGCCTCGTGCGCACATGCACGTGACGGCTATCGGTTGTACGATGTCCATCCGAAGGCACACACAAACTTGCCTCCTATTTTGCGAAAAGCTGCTTACCACTCTAGTTTCAGTTGCAAAACAACTCCCATGCAAATCCCTTCCCAACCTGCCTCTCCTCCCCTGATCCACCGCCAGCCACCGTCGCACCTCCTCCCCGAGCCGCCGCCCCACCTCCCCCCGATCCGCCATCGGCTGCCTCCACCCCTTCTCCCCTAAGCCACCGCCCACCCTTGTCCCTCCTCCCACAAGCTACCGCTTGCTTGCGCCCCCACCTGGTGCCCACCTGCGTCCCGCTCTCCCCTGAGCTACCGCCGGCCTCTACCCCTCCCCTTGAGCCGCCTGCGCCTCTCCTCCCCTGAGACGCCACCTGCCCTCGCCCCTCGTCCCCCCGAGCCACCGGCTATCCCCGCCCCTCCTCCTCTAGGGCCCCTCCCACCTGACTTCCTCCAAGCTGTCTCCTCCCTGAGTCTTCATCCCCCAGGGCGCCTCCCCTAACTGAACCCTAGCCCTAGCCGTACCAGCCCTCGCCCTTAGGCAGCACCCAAGAGAACCGGCCGTAGGTGGTGCCTTGGGGAGGGGTTGGCTGGCCGTCGTGGGGGAGCTAGGGGATTAGGATAAGCACGGCCGGTCGACCACGACAGGTCGAACTTACGATCTATTCACTGTAGTTATGACCGGTTCACTATAGCTCGAGGGAGGAGGGGTGGGGGCTGTCGGAGGCTCAGGGGAGGAGGGTGTAGGCGGGTGGCAGCTTAGGGGAGAGGAGGGGCATAGGCAGGCAGCAACTCGGGGGGAGGAGGGGCGTAGGCAGGCAGCAGCTCGGGGGATGAGGGGCGGTGGCGACCGGCGGGAGATTGGGGAGGAGGGGCGGAGTAGCTGACGAATCGGGGGAGGATGGGCGATGAGGGAGATTTCCTTGGGGGAGGAGAGGGCAAGTTGGGAGGGGATTGCACGGGGGTGTTTTGCAAATGAAACTAGAGTGGCGGGCGGCTTTTCGCGAAATAGGAGGCAAATTTGTGTGTGCTGTTGGATGGATATCGGACGGCCGATAGCCGTCGCGTGCATGCGTACATGAGGCACCCAGTGCGCATAGGATATGTTCCAAACTAGCTACTGCAAGCTAATTAATGTGAGATGACATGTCGTTCAAGGTAAGAAAAAGCTGATATGGTTTGTTATTATTAGTACTAATGGTTCCATAGTTTTGAGCTTTTGGATTTTGACTTATCTAAAAATTTAAATAAAAGAGATGGTTTCTTAAAAGCAGATTCTTCAAATGGCTTCATAAGTTCAAAACTGTATGTGTCATTAAGGCTATAAAAAAAGTTCAAAGCTCACGAGCTACTCGAGCTCGGCTCGAACTTTAAACGAGCCGAACTCAAGGTTGATCTCGAGCTCACGATCTTCACCGAGCCGACTTCAAATAGTTCGTGAACCTCGATTCGAGCTTAAATAATGATACATATTAACTCTTACCAAGCTTACCCGAGCTAAAATCAAGCTCGAACTTTTCTTATTGTTGAAAATTAGTGTATATTTGAATTATTTTGACTGTTATCAAGCTTACTCGAGCTAAGCCCAATTCGAACTTTTCTTATTATTAACATTAGTGTATAATAAATTATTTTAATTGTTATTGAGTTTCAACGAGTCGAGCTCGAGCTTAAGTCGGGCCGAGCCTAGGTTCAGGTTCGAATCCCAACTCGATCTCAACTTGAGCTTGTACCGAGCTCACAACCCTATGTGTCATCTGCGTAGGTGTCTTCACCGTTCGTTGGTGTATCAAAAAACACAGCAAAAAACTATAAAGTACAGCAAAAAAAAAACCACCAGCCATAGCCCCAAAGATCAGGGCCAATGTCTCTCTTGTCTTTGTTTCTATTCTTTTCGGCTTGTGACTTATAATACATTAACTAGTTTTTACACAGAGTGTCTTTTCAAGACAGAGTCTATAAATCGATTGTAGTAGATATTATACCGACTTTAGTTATACAGGCAAAATCGTATGTGAATGTCTCTCTTCATACTCTCTTACGAACAAATAGAATTTAAAAATCATAAGTTATAAGCCACGGCAAAAAAAAAAGGCCTTTTGCCTCAGCAAAATAGTCCTGGCCTGGCGGGTATAATTTGACCGGAAAGAGCCACATATCTACTGCCAAACTTAACCACAACCAGCCACACCGAGTTAAATCACGTATATTACACAGCCATGGCAGCGTCTCAGCTTTTTCTCTGAATCTCTGATGATCTGGTGAAGTCTGGGGCAAATACACACGGTTGTGTCTTAACTCTTAACATCGGTTGTCTTTGCCCATGCCCCATATCGTCGGAAGGCAGCAGCTTCCTGTAGACAGCGCCCGGACGCTGTCGCCGGTGGCCCCCGCCGCCCCGCGGCTACCACTCAGGCCACGACTCTTTCCGCGTCCGAATTATACGCGGCCGGCCGGACGCATATAATTTCCACGGAATCGTTACAAACAGCCACTGACAAAGAGGACTCGCCGAATCGCGTCCGTCGGTAGAGCTGATACACTGTCAGCGTCCCAGTGATGGCGAGCCTTGAAGGCCCTGTGCTGCCCTGTAATGGCTCAAGAGCGTGCGCCTGTGTTGTGTGCATGTGAAATCGAGAGCGAGGAATGAAGAACCTATAGGTCCAAAAGGCAAACTAGAGAGAGAGAGAGAGAGAGAGAGAGAGAGAGTAGGACCAGAGAGAGAAGGGGGAGGGGCAGTGAAGTTTTGGCCATGTATGCACTGCACTGCAGTACTGCACTGCTTTGCACATCGCAGCAGGCTGCATTGGCGCAAGAGATGGGGAAAGAGGACAGGGCAGGGGTCAGGATAAGGTTGCTGCCCCATTTTCTGCTGCAGGGTGGGAGACCACAGCTGCCTGCCTCCAAGTTTGACCACATTGATACCTCTCATCATGGCAGCAACTCAGGGGAGAGAAGATGGGCCAAGCCACCCCTTCGCGCCAAATGCTGAGATTCTACTCATTTCGATTTGAATATCTGACTTTTAATTATATTTTTATTATTTTTAAATTTTATTTTTTCTGGTTTTCTGGATTTTTTTGCCGATTCTTTTTTCGTATTCATCTGCATTGTTCATGATGGACTAACATATTTTTCTTATTTTTAAATTTTAGTTACGTCAAATAAATCATCATCAATTACAATATAATTTCAGTTAGTTACAGTACAATTTCAGCCATAAGTTAGCTTATTTTAGCCCAACGGAACGGTAACTGAGAGCATCACCAACAGTAGCATGCTCTCTCTCTCCTCATCCCTCGGTGAGGCTCCCTCTCTCCGCTGTTTGATTCAGTTCTCGTCCGGTTGCACTACATCCTGGTCGTCCAATTGGAAATAAGCGAATGAGATCGCATGGAATTC
This sequence comes from Dendrocalamus sinicus, assembly GCA_036346575.1. Classification (NCBI taxonomy): domain Eukaryota; kingdom Viridiplantae; phylum Streptophyta; class Magnoliopsida; order Poales; family Poaceae; genus Dendrocalamus; species Dendrocalamus sinicus. Next base: position 4,282,835 of record CM070652.1, read on the forward strand.
TCGAACCAGTGCGCAAATCGTACTTGGAAATATTGGTAGCTAGGTGCTAGGAAGAAAAGCCAATAACCACGGGGGACCAGGCTTAATTCGATGCTATCCTCGGCATGTACCATAGCACCGTCTTGTGTGTATAAATATTATTGGTACATATGGCATCTCTCTTTAATCGCATACCACAAGATAATGCAAGTATATTACTACTAGCAGTATTTTGGCCTATTCCAGATATAACTCTGTTATTCACAATTAAAACTAAAATGCAATTTCACTCGTCAATCATCTGTTCAGCACAATGCCACAATGTGGGTGGGTAAAGAACTAAAGATGGCTCCTTTTTATGTTCTTTCTTTCATTCATTCGTGGGGAATGGTGAATGCAAGTTGGGGGTCTTTGGAGGTTCGTGCTGCATATGCCATTTGCCAATCCAAGTGAAATCGTCACATCTCATAGGGGGGGGGGGGAGGGGGGCATGCTACGGCTTCACCTCATAGGCAGCCTTTAAAATGGCATCTATTCCTGCCTTCGCCATCTTACACACCTTTCTCTGTTTCCTCCCAGAAAGTCCACCTGGGGATCTTGCGAAGGAGCATCGAGTGGGCGTAGTTGCACATAGTTTATCGGGTTGAAAGTTTTTGTTTTTGTTTTTGTAGCACTGGCCCACCTGAAAAACGCTTATCTTATTTCTCTCTTTGAGCCATCTACTCTGGTTTCAAGGCCGGTTCTTTTCAGATTCTAAAAGCTGTTTTTCGGCTTTTCTATAGTAACTAGCTTTTAAACGGAGTATCTTTTCAAGATAGGGTCTATTAGTTAATTGTAGTACATACTGTACCAACTTCATTTATATTGACAAAAACCACACGTGAATTTTTGTTACTCTGTAATCTCTTGCACGAACAGCTCAAAAACCATAAATCGCAACCATAAGTTTTAGCTAAAAAGAATAGGCCCTCAGCTCATTCTTGTCCCTACCCAAATTAGATGGAATCCTTTGGACTCAGTGCCCGTCAACAAAAGGAATGGTGATTTTAGTGTGCCTTCGAAATGATGACCATAACTAACTCACTATCCTAGCCATTCCTTTGGTCCCTGCTAAGTGTCAGGATTACACATTGCAAAGGCTGAAAGTTCAGACAAAACACTATTGCAAAGCAGCATAGATTAATAGTAAGCTGTGGTTTTGCCCCCACTACTGTTCTCCATCAGGACAGGATAGAAAGCTAAGGGACTTTACTAATCTGTCACATGGCTATGATAAGATCTTTCTGGAGACTTTTCAAACATGGAAATTTTTAGCGTGTGGATGCCAATCCTTAACAGTTTCCATACAGTAGGGTCTTTAAGACTATCATGATAAACCATGTCAGCATCGTAACTGATTGAAAAGCACTAGTTTTGGCTAGTTTCCAAAATAAAAAGGGAAAATAGAGAGAAATAAACAACAAATTTTACTAGAAAAAAAAGAAAACTGAAGCCAATCGAAATCTGGAAACCGATATGACCCTTGGATAACTGTGTGATAGATTCTTGCCCTTCTTACTTAGACTCGTTCTAAATAGATTTTGGCTCTGACTTCTAGCTTTCAGAAGCCAAAGTTATTTGAAATGTATTGGTTTTTTAACGCGGTGTTTTTCTTTTTCTTTCCTTTTTCTTTGCATTGTACGTGGATATAACGGTGTTTTATTTATTTTTCTTTAATTGAATAGCAAAAATAACTCACATCCGCTATAGTGCCATATCAACCAAAAAACACACCTATTTGGAGCATGACCTTAGTCATGACAGTCGCAAAGATATCCAAAATTGTTAGTAGCCGTCTGATTACCACCGATTTTTTCCCTGTCCCAACCACCTTTGCCATGACACAATTTTCTTGACATGCTTTTTTTCAAAGGAGGGTGGCATCTTTTTCCCAAGCACAACAACTACCGCTGGCTGTACAAAATAAAAACTTTAGTACCAACATGGAAGCATGTTGTGACCCATCACTGTAACTTGATGTGTGCTTGTATTTCCCCCTTTCAACCCTGGTTCAATGCTTGTGTCAATTCACATGAACTGATTGTACAGCATAATAAAACTTACACTCTTCGTATGAAAATTTGAACAGCTTTTTTTTAGGGAAAATATGAGCAACTTAGCAAAGGCATTGAAGGATCATGTGAGAATACCTATAGGGTTTGTTCTTTTTTGTTGCGGCTTGTGGTTTTTGGCTGTGACTTGTGACTTTTGGACTGTTTATACGAGAGATTACAGAATAATATAAACTCACGTGCGGTTTTTGCCGATATAAATGAAGTCAGAAAAGTATGTACTACAATTAACTAGTAGACCCTATCTTAAAAAAATATTCCGTTTAAAAGCTAGTTACTGTAGAAAAGCCGAAAAGCAGCTTTTAAAAGCTAAAAAGAACAGGGCCATGGTTTGTTATGATAAATTATTATCATTTTGAATGAGTGGAAATTTAGAATTTGCAAAATTTTCTGGACAACTTACAGAAATAGATGATTTTGAAAAAAAATTAGCCATGAGATGATTTGGTGACCTAGGTCAGTGGTTATGGTTACAAGAAACATGTTATTGCTAATATGGGTCAAGTTGTGAAGAACTTGTACCCGAAACGATTTTTTTCTTCGAATGTGCAGGTCGTTTGGAGTCAATCATGGTCAACGATGAGGATTAGAGCTACGTTCATAGAAGAGCTGAAACTCAAAACGATCAAGAATACCGGGGTGAGATGGATAAATTTAAGCATGGCATAAGGAAAGTAGCAAATGTTGAAAGCATGTTCAAACGATAAGTTATACCATGTGACTTGGTTGGTTTAAATAAGACGTGGATCAGTGGAACCTGAACGGAAGAGACTTACCGATGCATGGCAAGTTAGTGGTGTACCTACATGTGCAAACATGACGATTGCTTGCACTGGAAGAAGAAGACCAGATTAGAAAAGGGTATTTTGGTAGTTTGACCAAAATACGAGAAACCATCTTCAAGCAAAACTGTGGCGCTTGGAAGAACGGTTTATGTCAAGAAGAAGCTAAGAAGATCAAGTTGCATTAAAGTTAAGGACTTAGTGGATTCCGGCTTATACGTTTTGAAAAGCGTACATAAGTGGTGTGTGAGTTAAAACCCGTGTGGGGTTATCAGGTATCTCCTATATATGCTAAGTGGATAGTATCTATTAAGGGTTGGGACTAGCTAGTCTATCTATTTAATAAGTTAGGATAGAGACTTGCAGTTAACCATCCAACCATCCTCTCTTGAGATTAAGTGTTCATGTGTTCTAGGGTTATGGTTTGAGATAAGTCGAGGATGTGATGTGCTATCTTATCCTCCAAGTGAAGTGGCTGTAAAATCTTCATTTTTAAATAGCAATATATTAATCTTTATTCATCTCTATAGATCCATCTTGTGTTGATTGATTTGCTCTTGATTTAGTTGGTTTTGCTCTTCTCTCTTCCCTTCTAAATCTTGCTATGCTAAAGACGTGCAAGAGATAGATCTTTTGCTCCCATCTAGACACTTGGTTGACAAAGTTCACGAAGAAAATCAGTTTTTTTTTGCTCTTTTTGGCCTTTTCGAATGTTTTCTTGATCTAGTTGTTTCTACCTCAATTTATTTTGTGTTCTTACTTGCTGTGGCATGCGTAAATACATTTAAAGCCATTTTGGCTATCATTTACCAACGAATAAGTTATATTCATCTTTTTGTTTTTTGTCCAATTTTAGTGCAATTTTTTTTCTTCAAACAGAAAAAGATCAGAACTTTGGCAACGATTTTTTGATCGTTGATTGAAATAGTTTCATAAAATTATATAAAAGGTGCATACTAAATTATAAATGATTTGGAGATTTGGCTTGAGAGTTAGCTCCATTTTAGGTTTTCGATTGGTTTTGATGTAACAGAGCTTCACGAACCAAACGACTTTTTAAAGTTATGATCTAGAATTGGTTCAAATTTAAGTCTTTTGGATCTATAGATAAAAATTTTTATGGATTTTTGGATTTAAAATAGTGCTGTTTTTGCACTTTTCATTGGCGAAATTATTGTTGCACTGAGATTTTTCGAAATTTTGGGTTCTTGATCTTTATGAGTTTTCATAATTATTGCAGTGAAAAATTAATGAATAATTAGAATAAAATTTGAAGGTACCATTTATCATCTCTCTGTTGCTATACCGGTCCTACAGGCATCATGTTTCGAATCCCTAAACTTTTGATTTTCTTTACAGAGTAATGTAAATACAAGCTCATTGACGGCAAAACCAATTACATGCAGATGTCCTTTTGCATGCAAAGGGTAGGAATGAACAAAAATCAATTTCCTAGCCCCCTTACCCAAAAAGAAACTAAAGGGAAAACTCAAAACGAGGAGGAAAAAATCTTCCAAGATTTCTGACTTCTCCCTAGAAGTCATCCATCCATGAAGGCCACCAAATCTCTCGAAGGTCGGTTGACTACGCACTGTTCAGCTAGAATAACTGTGGTTCATGGAAAGCAGTATTAACAATGAGATTTGGCATGGGCACCAAGAGACGTTCACAAAAGCAGCACTAGTATCTCTTTCCAAGAAATACACCGATGAGGACGGACAACAGGGCGACTCCCAGGATGAACTTGAAGGCCATGATGCCAGAAGGTTCTTGCATTTCTTGCTGTGTTTGGTTTGGGGAGGCCGTGTCAGGAGCCTGAGATCTGTCATGTTGTTTGTTTGACAGTGTTGATGAGTCCAGGTTGAATTCTCGGGATCTTGATTCCACAGTATCCTTTGCCCGCAAACGAGATGATGTGATTAATTCCTAATAACAACTGACCAGAGGTAACTAAAAGATTTCATAGCATTGTTTCTGCTTACCTGCTCCTCCGATTTGGAACAAGCTAGCTGCAACTTTTGCTCAAGGTCCTGTACTTTCTTCTCCATTTCAGCGCTCTTGCTCACCTTTTGTGTCGTCTTGTTGAGCTCTGTGTTAACGAGAGCAAGCTTCTCCCTCTCTTCTGTAACCTGGAAAACTCAGACACTTCAATACATGGACAAAAGTAGTTGCAAACGTGCAAATGCATCATGTATATAAAGTTATAAACAAATAAAGTGGCAAAGCAATTGTGGAAACTCCAAGTTCCAACGGCAAAGGTAAGTTTTCTGATGCTAAGGCCAAGTGCCATTCGTCGGTGGAAACAGTAGCAGTATGGAGTGACTTTTATCAGGTTTTGTATCAGCAAGAATATGTAAATATGATTACCACAAGATCGTAAAGGTTCTTTCTGCTATTTCAAATCTGTCCTCGTATATTGTGATTTTTTTTTTACTATTAACTACTCCAATAAGGATGGAAGTTTACCTTCTGCTTGTACTGTGTTTCGGCTATTTGTAACTGCTGCGTAAGAGCTCCGATTTGTTTCTCTAAATCTGCAGCATACTGACGCTGAGTTTTTAGCTCATCCACTGAATTTTGTTGATCTACTTCCCATTGAACTTCCCTTAGAGAAACTTGTTCTTCCTGTCAAAAGAAACACTAATCATTTTAAGATATCAAGAAATATCCAAATATCTAAATAAAACTTGATGCGATAAAATATAGCTTTACTATCTCGTATAGTTGCCCTAAAAATGTCTCTGTCTACCCATGTTTCCTCAGAATCCATTATCATGCAAGTCTTCAGTCATGATGCTTCCATTTTGAATGAGAAATGACAGAGCAAAATAAACTGGATGCCTCAGAACATGAGACTTCCACATTGAAGGATGTGAAGAATAAAAACAAATGATAGAATTTAATCTCCATATCCTTGATTTTGGAGGCATAACATCCTCTGTCACATGCAACATGTGAACAACTATTATAGCATAGAATAGGCAACCAGATAAAACCCCACCTTGTGCTTGTAATGGATCTCAGCTTCTTGCAGCTGCTGCTTAAGAGCTGATACTTGCACTTCCAGCTCTGCAGCACGCTGCTTCTCAGCTTCCAGTTTATCCTCTGAATACTTCTTATATGCATCCCACTTTATCTCCCTCACTGAAGCTTGCTCTTCCTGCAAAAAAAAAAAAAAAGATTTTTCATGTCAAGACTAGTTCAGACAATGATACAAATTTGAAGAGAAGTGTAAGAATGTTTGGATGCTCTCTAATCAACAACTTCACTACGTAAAAATACTATTCATCACATAGTGATACAGCGGCAAGCGAACCACTTAAAATTCTCTATGAGCCATGTGAACATGTCGAGATAGATGTAAGAACAATTTATGACTGCTGAAGCAGCAGCATGTATATATCATATATGTGCACCGATATAGCGGTAAGACTTGTCAAGGCACACAAGCTTCATCTGTAAACAAGTAGGGAACTGATAGATCCAACAATCCCTTATGCATTTAGCAGAAAGGCTTGACAGTAAGAAAAACATTATTATTTTAGAAAGGCATCTTTTTTTTTAAAAAAAACCACTCTTTAGAAATGCATCTAACAGTGTCAATTTACCTGATTTGCTATGGTGTGGTAAGAATCATCCAGTTCCTTTCTAACTTCCAGCAATTGTTGTTCCAATTTATCTTTTTCATGGAGTAGGTTTGCATGCTCCTGCATCTTAGCTGTTAGTGCTGCATCCTTTTCAGTTGTTTCCACTTGCATGGTCTGGATCTGAAAAGATTTAATACATTATACAGATAATGTTTCCAAAGTCAAAACCCCAAGTAGTTTAGAGGGAGACAAATAGGGAAATACCTCCTCCACGTATTTTAGCTCAGATAATGTAATCTGTCTCTCAAGTTTTGAGATGTGCAATTCCTTTTCTGACTTGTCTACATTCATTTGCTCCTCCAACTTGGATATTGCTTCCTCAAGCTCTTTCTTTGCAATTTCATACTTCTCATTCAACATCTGCTTCTCTTCCAGAGTATTTTGGTACTCACTCTTCAGTTCTTCATGCTCTTCCAAAGTGGAAGATACCTGAAAAAGGTTTCTATTATGTTTAAAGAACAGGAAAGGTTATTTTTCTAGTGTTTTTGAAGCTAGAGAATATGTAATGACTAGAAAACAGCTATGTAGTATGACAGAATATTTTGAAGCTACATGAGGTAAGCAGCGATAACAACAAATATATAACACCTGATCACCTGGCTACTCAGCTCTTCTTTGTGTTGAATCACGCCATCTAGTGTTTTCCGCAATGAATGGATCTCTTCAGATGACTCCTCTTTTTCTGCTACTGCCGCAGCAAGTGCCAGCTGTAATTCATTCAGCTTGTTCTGATGTACTTCCAGCTCCTCATTCAAACTACTATTTGCAATAACCAAGTTTTCTTTCTCTGTATGGAAATGCTCAACCTTGTTTTGTGTTTCTGCAAGTTGTGCTTCTAGGTTCTTTATTTTGTGCACAGCTTCATCAAATTTAATCTGATGATTTTCTTCAGTGGCAGCAGCTTCGGTTGCCTGTTCCTCATAATATCCCAACTCAATTTCGAGAGCATCCAGCTTCTTGCTCAAGTCTTTAACTTCAGCTTCTTTCCATTCTATCGTCTCAAGGGCTTCTCGCAGCTGAACTTCAATTTCTTCATTCTTCGATTCAGCTGCAGAGTGGAGTTCCAAGCTTCTCGTGTGCACCTCTGTCAGGTGTGTGATTGTTCTCTCATTAACAGCTAGCTTCTCTACAGCTTCTTCCTTTTCAGCATGAGTAGAGCTATACCGTTCCTGCAACTCGTCAAACATAGCCAACTTAGCTTCCACTTCTCCTTTTAAGGTCTCATTCATACCAGTCAGTTTTTCATTCTCAGCTTCAAGAGAAACCAGCTTTTCCTTCAAGTCTGTAACTTCGGCTTCTTTATGTGCTATCATCTCAAGAACTTCACGTAGTTGACTCTCAATTTCTGCATTCCTCGATTCAGCAGCAGACTGGAGCTCCAAGCTCCTTGAATGCTCTTCTGTCAAATGTTTTATTGTTTTCTCACGATCAGCCAGCTTCTCTGCAGCTTCTTCTTTCTCGGAACTTATGGACCTAAACTTCTCCTGCAGCTGATCAACCATGACTAGCTTAGCATTGATTTCCTGTTTCAAGGCTTCATTCACATGCATCAAACTTTCAATCTCAGACTCAAGTGCAACCAGCCTCTCGTTCAAGTCTTTAACTTCTGAATCTTTCTGTCCTATTGTCGCAAGAGCTTCATGCATTTGAGCTTCAAGCTCTGCATTCCTTGATTCAGCTGCGGATTGGAGTTCTAAGCCTCTACTGTGCACCTCAGTCAAATTTTCTATCGTCCTTTCATGCACAGATAGCTTTGTAACAACATCTTCCTTTTCAGCATGTGTAGACTTAAATTGCTCTTGCAGTTCACGAAGCATGGCTAGCTTAGCATCAAGTTCCTCTTTTAGGGCCTGATTTGCCCCATTCATCATCGCACTCTCAGCCAACACCTGTTCAGCCTTTGACTCAGCATTGGAGACCTTGGTCTTGAGTTCCTCAATGATGGTCTCAAGAGTAGAAATCTCCATTTCAAAGGCTTCGAGCTCCACCTTCATGGACTCGACCTCTTCAGTGGCTGCAGTTGCTTTTGCTTGATAAGATGCTGCTTGTTCCTCGGCCAATTTCAACTTCTCAGACAGTTGCTGGCATTCAATCTCCTTCTGAGTCAAGTTCTCCGCTGCTTGTTGGAGCTTCATCTCTGTATCTTCAAGTAAAGACTGGTACAGAGCTTCCAGATCTATTTTCTTGGAAGTGGCATGTTCTAGTGCCCTCCCTTTGTGCTCTAGCTGCTCCTCTGCAGATTTAAGCTTCTCAATTACGGAGCTTTCTCTGATACCCAGAGCCTGAAGATCATTATCCACCTCTTCCAGTTTACCTCGGGCAGATTCTAGTTCACCCTGTAAAGTCTGGACCTGCTTCTCTGCTTCCAAATGCTTTATGGTGGCTTTCTTTGACAGTTCTTCAAACTTCTCCTTTTCTTCATTAACTTGAGCCAATTTCTCTGACAACTTAGCCTCCTTTTGTTTTGTTTCTACCAATGAAGCCTTGAGACTAGTTGATTTCTCGTTGTATGCTTCAAGCTCCCCAGAAAGTTTATCCACCTTCACACGGCAATTGTTGCATTCCTCTGTAGAATCTTTAAGCTCTTGCTCAAGATCCATACTCTTCTCCTCAGCAGATGCTAGCTTTGATTCAAACTCTGTAAGCTGCAACTTCAAACTTTGTTCAGCAGCACTTAATTCCTGAACTTGAGTTTCAAGCTCTGCAATTTTCTGTATTGCAGACTCTGCAGTTGTTTTGGATTCAATGTGCAGGTCGTTAAGAGATTTCAAATTTAGCTCCAGCTCCTCTTTGTGTAATTGTGCTTCAGAGAGAAGTGATCTCGTTTTGCTATGATCATCCCCAGCCTGATTTAACTGGGACTCCAATTGCATGTACATGTCTTTCTTATTGGATAGTTGCAGGCTAAGATCTGCAATGGTGTTCTCATTACTTTCTTTTTCTTCTCTCAATTTGGCCAACAAATCTTCTAAATCCAGCACCTTCAATTCATGGCTCTGCAACCTCTCCTCAAAATATTGTTTTTCCTTTAAGTGTCCTTGAAGTTTTTCTTCATATTCCGCTGTTAGTTCTTCAAGTTTCTTCTTTTCTTCTGTGGTTTGGCTCAACGACTCCATAAGCTCTTTCTCCTTTCTGCTTGCAGCTTCCATCACAGCTTCAAGAGTAGCTGCTTTTGTCTGGTAAGCTTCTAAATCGTTGGAAAGTTGAGAAACCTTGCTTCTGTACTGTTCTAGTTCTGCTTCAACCTCCTTGAACTTTGCATGTGTGGTGTTCAACTCCTGCTCCAACTCCTGCGTCCGGGAATGTGCACCTTCAGCATCGGACTTTGATGTATGAAGCAATGTCTCCAGTTCAAGACTTCTTTGATGAACAGAATGAGCTTGTTCTTGATGCTCTGAAAATTTGTCAGTCAGGTCCTTGACTTCTTGTTCAAGTAGTTGATTTCTAGATGTCGAGGAATCAAGAGAAGATTGCAACTCATTATTTTTTTCTTTGTATGCCTCTGCACTGTTCACTGCTTCTTCAAGCTGCCTTTCTTTTTCTGCTGAGGAAGCTGCCTCTTGTTGAACATGCTCTTTCAGCAACATTACTTGTTCACTTGTAGCAATTAATTTATTCTCAGACTCGCTGAGCTGTTGCTCAAGATCTGAACTTTTTTTCTCAGTAACTTCTACCCTTGCCTCAGCCTCTTCCAGCTGTGACTTCATAGCCTCTTCAGCTGCATGCAGTGCCTGGATTTGTGCTTCGAGCTCAAGAATCTTCTGGTTTGCATTTTGCACAACAGCTTTGGACTCACCATGCTGTTCATTGAGAGATTTCAGATTCACCTCCAATTCTTCTTTATGTGACAATGCTTCTGAGATGAGCAACTGTGCTTTAGCATGCTCATCTTCAGCCTGACGCAGCATGGAGTCTCTCTCTGAAAGTTTTGAATTCAGATCAGCTAGAGTCCCTTGGAGAGTTTCATTTTCATTCTTCAATTCATCTAGCCCAGACTGCAGGTTGAGTATCTGCGCCTGTTGCTTCTCCAGTGCAGCTTCACTTGTCTGTTTTTCCTTTGCCTGCTCTTCGAGTTTCATCTCCATTTCCTGCACACTCTGAAGCTTTGCTTGTAGCTCTTCATGCGCAGCTGAAAGTTCATTCTCTAGTTTAAGACTCTTTTCCTTCAGTGATTCTTCTGAAGAATAATGGAGACTCAGCTCTTCAGTGAGTTTAGTAACGTTAGCATCCTGAGAGTCAAGCTTCTCCTCCAAATCAGCCACTTGTAATTTTGATAACTCCAATTCCTCCTGTACCATCTTGAGTTCTGAGATAGTGCTTCTCAGTGCTTCTTGTACTTGCTGATGATCGATGACCTTGTCTTGATGTCCCTTTATCTCCTCTTGAAGACTAATGATCTGGTTTTCCATCTCTTTCATGTTCAACAGCGCAGTTTCTAGCATCTTATCAAGTTCTGAGGCCCTCTTCGCCTCCTGTGCAGCATACAAGCTTCTTTCATCCTTCAGCTCTTCAAGTTTTTGGAGTTTATCAGCTGATGAATCTAATTCGGCTTCAATTTCTTTAATCCTCCTTTTGGAGCTTTCAAGCTCAGACCCCAACTCCCTCAGCGATTGTGTTGCATCAGCCAGCTCCTTGCCTTTCTCAGTGAGAGATTTTTGTGCTTCCTGCAGAGAATTGTAGTGCAGGCTCTGCTTATTTTCTGCTTCTGTTATATCTTTTATCAATCTGTCCTTTTCAAATTCAAGCTCTTCAATACGCCTTGTTAATTCTTCCAATCGTTTTGTTTCCTGGTTCAACTTGGCAGATTCTTGAGGTCTCAAGTTTCCTGGAAGTGTTTGTTCTTCAAGTGCTCTAGTTTTATCTTCCTCTATGGTACTTTCCTTTGTCAAAGCTGAGACACCATCTGTTCTAGTTCTTGGACTTGCCCTTTCTTCCTCCACCACTTTTGCAGAATCACAGTTTTCCTTCACATCTATCAGCTCAAAACCATCGGATCCTGCTCCATCATCTTCATCATTGTGTGTTTCCTTCACTTGCAGATTTGAATTCCCGTTAACAAGGTTTTCTTTGTCATCATCATGTACCTGTGACAATGGCATTATGAGAATTCAGTGATCTATTTGGAATTTTAAATCTAACAATAACCAAGTCGTCAGTGAAACATAGACATGTGTTCATTGAAAGAAAAATACCAATGCCATTCTAGTAAAACTGTGAGACTTTCAGAAATCCTGAGCCTCTAAGCAGTTGCTTTCCTGGTGACTTTCTAATCTCCACCCTCCTAGAATCTTATTCAATGCAATGCAAATATTTAAGACCTCAAACTGAAAACTACAGTGAACTTTCTAATATAACCTCATTTAACAAATAATGAAAAATGTATTACAATGTTCAATACACAAAGTCATGAAATATTAATATTTTCTTATGCCCACCAATTATCATCTATCATGTGCATCTCCAGGATTTTTCACATATTCAAAATCAATGACATTCAGGTGACCAGAGACCAATGTGATGAAAGTAAAAATGATTGAACACAACATCCTATTTAGTCACCCAAAGAAATGTACAGAAACCGCACTTTTCTGTTCCACAAGAAAATGCTAGTGTGATAGTATTGGAAGCCACACAACTAAACTGGACATGGCAAACAAGCTACTGCAAAGGACAAGCATTATACATCCTAAATAAATCTAATTAGATATGTAACAACACTGTTTCTGCAAGTGCGCTAGGAATCGCAAGCATGGGCTCGGCATTGGTGATATGTTTTCTTACCGGAGTCTTATCAGCCGACTTAAGGACAGTCGTCTCTCCAGAGCTTACTTCGGCAGCCTGTTCGACTTCCATCTCGGGCAACTAGCTTAGCTATTCCTCTCTGAAAGTTACACAAGAAGTACTAGCATCGATCCTTACATCACGAATACATACACCGAGCTAATGTGCTCTAACCTACAAATCGAATCATACTCAAAGCAGGCTCAATGGGTCTTCCTAAAAGGAGCTAAATGGGATAAAAAAAAATGGGTTTTGCGTACAGATTGGATGATGAAGGAAATAGAGAAAAAGCAACAGCAAGAATCCATTTTTTGGGGTAAAGTGAACATTGTGGTATCATTAACAATTAGCTGATCTCTTCTTCCACCAAAGCCTACCAACTTCACACAAGGCCGATCAGGAACAAAATTACACGCACAGGGCATAAACTAGCATAAGATCCGATCGATCAAGAAACGATCGATCAAAAATCAAAACGTTGATTCGAAATCACTGACCTTTGAAGAACAAGCTTCTAGCTACCAAACGCAATAACCAACAAATAACCCAGCAACCAACAAAGAAAATGCAAAAGCCAAAAAATGACAATTCGAGCTCACCAACTTTCCCACGATCACTGCCTACCCCGAGCAGAGACATGCCATCTGCAGCGCTTAGAAAGTCAAAAAGGACGATCCGATCAAAACCAGCAAAAAAACCATCGACTTCACAAGAACAAATCCACCATCCTCCGCTGCGAGAAAAGATGGCTCCAGAAAAAAAAAATCGAGCAGGAACTGACCAGAAATCCAAGAACCGGTCGAAACGGCGAAAACGGCAAAGAACGAAACAAACGGAAAAAAAGAGAGGCAAAATCGAAGAAAGAAATCATCAACAATTCTAACAGCTATTCTCACCCCACAAGCACGATTCATACAAGGAGGTCACTCCAAATCAAGATGAGAAGATCACATCAAAATGGCAGAAACAGTAAGCAAAACCAAAACTCCCAAACAAAACCAGTGGATCGATGCTGGGGTGATCACCGGCTACGGACGCAATCGAACTAAAAAAATAAAAGGAAAAATCTAAAAAAAATAAACAAAAGCTCACATCGGAAGAGGTCCCGGTGGTGCGATCTTTCTTGCTTCAATGTTTCCCCGATGGCCTTAAGCAGCAACGATCAAGAACCGAAACTAAAACCCCCGGAGGAATCAAGAGAGGGAGAGATTTATCAGACCAGAACGATCGATGGGGGAGAGGGAGATAGAAAGAGAGAATCTTTTTTTATTTTGTCGGGGTTTTAACTAACTCTTTCATCGTGGGGGTTTATATACGTAGGTGCGCAGTACGCGAATGCGCATACGTGCTGCCGAGTTGGCGAGGGTCCTACGGGTGGGACCCACCTGCAGGCTGCCGGGTAGCTAGGCTCACCGAGCCGTGCTGTCACCTCCTAAACAGTCCCTGCCCGGTGGGTCCGTAGTGGGGGACGCCCACCTGTCAGTGGGCGAGATGCGATTGGGACGTAGATGGCAAAATAACTGGTGTACCGTGGCTTTTGATTTTGCCTGTCAAGAAAATGAGCGTTTTCTTGTCCAGCTTCATCGAAAAAGTCGAGCTTACTTGTCAAGCGTCATTTAGATTTTGTGATGAATAAGTGAGTGTATAGATTTTCGTCTAACCGCCTATGTAGACAAACGATTGGTCTTTTTCTAACTTTCACATCCCACTTCAAAGCTTTTCCTTTTGGGACGACAAATTCTCATTAAAGGTTGCTTATATATATATATATATATATATATATATATATATATATATATATATATATATATATATATATATATATATATATATATATATATATATATATATATATATACATATATATATATATATACATACATATATATATATACATACATATATATATATATATATATATATATATATATATATATATATATATGTATATATATATATATATTTATTACACTTTGTTTGAGAGAAAAATGATACATGGATAGTGCACTCCAAAAGGTGCTTCCGTCGTGCACGTCTTTAGTGCATATCCATCTATTCGTCCGCAAACAAGAAACTCCAATCATTTTCAGGTGTGCCTCACAGCTTCTCATCCCCCTGATGTCTTCCTAACCCAATTAGATGACTAGAACCAATTATTTCTCAATTGAATGATTTTGTATGGTTAACAAGAACATGCATGGACCATTTCTGGTTCATGAAATTTCTTCGGAGAACTTCCCATGGTGAGTGCAAATGAAAATGTTGTTGATCATATAAGATTCTTCATGACATCATCCACCAAAGAGACCAATTCAGTACACAAAAAAGTGTTAGTACAATGACATGTACTCATCTGGTCCGAACATCTTCTAGATTTTGATTTTTAGAAGCTGACTTTTAAACGGATTGGTTTCTCAAGATGGTTTCTATGAACTATTTATAGAAGTTATTGTAGAAACCACTTTGAAAGGAGTAACTTCTCAATGCGAGTGTCACTTACTCTTTTAATCTCTCTTGTAATCAGCCAAAAATAATAACACTTTTGTACAGAGTCTAGTAAGCATATAGCCTTCAAGTGTACATCATGCAAGATATAAAAGTCGCTGCCAAATTTATCAAACATTTATTTTTCCGTATTCCAGGATGATGAGATTGCCCACCATAGACTTAAAAGAGTGCAAGGTTGGCACACAGGAGAGAAGAAAAAGAAATAGTTTGAGTAATGGCAACAATAGGCAATAGAAGGGTGAATGACGTTTTAAAATTTTCTTCTCAAGTATTTATTCATCTTTTATTTCGATAGCTACAAAGACATGAAATCTCGGATGAGAACTCAACTGAAGATCTAGAGAAAACATAGAGCTGAGCCAACGTGGTCATAAACCAACGAGGTCAAAAGCCAACGTGGTCAAATTTTGACTCAAGTGTTCGACGACCACAGAATGATTGAAAACCAACGTGGTTGAAGCCAACATGGTCAAAATGTGACTCAAGTGATCAACGACTAGAGAGTGGGCAAAAACCAATGTGATCAATCATTCCATCGCTTTTGCCATTGCTTGCTTCAATGACCTGTACCTTTTCCAGCATTCACAACCTTTCAGGATCTGTTCAACTGTTCTTCTTTTGTATCTTGCGAGCTTCAGATCTAAAATTCATGGAATATCACGTGCGCTGACATTTGATATTAGAAGGATATTGACACGGTTGCATGTCCGGATCTTGCAGGCCAATGACGAATGGTTCCAATCACATTCAGGTTTTGGCCATTCTTGGAGGCATGTAAAGCTGCATGATGCAAATGACTTTGTCCATGTGGGCATGGTCTGGATTCTGGAAGATGGAAAAAGGGAGACCGATGCAAGAATCATTATACTTTCATTAATGTCTGTAAAAACAAT
Source organism: Dendrocalamus sinicus (assembly GCA_036346575.1). NCBI lineage: Eukaryota > Viridiplantae > Streptophyta > Magnoliopsida > Poales > Poaceae > Dendrocalamus > Dendrocalamus sinicus. The sequence continues at coordinate 4,298,536 of CM070652.1, forward strand.
ATCTAATTGGTCAAATTAGTGTATTCTGTCTTAATGACTTGAGATGCAGCATGCATGTTGGCTTTTCCTGGTGGTCTGAAACTTTGACTTGCCATTTTGTCCAACTCGTCAGAAACGTTTGGCTTTCATGGTGCTCATTTGGGCTTTTTTTTGGGTGGCTTATGGCTGAAAAGTACTGTAGCTGGCTGAAAAAACACTGTAACTGACAGAGGCTTGTTTAGCATAATTAAATTTAAAAAATTAAAAAATATATAAAAAAATATGTTAGCCCATTACGTATAATACAAACAAATAGGGGGAAAAAGAACCGGCAAAAAAGCTCAACAAAAAGCCAAAAGTTCAGAAAATAACGAAATTTATGAATAGTGAAAAATAAGCCGGAAACCAGAAGCTTCTGGCCGAAATCGTTCTGTAGCGGTTGTTAAGTTTTTTAAGAAAAAACAAAGAAGAAAATCTGTTATATCGTCACAGACAGTACAAAGGAATAAAGACAAAAAAGACAAAAAAAGTTAAAATAAGCTGAAATTACAAATCGACGCATTCCAAATGACTTCTTATTTAAAAAAGCTAAAAATTAAAATAAACTAGAAACTAAAATTGTTTAGAGCAAAGCTGTAACGGGGCAGAATTTGGTAATCTCCAAAGTGCTCAAAATGGCTTTTTTTAGTGGCTTATGACTAAAAGCATTGTAGCTGACTGAAATTGCACTGTAAATAATGGTGGCTTATTTGGCGTAATTAAATTTAAAAATAGAAAAAATAGGTTAGCTCATCACGGACAGTACAAACGAATACGGGAAAAAAGAACCGACAAAAAACTCAAAAAAGCCAAAAAACCAGAAAAAGATGAAATTGTTGAATAGTGAAAAATAAATCAGATGCTGTGCTCAAAATGGCTTTTTTTAGTGGATTATGGCTGAAAAGCACTGTAGCTGGCTGAAAAAAACACTGTAGCTGACAGAGCCTTATTTAGCATAATTAAATTTAAAAATAGAAAAAACATATTAGCCCATCACGTATAATGCAAATAAATACAGGGAAAAAAGAATCGGCAAAAAAGTTTAAAAAAAATCAAAAGTTTAAAAAAAGACGAAATTTATAAATAGTAAAAAAATAAGTCAGAAATTGAAGCCGAAATGAGCGGAGCAAGGCCGGCTGCTAGCTCTAAGGTCCATCATGATGTTCAAACGCTTTTGTTTTCGACAGTTAATCTCGTCAACTACCGGTCAAGGTTTGCCACTCAAAAACCAAGAATCTTCAGCAATTCATACCCAACTCCCTCCTTTTCATGTTATCGTCTCACCATCCATCCCTTCTTATTCTTGTCATTAATTCAGTGCTTACTTTTAATCTTCACCTTACAATTTGATTTTATACAAAATTGTAGCAAAAAAAATTACGTATATGCACAGTACATTGTTGGCGAGAGTCTCTTGTTCCTTTCAACTTTCAGACAAAGATCCGGCCGAGCCTAAAATCTAGCACCGAAAGGCTACAAAATCGTCAAATATACGGGGGCATTTCCGTCAAGATCAGGCGCGTAGTTTTCCATGCTGACGTGGACACCATTGATTTTCCCGGGCCCGCGGCCACCGCCCACTTGGCTTTCCACCTGTGACGCGGCCCACCGCGGGGCCCGCCATGTGTACTTGGCTGGCGTGCTACTGCTAGGCACGCCCTTCCCCAATGACATGTGGGCCCAGGGGCCCGGAGTGACAGTGGAACAGAGCCCCTGCGTACTGCTCGCAATAATGGTCCGTCTCATCGCTCTTGCAGAGAGCAGAGCCCGATGAGGTTACTGGATTCTGAAAGAGACAATCTTTCGTGCAGGGACCCACCCACTGACAGCTGGGCCCACTAAAGAAACCCAAAGCAGCCGTTGCCCGCCTACCGTTTCAACTACCACTTCCAGCTCATCTACGAACGGCTTTGTGATAGGCTAATTCCTCCTTGTTGTGTGTCATTTTTCAAGGTATAATTCCTCCGAATATATATATATATATATAATATCATAAATGAAAAATCTTAATCATGAAGACTGGGCACCATAGTACCTCTGTTATTTATACTATATAGCAGGTTGTCCTTGCTAGCATGAATATACCAAATCTGTCTTGCGTATAATCTCTTTATCAATCACCGTTGCTGGGTGAAAGAATAGCAGTTGCCATTTTGCGCATCAATAACAACGTTCGTTCCAGCGCAATTATTACCATCTGACAGCGAGGAATTTATTATGGCCGCCAACATTATCGTCGTCGTCGTGCAAGATGAACAAATGGCATCGGCTAATTCTTCTTAGATTTGAGCTCGGCCACTCTCTCCTCTGTGGCCTTCAGGGCTTCCTCGTATATGCTCACCAGCTGAAAACAGTTGTGGGGCAGTTCAGTGTTTGCTCTCATTCGTCTGTAATCCGAGGAGAGGAGAATGGGGATCTTACTTCATCGACTTCGCCAGGGGTCATTATCAATGACGGTGACATCATAATGTTGTCGCCGGCAACCCTAACCAGCATGCCGCGCTTCTGGCATTCCTCTCCGAAGATTGCACCGACACCTGAAAAATGCCATCCAATCATAATAACATTGACTTGCTCCAGGAAAATAATTTGTTAAGTGTGCTTCTTTGTTACGAGATGATGTATCTTGGATGTCCTGGAATACAAGTAGTTATCCTAACTCTTCCAGTATGATGTCTATAGACTATAGTTCAAAACTACGATTTGACAAGTGTTTTCGAGAATATATGATTTGACATGCTGAAAGATTCTACTGACAAATTAGAGTAAGCAACCGTTAGTTGTTACTGTTACTTACCCCATTCAGCGGGGAATGGGTCATTTGGTGATTTGTTGTCAGCAAATTCAGTTCCAAGTATCAACCCTACGCCACGTATCTGCACACAGGAGCACGTCAACTATGTATTTGAACAGGGAACCTCTGCAGTATGAGAATACCAGAAGAAATGGGTACCTCCCCAACAATTGGACTTCCTGCAAGGGCTTTGATTCCCTCCTGGAACCTTGGAGAAATTTGCTTGACATGATCAGGAATATTCCTCTCCCTAATACCAATTTTGTGAAAGATTCATCAGGAACAAGAAGCTCAATAGGGGCAGGGGCGCTGTGTGATGTTATGGAAAGTACATTATACCGATAAATTTTCAGTGCTTCTAAGGCGACAGCACATGCAACTGGATGGCCGGAGTATGTAAAGCCATGAGCAAATGAACCTGTAGCAAAAAGGCAATAGCTCAACACATGTCATGTCTCAGAAAAGCTCAGCACATGTCTACGAAGAAATGAGAGGATTGAGCTCATGCAATGGCATTAACTTACCAAGCTTATTGCTCTGAGAATGAATCACATCTGATATTTCCGGGCTAACAAGAGTTGCTCCAATTGGCACATAGGCAGATGAAAGAGCCTGTTACAATGAATTTGGCATGACTCAGCCTGCTTCAGATAAGCAGTGTTCACTGGTATACTGGTACTGAAGAACTCACCTTGGCAAAGGAGACAAGATCTGGCTTGATGTTATACATATCAGATCCAAACATGGTTCCCAACCTTCCAAATGCAGTGATGACCTAGAATGGATTCTCACTTAATAACAGTCGCACAAAAAAGATCCTTTCTTTTTATTATCTATTTTTGTGTTTCAATTTACAGGAGATACTGTAAAGTACCTCATCTGCTATGAAAAGGATGTCATATTTCTTAACCACTGCTTGAACCTGTTCATAGACAACAAAATGAGACAAGACAAACAAGCAAAACAAGAATACAGGTCTTTGATGTAGCGCTACCTATAATACACTAACTCTAGCAGTTCATCAAGCAACATTTTTTTTGTGGAACCACTGCAATATAATGAAGGCGCAAAAAGAGAAAAAGATAGGATAATGAACTGTACTCTCAGAAAGTTCAGTAAATGTTCAATCTTAGCTCCGCTGTTTAACAGTGGGTTCAAAATTTCAAATAAATGAAACCAATTAAGGGTTTTCTTTTCATACAGGAGCTATCAAAAGATTGGATTTCATGGTGTTTAGAATCACCTTCTCAAAATAGGTCTTTGGAGGAGGGATGACACCACCAGCACCCATCACAGGCTCAGCGATGAACGCAGCAATCTGAAACAAGGCGAAAAAAATACTAGCTCGGTAAAGTAGTAAACTTTGGACCTATAGGAAAAATGCAAGCTTTTGGGACAAGAAGATTTTACTGTTTCTGGTCCTTCTTTGAGGATAAGATTCTCTAAATTATTGGCAAGTCTAGTTGCAAACTCTTCTTCTGTCTCACCTGTTTTCCACCAAAATCATTTCATTAGCAAAATATGCTGGACTGATCATGCAGAAAACTTTGCAGTAAGAGTACCAGGAAGATGGAAACGCCAGTAGTGAGGGCAGTCTGTGTGCAGAACAAAAGGTGCTGGTAGATCAAACTTCTGGTGCAGGGCAGGAAGACTAAAGATGCAAAAGCAGTTAGGGAATGATTTTTATCAATAAGCGATTGACTAGTAGGTTTATTAGGAACTTTCTAATAGTATTGTTAGATAAATTTTATCGATATACGAAGGCAAACTGTTTATTTTTCCTGTAGGACAATACTTACCCAGATAGACTAGCCGATATTAATGTTGATCCATGATATCTGCAGTAAGTGAACCAGCAGTAAGAATGACATCCAAAATGCCTCCATGTTTCATGAAACTTAACATTGAGATCTCAAGAATATAGAAATGATGATCTGGGATGGACATTAATGCCAATGCAAATTGTTTACTGAAGAAATGAAGCAAAACAATACATTTCTTCGTTTGAGGAACAAAAGCTGATAATTTTGTTACTTACGACTTTGATCGAGCGATAAATTTCTTCTTGTTTGGCCTCCCCAATGCATTGTTATAATACCATACCAGTTTGACCTGTAAAGGAAATAAGGAATGGTGTAAACATTGTAATTGTGGGAAACAATGCCATGAGAATATCAAGAGAGGAACATAACAAACTATTAAGATCAGCATAAAAATTTCCAGTGTTTATCATGAAATGTTTATGCCATTTAATATGAGCATGTAAATTAGCTAGATATATTTAAGTAAAAACTACTAAGGCAATGGCCATCTCTCAGAAAACCACAACCGATGACCAAGGACAAGGAGTAATAGCTACTAGCCTACTAGCAATGGAAGAGTGCAAACATCATTTTTTTGGAGAAATGTGCAAAGATCATGTAAATTTCACAATTCCACCTACTGTTTATGTTTTTTTGACCAAAAATAGGAGTACTGTTTATGTTTCAGTGCCTTTTTTTCCCTGAAAAGAGGTTTTTGGCACGCTAAGGCCAAAAGTTCAGCAATCGCTCGTGTGACATAAAGTAAATCAGTTTCGATGATTCACAGTGTAGATGTGAAAAACAGTAAGATCAACACCATCGACAATATGAAGAGAGTAGGAAATGTTCAGTACTTTTAGCAACCATACCTGAGAGTCATTTGCTTCTGAACCGCTATTTGTGAAGAACACTTTCCCCATTTCCCTTGCGGAGAACATGCTAATAATTTCCTTTGCAAGATCCTGAAAGTATCAGCTTTCCAATCATCAGTATTCGCAAATTTAGTAAATGTTCTCAACAAAAATAAGACATCCAATGCTAACATTCCCACCTCTATTTAAATACGAACCAATAATTGATGAAAGATGCAGAGTATGTACCAATGATGGTCTGGTTGTACGGTTCCAAAAGGAGTGGTAAAAGGGTAACTTGTTTAATTGTTCAGTTGCAGCTTTGACTAATCGTGGCTCATTACCACCTGAAGACATTGTGAACAGTCCACGAAACAGAAATGGAATTAGACTCTAAACGTTACTAAAGCCACAAAAATAAATGGTGAGACAGATATTATCCAAAAGAATACATCAGTTCTGTGGTACATGATAAAACGAAATCACACTCCAAAGATTGTACATACCTAAAGCTGTACACCATAGTCCTGCAAGAGAATCTAGATACTTCATCCCATTGATATCATAAACGTATGAACCCTGCATATGTATTTTTATACAAGGTAAGCTCACAGATATAGCCCAACACTTTCGAGTAGAGCAATCAACATGTTAAGCTTCCTTTTCCAAAATACAATGCTGCATTTCAAGAGAAGTACACCGATATAATGCCAGAGTTGAGTGTCACAACCTCAGATCTCTCAATAACCAGTGGATGCAAATCGTTGCTCTGCCAGCCAGCTGTGAAAGGTGCCAGCATGCCATGCCCCTTAAACCTGGAAAGATCATCATACTTTGCAAATCAAGAATAGCTAGTAAAACATAAGAATCCAACTCTGCATACATCCCAGTGCACAACAGAATCAAACTATGTGACAATTACACATGAAAAAAAAATTGTATACCCATTTTCTTCAGTTGAGTTAGACTGTGGAGATGGCACTGAACTGAAATATCTGATTGATGCATCTGACAAACCCTCTGCATGCCCTTGCAAACTTCCAGTGCTCGTTACATACTTCACTAAGTTGCTTGCCTGTGAATGAGGAATAAAAAGGATCACACATGAGCTATGACAATAGCAAACGTCGGCAGGTGATGTCTGAAGTCTGAACAACACAAAGTGGTCGAATATTCTTGTCACAGTACTCGAGCTCCTTGATGTCTAACACTGAGTAAAGCCATCATAGTTTCTACATGAAAATCAAATACAAGAATGCTTTCAACCAAGACAAAAACTGAACCCAACTTGCCAATTTCAGTTGACGATGTATGTCGCATAAAAGCTGTAATAAACATACGGAACGAGGAATGGAAAAGGTAACTGCAAAAAGAATCAGGTACAATGAACTCATACGTAATCAGAAGCATAAAGACGAAAAAGGGAAATCTAAGAGGGGAAAAGGGTTGCTTTCTCAATGCTGCAGGATAAATGCACACACTAAAAAACAGAAGTTTTTAAGTTCTAATTTAATAATCCAATAATAACTCGACTGCTAGCTACAAACTGTTGCAAATTCCAATCAGAAACCGTATAAACTATCACTTATTAGAAAAGTAAGAGCAGTATAATTCAGGACGGAGAGCGAACCAAGAACAAAATTAAAGATTCCCCTTTAGAATCTCTACCCGTCCCTGATCCGAATCCGAATACAAGACTCTTTATTATTATCAACAAGGCATATTCACCGATTAAAACCCCCACTTTCACGAAGCGATCAGCGACAAGATGGATTCCTAAAAGGCGGCGGCTCCATGCCAACCCTGAAACCATTCCACTCGCGGCCCCGCTCCAGGCCGGTGCAATCCCACCCTAGCGCATCGAGGGAAGAAGCTGGCTTTCGCATCTAGCACGAGAGAGGGGCACGAATCGTCACCTGGGAGGAGGCATTGGATCGGAGCAGGCCGCGCGCAATCATCTTCCTCCCGAGAATAGACGGACGCGCCCTCACGGGTTCTTGGAGAAACAGAGCGAGAAGCGAGGGGGCGAAGGGGAGACTATATATTTTTTCGAATTCGGAGGGAGACGTGGCCAAGTTTTCCTTGGTAAGCGAAGCAACCTCAGACAAAACTAGATATGGGTACACCGTACACGATGATGTGACCTGTCCAGCTCAAATCACTCCAAAGCTTTTTTTTTTTAATATAGTTTTGTTCAGCCCGGGTACACGAGTTGTTCGTATAAATGGTAACGTGACCAATTTTTTTAAAAAATAATTAGGTATTTAAATGTATGCTTTTGTAAATCTAGTTTCTTTCTTAGAGTTGTAAACGAATCGAACTTGAGCAAATCTGGCTTTCTAAGCTCGAACAAGCCTGGTTTAGGATCCAAATCTAAAGCTGGGCTCGAATAATCTCGGTAACAATTAAAATAATATAATATATACTAGTTTTTTACAATAAGAAAAACTCGAATTCGAGCTAATATACACTAGTTTTTTACAATAAGAAAAACTCAAATTCGAGCTCGAAGTCCATTCTTGACATAGCCATCGAAGTCCAGCATAATTTGGACTAAGAAAAAAAAAACAAATAATCAAATTCAAAGGCTCTTCGTCTTGATACGCATCCGTGCAGCGTGTGGCCGGATTTGAGCTTCGATTTTCATCGTGCTGATCTCTCAACCGAAGACAATTCAACTCACGCGAGGCGAGGCTATTACGTGAAAGCTACTGAGGATTCTTGCATCACATCCGCAAATCCAGTTACCAACTTGCAGATGGCATGGCAAGCGATAATGTGTTACAGCATACATACTACTGCTCATTAGTCTCGTCAACTTAGAATTCTTCGAGTAGCGCAAAATTTCTCCATAGAAAAACGGTGCAGGGAACATTGATTGAACATCGTCAACATGGGCTTAAGAACAAGAAAATGGCAACTTGCAGAGAATAAGAGGTACATCTGAAAGGAGTCATCGATCAGTGTACATCATCCTACACCCTCTCTCGAAAAACTTTGTTTGCTAGTGCTCCATCTCATGCATAAGGCTGCTTTCTGTCACATGTGTATGCAGTGCTGCTGTGGTAGGAAGGGGGGAAAACAAGTATAAGCATGTAGCATCACATGACGGTTTTTCTATCACTGCTATAGTGTCGATCTAGGCGCATATTGCTGCTGATTTCAAGGGGAGGCCATCTATCACTGATTAAGGGGGCATTTGAAATGGTTTTAGCTTTTGGCTTCTGGTTTAAAGAAGTCAGAAGCTATTTCTCTTCTTCTTCGACGTTAGCCAACTCAATGCTTTGGTTTCCTTACTAACCACGGCAACCTCCCATCATCACTGATGTCGGCATATTTGCTTTAGTCATTGTTTAACGATATGGAGAATCTTCTTGCCATTACTGGTGACATCGTGCTCCTCACCCATGATGGCATGCTCCTAACTATTCGTCTGCCCCGCATCGTCCATAGCTTGTCTTCAATGCAAAGCTTCATCTCCTATCTGCTAGAATTTCTCTATCATTGAGTTTCTTTGGTTGCCGACTTCTTTAACAATGCTGATACTCACCACTCATCATCGTAGTCCTTAGCTCATTTGACTTTGGTCTTTCTCTTCAGCGGCTCCCGTGAGTATCATGACATTGTCCTTGTCTCTGCCTCGGTTTTTCATTTTTCTACATGTCAATGTCTTTTTGCAGGATAGATTGACATCATTGCACTGTTTTGTGGTCTCCCACAACACCATTTGTGCTATACTCGTTATAATTTTTTGATTCAAAATTTGAGTTACTTTTTATTGGAGTTTTTTATACTAATCAAATTAATAATTTTATTTATTTTAGTCTGAATTTTAGCTATTTATGGATTTTACATCTGAATTCATATAGAAGCTAAATTGTGATTTTTTTTATTTTTATTCTAAATTTCAATTATTTTTTTGTTGGAATTCACATACAAATCTAATTGCTATTATTTTTTCTTTATTTTTATTCCAAATCATGGTTATTTAGGGATTTTACATTGGAATTCATATCAAAACCAAATTATTCATTTTATTCTTTGTTCCAAATTTGGTTTTTGTTGGAATTAGTATACAATTCCCATTGCTAATTTTTTAAATTTTTTATTCTAAATTATATTTATTTAGGGATTTTATTTTGGAATTCATATGTAAGTCAAATTGCTAACTTTTTATTCTGAATTTCAGTTATTTTGGGATTGTACTTGGCATGAACATTGTTATAATTTGAACCCACCATAATCAATGGTACAGATATTTATTTTTTCCTCTAATTAATACAAAATTTTAGTCATTTTCTTATTGAAGTCATACACAAATCGAATTGCTAGTTTTATTTAATGTATTCCAAATTTTAGTTATTTAGGGATTTTACTTTGGATTTCACATGGAAATAAAATTGCAAATATTATTTTATTTTTTATTCGAAATTTTAATTATTTTTCCTTATAATTTAGATCGTTATAATTTGGGCCCCACTAAGATCAATGATATAGATCCTTTTCTTTTTCCTCGACTAACATAAAATTTTAGTTATGTTTTATTGGAGTTCATACATAAATGAAATTGCTAATTTTATTTAATGTATTCCAAATTTTAGTTATTTAGGGATTTTACTTTGGTATTCATATGGAATCACATTGCATTTTTATTTTTTATTCCAATTTTTAATTATTTGTGTTGGAATTTATATACAAATCTAACTACTGATTTTATTTTGAATACCAATTATTTTATTCTAAATTACAATTATTTATTAATTTTACTTTTGATTTCAGACGGAAATCGAATTGCAAATATTCTTTTATTTTTATTCCAAATTAGAATTATTTTCTTTAATTTTTATTCTGAATCACATTGTTTTATGATTTTAATTTGGAATTCATATCAAAATCAAATTGCTAATTTTGTTTTGTTTTTATTCTGAATTTATGTCATTTTTTGTTGTAATTCATATACCAATTGAATTACTAACTTTTGCTTAATTTTATTTCGAATTTTATTTCGTTTGGGATTTTACTTAGAAATTCGTATGGCAATCAACTTGCTAATTTGATATTATTTTTTATTCCATATTTCAGTTATTTTTAGATTGTACTTGATATGGACTCTTTATTTTAATCTTGATCGGATAATCAGGACTCACCACAATCGACTGTGTAGATCCTTTTCTTTTTTTCTTTGATTAACATGAGAATTTCTATGCCTTAAGGGCAAACATGATAGCTTTTTTCTATTATTTTAATAATATAATTGATAAATAGATTGTAAGGCACACAGAGTAACCATAAGACACTGTTCATAATGAGGATATCTTACCACTACTTAACCCTTTAGAGTGAACTAAGGGGTGTTTGTATTGGCTTTTACTGATGGCTTTTGGTTGAAAATGAATAGTAATGATCGGAAGAAGTGGTTTTTAGGAGGAGGGGTGAGCGGTGAAAAAAGTAATGAAAAGATGCATGCGCTTGACAGGAGTGAGAGAAGTATGTGCATGATGTACCCCGTGACCCACTGTCTTATCCCAAAACAAGACGGAAGGTGTTTCAGTGATCAACACATTTCTCTCTGGAAGGTACTTCAGTGACTAATTCGTTGCAAATGCAGTTTCATAAAAGAAGAGACCCACACTAAACTTACATCACTATTGTAATTATTTCACAGATATTATCACTTTTGTTTCACAAATATTGAACATTCAGAATACTTTGCTATTGTGATTATTATTCAAATTCTTTGAAGAGAGTGTTAAGTGTACTTGTTTGTTCATCTTTCTTTTTTCTTCTAGTGTCCTGGGGGGAGAGTTTCAGAAGGGAACTTGTGAACTGGTATTATCACAGTTCAGAGACTCATTCATCAGTTAAGATCAAGAACCAATTCGTCAGTTATGATCAAGAACCAGCAAAAGAGAGCTTTTCTTAAATGGAGTACTTCTAAGGGAGTACCAGGCACCATCATACTGACTTATAAGGTAAAGAAATTATGCTCTCCTCGTGAGGCAGTTGAGGCACAGCAGGCTCGCACATATTTGCCTGGCCTGTCAGTATCTGTTTTTGTTTTTCATGGAGATTTGAAACATGTTCACACCTGGTAAGGAATATAGTTGTTATGTGTAGTGTTACACATACAAATTCTTTCGGAAAACAAACTTGGGTGGATTCTTTTCGGGTGCGACGGATGGTTTATGACTATGATTGATGGCTTTTATCTATAGCGTGAGCGCTTATATGAACAAACCGAATACCGATAAGCTGCTTCGAAAAGATTGTCCCGATAAGTCATTTCGAAAAGGCGATGAATAAGTTGTTCTGTTTATTTGTTCGAATGAAACTATAAGCCATAAGCTTAAAAGGACGCCCTTATCTCACGTCCCTAAATTATCTTAGGTTCTGGGCTAAAATAAACATGGAGGATATGGAAGTAGTTCTTATGCTGAATAGTTCAAATCTTCAGCATAACACTTTTATCAACAATATGAAAATGATGTTGCGGCTTGTCCAGATGTGCATTTTTAACACGTCATGGGAATTTTTGGCAATGGAAATCTTTTGGCTAGGGTCCCAAATCAATCACAAAATTTCTAATGCAATTTGAAAGATAACAACAAAGGTCAAAGGTAAATATTGAACCTGCTCATCGAAAACAAACTGGGTTCAGCAGGTTACAGGAGTCTCATACACTGTAAAGTTTGCTGATAACAATACTGAAGGATGCTACAGGACATACATAAGACGGTGGCATAAACCAAAGATGCGATCACAATTTGCTGGATGGCACACCAACGCCAGAGGTCCTAACCTTCTTCTCAACAACCTTTGAGAGCTCCTTCACTTCCTCCTTGGGAGTATGGCGTGGGTGACTTAACCAAAGACCTCCATCAACAACCATTGTAGTTCCATTTACATATTTGCCTACAAATCGAATGGTAGAATACATCAAATGGCATTACTTTACTGATTTGCTGTTTTAGTAAAACGCATCAACCCTGGGAATGACAGCGACAACGTAAGAAACATTAATTGACCTAAACCAGTAAACACCACAATGGCATAGTTTTTAAAATTTTATAACCCTGGAGAGACCAATCTCTTCCAGATGACCTTCAGGTAAGCAGATGCTCAGAAATTATTGAACTTTTGTGGGTAAAGGAACTTCTGGTTATTTGGTTAGAAAAAAATGGAAGAACACAACTGACCTGCGTCTGAAGCAAGGTAGAGCGCGGCCATTGCTATGTCCCATTTCTCCCCCAACTTAAATAAAGGCATCATTTCCCGTTTCCCCTTGCCCATTTCCTCAGGTGCAAGCTTCCTCAGTCCTGGAGTGCCTTCGATTGGCCCTGGTGCAATTCCATTGACCCTGATGTCATAATCTGTTCCCCATTCCAGAGCCAATGACCTTGTGATACTATCAACACCTGCCTGTAGAAGCCGATTTGTCAGGACAAGTATACTTATTTCAATCATTTTCTCGAAGTGGATCAAAGAAGATCCAAGTACCTTAGCAGCGGAGACATGAATTTGGTACCAAGAAGCTGTGTAATGCAACGTCGCACTTATGTTAATGATGAGGCCACCAGTGGAGGGGCCTTTCCCTGGTCCTCCTTTTTTCAGATACTTCAGGGCTTCATAGCACATTGTGTATGTACCTACGGTGTCAATGTCAACAACTGCAGACAGAAAATTCAGTCAATACTAACTTCTCTGTAAAAAAAAGGAATGTTAAGCACTTACTACATAACAGGCGAGTTAATAGCACAAAAGTAGTTGAGCTAGCAGCCTAGCACAATTGCAAATACTAGTAAGACTGTAAGACCTCATAGCTTTTCAAACGGCACGCAAGAGAACCCTCATGTAGTGCACATAGTTTGATGAAGTACCAGTTCGGAATCCCTTGGGCGTCAGATCCTCCGGGGAAGCAAGGAAGTTGCCGGCCGCACCATTGACAAGAATGTCAAGCTTGCCGAAATGCTCGACTGTCGCTGCGAGCACTCTCGCTGCATCCTCCTGCTTGCGGACATCTCCCTCAAAGCCAACAGCCTGCACGTCACACCAAGATCGCATTACTACAGACTAACGCCACCTTTTTGAGTAGTTCTTTCATGCTTTCCATTATAACAAGAATGATATAAATCTCAAAGCACACGAAAGGATAAGTAATTACTATCTATTCAGTTCTGTTTTAAAAATTGTATAAATCATTTTGAGGAAGGTATAGAACACCTCCCTACCTTTTTTATTTTTGAATAACACTACTTTATCCCAAAGAACAATAGGTTAGTACATTTAATCATGGCAGGAAGCATGTTCCTTGTGAATTTCGCGTTATAAGTCAGAGACACATGAGCGCAACGCATTGTACGCCGAGGCGAGCAACCCAATTAGTCTAACACGAGCACGTTCACCTCAGAAAATAGTAAGGAGATTTTATTTCATATACGCGTTCCTACATCGGAAGCGCTCACCAGGTACACACCTCCCAAAGAAAACTCGATTGCCTTGGATTCGATGAACCAAGACAAGAAAACAGCAAATTTTCCATACAAAGTCGTCATAATTCCCCTTCCTACTCTATCACGCAACTAAGGAGACAAGAAAAGACCAAAAAATTTTGCAACTGACGACCAGAAAGCACCAAACTTTAAGCAAGAAACCAAACGCCGTGCGTAATAGTGGTAGGTAGGTAGGGTAGGGTAGGGTAGGGTAGAGCAGAGGAGGGAGCGGATTGGGCGCACCCGGAGGCCGTGGGAGCGGAGGGCGGCGACGGCCTTGTCGAGGACCTCGCGGCGGCGGCCCATGAGGGCGACGTGGGCGCCGTGTCGGGCGAGCTGGGCGGCGATCTCGAAGCAGATGCCGGAGCCGCCACCGGTGACCAGCGCCGCCTTGCCCCTCAGCACGTCCGCCCGGAAAGGTGACTCCGTCGCCATCTCTTCTTCTTCTTCCCCTCCGCGCGCGGCGTCCTCCGCCCAATTCCGGTGTCCTTGGATACGCAGATGGAGAAAGATGCGTGGTTAGTGCGCGGCTAATTGCCGGCTCTGTTCCGTGTTTGGCCTTGTCTCTGACACACGTGGCTGAGCGTGCCCGTGTACGATACAGGTGTATTTTAATTTTTATCCGTGCAACATTTTCTCTTGTAAACACCGGCGTAGGTAAGTAGCACCCCCCACCGCGCGGCCGCGCGCGGCCCAGTAATGTGTCACCCGAGCGCTCCAGGTGCCGGACGGACGAGACGTATGTATACTGGGCTTTTAAATGCGACTATGTTCTTTGCGCCTGTTTTTTTTATGCTGAGATTTATAGTTTTTAGATGTCGTTTATAATTTTTAGGCCGTTTATATAAGAGATTATAGAGTAATAAAAACTCATGTGTAGTTTTTACCGATATAAGTAAAATTGGTACAGTATATACTAGTAGACCCCACCTTAAAAAAACATTTCGTTTGAAAGTTAGTTACTGTAGAAAAGCGAAAAGCTGAAAAAGAATAGGACCAAATATATATGAATGAAGCAACAAATTCGTTCAGACTCTTGGTAGAGTCTAGAAGACCACGAATGATCCTTAAGGGTAATGAAAGGAAAAAATAGCATGTCGTAATAAAATCAAATTCTTATTTTTGATTTTTGGAATGGAATAAAAAAATTCCGATTTTCTGGGTCTAGTGAATAAATGGATAGAGTCTGGCTCCAATTCTAGTAAAATAAAAAGCAACGAGCTTAACTTCTTAATTGAAATGATTCCCCGATCTAATTAGACGTTAAAAATAGATTAGTGCCTGATGCGGGGAAAGGTTGGGTTTTCCTATGAGCGGACCCTTGATTTTTTTTCTTTGGTTCATGCTGACGGTTTTTAACTATGATTTAAAAATAAATAGTAGTAGTCAAAAAAATGGTGTTTAGAAGCTGAGATATTCGTATTAGTTTTAAACTGATGGTTTTTGGTTGAGTGTATTATGCGAAAGTGAGAGTAAATGACGATGTAACACATGACACTACAACGTTTGAACTGCTATGTGACATATGGAATTGTGACATACGAAATTATATAGTACGTTACAACATACAAAAGCTTAATGTAGAAAATTACAATATAGCCAGGTACAACATGGTAGTATTCTTATAACACAATAATTCATCAGTAGTTGGTACTGTTGTAAGTCGGCGTATCAAAGCATGTGTGATGCTTTCCAAAGTGTGTTCATGGGTTTGTTTAACCTCCTAAGAATGCCTGCCTTCGCCTAGCACGTACCCCTCCTCATCCTCGATGTCGAAGTAGTCGTTATCTGGTGTTGCTGTGTCGATGATGAAGTTATGCAATACCATTTTGCCGCTATAACTTTCTTATGTGTCTCGGCGTTGTAGCTTGGCACGCGCAGCAGGATGCACCACCTATTCTCCGAAACATCGAATGCACGCTAGATCACATTCCGGATAAAGGAGTGGTGATAATTAAAAAAATTGATCTCAACCGGCCGTGCGCCTCATGCGAACTCTGATACGTGGTAATGCGTACCTCAGTTTCTTGTATAGAGCTAGGAACCCTTCCTTATTCGGATAACCGGAGTTCACCAAGTAGTATTTGCTATAATGGTTTAAAGTTCAAGAACAAGCTATTGACTGCACCCAAATCACTTTAGAAATATGTACCATACCAACGATCAATAAACACACCTGACGGAGGGTGTGGAAAGCGGTCTCGATAAGTCACTATGGAATCCTGCAGGATACATTTGTCATGCACTGCGCCACCCTACCTAACACACACGAAAAGTAAAACGTTGATCGGAGTCACAAACCGCGAGCACGTTTTGGCTCGTGTATCCGTGGCGGTTGTAGTGCTTAGGTGTTGCACGACTAGGTACGAATACTGCTACATGCATACTGTCAATCACACCCAACACAGTTGTTGAAATACGGATGAAACCACGGCTCTTGTTGCCTCCTATGGACCATGCGGAACTACGAGTCCACCGGCCGTACGATATCCCATGCCATTTTTTGCAAACACGTCCAAAACTCTATTGAAGTGGTCACTAACATGACCAGTCAAATGCTCAAATCTATTTTATGCCTACCGATTTGCCTGCGGGGTGACACACATCCAGAGGAACAGTTAGTGCCCCTTTAGAGCTGGTATGACGAGTCGATTGAAGACCATAGTCTCAAAGTAGAGTTTTGTGCAATTCATTAAAAACTGACATTTTATTCCGTACATGTTCTTACAAGCACATGGATTGCTCAGCAGCTCTTCGGCACCTGTCTAGGTATGCGGGACAAGATCTCCTCAACCGAAAGTGCAACGCGCTTCCCGCCGTCGCCGCGCGCATGCTGCATGCAGGCTCGAGGGACGCCGCACGCACCGCCGTGGCTCCCCCGCGCTCGCAAAACGAACGAAAAAGGAAACAAAGATAGATAGAAAGGGTCTGATCAATTGCATATCGATGCGTACTCTCAGCCATCTGCCAAGGCCTTCCCGGCAGGCAGCCGGACGAAATGCGGCAGCATGAAGAGCACATCGACCACCCTTTTCCTCTGGTCACTGTCTTCGTCTAAAAAAACTCAAGGCACTTATCGACGATCACGACGCACACAGTCTGAACTGAAATGGCGCGCATTGTCTCCATCTCTGTACTGTAATGAATAGAGGCGCGCGCGAGAAAGGAGCCGTCGACGTACTTTTCGGAGAAGACGAGACGACAGCCACAGCTGCCTTCTGAGTGCCGACTAATCGGCGGTCCGGACGCAGCCGTGGCGCGACAGGAGTCCACGTCGCGAAAGTTTCAGCAAAAACGAGCGAACGTTAGCAGCCGCGTTCAGGGGCGAATCTAGGATAAATTGTCACTGGGGTCGGCCTAAACTTAGAACCGTAACTATAGTGGATAATATTCTAACACTATGTATAAAAATAAAAATATATTGCAAACAATAAGCATTCATATAGAGATAAATGTATCGATAACATAATGCGACAAAAGAAACTGATTACAATAGTGCTTACCTCCTATAATTTCACCCTGCGGGTACGGTCATTCATATTCTGAAAACGAACTATGATATCATCATTTGGAATTGCATCAAGAAATTCTTGTTCCACGAAGCAAATGACACAATCATTCATAAATCCATCGCTGATGCGGTTTCGTAGATCTGTCTTCACAATTTTCACTACTGAAAAACACCTTTCCACTGATGCTGTCGCAATAGGAAGAACTAGCACAAGTTTGAGGAGCCGATATACCCAAGGAAAAGAAAGATTTTTATTTGTATCCACCATCAGTTTACCAAGCTCAAAAATAGTGGCCACTTGGGCAAATCTAGCATCAGCTCGCACATTGTCAATGTAAATATTGAGCTCAAGAATAAGATCTTTTAGGTCCCTTGCATCAAAATCATCATGGTATGCCTTAGCCAATTCCATCAAACTTTCAATTTTGAATGCATCGAAAGAATTCTTTGGACTAAAAGCAGCAATGTTGGTACGCAATTCAGAATTTACCTCGTTGAAACGGTCATTAAATACAGGATGCCGGGGTCAACATTATTTTTTAATGGGGTCAAGGCTGGTGAAAAAATACAGGTATAAGGTGCTCTTAGCAAGTCGTCGGGGTCAGCCGACCCCGACCCGTCCACGTACATTCGCCCCTGGCCGCGTCGTCCTCACGTTTTCCTCAGAGAATCATTAGCGCGACATATAGATCGATTTGTGTAGGACCGGTTTACACAAGGATAGGCAATCAGAGGGGGTGAATGATTACGGAAACTAAAAATAAATTTTAAGACTTTTCCCTAAACACAAAACCTATTTAAACCTCATGAAATGATTAGTAGAGAGAAAACAAGAATTAAAAAAACTTAACTCACAGCCGTACTTGATATAAAAAAATGCAGAAAGAATTCAACCAGAAATTCTCACAAGTAGTACACGCAGGATTACTCTGTGAATTCTCCAAACAACCATGCAATGATTCCCATCCAATCTCATGATCAAAGCTCATGCATGTTTTAGCCAAAACTTCAGATCAATACATGCAGGCCCTATCCATGAAGCCAACTCCAACACGTTCACGTATATGCATGCAGCCATACAAACCAACTCCAACTCATGGCGGCCTGATCTGCATGCCGTAAACAACAACTTCAACTCCAACACGGAAACCAACGAATCACGGCTCCGTATTTACGTTGTATTCCGCGTCCGTATACCACATGCCAGCCTGCATGACCCTTCCGCAAACCGCACGTGGACCATGCATTTCACTGCAAGTCTTGTCATGCCAACCGCGCAACACTCCGCCATGACGCATCTGTTAGAAATTGGCCCAATGAGCAAGGCCCATTTCACGAATCCCAAAGCATGCATGGTTAGTACCATATTGCTAAGGCAAGGTGAGAAAGACCAATTTATAAGGTGGAGTTCTCACCACTCCTTGAATATGGATAGAGATGGTATTAGGAGGGCTCTGGCTAGTCACACCAAGTCTATCTCTATTTTTGCTAAATCCTGCACTACTATCTCTCTGTTTGAATGAGATTCAAACATTTGAATGAGGCTTTATTGGGTTTGATGACAGACAGTGTAACTGACTGGTTGAATGTGTCAGTTACCAGTGGGCAAATGGCTGTTTTAATCATGTCAGTTACTAGTCTGTCTATTTGTATGCCCGAGACGCCCGAGTAGATGTGAAAAACCGATCGCCTCCATTCTTTTCTCCAAACTTTTGTGTCTTTGTTGTGTGCGCTGCTCGAACCGTCGACTCTTCTTCCCGCGCACCGCGAAGAAGAGGAGCGGTATCTCGAACCATTGCTGCCGTGAAGACACGCACGGGGCGGCAATAAGGTTTCGGCAGCGATCTGCGCGACCGCTCAACGCATCGCGCGACACCTTCGTTTCGCGCTGCGTCAAGCTGCGCGCTTCTGTTCTTCATCGGGCTAACAAGTAAGTCGTTCGTGCGCACGTTCGACTTTGTTACTATATTGTTTTTCTTGTGTAATTTGTGAAGTATGATGAGTAGTTTGCTGTTGGTTGTGAGTTTTGCATCATTAGTTTATTATTTCTGTCTCCTAATAAAACTTGGAATTAAAATATTGCCCATCCGCGCTTCCAACGCCGCGTCATCTCTGTACGCATTGTTCTCTGGGCCAAACATCTCGTATGACATTCTTGATCAATAGGACCTCAGTTCCTCTGAACTTAGTCCCGAAACCTCAGTTCCTCCCGAACCTAGTTTCAGTCCCGTCATCAACGTAACCATGTTCTGCCTCAAGCAATACCTGCACACAAATAAACAAACAATTGCGTACGAGCACAAGTCCACGACTTGACTCAAGTCAATCCGCACAATACCTCACACGAGCATACCATGCAACATACGGCAATCCGTAATCGTTATCACAACTATTGTCAATGTATTCATCACATGACCTAACAATTTGGATAAGATCACACCACGTACAGCAGCTAGCCACCAGAATATGCAGGGATCTAGAATTTAGATGCTGCTAGCGCCATTTCTACTGTCTGCTCCCTCCGTCCTCCTGTCCAGCACGTATATTTAAAAAACACTAGCTAAATACCTATATGTAGCTATAAATTAAAAAAAATTATATTATTTTTGGCCTCTAACATAGCGAGCTATCGTCACAGGTCTTGTAGCACACTATTGACTCTATCGGAATGCATCTGGAAATTAATCTCAATTCCAATTTCAACCCAAAATCTGAAATTCAAATCCAACTTACAAATTTTAAAATTCAAGTCTAAAATATGAAAAAAAAATTTCTCGGATCAAACCCATTTTCTTTTTCCTTAGGATCAACCCAATTTTCTTTCCACTCGGCCCATTCTTTCCTTTCCTTTTCTCTCTTTCTTTTCTTTATTTCCTTCCTTTCTCTGTCTTCTTGTTTTCCTTCTTGCTTCCTCTGTTCGGTCGTACCAAAGATGGTGCCAAGCTAGGGAGCCGAGTCTTCTTTCCCTTCTTTTTTGCTTGCATGAAGAAAGTTCATAATTATACATACAATCAATTCTCTTCCGTTTTCTTACAATTCATTGCCTTTTAATCATTCAGTTTTCTGTTCATCCGTTTCCAATTTGAATGCCAAAACTGTCAAACACGACGCCCATGAATCTGCGTCAGTGTCCATCTCCACCAAGCCTTCAAATTGGGTTCCCATGACCGTCTTGCCTCCCTTCACATCTTCCTCAAACTTTCCAGAGCTTTCAAACACCGTTGTCACTATAAGCCCGTCGTTCCCAAAACCGGCCATCGTCCCGACTCACGTTCCGACCACTCCAATGAAGTTTTTCAAAATCCATTGTGTCATATCATGACCAACTCCCATATAAAATTAATTTGATTTTCTGCAAGGAATCGCCGTGAATCGAGCTTTTCTTAAAACTGGCCGAAATCACCTCCCGTCATTGATTCGTCACCTTTGATTAGACAAATTTCAATTCATAGCTCCTACACCATCACCACCATCTCCCCTTTGTGTGCTATGCATCAATTTACCTAATGTGTTGCCGAGGAGAGCCGTCATCGGTGTCACCCCATTTGCCATGGCGAATCACCATTGCGAGCCAATTCCGGCTATTCCCCGGCCAAGCCGACTCTACCAATGCGTTCCTTGGGCCCATGCCGTGTCCGTGCTCGCTGTTGCCGGCCATTGCCGGAGCTTCGCCGTCTCCATGCTGCCACCACTAACTCCGCCGTTGCGATGTCGCCTCCCATGCATTCCCCAAGCACCCCTCGACCCATTTTGCTATTCGGCCAAGTCGCCTGCACCTTCCCCTGTCAGTGCCAACGCCCATTAGAGCCGCTCTGTTCTTCCTGCGCATGCTCTGTTCTTCCTTGGGAAGCTGAGCGGAGCGTTGCGATGTTGACAGATGCGAATGTGATGCAATTGCAGTAGCCACAACTAGGTTTTCCGTTTGGTTTGTTTGGGCCCACGTGTTGGTACACATCCTTCTTGTAATGAGAGGAGGGACATATGAACTACCACCACAAAAAAGGATGAATTACCACCATCAACTTTTTATTTTAAATAGTAGAGATATTATCTAAGCGATATTTAATAAAATGGGACCATAGTTACTTATAGTAAATAGACATAGCACTACTTGTTAGATAAATATAGTCTAGTTTTATTAAATATTACTTAAATAATGTATTATCTAGATATACATATCGAAATTATATCTACTGAAATAGTTGCTAGCTAAATTCTTGTCTCAGTTTGCAATCTTTTTCTGGGGATCACCATTCATTCCAGCAGATCGTCTTCTGCCATGCATCATTGGCTCTCATTTGGGAGCGTTGCTAGCTATGGAAACGGAAGGCAGGAAAACAATTGTTCTTTTCCCTTTTTTCTGATCTTCAGACAGGATATATAAAAACCGTACGTTTTCATGTATAAACTGCTGCACCAAACGTCCAAATGTCTGTACACGTATTCACGTACGTTCCAACTGATTGATGCTGCGAGCTCATGGTCCACATTCTGATTGTTTGATAGATTGATGTTGCAAAACGTGATGAGCTAGCTTCTTTTTGTGGGTACCTTATTGTACGTGTTAGAAGTAATCTTATTTCTGTTACTTAGTTATATCTAAATCCGTATCTATGTACACATTGTTATCGTATACATAGAAGTCGAGTCCATATTAGTGTCTGTAGTCGAGTCCAGTTCTAATCTGTTTCCGAGTTATATATTTTTCCATTTCTTAGTCGTTGTGTTGGGTATAAAAGGAGAGCAATGTAATAAGAGAGGTACACACACAGAGCGGGATGATACGATCGATGTGATCGAAACAAGAGGGAGGGAAATAAAGAAAAGCGGGGTGCTTTGTCTCCCGAAAATTATCGAGTTCGACGTGTTCGCAAACGTGGTCATAAACGAGTTACAACCACGGCGATCGAGCGGAGGTGTCTGCAGGAGCAGAAAACGTGGTCGTAAACGAGTTACGACTACGGTCACGAAGCAGAAGACGTGATCGTAAGCTTTATGACCACGGCGGTCGATAGAGCCTTCAACGTGGTCGTAAGTCACAGCATGGTCGTAATCGAGTTACGACTACAGTGATCGAGCGTTACTACGTGATTGAAGGAGCGGTTATGAGAACGAGCAACGCAACGTGAACGTGGTCGTAACTCTCATCAGTTGAAGTTACGAGTACGTGGTTGGAGTAAGTAGACGTGGTCAGAACAGTCACAACGTGGTCGTAGCCAAACTTTGGTCATAAATCAACTCTGCGTAATCATAGTGACTGCAGAGAGAGGCGAAACTGCAACAGTATGTATATGCTTAACCCCACCTGGGGTAATATACCACTCATGCATGCATGATGTTTGGTATGTTTTGGACTTTTGTCATGGCCTTCGTCTCAAAAGATCAAGACAGAACTAGCTAGTGCGGTTAATTCTCTTAATTAACCCGCACGCACATACGAACTGATCATCGGTTGGGCCTTTGCTGCTTCTTGGCATCTCCGGAACTAGCTGAAACGGCGCCAGGCGTGCAACGTTTTTACACCAGAAAGCTCCCTATCGCACGCACATACAAATTGTCCTCATCCAATGCTCTGGAAAAATACATTTTTGTTCACATTATCCCACTCGAAATATCTGGAAAAAGTACACTTAATTTCATCTGTTCCAATTTAGGGCACAGTGACACATGCCAAGCCAGCATGGATGGAGACATGTGAGTATAGGAGGCTGTTCTTGTATTTATCTTTCTTCCTTTTGTAACAACAGGTGATTTAGGTCTCGTTTGGCAGAGCTCTAGCTCTAGAAAATCTGAGCTGATCATCTATAGCTCTAGGAAATCCTGGATCTAAAGTTGCAGGCATGTTAAGTGTATTTACATGACTCATTTCATTTATATTATATATTAAATAAAAATATTTAAATCACTTTAATTTAGTCAACAAACTACAGATTCAGCATAGATCTCGGAGTTAGAGCTGTGCCAAACGGGGCCTTAAAGTTCTTTTTTTTTCAATTTTAGGTAAGTATGAACAAATGATGAATATAGTTTGAGTAAAGGTGTGCTTCCTAACTAGTTACAAAATAAAGTAAGGTGGATTTCAATTGTGAGTCACCAAATTAAATAAATGGCATTCCACTCACTAACTATTGGTTCATTCAGGCATTCTAGAACTCAAGATACAAAAGAAAAATCCCCAACACATTAACTACCCGACAAAGTCAAATAACAAAATTGAGGTAATATATTCCTAGATGCAAGTAAGCAAAAACAACCCGACTACTACCAAACAAGAAGCAACTCATAAAACTACTAACTTAAATCACAAAGTGACAAGTTTGGATCTCCAAATCAAAAAGATTAGGAACTAATTAATCAAGTAGCACAAAGACAGTAAGTTGCCAGGTCAGCACCAGCAGTTTGTTACAGTTATACAGTGTAATATGCAGCCAAGAGTGGCTGCAAGAACCACAAGGCAGAAGATGAGAAGAACATCTCTTGCTTCTCCTCCGTCTACTTGTCTGTAACTGTAATAGTGCAATCCAAATCCAAGAACTTTTTATCAGTTAAATTCCGGACAGAATTCGTGGGCGCCCACCTGCCTCCTCTCCTCTCCTCTCCTCTCCTCGCAGTGTCCAGACATATGCTGCTCCTGGCATTATTTCCTTATTTCCTTGCTTCTTTTGCTCTGTTTGGTTGGGCGCTGCTCTCTCCACCTCGAATCCTTCTCCGCGCTCTCCCCTGTCGCGGCCGTTGTGTTTTGCTAGTTGGGGCCCGACCGTCTCGGTGTCCGGGCTGGTCTTAGCGCCCGCCGCGTCAAAATTTGATCTTGGCGAGGTCTTCGGGAGGAGAGGTTGAGTCATTGGTTGGGATTTTCGTGGCTCTAGGAATCTGTGGCCCGTTTCTGTCCGGTGATTTCGGTTTGTGTTATAGTCTTGGAGTTCCGAATTGAAGTTTCCGCGCTGTGCTTCTTCGCGCTTCGTTGTTGGACCCATTCTTGTTCTCTGCGAGTATCAAAGCGGTGGAGGCGTATTCTTCTGGGAGAGAGGAGCTGCTTGGTGGGGAGATTTGGTTGGAAGCTTAGTGCCTGTATTATAAGCTACAGCTCCAGTTTTTCTATTGATGCAAGAATTGAAGGTGGGAGATGTTGGTGTGGAGGTCTGAGATTGAATTTTGAGTGAGAGATCAAATATTGTACTTGGTCCTGTTGGAGGCTGAATGCTTATTGGTAAGCTAAATTTCCATTTTGGTTGATGTAAATACTGGAAGTGGAGGGCTTGGTTCCTGGGGCTGTGTTGGTGTGAGGATTTGAGGAGCTGTGGCTGAGGTCAAAAGAGATCTATGGCGTCGCTATCAGAGAGTGAGGGCACAAATAGGGGGAGCATGTGGGAACTAGATCAGAACCTTGATCAGCCCATGGATGAGGAAGCAGGCAGACTGAAGAATATGTACACAGAAAAGGTCTGAAGTTTCTCTTCTTCAATTAGTTACATGTTAAATTTGTTTTATTGCCAAGAATTAAATGTTTTCAGAATTCAGAATAATCGCAATAGATGTAAACTTGGTGACTGCATGTGACTTACTCATCTCATTGTGCACTTTGTATTTTGAGCACATCTAGAACAGATGCACTACTTTGAGATGAATTGTACTGCACGAACATGTACTTTGTCATTTGTAGGGCATGAAGTAAACCGGTTTGATTCATATAATGGAATTACCAATTTCCTAAAGGAGTGATGTTTTAGTTTTACACGGTTTTTGGCTCATCCCACCTTGATGAAACGACTTGCAGAAAATCTTTAGTCCTAAAAACGGATGTTTGTTATTTATTGAAGTAACTAGACTGCTAAATCAATAATTTCTATTGATCATTATTTCCCTTCATGTAGAAGTTCTCGTCAGTTTTGTTACTACGGCTCGCATTTCAGAGCCTTGGGGTGGTCTTTGGTGACTTGGGCACATCACCGTTGTATGTGTTCTATAATATCTTTCCTCGTGGAGTAGAAGACAATGAGGATGTTATTGGGGCGCTTTCCTTGATCATTTACACCCTTACCCTCATTCCTCTTCTGAAGTATGTTTTTGTTGTCTTGCGGGCAAATGACAACGGTCAAGGTGAGATAGCTGATCCTCATAAGGTCTAAGTAACATGTTGTTTCTTATCTTGGTACTTTCAAAAAAAAAAGCTGAACTCATCTCAAATTTGTGATTTCTACACATTAACCAACACATTAGAAGTTTATACGTGACAATGATTTGTGAACAGCGCATTTTATATATAGCAGAATGCCTCTATAGTCAGGAGGGATGCCTGATTGACTGCTAAATTTTATTCTTCAAATGACGAAACTTTTAGCCTGAGATCACTTTACTGTTGATCAATGTTGCAAACACTGTTGCTTGTGCAATTCTGCTTCTTCTTCACTTGATAACTTGTTTGCATATTTTGAGAGATGACAACTTACTTTTTTTTTTCTCACAGGTGGTACATTTGCCCTTTATTCCCTACTATGCCGTCATGCAAAGATCAGCACCATACCCAACCAACACAAGACTGATGAGGACCTAACGACATATAGTCGGCAAACTTATGAGGAGAATTCACTAGCAGCAAAAATAAAGATATGGCTAGAGGCACATGCGTATAAAAGGAATTGTCTTCTTATTGTTGTTCTCATTGGTACTTGTACAGCTATTGGAGATGGAATCCTTACTCCTGCTATATCAGGTACTCAGCTTAATTTCTTCTAAATCAATACTCAGCATCATATTCTTCTTAGTAAATCCAACGAATCTTGGAATCTGATTTATGATTTCGTGTTTTTCACAGTTCTTTCTGCATCAGGTGGAATAAAAGTTCAAAATCCGAATATGAGTACCGGTAATGTCGTGTGTTCAATATGGTTTATTCAGATCCTTGCATACTGTAACTTCTGTAATTTTTTTAGGTAGTGTTAGTAAGTAGAGGAATGTTCTTGCTGCAATGATGAAGGAATCCAGTGCATGTGTATCTGTTTTATGTGTTATGTTCTGATATGCATCAGTCTTCCTTCTTGATCTTAATACAAGTATCCCAAAATCCAATCTAATAATCTATCTTTTACATTAATTGATGTTGTAAAATCGTTTGATCTTTGGTTTCCTCTGCATCTGACAGATGTTGTTGTACTTGTTGCTGTGGTCATCTTAATTGGATTATTTAGCATGCAACACTATGGTACAGACAAAGTTGGATGGCTCTTTGCACCTGTAGTGCTCCTCTGGTTCATTCTAATTGGAAGTGTCGGAGCATTAAACATACACAAGTATGATAGCTCCGTGTTAAAAGCATACAATCCAGTCTATATATACCGGTATTTCCAACGGCGAGGGAATTCTGACAGCTGGACCTCTCTGGGAGGAATCATGCTTAGCATCACAGGTCAGGCCTTTTTATACATTTTTAGCAACAGTGTTTACCTTCGATCGACTTATTGTAGATCCATTGTAACATAAAGCAAAATATTTCTCTCTTCAGGAACTGAAGCATTATTTGCTGATCTATGTCATTTTCCTGTATTGGCCATTCAGGTAACATGTCTTCAGTGAGGCATTGCCATATATGTATGCAGTTGTGTGCTCACTAAACTAAACACGTTTATTTGCAGATTGCATTCACCTTGATTGTATTCCCATGCCTTCTACTGGCATACACAGGGCAGGCTGCTTATATAATTTCCCACAAGGATCATGTGGCTGACGCCTTTTATCGCTCCATTCCAGGTCCTTATCTCCAACACATCCTGTTCACTAATCTTAAAGACAGAGGTGTCAATGTGCCACCATATCATGTCTACAGGGTGCACGTTGGCGTAGTGTGTACCCATTATTGATAGTGCATACTGTGTTCTAGTGCTGTATGTAATATGGTGCTCATAGTGAGATGTTTAATCATTGCAGATGCCATATACTGGCCAGCCTTTGTTATAGCAACTGCTGCAGCGATAGTTGCTAGTCAAGCCACCATATCTGCAACCTACTCGATAATAAAGCAAGCTCTAGCACTTGGCTGTTTTCCTCGTGTAAAGGTAGTCCATACCTCGAAGAAATTCCTTGGACAGATTTATATCCCTGACATCAACTGGGTACTCCCGATTCTTTGCATTGCTGTGACTGCTGGATTCAAGAACCAAAGCCAGATAGGAAATGCATATGGTAAGGTTTGCTTTTTATATGAATTTTGATGGTACATATTTTTGCATGGCATGGAATGATAAGAACTGACATGTTGGCATTCTGATGCAACTTTTCCATGCTAAAATTTCAATATTTTTACAAACAAAGTGCTAAATATTGGACTAAATTTTCAAAAAGCTCATCCTAATTCATTTCAACTATGGACACGATTGGCATTTTGTTGACAGAAATATTCTGAAATCCCAATGATGCAATGTGCATTCCATATTTCCAACACTATGTAGAATATACTCCCAAGCTTGGAGAAGATACATAGACAATTAAAAAGAAAGATTGATATGGAATAGTGACACTGACTGCAAATAGAAGACCAAAGTTGTTGTGAAGTGAGAACAACTGTTACTGAATTTTCATGATATAATCTGCATTTCATACATTAGATGACATCTGATTTCCATTTAATGTTGTATGAACAGGGACTGCAGTGGTTATGGTTATGCTAGTGACAACATTCCTCATGGTACCAATAATGCTGCTGGTGTGGAAGAGTCATTGGATTCTTGTCGTCACCTTTATTGTGCTCTCTTTGATGGTGGAGGTTCCCTACTTCTCAGCTTGCATATTAAAGATCAACCAAGGTGGTTGGGTCTCGCTTGTCATTGCAACAGGCTTCTTCATCATCATGTATGTGTGGCATTTTTGCACTGTGAAGCGGTATGAATTTGAGATGCACAGCAAGGTCTCAATGGCCTGGATTCTTGGCCTCGGCCCAAGCCTTGGTCTGGTCAGGGTTCCAGGGATAGGCTTTGTGTACACTGAGCTGGCAAGCGGTGTCCCGCACATCTTCTCCCACTTCATCACCAACCTTCCTTGTAACACCCCCATTTCTGGGAGTATTATGAAACCCTCGCAGCTGCCCAGGACTGTTCAACTGCGAGTACGTTCCATGAGTGTATCACATTGCCAACACAAGCTTAAGCGCAAAAGCGAACTTTATTACAATGTAAAGGCTAAAGCCAAGCATTACAGTAGGCCAATGGCCTTTACTTACATTACAGCAAAAGATGCCACAGGCACGCCTGAGCGGAGAACGACCCTAATTCCACGTTTTATCAACCTCGTACGGGATCATCCCTTCATCTTCTCGCATCCTCAAAATTAGTTGGTTCTGTTTATGTTTTTAGCAAGCATGAGTACTACCACTTGTACTCAACAAGTCACACGGAGCTTAATAATAATTTCATGCATGGTATATCAAGTAAAGGGGATCAAGTCTATTATTTTATGTGGATGCAGTTTTAGTTGGAAACATTTGAAAACTCTAAAAAGGTACTTCATTAAAGTAAAGGGGGGGGGGGTTCAAGCTTGATTACCATTACTCAATATTACCAAACCATTCCAAAACTACTTATGCCTTGATACTGGATTCACCCACTAAACAAACCGTTCACGGAAGCACGGCGTATTCGAATACCATTTGTCATGACTTTGCAAAGCTGCCCTGCTTTACCCACAAGATCCCTTAACTCCGGCCAGAGAGTTAAGACAACAAGGATGTTCACTGCTCAATTCTTTGTGTAGACTCCGCCCAGTAGGTGTTCAATCTCAATAAGCTCGGATGACCCCACGGATCTCGTCCGACTCATCGCACCCTACCGTTGTATGGTTAACCACCTCCCATACGAACTCACCCTCTGTCTCCCCTTTCCGATGCTGAGAGGTTCAATTGAAGTTGAGCGACTACTAAGCGGGTTTGACTAAGTCAAGTTTGACCAAGTCAACGCTTGTGGTTGGGCGGTTACTATGTCCGTTACTCAGCATAAGGGTCTAGTCCTTACATTTTAACTGAGGCATCATCCACGCACAAACCCATATTCAGTACACACTGTACTGCCACCAATCCACAACCAGCCTCCACCCTAGGATAAGGTCTTCGGATCCATCCCTGCGATCCTCGCCTACCCTAGATCCACTTTCCAAAATTCTAAACCAACAAAGTAAGTCTTAATAGTAAATGGATGTGATGTCCCTAATTACGATGATAATTTATAGCTTATATTTTATGTGACTAAGTTTGTCAAGGTGAATATGGCCTTCAAGTTAAACTGGGCTTTTGGGTGGTAGGACATAGCTATTATCATGTCATTCTAAGCATTTATTATACATAAAATAACAGTGCGCAAATAACATAATGAAAATACAGTAAATAAATAACTTAGGGAATGTAGGATCAACATGTTCAAAAATATGTGTGACTTGCCTTGCGGATCTTCGATTTCGATTATTTCGTATTTTTTAGTGGTAGTGCGGACTTGAGCTTTTCCTCCTGCTCTTGCGAAATCTCAACTTCGTAGACTAACGCAAAACAAATAAATCAAATCAATTCCACGCCCGAAGGAATGAACAAAGAATAAAGGAAATAAAAGAATAAAGAAAATTCGAAAAACTCCAATAAAATGGGATTTCTGGTTTATAGGAGGGCTTTATGGGGAAATGGGTCTTGGATTTGGGTTGGTGGGCTCGAAACGAATCCGGGAAGTATAAATATGCATTTTTGGGTTTGGGTCAAGTACTATTCATCGGGCTCATTGCACTGTTCCTCGGGTTCGGGTCGGACTCGGCGAGTTGGCTCGGTCGAACCGCGTCGCTCAGGCTCGAGCCGGCTGGAACGGGCGCGGGGCGCGCGGCTGGGTCTAACCGCGTCGGTGCGGCTCGGGTCGGTTGCATCGGGCGCGGCGGCGGACGCGACTCAACCGAGATGGAGGCTCGGTCGGGTGAGCAGCGCGCGGCGCGGCGCGTCCGGGCGGCGAGTGCGTCCGAGCGGCGCGGGCGACGCGGGGGAACGGCTTGGTCTAGCCGGGTCGGGGCGGGGCGGCCGGAGGAACAGTGCCCAGGGCACTGTTCTTCTTCTTCGTTGGCACGCGCGCGCGCGGAGAGGCAGAGGAGGGTGGCGGCGGGGCTAGGATGAGTTGCGACGGAATCTAAGGGTATGGAGGGGTTCGTGGTGGTGAGTGGGACTCATTTTTGATGGTTGGGGCCCCGGCGGAGGTGGCGTTCGCCGGCGGCGAGCTCCTCCCTTCTTGCGGCAATTTTGAAAGATGTGGCGACTGGGAGGCTCTTGAGGCATTTGGGCTGGTCCTAGAGCATCACTAGGGCTTAGGTGAGCTAGGGGAGGGGTTGGCCGAAGCTCAAGAGGCCCAGGTTGAGCTGTCCACGGGCGGGGGTGGCGGCGGTGAGAGGGTGATCGGCGCCGGGGAAGGTGGGGGTTCGGGAGGCTAGGGCAGGGCTTTGGGGAGGCTTTAGGGGGCTCGGGGATGCTACTGGAGGAGGGAATTGGAGAGTGGGTGGCCGGAGAGGAGACATTGAGTTAGGGCACGGATTTGGGGATTTTCGGGATTACCGGAGTTGGGAGGGAAGGGGGACGTTCGGGGGTGGCTGGTGAGCTTCAGGGGTACTGGTGGGTCTCAGTGGAGGAGCTAGCTCGGCTTAAATAGGTGAGAAAGGCGGTTGGCGCCAGAGAGGGGAGGAGATATTTTGGCGGCGGGGATTAGGGCTTAAGGCATGCCGGGCTGGCTTGGGCGTGGTGAAGGCGATGGTCAAGAGCTCGCGGCTCTTATTTGTGCTGGTATTTCTTCTTTGTGAGGAAGACGCGGAAGGAGCGAGAGAGGCGCGCGAACGGCATACGGCGTTGCCACGCATCGCCGTCGGGTCCCAACGGGGTCAGGGCATGGCAGGGGATGGGGTACGGCGGACTGACAAGCCGGGACAGGCTGGCAGGCGCTCGAACTCGCGGGAGGAATCGGGACGGCTTGGCGGTGAAGAAACGGGGACGGCGGCGATTTTTGCCGGATGGCCACAGTGCCAGGCCATCCCCTCCGTCCAGAGCGGCAATGGCAAGGATTAGAGGGTTGATTTGCTTCTAGATTCGTGCGGTTTAGGGTTATGGAGGAGATGGGCAAAGAAGAAATGAAAATTCAAATCAAATTTTGATTTTGACAAAATTTTGGTTTGTTTCATTCCTGCTATCCACTCGGTTGTTGTCTTCGTCTGTGTCAAGTATCTTCCAGTCTATACTGTCCCGATCGAGGAGCGGTTTCTTGTGAGGAGAATTGGGCCGAAGAACTTCCACATATTCCGTTGTGTTGCAAGGTACGGATACAAAGACCTCCACAAGAAAGATGAAGACTTTGAGAAGATGCTCTTTGACTGCCTCTTGCTCTTCGTCCGACTTGAGAGCATGATGGATGGTTATTCTGATTCCGATGAGTTCAGCGTGCTGGAGCAGAAGACTGAGGGATCAATCAATAATGCATTTCTGACTGAGAAAACTAGCAACACAATGTGTTCCAATGGTGACCTGAGCTACTCATCACAGGATTCTATTGTGCCGGCGCAGTCACCCCTCAGGGGGAACAGTCTATTGAGGTATTCAAGTCAGGCCAGCCAGACGGTCGGTGACGAACTGGAGTTCTTGAACCGGTGCAAGGATTCTGGTGTTGTGCACATTCTAGGGAACACCATTGTGCGCGCTCGGAGAGATTCAGGGATCATCAAGAAGATCGCCGTGGATTACATGTATGCTTTCTTGAGGAGGATCTGCAGGGAGAACAGTGTGATATTCAATGTTCCTCATGAGAGCCTGCTTAATGTTGGGCAAATATACTATATATGAAACTTTAATTTTTCGTTCGATTTCTGTTGGATTCCAAGTGAGCAGCTCTGATGTAGCACTGCCCCATGGAGGGGGAGGGGGCGGATGTCAATTGTAAATAATCAGTTGTTCATGGAGTTAGAGCTAGCTTCATATTTAGTTCCTAGTCTTTTTGCATATTTCAGGCAGTATTCATGCTGCAGATCGTCATGTTTTGAGTTGTAACTTTGTAAGATTCAAATCTTTCTTTGCCGTGATATCGGCCTCCTGCGGAAGTGCGGAGCTAGGGGGCTAACAAGCCGGGCCACGTCACCTTATTTTCCTGCGCCGTAGGATCTAGATCAGACGGTTCGATGTACTACGTGGAGCTGGTTGCCCTAGCCAAATAAAAATTAGCCAGAGATTCCTCCTCTCCCACTCCCAACGCTGCCTCCTCTCCCCTCGACTCTCGACTCCACCCGTGTGGCACCACCGACGCCTTCCCGAGCCACCGACGCCGGCACTTCAAGCGCTAACTTCAAAGTCCATGGCATTTCATGTTGGAACTAATTTTGTTATTGATAGTGGTCGGTATTGAGTACTCGTGTGTCGAGTACTGTATAGGCGGTGTTGAGTACTTGTGTGACGAGTACTATGCAGTCGGGTGTTCGATTACTGTGGTATCGGTGTTTGAGTATCGTGTGTCAAGTACTAGGTAGTCGTGAGTAGAGTACTCGTGTGTCGAGTACTGTAGTTGAAGATCCTGGAGTCAGAGAGCACTCGGAGACTCCGGGTAGAGTACTCGTGTGTCAAGTATTATCTAGTTGTATAACCGGTCGTAGCTATAGTGAACCGCTCTCTTATGTCTCTCTTATTTTTGATTGATGTGTTTGACTTTTGTTTAGCTTTGATCTCTCTTCTTTCTCTCTTGTGATCTTTCTGTGCCAAGAACGTGTAAGAGATGAAGATAATCCTTAAGAATATATCTCCACCCATCTAGCCACTTTGATATCAAGATTCACAAAGAAAACCCGATTTTACTTGATTTTGACCTCTTTAGTCCATCTTTTGATCCGAGGGCTTTTGGCTGGGATTCTTTAGTGTTCTAGATTGTTGTGACATGTGAGAATACATTTAGAGCCATCTTAGCCATATCTACCCACGAGTAAATCATATTCACCGCTTGGGGTTTTGACTCGGTTTTGGTGCAACTTTCAACAAACTGAAAAAGATCTCAACTTTGACCATGATTTTTATAATCGTTTATTGGAATAAGTTTCTGACATTCTAGAGTAGATCCCTATAAATTTTTATGTCATTTTGGATCTACGGATCAAAAGTTCTCTCAATTTTGGATTCTGAAACCGTGCTGAAAATACTGTTCATTCTGATTTTACTGTAGTAGTGAAAGTACCGCAGTTACTGTAGCAAGTGGTAGTACCGCAAATTTAATTGCGGTAGTTCTGTTTTTTTGCTAAAATTTCTTGAGTTTTCAGTGTTTTTGATCACTGGTTTTTATGGTGGTCTTCCATTCTAATCTTCATAGTTCTGTAGCTATTGAAGTGACGGATTTGTGAATATTTGGAAGAAAATTTCAAAGCACCATTCACCCCCCTCTGTTGCCATCTTCGGTTTTTCAGAATGTTTTCTCCTTCAGCAGTTCAGCTGCATAAGCTGATGTATCACTAGTGTCACTGCTGGGAAGTGATCTCCACCTTGTCCCAATCGACCTACTGACGGGCTAGTCGGTTGGCCTGATAAGGACTATAGGCCAAGGAAAGGCCATGTCTGCAGTTGCATGTATAGATCTCCATCTAGATAGGGCTATCCATATAACTCTGAGATAGAGGAATGACATGTGTACCTCTATAAGTTTAGACTTAGATAAGGGTATTTATATAACAAACCTTCTTATGATTATATATAAGTGCCTTAGGACGCCAAGGAGAGCAAAGCTCTCTTTTTCAAATAAATTCAGGTAGCACATATTTTTATCACGGTCTTTACAGTTTGTATGACTTTGAATAGCCTCTGAGATGTCTCCTCGTAACCCCTTACTTACTGTTTGGCCTATAATTAAAACAGCCACCAACAATTTTATCGCAATAAGCTGCACTTGAATTTTGGAACGACTAAACATTAAGGCTCGAGTGTAGCGTCCTGATTATGACAAGAAGAGATTCACGAGGTGAGGGAATGGAGAAAATTATACTTCTGAAATGTTACGATCTCTTATGGCATGCAATGACGGAGACATTTTGGAGTTGAATGGCGCCTCCAAAGCACCAACCAACAACGCGCGATCGATCGTTTTCCAGAAAAAACGGGGTCCAGCGCGCTGCCTGAAAGTCGGCATCTGCTAATCTTTCTCAACCAACCATACGGAATCGCACTGTACAGAGGCACAGCCGGTAGCTACGGAGAACTGGATTCCTTCGTGCTTCCTCTCCTCTTGGTTGCCCTCCCGTTTGCTCTTGAGAAATCAGAGCATCTCATTCGTTTGGATTGGCGATTGTTAGATAAGTTAATCCACGGTCGGTCCTCGGCTTTTGCCTTGATCTGTCTGTCTGTTTGCTTTGTTTATTCTGTCTGTCCCTGTCGCATTTGTGATCTGCTCATGAAAAATGCAGGTGCGATTTTGTGAGAATCAGACCAATAATTGAGTGAGACCATCACGAGGACTGACGACTTGCTATCAAAATCCTTTTTTTAAGTTGCGGCTGGTAACTTATATATGTTAGTAGTTGATGTTTTTTTGACTTTAGTGTGAATGTTTATATAAATAAACCGAATACTGATAAGTTATTTTAAAAATCCGCTTTGAAATAATGATAAAAATTATCCTATTTATTTGTTCAAAGATATTATAAATTATAAAAATTGACATATTTATTTATTTCAAAAAACCATAAATCGTGAGCCATAATTCATATGCAGAAAACAACTAAACCAAAGTTTATCTCGTCCGCACGGCAAAAAAATTGATTACGGCTAGACCTGAATTGGTAAGGTAAGTAGAGGGCACAAATGCTAGTAATGCAGCAAAGCTGCCACACCATGCGGGTAGAAGCAGAAAGCACCTCGAATGAAAGAAACTTCTTCACTAGAACAGCAGCACAAGAACAAAAAAACATTATGGAGACTGGAAATAATGCCTTTTGCCTCATTTACATAGGCAATAAAAAACAAGCCAAAGAGAGCAGAGACAGTACTGTCCTGTACGAGTGAGATTCCAAGCTGACAAGCAAGCAAGAAAAGGTTCCACCAAGCGGCCCTTATCCAGTAGTGGCGCAACCATGCCATTCATTCGTTTTTTCCAATCAGCAGAGTGCGAAAATATTTAATACTTCGAGGACGCTGTCACAGTCGACACATGACACACCAGCGCATCGCATTCACAGGAGCAAGGAAGGAAGCAAACGAAGCCGCAGTAAACGAAAGCTGCTGCTTTTTTCTTCTCCTGCTGCTCCTAGTGCGCGGAGTGGAGCAGTGGAGCCACCTCGCCTTTTTCCTGTTTGCTCTTCGCGAGTCTCCTCCTCTCCTACTCCCAACTACTTGGCGGCGACGACCTCTGCGCGAATCGAGCTCCATGGCCTAGCGCGAGCTGGTGACCGGTGCGTTCTTGCTCCGCTCCTTCGTTTCTTGGCCCGTGCAGTTTGCTAGCTCGTGTGCTAACTAGTTTGAGACTTTGAGTCAGTTGGTGCGAAATAGTTAGTTTTAGCTAAATTTACTGTGTTTTACGGGGGCTCGTTGTGTTTCGTGGAGGTTAGCGTTTGGATTGTTAAGAACATGGACATGCTCTTGATAGCATGTGATTGTTTTGGTGGCTCCTGTGCTGCTTGGTTAGGTAATCTGTGTGAGGGTTTGGATCTGGATTCTGACTGTACAAAAGATAGGTTCTTGGCGCTTGTGTGTGATTTGTTCAGTAAATTGAGTAAGATATCAGCTCGAGACTAGATTTTCTTTTTCTTCTTGAATTGTTTGGTTTTCTACAGCTCCGTGCCAGTGTGCGATCTGGACAGTAAAATAATGAAGGAACTGAGAGACGCCAATTTTTTCCCTAAAAAACCAAGACCTATTACACAATTCACTGCTTCTTCTTTAGCTAATTTTCTAGTGTTCAGAGCTTTGTGTTGGAGCTGTGCGCTGCTAATCTCCAAAGAAAGTTGTTAGGTAGGTTTGGTAAGCTATCTACAGTGTGCGATTTAGATTGACTCGGCATCTTGCTAAATTTTAGCCCTCCTGTCTGATCTTATGTGACTAGCTGCTTCTATGAGGCCCAGTAGTTCACAGCAAACATGAAACATGGGCATAGTTGGTCATCCCTAGGATGGCATAGTTGGTCATGTTGGATCGTAAGGGACTTTTTCACCCCAAAAGCTAGCTAATGAGGTGAGAAACTCTCTCACTTTTAAGTTAGGTCTCTTGTCCTTCCACAACCAATAAGAGACTATTCTAACAGGTCATCCCTAGGATTTGCCCTTTTAGGAGGTGAGACTGTGACCTTCTATCAGTAGTTGAATCGAGGTGAGTGAGGAGTGGATTAGAACAAGTCCAGTTTCCCTGGTTCATTTGGAGCCCAGTTGTCTGAACTTTGAAGTTCATGTTCTGCAAGGACTTTCTATGTGGTTCTCCCATAGCCTTGTGCCCTCACTTTCCTAGCAATAGACTTGAGGCAGTGTAGTCAACAAAGCACATGAATGCTCGACTGCTTGTAACAAAGCCATTTTTTGCAATAAGCTCCATGTAATTATGTGCTTCATCTAAACACTTAGCATTTCCTTGCATGAGTTAGGAGGTTTTAAATAAACAGGATTTTGTGGATTGCACTATCCAAACGGGATATAGACCATGAATTCCAGCGAGTGCTCTCATCCTACAACACGAAGTGGGATTGTCAGGGCAAAACCCACTGTCTTGGTATGGAAATTTTAAACTTTCTTTTTGGTCTGTTTAACTGTTCAGTCCTATTTGACAATTTTGCCTAATTCCTACTTCTTACTTACCTGCCTAGGTTGATAGCAAGAATGAGCTTGCCGGGGAGGGGTTACCTCATGGTTGGTTGAAAGAATACAGGCCTAGAAAGACCCGATCTGGATCTAGAAGCAAGGGTGACATGGTAAACTTTAGTTCCCTTGATTAAATTGTGAAAATATCTTGATAAGTTTCGTCAGAGGGACCTTATTTTTTGTAACAGTTATTTCATATACATTTATGGTTTCCTTCTGATGCCTGTTGCTTCCACAAAGAACCTACAAAGATCCTAACAAACAAGTGGTTGCTAATGATTTGGTGAAGAGCAACCCCTTAACTCCTCATTTGCACTAGGATTTATGCAGTTTTCTTTTAGCGGAGCTTACACCATGTTGCGATCTTACGATCACTCCCAGGATCCGTATGACCACCTTGTAGTCGCTACGACCACTCACTGCAGTCGTACGACCACGTTGAAGAGGTTACGACGACCTCCTGAGTCGTTACGACCGCTCTGCTGGTTCTCCGACCACGCTGACAGTCGTTACAACCATGTTGCGACCCCTCCGATCACGCCTCGCTGCTCCGACCACGTAGTTGTAACTTCAGCAGAAGTTACGACCACGTTCACCGCCTCTGCACTGCACTTCCTTCGACCACGGTCGATCACCGTAGTCGTAACCCGATTACGACCACGTTGTGA
The DNA here is from genome assembly GCA_036346575.1 of Dendrocalamus sinicus. Taxonomy (NCBI): domain Eukaryota; kingdom Viridiplantae; phylum Streptophyta; class Magnoliopsida; order Poales; family Poaceae; genus Dendrocalamus; species Dendrocalamus sinicus. The sequence goes on from CM070652.1 coordinate 4,336,466, forward strand.
TACTATCGACCACGTCGAAGGCTCTGTCGACTACTGTGATCGTAACTCTTTACGACCACGTCTCCCTGCTGTGGTCGCTTATGACCACACCTTCTCGCTGTGGTCGTAACGCTTACGACCAGCTGTGACCATGGTCATAACTCCTTTACGACCACGTCTTCAGCACCTGCGAACACCTCTACTCGTTGCCGTGGTCGTAACTCTGGTTACGACCACGTTTGTGAACACAATGAACTCAATAGACTTCCCAAAGCCAAATCGCTCCTCTTCTTTATTTCTTTCTCTCTCGATCACATCTATCGCTACGATCACCCCGATCGCTCCTCTCTTTTGCCTTGCCTCTCGATCACACCGATCACATTGGCTTTCTCTTCTTCTCTTGTTACATGGCTCTGCCTTTTATATCTCGCTCTACGACTTCGACTTGGGTTCAACTATGACTACTACGACTCCACCCCGGACTCGATAATCCGACTCGAACTCGAATACGACTACGACCACGATGACTCGAACATGACTTCGATTTCCAACTCTGTTACGACTACGACTTACGACTTTGGCTTCTAAACTGAAACAAGATTACAAACACTAACACACCACTTACCTTTCCTTTTTCACAAGCAATTTGTGAAATTTGCTGATGATATATGGTGTATTGCGTTGCTGTTTGCCAGCTGTCTTTATGAGCAATGCAGTGAAGCTGGGTAAAGAACAACCTTTCTGCAGCGCAAATCTGATATGTACAAGACATGCTTTAATACATTTGTACAAAAACCAAGGACTAGCTATAGCCATGTGAGAGACCAAAATGTAACAGTATTTTGTTGGGATACGGGTATGCTACATTAGCGTAGATTAAAATTTTTCGTATACCAGAAAACCATGCGAGTAAGAGATCATGGAACGTTACCACTAGACATCCAGTGCAGCAGAAGTAGAGTTAAAGCAACTGGTTCAACATAGTGCGTGTTCGTGTGGTAGAAGTAGTCAATCGTCCTTTGGCTAACCGTCTTCTGCTCGCAATCATCCCGACCAACACTACAGTCGTAACAGCGCCTTTACCGAGGTCCACACGTCCAGGGATGGAACGACGTGCATTGGTGTGGTAGCACTAACGCGCACGGTAGGAGTTTTGAGAAGTGTCGGGTAGGGTTCTGAGATCGTATCTCACTCGGAGAGCCTCTTATTGGATCCAATTCGAGTAGAGATCGTATCCCACTTGGAGTCTATCATTCGTACCCTTATCGTTTCAACCCGTTAAGTGTGTGACCCTGTAAATTCATGTATATTTCGCCATAGCCCGAATACTTCTTTCCGGTCCATAAGTCAGTAGCGGTCCCTAGTAGGACATAGCGACTCTCAAATATGCATAAATATCATATCAGATGAATCTATATGGTGCTTATGTATCAGTCACTTTGCCTTACAATATTAGATCGAATTTAAGATGAAAAACGTGTCATTCTATAATAACTTGATTCTTCACTTGAATCTGTAGTGGATTACTTAGTTGTGATTGATTCTTCAACCACATTCGGCATGAATATGCACTTTCTTAATACAATCACATCAAAGGGCTCAGAGATATCTTTCCCGTTATATAGGAGTAAATTCCATCTTGATCGCTCATATTCATCCGCTTATTTCATAGTAAAATCGAAAGTTACCTTTATGATTACTCAATTACGGAGTAATATTTGGTAACCTCTAAGTAAACTATTAAACATGTAGGAAACTATAACGATCTCAGGTCTAAGAATCCTACATACACTATGTATGAGACTAACCGATGACACTTAATAATATAATAATTTCTGCAATGTCTCATGGTAGGTCAATCCAACACCTTGTTGTCTAACATGTGTTCATATTATTGATTGATATCTTCATATCCATGATCTATGAAACATGATCATCAATCAATACATGTGCGGATCTATAAATCATAATTGTCTTATATAATGATATAAGATCAGGAATAATTAGAATAACATCAAGACATAAATAAAGAGTTCCACGAATATATTATATACTTGTTGATCAATATGAAAGACATTTATTCAGGGGACAAAACAATATATTATTCAAATTATCATGTCATATACTTATTGATCAATAAGAAATATATTTATTCAAGAGACAAAACAGCATATTATTCAAATTATCATAAACATAGAAGTGATACAATCATCTCCATGATTGCCTCTAGGGCATATCTTAACATATTTCTCTTTATACTGCTTATGGCATATGTTTGGTTGACAACTGCATACTTTATGGTGCTATGTGGAAATTACCAGTTGGTTAGCGTTTTTCATTGTTTTATTTGTGCTAGGCTGTCACACCAATTGATGTTAGTGCATGTTAGTGCTGAATTAGCATTTTCCTTGCAAATTTTTTTGATTTTTTTTACTCAATTTTGCACATAAAATTTCATTGGACCTTGACACCTAGTTATTATGACGGTATGAACATGAACAATGGAAGCTGCTAACCTCTTACCTGACTTTGAGCCTTAATAGTCCTAGAAGTTAAAGGTCTTAATGAGTTGTTAGTGAATGTATTCTATGTGGATAACAAGTAGTTGACAACTGCTTCTTGAGTTGTTTTCTTACAATAGCTTTAAAGCTCTAGTTCTGCCATAAATTAGTATACTTAGATCTGTATTTGCTTGACATCATTTTGTTTACTCTCTATTTAACCCTTTGTTCTGTAGTTGTAACTGCTCTATTCATTTGATCTCTACAGTTCTATATTGATCCAACCAATGGGTATGAATTTCGTTCTCTAAAGGATGTTTACCGCTATCTTGAATCTGGAGACATCAGTAATTGTGTTATGGTGCCAAACAAGAGAAAAATTGAGGACCTGCATGCTGCAGGGAACCAATCTCAACATGTATGTTCCTTCTCTTGTTTCAGCTACATTATTGAAAGATGGAAAATAACAAGGATTTTAGGTAGTTTTAAGTTTCTCATACAGACCTAAACATCAACATTGTTGTCCTTGATAAACAGGGAAAATATCTGACTTGGATCATGTGATGTGTTCTAGACTTCTAGTCATGCACGATCATAAAATTGAAGTTGCGAACTTCTAGTCATGCACATTTATAAAGTTGAAGTTATGACACATCTTATGGTAAATCATAGTGGTGCCAAACTGCCAATGCCCTCTGATTTTCATTGTATTGTAGCTGAGTGAATTAGAAGGATTTTTGCTTGTTACATATGTTTTATTTTTTCTGTTTGACTATTACGGCCCCCATCTTATAACCTTTATTTTGTAAAATTCAGACAGGACGAACATCAGATTACAGACAGCTAGATACTGCTGATGAGTCTAATCCAGAGAGTATAGAGAATTCTGAAAATATGCCATCATCAGAGCCCAAGGGTGTATCCAAAGGGAAGCTGACAGAGTTGAAGCTTCGGAAGGCAAGAGTGCCCAATCAGTCTCTGGAGCATGAATCTGCTAGAGGAGAAGAAGCAAATGTCGAGCGGAAACCTAAGGAAAAGAATTACAGAACTAAACCTGTGAAACGGATTGCTGCACCTCTTCGAGCATCACCTCGTTTAGCTGCACTGAAAATCAACCAGGATGCAAATAATGTGCCCAAAGATGGACCTGTCAGCACACAGACAGACATTGCCGAGCAGTTACAACCAAAGGCGGCCAAAAATCCTAAACCAAAGGCTAGTTCCTCTTTACTTCCTCAGAAGAAAGATGGAGCACATTCTACAAGTGCTGAAAACAAGTATCCTTCAGCTCCCGACCAAATACTAGGAGTATCTGTTGCATGCACGTTAACAGATGAATGCCAGAATGTGCCAGCTGGGGTACCTGTTCCACCACAACAGGTTGGACTGGTTGAAACAACTGAACTTATGCCCGGATCTGCCCTTTCATCGCTACTAGGAAGTATCTGGTCAGACCCATGCCTTGAGTTTGCATTCAGGACTCTTACAGGTGATATCCCTGTTCTTGACGACACTCTAGCTGTTGCAAATTACTTCCTTCCACCACAGGACTTGAACAAAGGGGCGACACCCAATTGTTCCTCATCTGCTTATGATGGTGCTAGAAACCATGCACAAGTCGACCATGTCAGCCTGCCAAGGACAAGGCCATCAGATAAGCTCTACAGCAGTAGTAGCCGGTTCCCTCCCCAGTAAATTCCATCTGGGAAAATATGCTGCAACGTTCTCAACTGCCAAAAGTGTATCAGAAGGAAGGCTAAGTCGTAGTCATAGGCTTTTTAGTGCTCTTCGTTAGGATGCATATTGTAAGACAGACTGTGTTTGTTGTAACTGTAGTAGAGAATCCATCACTAATAGCCTAATATACCCATCGTATGCTAGACTTGACAATACTTATGTTGTTTGAATTTGTGTAGTAACCTGACTACTAATCCATTTGTTGTATCGTATGGGCAGACTAGAGAGGCTGATAGTACTGATAAAACCCCCTGATTTTCATGGCCGGGGTTTCTACTGTCTGCTGAAAGCCCTCCCAGTTTACTACTACCTGTAACTTGTAAGATATTTTGATTAGCCTAAGTTCTGCACAAATTTAGTCAGTACTTGAGTGTGGCTGGCATCTGTGTTTGTTCTCTGTTCGGTTTGCCACACTGTGGTTGGGTAATAATTGTTGATGGCTGCACCAGTTGTTGGGAGATGCATTGGATGCCATGGAACTACAGATCATTGGTCTTATCTGTGCTTGTCGTCCTTGAACTATTTCCAGAACAATAATCAGACAGCAAAAGAATTTGCTGTTCTGAGAGGTCCACGCACTAACTTGTGAGACTACAAGTAAAGTTTCCCTACGAAATTTGATGTACTGCCCTTTATTAGGCTTTATTGGCTGAAATCTTTGGAGATCTTGTAATAATGCAGATCATCTGTACAATAGTACCGTATCTGCTTAAAAGTTCCTAGCTAGTGCAAAACAAACCTGACAAGGCTTCCAAATGGAGTATATAGATAAAAATTAGTCTATGATTGCTAGTTACTGAAGTTGCAGCTGCCATAATAGGCTAAAGATTCTGCCGATACTATATGACCCCAATATCCCATGCTATCTCATGATAAGATGCAACTTTTCTTGGAACTAATCTTATTGTTACGTGTAGTCGATGTGTCCGAGCTGTGTGTACAGTACTTGGTGTGTTCGAGTACAGTGTTTAGTGTGTTTAATTACTCTGTAGTCGTGTGTCCAGTACTCGTGTGTCAGAGTACAAGTCGAAGATTTGGAATAGGAGAGCAGTCGGAGACTCCGGAGTCGAAGACCGATCGTAGCAGTCGTAGTTGTAACTCAATCTGCGTAGTAGTCGAAGCTACAATTGACCGGTCGTAGCAGTCACAATCGTAAGTCGAGCTGTGCAGTAGTCGTAGCAGTGGTCGTAGCTACAGTAGTCATAACTATAGTGGTCATAGATACAGTGGTCGATGGTTGGTACGCGTAAGCTACAGTATCCTGGTTGTGCTCGAAGATTGGTAGTACCGTATGTGTGAGCGGTACTATTGGAGATGCTGGTCGACAAACTGTGGTCGAAGATGTGGTTGACAAGCTGTGGTCGGTGAAGCGGTTGAAGGCACCGTGGTCGAAGCAGCTGTGGTCGTGAGACATGGTCTGAGACATCGTGGTCGACAAGACGTGGTCAAAGAAGGACTCAAAGTTGGTTAGGTCTGTGTGTAATCGTAGACTTGGTCAGGTTGCAGTGTATTTGTACCAGTTGTATCCACTAGCTGTTAGTTGGTTAGAGGAGCGAGTCTTTTGGTGATGCGCAGTCGTGCGGATCGTGGAGAAGATCTGGACAGTAGCGTGAGAATAGGTACTAGTTGTTAGTCGACTTAGTGCATTCATGAGACTTATTTAAGTCATGTAATCTGTTAAACATTTTGAGATGTTGCGAGTGAATAACAGAGAGAAGAAAAAGGCGTGTGTTGCAGAAAAAAGAAGTCTCTCCTGTGTTTGTTTGTCTTCCCTACTGAGTGCATGTGTCGTTCTAAGGAGGAAAACATATGTGTTTTCTTTCGGCAAGTAGCGATCGGAACTGATGGATTCGGTTTCAACTTCTAACAGAATAATGCCCTAATCCACAGCCTTAAGCTACCTCATTCGATTTCTTAAGCTCACAAACAAGCATATTCTCTGGATATGTCGTAGTATATGCCTGCATGGTATATCCAAATCCAAGAGACCTTTTTCTAGTAACTAGGCATTTCTTGTTACTTGCTCTTATCTAGTGCAGCTGTCAAATTTTCGTCGTACATTTCTTATTTTCTTTGTGCGCATACCGTAGTTATACAGTACTTCCCTGACTTTTTGGTACACCGACAACGAATTTTTCTTTACTTGTAAAACTGCTATTACACAGTGCAGAATTGGCCCCAATTCACAACAATGAGACCAATGTACTGACCACCACTAGCGAAAGATCCAGGAAAACCGGTTCCTAATTCTTGTCGAAATGGTTAAAACTAGGGTAAGATTAAACCTCACGATTTTGACAAAATTTATCATGTTGACCAACACTTACTTGCAGCTTATCTTCAGGTTTAGACAAATTTTCAGACTTGAAAAGACCTTACACGGATGGAGTTGGTTGAGGCCAAGTTTATGTCCATCTAGATATTATTCTTTCAGTTTCTTCCTAAAAATATAATTAAATTCCAAAGAATATTCGATGTTAGCTAATCAACCAGGTTCTACAGTTCGGATGTCAGGTTTGTTGCAACTATATATGTTTAGCTTGCATGACAGCGACTTCAGACCTGTGATAATATGATGAGAACTGACTCATAAACTCGTTAGTACTCAGTACACCGTACACCAAAATGCAATGCTAAAGCTGGCCATAACAGCAAAAGAAACCAACACCATGCTCTATTGCTCTTAAATTTTCCTTGATAAGGCCGACAAATTTGGTGTTTTATGGTCCATGATTAACGAAATGATGGAGGCCGACGAGAAAGCTAATTTTTTTGGAATCATTTTTCAGAAGTGGTGAATTGGGAAATGAATGTAAGGTTAAAGCGCCAGCCCTGCTTGTCGGAACAATAAACAGTGAAGAGAAGGCGTCTCAGACAAACTATTGGAAAAGGCAAGCTATTGTGGAAGTTCAGAGTAAAAATATAGTATAGCACCATTCAGGATGGCGATGGGGTGCAGTGCTAAGCGATGGAGCCAGAAATTTATATTTACTAGTTAGAGATCTGTGCATTACAACGGAGTCATAAAAATGGTGAGACGGAACTTACTGCATGGCTAATTTCACACATCAAACATTGGAGAGCAAGCAACAGAGAGAGAAGGGTGGCCAGAATGCCCAAGGAGATGGGGAAAGTGGATCAAATCGGATGATCCAGAGAGAGACGAATGGTCCAGATCAAATTGGATGACTGTAGAGAGGGGAGAGGAGAATGCACTGACGACCACTAACTCCTCTTTATATAATAGTAGAGATAAAAATTTGCATATGTCTCATATATATCCGATCGAGTAGCATAGTTATATAAGCGGTTCGTGAATGACTACACTAAAAGACGGTATGCGAGTACATCAAACTGGGGTTTTTCGGGATGTACCGGAATACCAAACGGTAGCTAAACAAAAAGGAAAAGCTATGCACAGTTTGGAAGTGATCAATTTTTTATTCTCTTTTCTCCGATGGATTTCAAAGAGTTGCTGCGTGTATGCTTGAGTGCTTCTAAAACAACATGCCAAAGCCCCAAAGTACTATTGTTTTCCTGCCTGACCATCATGTCAGCCTCTATCATGCACACCCAATCTGTAAGTGAAAATCTTCTCGTGTGTATTACTAATACTACTGCACCAGAGGCATGGCTGGTTAGTGTAACGCCCCCATTTTTGGGAACAGAAACGTCGAGCCACCCACAACAGCTCAAGAGTTCAGTTGCGGATAGAAGAAATATCATACCTCCTCACGAGCAATTAAAAGAAATTAATTTGATTAAAATAAGACCTAATGGACAACTTTAGTAATAATATGGGCGTCTAAACCTAAAACTTAACTTACATACAGAAGAGCCGAAAAAAACTCCACAGGAACGCTTAGGTGCGGTCGCAACTCTAACATAAAAACTTGCAACATCCTCTTTTTCTCTGGTATCTGTTGTGGTGGAGACATTGCAGGACTGAGTACTAACAACTGTACTCAGCAAATCATATGGAGAAATGCTGTATAGCTACTTGCCAGGATTCTCAAATGATGGGAATATCTAGTTGTTTCATTATGGTGTGGATGCAATTTTATTTGTCAACATTTTTTAAACCCAAAATAATAATAACTTCTCAAAGATTTGGGGTTCCAAAACTAGATTAACAGATCTCAGCCTTTTCAACTCATTTCCAATTCTACTTATGCCTCGCACTTGGAATCACCCATGAACATAGCTTCTTTTACCGGAAGCACGGCGTATTCGAGATACTATCGTGATTACTCCGTAGATTTGCCCAGCTTTTTCCACAAGAATTTCTTAACCCTCATGACTGAGTTAAGAAAACAATGTCGTTTCACTGCTCATCTCTGTGGCTTTCCACTAGACCCCCTTACCCTAGAGCCAGTTTAGTATCTCTACCGGCCAAATGCCAAGTACTTAGCAGCATTATCCAACCAACACATGGTTCTCATGATAATCAATTCCCAAAAACACTTTTACAAAAAATTACTGGTAAAATGACATGTTAAACAGTAGTGTGATATAGTTGAGTTTCCTACACTACTAAGATTATTTAAATAGTAGATTTAGCAATACTAAGTCCTGCCAAGGTGAATATGGCATCAATGTAAATAGGACTTTTTCTGTGATAGGATGTAACTAGATATCATGTCATTCTAAACATTTATTGTATATAAAATATCAGTGCGTAAATAAAAGATAATGGAAATACTGATAAATAAATAATTAACAAAATGTAGGTTCAACATGTTCAAAAACATGTGACTTGCCTTGCGGATTTATAACTTGGACAATTTCGTACTCTTCTGTCTCTTGATCATGAACTTGATCCTGCGTTTCTCTTTCTTGAATTAGTCGATCTTAGACGACATGTGCTAGCGTAAAGTAAGGAAAATAATTTAATTCCACGCTCGAAGAAAATGAGCTAGGAATAAAGAAAGAAAATTCAAAAAATCCAAATAAAATAGCTTTTGGGCTTTTAGGATGGGCCAAAAGGTGAAATGGGTTCGAAACGGTCAAAATGGGTATAAACTTGCATTTTCGGGTCTGGTGAACAGTAACGGGTCAAGTTTCTATTCACTGCGGGTTTCTACTGTTCACACCAGGCGGGTTTACTATTCAATCTGGATTTTTACTATTTTGCGGGTTCGGGTTTCGGCGCTAATGGGTCGGGAGGAACAGTGACTCCACCCGTCACTGTTCTTCTTCTCCACTCGCTCGCGCGTGCAATTGGAAATAGAACAACCGAGCGGCGGTGACCGACGGCACTACAGGAGTTTGCGACGCAAATTGAGACCATGGATGGATTCACGAGATAGCAAAGAACCCATTTTTGGGGTTGGCGGCGACCGGGGAGGCAGCGAGCTTATGAACTCGACACGATGTTTTAGGGCAGCTATAGGAGTGACTATTCTTAAAATTGGTGGGTGTTCGGCCATCTAGGGATGGTCATGGAGGTCTTAGTAGTGGCGGTTTGCACTGAGGAAACTCACAACGAGCTAGCCATGGTGAGGTAGCTAGGCTGGGCGGCGGGTTTCACCGGCAGGGAAGAGGAAGGCTCGACGAGCTAGGGCGATGGGTCGAGGGTGTTTCTGGGAGCAAAGGGAAGCTACAAACGTGTGCAATTGGAAAGTAATAAGCTGTGCAATGAGAATCGAAGTTTGGCTTACTTTGACCAATTCCAACGATCGTCAGCGATGCTCTGGCTGAGGGTTCGATTAAGAGTACTAGGAGGCTCACTGGGCACTGATGCACTGCTCAGGGGTAGCTTGGGGCTTTAATTAGAGCAGAGAGTCGGTTTTGCTTGGGAGAGGGGCAAAGGCGGTGGTGGTGGCAAATTGCGGCCCAGAAACTCACTGGGGTCAAAGGAGGCTGGCAAGGACTGTCAGAGGAGAGGTAGGGTAGCTGGCTAGGTGGCAGTGGTGACAGGAGAGCACAAGCTTGCACAAGGCTTGGCAAGGATGGATGCAGTTTTACAGCTATTGCATTAGAAATTCATATTCTGACAAGGATGAGTATTGTAATGTAGCTTAAATTCTAATGGCACCAGTTTTCTTCCCATTTGTTTGGTAATGGTATTTTTCTCATGTTTTGCGCTGCAACCCTGTAGATTACTATTACAGGTTTTTTTTTTTTTGCTGCCTCTGTCAAACAACAAATCTTTGGAATGCATCATACGATTCTTGACAGAGAAAGTGAGCAATCAATGTATTATGCGCCATTGACACAATGGACAACACATCACCAAACCTCAAGGTTGCAAATCTAAAGACTGGTAGGAAAAGCGATGCTAGCGTAAAGCTAACCCAGCATTGCTTGAAATGATATCTAAACAAAACTTTGCAAGAGTAGATTCCATAAAACATGTTCAGATGATGAGAGACTTCATTTTGATGGAAACAATCTCCAAATCAACACCAGCCTAGCAGGACTTTTAAGCAAAGAAGCATCTGTCTATTACTCATAAATAAGAGTCTACGCTCAGGCTGCAATGAAGGCCTTCTTCCCGCCACCGCCAGTGGATCCAGCTGGAATGACTTTCAGGACGTTGAACCTCACAGTTTTTGACAGGGGCCTGTTGGAAACACAGAATTGATACTTGAGCAACAGACAAAATCATGCTTAATAGTAATTATTGAGCAAACTAAAAGACAGTGGAGTATCATGACATAACAGTACTGTTAGTAATAAAGGCTAGAAGGCTAATAGTGTTTATGTAATCAATCTAGACAAACCAAGAAAGCTGCTTCTTATAAGTTAAATACCAAGTTATGAGAGTATTACCTGCACTGGCCAATGATGACATGGTCACCTTCCTTGACACGGAAGCATGGGGAAATGTGAGCTGGAATGTTGGAGTGCCTCTTCTCGTACCTGCAAGGTCGACAGTTTGTCTTCTAAGTTAGAAATGCCACTGGGAAGAAAAAACATGAGTTTGGAATGCCCCAATAGTTTACTTGCCTCTGATATTTCTTGACAAAGTGGAGGTAGTTCCTGCGAACAATGATGGTCCTGTTCATCTTGGCACTATGGCATGTTCCAGCAATAATTCTGCCTCTGATAGAAACCGTTCCAGTGAATGGGCACTTCTTGTCAATATAGGTCCCTGGAAGGTAATAGAAATTAATTGACTGTTCAACACTTACAAGAAAGTGTACATCTCATTTATGCATCATTCAGGTACATCACAGTACTTGTCAATAATTCAACATATTGGCAACATCATATAAAAAACACCTAGAAATCACCTTCATGGCCCAATAATTTTCCCACATCACCAAAAGAATAACAATAACAAAAATGCCAATTTAAAATTGCCACGCTACAATTCATTCAGTAACAATAACAAAAATGCACAACCACATGTACATGCGGGTACATGCACTATCTTAACCCTCAAAAGTGTCTCAAGATTCGTGCAAGGGATATTCAATTATTAGAAGATGGGATGGTGGTTTGAATTTTGAAAGTTTGCATCAATCTCAAGGTATATTTGACGGTGGTGATAGTATATATACCTGCATATATATACGTGGAAAAACCAAATTCTAACAATAATTTAGTCTTAACAAACTACAATTCTTTAGGTAACAACACAAAAACTATTTAGACAGGAAGAATGGTACAGAGTCTCAATCTTGGACATCCTTCCGCTATCAAAACTAACAATACCCACCTAGGATTCAGAAGACAGAACTGGAAAAGAAGCAGTTGTACCTTCAATTGCTTCCCTGGGGGTCTTGAAGCCAAGGCCAATGCTCTTCCAGAAGCGGTTGCCCCCCTTGCCTGGCTTCTTACCCTTGCCAGATTTCTTTGTGCTAAAATTAACCAGAAAAGCTTTGTTAATACATGTACATTGCTCATAGAGAACAGGAAGCATGGAAGGAGAAGCAAAACCCTCACCTGAGGAAAACCTTTGGCTGCTTGAGGAAAGCCTTCTCAGTCTGCACGATGGGAACAGATGTAAAGCATCAAAAGTACGAAACAATACCTAGAAACTACTTACATCAACTATACACAGTAATAAATGGAAAACCAGTGAACAAATCTGGACCTAATTATTTCAGTAATAAGTTCCACATGAACCATACAACACTCGCACCGTTATCAACGCATTGCTGCATGAACCATGAATTTAAGCACAGACGTATCACCACGGACATGGCATGCTAAAGTGTTCACATGTTAAACGCACACGATTGCGGTAATCAAAATACCATACATAGCATCTCAACATCTCATCAAACTCCAACGCTGATCACGATATACTACAATAACCGTATCCCGCCAATAACCACACGGAGATAGCACAATAACACAGATCAAAACTATACAAAACTATCTCCGAACTAGTACACGCCAAACCACAAAACCTAGTTAAGTTTCTCGTGACCGCAAACTACCAATCCACAAGAAGCATAGACCCGCTCAAGGGGCGCGCGCATCACTGCCTACTATCACAGTGTCACTTGAGATGTGCGAGGCTACCAACTTCGCCTCACTGCCATTCCACGACCACACAAACTCATCCACGGAGAGATCGAGTTTCACAAGGCGACACGCGCATTACATGATATCCTAGAACTGGCCCTAGCAAGTGACGGCAGACCTCTACGGTCAGAGCGGGAGGAGCCTTACCTGCTCCGCCATGGCTGCGCGGTGGGCGTGGAGGCGGCGGCGGCCCGAGGGAGATCCGAAGAGGCGGAAGCGGAGCCGAGACTTGAGATGAGAGGAGGTGGCGGCGCGGCGTACAAACCCTAGGGAGCAAGTTTTATAGCGCAGCGACGCGGTGTGAAATATGCAAAATCACCCCTGTATGTTGGTCAAATGTGTCACAGTCCCTCACGAAGCTTAGATTTTGCGTAAATACCCCTGTAAATGTACTAGAATTGGAAGATCGCTAGGAATCACAGCCCATTAGGCCCATTAAATTTGAGGCCGTTCCAACAGTTTGAGGCCCATATGAGGCCCACCTTCTCCTCTCGCACCCGCGGCCCATCTCCATCCTCCATTTGATCACGCCGTTCGTAGTATGGCCTTGGAGTCTCCTCCAGCCTTCCCCTTCCGTCGCGGCGAGCTCCGGTGGTCAGTGGTGTGGTGAGGCGTTCCCTACCTGCTGGATTTGAGTGGAGTGGAGTGGAGTGGAGTAGAGTAGAGTAGAGATCCGTCTGGAATTCGATTGATTTTTTTTGGCGCTGTTTCACTTTTCTCTAATTCGTTCTGTGCCGTCAGCAATCGAATCCGAATCTATGTGTGAGATTCCATGCCATTCGATTTGTGTATATGAGTTCGTTGCTGGAATTCGAGTTGATTGGCTGTGCTAGAATTTTGTGAAGAAATCCGTAGTGGTGTTTCACTTGTCTTGTGTGTGTAGTTGCTGTGAAATTCGATTGATTTTGGTGTTGTTGCTGCTGCTGCTGCTGGTAATCTCTAACTTGGATTCGTTTCACTTTTCCCTAACCCAAATCTATTTGTGAGATTCCTTGCCATTCGATTCGTGTATATGTGTTCGTTGCTGGAATTCGAATTGATTTGATTATGTTAGAATTTTGTGAAGAAATCCGTAATGCTGTTTCACTTATCTTGTGTAGTTGCTGTGAAATGGCGAATCTGCAGCCTTCCCTCTCCATACCCCCCTCCTTCGCTGGGGCCTCGCCGCCGTCACCCTCTCCGATCGGTGGGGGCAGCGGTGGCGCTGCCGTGGGGCAGGTGGCAAAGGACAGGAAGATGGCGTCGGCCGAGCAGTTGGTGCTCGACCTCTGCGATCCCGAGCTGCGCGAGAACGCCCTCCTCGAGCTCTCTAAGGTTTATCATCACTTCTTCTTCTAGGATTCTAGCACCCCTTCATGAGGAGGGATTTGTGCTTTATGATCTCTAGTTAGGTTTCTGGTGGCAATTTATTGTGGGATTCGGTATATGCCCGTCAATAGGTTGTGCCTTAGTCATGTTGTTCAGGCATTGAGGAATTGAGTGGTTTAATTAGTTTTGGTGGTTTGGTTTAAGGATGTGGCTAATGTGCATTATCTTGTGATCGGCTTTCTATACTGTATTTTGATCAAGATATCAGCTTGTAGACAGTGTTTTGGGTGGCAGTCAAGAGTTTTGTTATGAGAACAAATGTATTTATTTATAGATTACCTTTGTTAGCTCAGACACACTAACGTGAAGTCATGAACTGGATATTGTTATTGCTAAATTAGTTGTTGAGTTGCTAGGGCATTAACTAAATTCCAAAATGAATGGCTTCATTGTCAACAATGCTGTTTTGATGTAGAAATATTTCTCTTCTATAACAACAAATTCATCAACGGTCCTTTTATAGCTAATTAATTCTGTGATTGTTCTGAACTGAACTATTGTAGGCTGCATGTTTTGTCATGAGCATGACATGCCAAGGCATTCGTAACGCCAAAAAAATCAATAACTAAATGCACCCATTTTTCAGAAAAGGGAGATATTTCAAGATCTGGCACCGCTGCTGTGGCACTCCTTTGGCACAGTTGCTGCGCTACTTCAGGTATGCATAATTCCTCTGTCCTTTTATGTTTAGGATTTGCATGCTTGAAAATTGAAATAAAAAGAACTAGGAGCTTTGAGCCTACTTTATACCTCATGTTGTGTTTATGTTATCAATCTTTTGTTGAAATCAGTCATTGTTTGCTCTTCAAATCGGCACTTGTTATTTTGAATTCAACTTGTTAAAGTTTCAGCCAATCTTTCTCACTTGGTATATTTGGAAACTTGGAAAAAACATACAGGAAATTGTGTCGATCTACCCTGCACTTTCACCCCCAACATTATCACCAGGTGCATCAAACCGAGTCTGCAATGCACTTGCACTTCTTCAGGTACACTTTGATGAAAAAAGTGGATAATAATGGAAAATTTAGCTGATATATTGATGCTATCCCGTGGCATATTGTACTATAGAAAAGAATGGGGAAATTCCATCCTGTTCTAAAAGTGCTTTAAGTTGCCCATGTTAGATCTATGTCATATATTTTCTGTTTTAACTTTTTTTTGGCTGTTTGAAATTATTGCAGTGTGTTGCATCACACCCTGAGACCAGGATCCTCTTCTTAAATGGTAACTAGCACAGCCCTTTGCATATAAAATTTTAAATACACTGATGATGTGCATAGTGATTCACTTTCCCTCTCTCTTCTTCCTCTGTTCTTTTCAGCTCACATCCCACTGTACCTTTACCCTTTCCTGAATACTACCAGCAAAACAAGGCCTTTTGAGTACTTGAGGCTTACCAGTTTGGGTGTCATCGGTGCTCTTGTTAAGGTAATTTATTCATGGAAGTTTATATGAATTACCAAATTCATTATAATGCATCCAGTGCTAGATAGGAACATGATATATATTACACATGATCCATTTTACTGATTCTGAAATGCCACATACTGAAGATTCATGTTGTTATTATTCCAATACCTGGACATGAAACTGATAAGGGGTGCATCCTTCTTGTTTTATGTGGAACAAAAGGATAACCAACTGTATAACTTTAAAACAAGCGAATGTGCTATGTAATGTTTTCTCCTATCAATTTTTGGAATAAACTGCATGTGTTTACAAATACTAATTCTGTAAATGGGAATGAAGCTGCTTTACCTTGTGATACATGCAGGTTGATGACACTGAAGTTATCAGTTTTCTGCTGCAAACTGAAATAATTCCTCTGTGCTTGCGTACCATGGAAATGGGCAGTGAGCTGTCAAAAACCGTATGTAGCTTGCCATCTCAATCCCCATCTAAAACATCATCATCTTTGTCTTCTGTTTAGCCCTAGCAAAGGTGACATTGCTTTTGTGTGGAACACTGTCCTGCCATCAGTTCACAGTTTGGTCAGGTCTGGCATGTAAAGTAGGCTATTATATTTAGAATCTTCTTGCCCCAGACCAGGCTTCTCAACTTACCTTACAGTATATAAGCCTAAATATGCAAGAAGCCTCAAAAGCTGTTTGGCAGTTCAGCAACTATACTATGCTGCTAATTTCAGTGCCTTATTTTTACCAGTTATCACTTGAACCTGATGATTTGTAACTTGGTTGGCACGTAAATATGCCAATGTTTTGTAACATCTCATATGAGGTGCTTAAGCTTTTTTTAGGTGAATTTCAAAGTTGAATTTAAGGCCAGAAATAAGCCCCATAGGCCAAGCTAGGCAAACGTTCCCTTATTTGGCTAAAGTTATAGCCGTCACTTCTGTTTCACTAATTTAATCAAATATCTATTCAGGTGGCTACCTTCATTGTTCAAAAGATTCTGCTGGATGACGTTGGACTGCGTTACATTTGTGCCACTGCTGAGCGTTTCTTTGCTGTAGGCAGTGTTTTAGCGAACATGGTGGTTTCACTTGCCGATCAACCTTCCACAAGGTTGCTGAAGCACATTATCCGATGCTACCTCAGGCTCTCAGACAATCCCAGGTTTGTGCTGTCATTTGTATTTTACAAAATGATTTTACATCTATCTTCACATGTGCTAATGTTTTTCTTCCCCATTTATACGCAGGGCCTGTGCTGCACTGCAAAGTTGCCTCCCTGACATGCTGAAAGATGGCACATTCAATAACTGTCTTAGGGTGAGTCATGCTACTAACCCATCAGCCATCACCAATTCATTATTTCACCACGAAAGAAATGATACACTAAATCGAAAGTTTCAATCAAATTCTAACTGTTTATCTATGACAAACACAGGATGACCCTGCAACAAGGCGCTGGCTCCAGCAACTGCTGCATAATGTGACAGGCGGCGGAGGCATGGGAGGAGCTCCTCAGCCAGGCCTGGATCACATGATGGGGATGTAAAAAAAAAACCAATCTAGTTGCTGCAATTCACAAAATAATACGGCATCTTCCGGTGAATTGCAAGTAGGGAAGATCTCTCAGGTGTCTAGAAGAAGGTAGTATGGTGTAGTTTAACCCTCCAAAAAAGGAACTGTTGTGTTGTGCCTGTACTATCGTTAGCAGCTAAGCTGCTGTGCTTACCTTGCAATGCTGTGAACATAGTTTACATAAGCGCGGCAAGCTACTTCTTTTCTGTGCTCGCACCAGAACTGCTTTTGCTTTGACAGGTCAACATTTAAGAAAAAAGAGGAAGAACCCCATTATGTGAAGCTTTCTCTACTGAGGCACTAACTATCAGTTAAAAACATAAAATGCTTTGGTTTGATG
The DNA here is from genome assembly GCA_036346575.1 of Dendrocalamus sinicus. Lineage (NCBI taxonomy): Eukaryota > Viridiplantae > Streptophyta > Magnoliopsida > Poales > Poaceae > Dendrocalamus > Dendrocalamus sinicus. The sequence goes on from CM070652.1 coordinate 4,353,861, forward strand.
CCATAAGGGGCATACTGAAAAGAAGTGCATGCGTATGCTATATTTGCCCGACGATGTTGAAGTTGAACTGTGGTATGAGCTGCAACAATCATTAGGATCATTTTTCTTGATGCAGGAATTATACATTATATTATGTGCAATGCCTACATCAGTTTGACAGGTATGGCGGGTTAAAACATAGTAACAAAGAGGATGGTTCTGTTAAGAACCAGGTTATGCACAATTTTTTTCCCCGCGGAAGGCCCAAGCAATTTATTCTGTCTATTTAAAAATTTATAATGTTTTCAAATTTTTATGGTCTTGGATATACAACTTTGAATAGTATTTTATATACAACACTCAATTCTAGCAACTAGTAAGCCACACAAAAGAAAACAGTAAATTACTCTGTGTGGCAAATGAAATAATATCGTTTTATACAATCATTCAAAAGGGGGTCTCTTACATGGACATTTAGGGGAAGATACCGCTTTGGGCTTGTTCCAAAGAGTTTGAATTTCTGATTTCTAGCTTTGACTGTTGGCTGAAATTACATTGTAGTGCATGTTAGCTTTTTCTAAATCATTCAATTAAAAAATTTAAAAATAAGAAAAAAACCATTTTATCGTTGCAGACAATGTAAAGGAATAAGAAGGAAGAAAAGGCTAATAAGTCAAAATTAGAAACCAACGCGTTCCAAGTGGCTTCTCGTTTAAATAAGACGAAAGCCCAAAAAAGGTAGAAGCTAAATTCATTTGGAGCAGGGCTATAACTCTACTTGTATTTGCAGCAGATAGATTCTTGCTTTGGAAACTTTCCAGTTGGGATTGAAACACATTAAACCAGAAGGTTTCAAAGCATATGTTGAAACTTTCAATTGAAAAGAAAGGGAATCTTGAACTTTTTAACTTGAATTTGAAGAAAATCTTTACTTGGTTGTGTTTTGGGGACCTTTCTTCGACGACAAGGCGATGTGATGAGGACATGATGGCGATGGCTCTACCCAAATCTACTAGATCTGATAGTCGGGAGACGCCATGCTTGGTGGAGAAGGAGAGGCGACGCATAAAGGGGAGGAGGGAAGACGCATGCTTGGCAAGAGAAGAAGGTGCAACACGAGGGAGAGGAAAGGAGGTGGTCGGGAGGCGCCATGCTTGGCAAAGGGTCTCGTCAGAGACAACACGGGATGTAGAGACAATAGATCTAGGGTTTGAAAAAGGGCGAATAGTCGAAGGAGAAGTGGAGCACACATCCTTTTTAATGATCAGCATATCTCATTAGATATATAGTCGTGGTGTGCCACTTGGATAGGAATCCGCAGGGGTGGAGCTGGGCCATGGCCCGAGGCCTAGCTAAAAATATCTTTACTAATTACTGTAGCATTAACAGTGAAAGGCTTAGTATCTTTCTTTCCAATGGGATGGGCCTGAGACTGGGCCTCGGGCTGGCTCCGTCCCTGAGGATCCATGTGTACGTGTGGTAAGCTTTGGACATCCGCAAAATAGTATCTACATATTCCAAATATTTAGAAAGATATTATTGATATTTGTTATTGAAACATGGAGAAATGTGAAAAGCTGAAAAATATTTCCTAAACGGATAGCAGAAACAAAGGAAGAAAAGCCAGATTACCTCACCACGTCGGACCCCGTCTCTCTCCCACACAAGCTCGCTCCAGCCCTGGGAGCCACTCAAATCTCCCTCCCCTGTCGACACACGGGAACGCAACGCAATTGGAAGCTTCTACATGGAACACCAAGCCTCGTAGAAGTAGCAGACAAAGAGCCAAGAAAAATCGAGGAGCACGAGAGCAGGAAGCCATGGCCTTCCTCCTCCCCAAGCTCACCACGCCGTCCTGCAAATCGCTCCCGAATCCGCTCAAATCCCAGCTCGGCCAGCCCAACCACGGCGGCAGCAAGCTCCACAGCTCCGGTTCAGCGCAGGCCACGGCGCCGAGCCACCTCAACCTCCTGCTCCTCCTCAGCGCCTCGCAGCAAGAAGCCACCTCCGTCCCCACGGCCAAGTCCACGGAGACCAAGAACCGGAGCAAGAACAGCGGCAGGAGCAGCGGGGAGGACCCGCAAAGGTCTGATTTTTACCTCAACCTTGGGTCGGCGGTGCGCACGCTGCGGGACGACCTGCCGGCCGTGTTCGTCCGAGAACCCAACTACGATATCTACCGGTGAGGAGACCTTTTCTTTCCTGTGACTATTTCGGTTAATCTTGATTTGGTACTCACGAGAATTATCGTTATGTCTGTAGTAAGAGTTGGGGTTTGCTTGTTCGTTACCGATTGTACTGCTAATGGTAGATCGATATGTCCAGGGAATTAAAGATGATATTTGGACTAGAATTGTGCAGCTAGTGGCTATTCAGTGTTCATAAAATGGCTAATCATGCCAAAAATGATAGAGCTTGACAGTGATACGACTTACGAGTCATGATTCAGAAATGACGGATAGATTTGGTAGTTGATTTGTTCTACTGTTGCTATATTAGCCTTGTATACTGATAATTTGTTATATTCAAGATTGAGAATTGAATCAATCGATTGGTTTCTGATGTTACATCTTTATAGGGCAGTGACAGATAAGTCCATCATCAGCAATTATGCCAGTATCATTATGAATCCTACTAATTAGTTGTGACTCTGGTCATGTCTGACAAGATCGCTAGGCCTGCATAAATTGTATTTCTTGTAAATCTATATGCTTTGTAGACATACTCTACTCACGGTCCTGTAAGATGGTGATTAAAAATGTTCTTTGCATCATATTGCAGTGAAGACATCACCTTTGTTGACCCGCTGAACACTTTCCATGGGATTGACAACTACAAGACTGTCTTCTGGGCTCTCAGATTCCACGGGCGCCTACTGTTCCATGAAATTGGGCTTGACATATCGCGCATTTGGCAATTGACAGAGAACTCGATAGTTGTCCGGTGGGAGCTATGGGGCACCCCGCGTGTCCCGTGGGAATCATATGGCTGCTTCAGTGGCACTTCGAGATACAAGGTTGACAGGAATGGGAAGATTTACGAGCACAAAGTTGACAACTTGGCATTGGATTTCCCCCGGCCAGTAGCCAAAGTGGGAAGCATTGCTGACATAGTAGTGGCCACATGCCCGCCAAGCCCCAATTTGACATTCTGGGACATGATTGGGACAGGCGATGGATGCTCATGGACGAAGCTTTACCAAGCTGTGGTGGAGACTGTGGAGCGGGAAGGTGACAGTTCCGCAGGCATTGGCATTGAAGGTCTAGTCACTTGTTCATAGGATGGAATGAGCTTCAGGACTAGTTTCTTGTTAGTGAATTTTCTTAGGGAAAATGTATAGAAGGTGGATACATATATCACAGTGCGATTAATATCTCTTTGTATACTGTAGCTCTAGAATAACAATTTTAGATAAAATACATGCTAGATATATCTCATCATCCTTGTCACACATTTTAGGATATTGCCGCCCCTTTCTTATGTTTCGTGAGATTCAAATATTAAAGTTGGTAACTTTTCTTCACAGGTTTTGGCATGTTTTGTTTCCTAAATTTTGATAATGAAATATTGCCAACAACATGCTGTGATACATTTGCCATTTTTGCTTGCAATTTTTCAACTGCTTTCATCTTGCTGAGGGAGTTAGACAGATTGAATTATGAACTAGTGTTAGCAACCATGAACTATGAAGGGACCCTTAATGTGATGCCACTGAGATTTCTCAAATATTTGAAGTCTCACGTCTTGCCTCAGAGTGAATATTAATATTGGAACTTTGAAGATAGCAGGGTAACGGTTTTGGATCATCTTTTAGGCTTAGAGCTTTACAGGCTATAGCACAGGTAAGCCTTAATAGAAATGTTACTGTAGCTTAACAAGCTAGTCTAAATGTCAGCATCTGAAAAAAATCGTATGCCCTAAAGTTTGCTTATGAAAAGCGAAGAATTTGTTAAGGGATTCTGAATGTCTGCATCTGAAAAACAAAATGCATCCACTTCTGAAAAGCGAAAACGTATCACCTTTCATTGAAAAGAGAGAGTGAATAGTGACGAGCTAGGATTTTGACGATAGGAGAATAAACTTAAGACACATCTGTTCTAACATAAATTTAAATGATAAATTTACGAAGTTTAAATATGACAAATTACATATTTGCATTACAAGACAAACAAATTAAACATGAATTTGTAAAACAGAACTTGCACTTGAAATACTTTTCTACCTGCATAGCTCTCTCCAGTAAGAAATAGCCCTCTTGATCTGTACTCAAGGAAACTTCTTGTACCATCCCAACAGAAATCTGTACATAACATTAGCTGCATACATACAATCATAACAACTTTTTCAGGCTAATAGTTCCTTGTGAAGAACACAAGATCACAACAACTTACCGATCAGCTCATCTCCATTATTGTAGTTTGATGATGTGTTCGAGTAGGACCATCCAATTCCAGCTCGTGATTTGACAAATAGAAGATTGGACACTGCGATATTAAAGATAAAACAACATATGAAGAGTAAAGACCTACCCTATTCTTTCATCTCCTCTTCTGAGTGATGGAGAGATGAGAACCAAAAAATTTTCTATGACTTCTTGTTTAATCTGAGGCCTCTGCCATCTCCTCTAGGATAAAATGGGCCTAGCTCCATGAAAGCCCCACCTCCGACCGAAGAACATCCAGGGCCTGAAAATCAAATGGGCTACAACTATAAGCAGTCAATGTTTCCTATAACCATTAGCATACGCAATCCCATCTGAAGTATTGAATTCCATGAAATTTTTTTTATTGTATCTTTCTTATTTGCTTTGTCAATGGAAATGGAAATCAAATGATGCCTCACATCTTTTAAAATAATCAAGCACCACAACATAGAGAACCCAACGAGGCAAGGCTCCAAGGAAACATAGTTACCTCAGAGATACCCTATTTCTACTTGCAAAGTACTAGTAAAAAGGGTACCAACTCACGGTGACACGGCCGCACGCTGTCGAGGAGAAGACGAGGCGGCTAGGAAGAAGCGAGGGTGAGGTGGCCACGGTGTGGCGGTGTGGCGGTCGGGAGGGAGCGAGGGTGAGGTGGTCGCAGTGGGGGAGAAGACTAGGCAGCGCAGCACCTTGGCGGCTACTAGCTAGGGCAGAAGCCTGAAGCCAGAAGATGGGGATTGGAGTTTGGGTGGCCGATTGGGGGTCGATTATCTCATGAGGATGGCGCTATGAGTTGTGTTGTGGCTATTGTGTTGTTGGACTGCTTGACTTGTTGGGCCTAATGAGCTGTCGGCCATAGGCTGCAATTGAAGTCTTGAAGGAGTATGTTAGTATATAGTGTATACTTTGTGTATTAAGGGGAGTATATATCGGATTTTCATGCAAAAAATTTGGAGGTACAGCTATACCCCCATGCACCTACTGTGGCTCCACCACTCGGAGTGGAGCGTACTTGAATCCTGGCTCCATAAAATTAGGTTGAGAGTAAGTCCATTTGAAGGATACATAGCATAAGAAAGTTTCTTGTATGGCCAAAAAATATGTTTGGTTTTCCAAAGTCCAAACTTTCGCAATTTGCAAACATTATTCATTAAAGTATTGTACCATGAATTACTTCCCTTAACAAAAAGATAGAGCCTTGATGATTTCTTGGTACTTTTTGTATCAACTATTGACCTAATATCATTAGGTAGGATGAAACTCAAATGAGGTCTCAAATCTAAGCCAGGCTTCTTCTTTACTCCTTCAGAGGCTCAACTACCCTATCAGACTTGTTGTAGGTGTGAAAAACCAAATACGAGAGAGGGAGCGGACGTCGGCCATGTTACGGGTCGGTGTCCCCGAGAGCAAAAGTGATACGATGATATATACAGGTTCGGGGGTCCGAGAGAACCATCCTACTCCTGTTGATGGCCTTCAGGGGGGTTCGAGGGTTCCTCCCAGAGGTGCACCAGTCTAAATGTGTTCTTGTATTTCTTATGAGCTTGAGTTACAAATAATGGATACATGGGGTATTATAGGCTCTAGGGACTGTACAAATAACGAGAATACCTCTTAGTAAGATAACTAGTTTATGAGTATAAGTGAGGGGTATTACAGTCTTTTATGAGCATAATTGTAGTCATGTCATCTTGTATGTGTGCGTCTTCTGCAGAGTAGGCCCTATTAGTGAAAGGGTAAGATTATTCTTTGGGATGCCCCTGTCCCCATGCGCGCGAGGTGATGGTGATTGCACGATATGACGACGGCTGTGTCAGGGCTCCCCCGAGCTGGAAAAACTAGATACCCGGTGGTGGCAATGATGGTGCCCGCGCGCCAGCAAGTTAGAGCGCCCACGCTGACCTACTGTTCGGTCCGACCGAGAAATCAGGGACTCAGCCTCCATTTCTTCGCAGCGGTGGCGACCATGCCTATCAGCAAATCCGACTAGTAGCACAAAGACATGCCTAGTGCTTATATAGTAAAGGCTCTTCTGACTGTCTTGACCATAGTCCTCTTGACGTGAATCCAGAGCCGGCCCTGGGGGTGGGCAGGGTGTGCCACCGCCCTAGGCCCAAAATTTACATAGGCCCCACCCCATATAGTACATTAGTACTAGTACTAGTATACTTAGTAACATATATGGGCTCCTATGGCTCAATTAAGTTAAAAATCTGGTTTAGTTAAAAAAGCCCAAGCCCAATTGAATAAGTGGTATTAGGGTTTCTAGTAGATTGAAAAAAGGAAATAAGTACGTATTAGAAGTAGCGGCGGCAGGGGACAAGATTAGAAGTCGGATATGGTTTTTGAAAAGAAAACGGAGCGTGGCGGCCGGAGATAAAAAGAGGAACAGGGCCTCTGCAATCTGCATGAGGTAATGAGTGAAAAAGACAATTAGTAGGCACGGTTTTCGAGCTTTGATTCATTGATTGAGGTGGTGCTTTGCATGCATACAATAGTCTGAAGCATAAATATTGCTTGCATGCTTTTGTCTGATGGAAGAGATCGGTGGCTATGTTGATTGAAGCAGGAGAACAAAATTATTGAGCGGCAGCCGAGATTTTGTTTCGCTGGCGAGATTTGGAGCGGCGGCCGAGACTCACGCGGCAGATTTCCGTGCGGACTCGCAAGTCTTTTTGCCTCGGTCTCGCGTGTGCTTTCATTGCTCAGGCCTCAGGTACGGGGATTGAGGGAGAGCAGGCCTTTCTCAGCGCATGTGAATCCATGCAGAAGCCAACTCCACACGAAGTCGCGACGCTCTGACGGAGAGATTGATGGAATAAAAAAACCAGAGTATAAGGTATTATATCTTTTAATATTAATTATTATTATTATTTTCTTGCTGTAATTTTTATTCCGTGTTTATTTAAATTTCAGGATTGTGGGATATAATGTCGTCTAGAAAGTACGAATCCGGTAATGACAAAAGAAAAAGGAAAAGACATGTGGATGCGTTGATAGAATCACAGAGAGGAGCTATTGATAAATTTTTCAAGAGTAATACGGTACGCTTGACGAATCTCGATGAGTTGGCGATAGTTCTTTGTGGATGAAGCAACTAATGAGAATGAGGAAGAAAATGTTGACATCGACGTCGATGATAACAATGTAAGTGACCCTGAGAACACCGTTCATGCATCGGGTGCACAAGAACAGTCTGCTAGTATTGATGAGCAACCGGTTTACACTTGAGATATTTATGATCCAAGAAATTGGGATAATCTTGATAATAAAGCACGAGACATATTAGTCGAGAAAGGGCCTATAAGAGAAGAAAACATCGAATTCCCTCTAGATCTTGCCTCAAGACATTTTTCATATGCCCATTATTCTAGAAAACTAAGCAATGGAGAATTACATGATAGAAAATGGTTAGTTTATTGAAGCATGTTGACAAAGTATTTTGTTTTTCTTGTAAGATCTTCAAGTTTAGCACTAGCAAGAGTCCGAGTACCTTAGCAAATGATGGGTTTAGAAATTGGAGGCATCTTAGTGAGAAGCTTAAAGATCACGAAAATAGTGCCGAGCATATTAGTAATATGAGCAGTTGGAATGAATTGAGAGCTAGACGCATAAAAGCAAACAATTGACAAAGAATTGCAGCAGCAAATCACAAAGGAGAAAGAACGTATGAGGCAAGTTTTATTAAGAATAGTTGCAATTGTGAAATTTCTTGGCAAACGCAACTTGGCTTTTAGAGGAAGCAGTGAGCAGCTTTACAATGATAATAATGGCAATTTCTTAGCTTGTCTTTGAGATGATAGCGAATTTGACTTTGTAATGCAAGACCACCTCAGACGTATTCAGAACAAAGAAATTCATTATCATTATCTTAGTCATAAAATTCAGAATGAGTTGATATCTCTTTTGGCTGCTGATATCACAAGCTCTATCATAAAGGTTGTTAAAGAGGCCAAGTATTTTCCATTATCCTAGATTGTACTCCGATGTGAGTCATCAAGAACAAATGACTTTGTTAGTTCGATGTGTTAATTTGTCGATGGCCAAATAAAAGTTGAGGAATATTTTTGGGTTTCTTGAAGGTGGATGACACATCCGGTTTGGGGCTTTTAATGTATTGGTTGAGTCTATGGAGTCCTTCGGCCTTAATATTAGTGATATAAGGGTCAAGGCTATGACAATGGTTCTAACATGAAAGGAAAACACCAAGGGTACAAAAAGGTTAATTGATATCAATTCAAGAGCATTGTATATGCCATGTGCTTGTCATAGCCTCAATCTTACTCTCTGTGATATGGCAAAATCATGTGGGAAAGCTGTTTCATTTTTTGGAATTGTTCAACGCATATATGTATTATTTCTTTGGTTCTACAAAAGGTGGAATGTCTTGCTTAAACATGTTCCTAGTTTAAATGTGAAATCATTGTCCAATACTCATTGGGAGAGTCGAATCAAAAGTGTTACAGCAATAAGATATCAAGCTCTTGAGTTAAGGTCGACTTTGTCGAGTTACATCATGCTTCGACATTGAACCAAAGGATAAAAGTGATGCAAAAATTTATTTGATGCCCTTGGCGACTTTGAGTTTATACTTGGTATGGTTATCGGAATGATATTTTATTTCTTTGTGAATAAAGTGAGCAAGAAGTTGCGATGCATGACCATGTGCATTGACTCTACTTTGCAGCAAATACAAGGTATGATGCAATACTTTGAGACATACGAAATGAGGGTTTTCTTCAGTGCGATTATCGCCAAAGGCATTGCATCGACATGGGTGTAGAGGCATCGTTTCGGTAAAGCGTCGTACTACGAGGAAGAAACAATTTGATGAAAGTAATTGCCAAGAAGACATTCTAGAAGCTGAGAAGGCTTTTGAAGTTAAATATTTTTTGTTCTGGTTGATATGGCAATCACTTCTTTGAAGAACAGATTTGAAGAACTCATGGTGTTTAAAGATATATTTGGTTTCTTAATGAGCTCAAGCACCCTGAAGTCATTAGATGATATTGAACTTGAAGAGTGCTGCACTAAATTTGCAGAAACTTTCTCTGTTGATGGATCATCGATGTTGAGGTACATGATCTTATTTCGAATTGAAGATTATGAAATTCACATTGCCAGATGGTGCATTGTCTGCTATGGAGATTTTCGAGCATGTCAGAGAGGTGGATTGTTATCCAAATGTTTCTATTGCTTACCGGATCTTATTTACTGTGCCTGTGACTGTCGCATCAGCTGAAAGAAGCTTTTCAAAGTTGAAATTATTGAAGAACTATTTGAGGTCAACAATGTCTCAAGAAAGGTTAAATGGTTTGGCGACTTTATGCATTGAGAAGAAGTTATTGGATGAGATCGATATCAATAGTATAATCAATGACTTTGCATCTCGAAATGTTAGAAGAAATTGTTTAAAATAATGTGAAGCGCCAAGTAAGTAATTTATTATTACATTTGTCCACTTTATGAACTTTGAGATTCTATATAAGTTATTTTAGTGCATTGAATATTATCTTATTAATTGATGTGTATTTATAAGACTATATATACGTATATAGAAATATATATAGATATTTTGAGAGAGTGGATTAGGCCTCCATATTAGTACTCGACCTAGGCCCAAAAAAACTCAGGAACGGCCCTGCGTGAATCCCTTCGGCTTGATGAGTATGCTTGGGCCACAACGGATAGGATGGCCCATTTGCCTGAAGGTGCTGAAGGGACTATCGTGGGGGACAACTTTTGGCCCCGGGGGCTCTCTAGTTACCCCTGGCTAGGTAGCACCTTGGGGACAGAGCCCAGCATTGGCTGGTGGGAATTGGTTTACCATCTTCGGGTGCAGGCACATTTGCTCGGGCAGAGGAACTTGAAGAGGAGGCCCTGGAACGCCCATCCCCGGGGGTATGAGTTCAGGCCTTAGAGGCGGATGCGATGGGATGAAATGCAACGGAATGGGCTAAGTTCCTCCCCATTTGAAGCTTGGCAGGTGCAGCGGCCAGTAAGGAGCCCCGTTCATTACCGCCACGTGGGCAAGTGAAGGGAGGTTGTAAGGATTTCCTCCTTGCCTTCCTCCAAAGATGAAAGGTCCACGTGCGCCTGGATCGTTGGCCACTGGAGCTGAAGGTGGTGATGGGAGCGGTGAGATGTGTTGAGGGCCGTTGGGAGGACAATAGGCAATCATTATGTAGTTCACCACTTGCTTGTGGTAGCATCTACCATTGCCTTACAGTTAGCGGTGTCGAGCACCCCAGATGCGACGGTTGGCCCCGGAGCTTCAATGGCATCTTGGGCTACTTGTCTTTGGCCAGACCCCGCATCAGTTGGCGTGAGAAAAGTGGGTATGCGTAGCAACCCTGGGACCCGCAGTACATTGTCTGGCCCGAGGTGAACAGCCCCAATCTCCGAAGGTAGCACGTGCTTCGGGCTCCTCCAGAGAGCGGATGGGTTGTCCACGGGCTCCTTATGCTTCAGAGCCGAGGGAGGCCTCGTGGACTTAGAGTACTTCTTGGTAAGAACCATAGCCTTTTCACTGATTAGCTACGGGTCCCTACAAACGGCGTCAATATTGTAGGTGTGAAAAACCCAACATGAGAGTGGGCAAACGTCGGCATTGTTATGGGTCGGCGTCCCCGAGAATAGAAGTGACACAGTGATTTATACAGATTCAGGGTTCCAAGACGACTGTCCTACTCCTGTCGGTGGCCTTTGAGGGATTTTGAGGGATCCTCCCGGAAGCGCACCAGCTTGAATGCCTTCTTATATTCCTTGTGTGCTTGAGTTACAAAATACAAATGAGATATACATGAGGTATTTATAGGCTCTATGACCTGTACAAATGACGGAAATATCCCTTAGTAAGATAACTAGTTTATGAGTACAAGCGAGAGGTATTACAGTCTTTTATTAGCATAATTATAGTCTTGTGATCTTGTATGTATGTGTCTTCTACATAGTGGCCCTGTTAGTGGAAGGGAAGATATTCTTCCAACAAGACTAATCCTCACACAGTCACGGCATGCAGATCCCAATGGAAGAGTGTTTTATCTGTTCCAAAGTAGTATATTTTAGTTGCTGCAAGTCCCAGTTTCTAGATCTATTAAAGATTAAATATAGTTGTTGGACTTAGGTGGATTGCCTGTCAAATAAGCCGAACTGAGTTCTATAGACTACAGGTGATTTGGTTGCACATACATCACCGTTTCTTGACCTAATATATAAATTATATTTGTTCTTCTTACTTAACAGTTTGACAAGTTCGAATAAATGAGCAGAAAAATGCCAAAAAAAAAGGTGAAACTTAACAGGCAAAGCATCCGTACAGATTACAGAATTGCCAAAATTTTAAGCACGTTAATGATGACCGTGGAATAGTTTTAGATTGAGCTACTCTAACGAATTCGCTTAAGTAACTTGTTTTTTTTGCATAGCTTATAGTGTTGGATTAGTGACCCAAGAATCGTGCTACTATCCAGATTTCCAGATGCCACAATCCACATGGTCTGGGACCAAAGGTGTAGAGCTCTCAACTGCTCCGCAGCCCACACTACAACCCAGTGCACAAAAGGACAGAAATCACCACATGGATTTGTTTAGCCTGTTGTGGTAGTTGGAAAATGATATGAATTAGAAAAAAAAATACTGCACTTGCTAAATTCATCTGACTTTATGTTTGCAGTAAAAGAAGAACTTGAGACTTTTGGTCTGTCAGCTACTTTAGAGTTTGGCTGCAGAAGTGAGACCTTTAGTTTCTGTTTCAATAGTACCATGCATTTGGTGTTCTATAATTCAGAAGCCTGTGATGTGTAAACACGTGAGAATCGACAAGAGGAACTAGTGAGACACTTAAATATTAGCAAAATCAACTCTCCAAGTGGATGATTTATGAATGAGAAGAAGATCAAGAGACACGGCACACGCTGACGTCTGACAAGAGAAAGCTGGTAACTAACCACATCACGAAGTCCTAGCATGCATCAAGAACGATTCAAAAGGCAATATTTCCTTGACATTTCAGAATCAAAAGGCAATACTTCCTTGACATTTCAGAAGAACTGGAAATCAAGGAAATACTAGTTTGGTATATTAAAAGTGGGGAGCTACCGTAACTTGGAAAACTTAGCATCAAGTGATCTTTCTTTTCTTTGGTTGTTATGACAGGAAGATTAGTGATGTTGAAGCATGCATCAATTAAACATGATAGATTGACAACTAACAAGAAAACAAAACTGGTAAGCTATTTATGTCTTGTTGGGTGATGCTTACTGACACTTGATTGAGGGGAAGATAAATGCTAACAACAAATTCATAAATAAAAATTAAGAGAAGCGATAAGCTACCTACAATGTCCTTGTAGTTGAATCACGCATGAAGAAATCAAGAATTGGCCAGTGCCGACAGACTGAAAAATAGCCAGAAAAGCAGGTGAGCTACTTTGTAACGCCCTTGAACCTCAGCATCGTAGTACTTTCGGTCTCGGGGCCACTTCTGAATCAGAAATGGGGAATGATTAAGCGTGCATGAATGAATGGCCATTTGCTGGCACACTTGAGATTGGCAGGTGACCAGCAAAACAAACGGACCAGGTACTGGTATATAGAACTACCACTTTGCAGCATCATTCTTGTCAGTGAATTCAGTGAACTGAAAAGTCGATGGTTTTCTCTGTCATGTTTGGCATTGAGAAAGTAGAATGATTCTTCTCATTCTTGCATGCACTTGAGGCATTTTGGACAAGCAAGATTCAAGATGAAATGATCCATTCTGAATCATTTTCTGAAACAATAGCTATAACTATTCATTACCCTCTCTCTCTGATCACAAACACTATTGCGACACGTCGTAATAACAAATGAATCACGCCTTGCTCGCGTGCAGTCGCAGCAGGCAGCAGCAGCGAACACATATCCTCATTTCAGCTGCTGTTCTGGTCGACGAGCACGTGGACGGTGGCCGACACGGCCTTGTCCGTGGCGACGACCACCTGGTTGCCGGAGACGTTCCTGAGCGTGTGTCCCGGGAACGCGTCGTCGGCCACCAGCGAGTACTGCACGTGCCCGATCCGGTCCGGGAACAGCAGCACCGGCGAGAAGTCCACCGTCCACGAGCTCCCGTTCCCCTCCACCGACCCCCGCGCCGACGTCGACTTCACCGTCATGCCGGTGGCCGCGTTCTGCTGCACGTACACCTGCTCCACCGTCGCGAACTTGCCGTCGAGCTGCACGATGTCCACTCCGTTGTTCCTCCCGTTGAACAGGTTGCCCATGATCTGCACGCCCTTGGCGACGCCGTTCACCGCCTTGAGCACGACGTTGGCGTCGCCGAGGAAGAAGGAGCCCGACACTTGCAGCAGCACCGGGTCCTCGGCGACGATGCTGGTGAAGTCCATGTAGCAGTTGCTCACCCACGTCTGCGTCAGCCCGGGGACCTTGAGGTAGATGCCGGTGCCGCCGAACCCGGTGGCCTTGTTGTAGCAGTGCACGCCGGAGATAGTGTTGGCGCCCGCGGTGACCATGATCCCGGTCCCCGCGGAGAAGATGACCGAGTCGGCGACCGAGTTGTCGTTGCCGTCCAGCCTGATGCCGGTGCCGGTGAACCCCCTCTCGCCGGGGTCTTGGCCAGCGGTCATGTGCTGGCCGAGGAAGCAGTTCCGGATGAGCGTCTCGTGGCCACCGTGCACGGCGATCCCGTCCGATCCGAAGTGCACGACGTAGCAGTTGTCGATGCCGACTCGGAGCGAGTCGACCACCGAGACCCCGCCGCCGCGGTAGTTGCAGTCCAGCATCAGGTCCCTCAGCGTCGCGTACTCGTAGTAGTAGCTCAACGACGGCGACCCTGAGCCCGACCCGGCCTTCGCCGACAGCTCGATCAGGTACCGGTCGGTCGGGAAGTCATCCGCCGCGCGCAGCGTCCCGCTGTGGATCTGACACGTGTACACTAGTCAGAGACAACATTACCGACATAATAACTAGCCGAAAACCCCGGGCAATACAACGAGTAACATTTACCTTGAAGTTGCCGCCGCCGGAGGCCGGCAGCGTGAGGGGGCCCATGACGAGGTACGTCCCGCCGTCGAGGTGGATCTCAGCGCCGCCGAGGTCGGGGATGCCGCCGGTCATGGTGGCGTTGGACGGCGGGCGGAACGCGTCGGCGATGGCCTTGTTGATGGCCGCCGTCGCGTCGGCGTCGCCCGTGGGGTCGGCGCCGTAGTCCGTCACGTGGTACACCCGCGCCGCGCTCGCCGAGGACTGCAACGAAATGCACACATCATCAGCGCATAAACACGTACACCATGTCAGACCTGACAGTACCGGAAATGGCACGGCACAATGTTTGTATTAACTCTTGCTTTTATTTAGAGAAGTCATAAACTAATATAAACAATTAATTTTTTAAAACGGTTTTTTACCTTTCTTGCTCTTATTTCGCACACGCGGCACATATTTCTTTTTTATTTTTCTCACCAACCATTTATCTTCTTCTTTTTTAAAAAAACTATTTTTTTGGATAACTAATATCCATTTTCATTTTACGAGCCACCGGCCGCGGCCAATTAAACACGCCGAAGCGCCAACCATGCCGGCACGAGTAGCTGCGCAGCGTTTGACGCTTGTCGGGTGGCGCAGGTCGGGGTGGTTGGGGGCAGCGACCACTGGTCGTAGCAAACGTGGAAGGAAAGAGGTGCAATTAAACTTTCTTTGCTGCTGTGTGAGCACATTACCTAACATTCTTGACGGAATTGCATTAGAAATTGGAAGATGTCCTAATTAAGTTGATGCCATATGCAGAGATTGAGAGGTAGATTCGCACGGCGCGTTTTATTGCAGTCAAGACATGACGCCCCTGCAGAGATGAAATGACTGCATTCTTGCGCATAGACATACCAAATGAGTTCTATTTTTTTACTACTACATGTACTTAGTTCATTGGTGAGTTCGACGTGTGAATATAATAGTTTCTGAAACGCATTTCTCTGGGTGGTAAGATCACATCTCTTCGAGAATATCGACAGCGACTTTCGTCGGCAGAAAAATGACGGAAAGAAGTTTCGAAAAAGCTCCTTTTTGAGGTGAAAACTGCTCGTTTTCTTGCAAAAGCAAATGAAAAGTCTGCAAACCGACACCTATCCCCCCCTCTCTGATAGTAGTTCTACAAACACCTTAAAACTGTGAATTCGTTTACTAGCTTTGGCCCCGTCTAATTAATTTACCACTAGTACACAAATGGAATACTAACTGCGAAAGAGAACGTCAACAACTGCTCCCCAACAAGATGATCAAACGGAAGGGCGTTGAATGCATCCATGAACAACTCTCATTGAAAAACTGATCAGAAGCAGAGAGTTGGGAGCAATTAAGCACGCAATCAAGCCAAAATGAAAGGACATCAGGCATGTTACTACTGACCGATGCTAACTCCCTCCTCGCCCCGAAGGAAGATCTGACGCTCTCCATCCTCGTCGCGAGATCCCTGTACCGCAGCTCGCCGGCGCCGGCACCGACGGCGCTGTCGTGAGGCCACGCATTTGCACCGCCCATCAATGCGCGAAGAAGCAGAGCCGCAAGAACCACCAAGAAACCACCGCTTCTTCTTGCAAGAAGCTCCATGCTTCCTCCTCCCTCTCCCTTTCTTGGACCTGACCCCCCTGATAGGCTGCTACAGCATCAATGGCGCCCAACAACTCCCTCTCTCTCTCTCTCTCTCTCTCTCTCTCTCTCCACCTCTCTCTGTGTGGCACTATGCGTTTGCTTCCTAGTGCTGAAATGGTAATGCTTTGAGAGGAGAGGGAGGGAGGGAGTACAAGTGTATGCTGTCACACAAGACATATATAGGTATCAGCATTCAGCAGCTTCGTATGTGAAAATGCTGCCGCGATATTTACAAATTTGGTGGAAGGGGTCTTGTCTTTGTAGAAACTGAAGGAGGAGGAGGAGCCTGAAACGAAAAGGAGTAATGGCAAAAGTGCAAGGCTTCGATAATTGACAAGTCCATCCATTCAATGAACGGGTCCTCCTGCCAATAGAATTGGAAACAAGAGTTTCTCTTTTCTGACTGTCAAAGTTATCTCATGTTATTTTCATTTTAAAAAATTTTTAAGAAGATTTTTTTACAGCTTGGCCCAGGCACTAGGTTATCTGACCATGAACATGTACAATTTAGCTTGATCTGTTTGTCAGTGACTGTTTGCTTCTTGCCTAGGAGTACTGTATCAAACCTTTAGTACTTGGACCAGGTTTTACCAACGGTAACTCCTGGCATGATGATGGTGAATAAAGTACTAGTATTATAGTGCGCAGTTGTGCATCTAGAAGTAGAAGGAGCGTTCTATCTTGGTGTGTGCAGCGTTCTTTAATCGAATCAAAGGAGCTGATGGAGAGAAGTTGCTTTGTTGTGTGGGTATTCTTTTTCTCTTCCTCCTGCTCCTCCTTCGGTTGCCTTGCTTTCACAACCTTTCTCTCCTTTCCTTCCCTTTTCTTACCTTGGGTGCTATCCTTTTCCTTTGTTCCCTCCATGCTCAAGATGCTCTCTCAAATTTTTTTAGAAGGTAGAAATATGTTCTAATTTATACTCCAGTTGTGTCACTCGTTGGGCTGATGCTACATACTAGTTGAGAGATGAGATGGTAGCATTGGCAATGAACACTGCAAGAAAGCTCCTTGATATTTGGGGTTTCTGCTAGCTTTCCACAGAACAAAAGGTGATGGAGCGTATGTGCTTTTTTTCCTTTTCAAAAATCTTTTTCCAACCAACCTGAATTACTTGATCTTTATGCTTGGAAGGTGGTGCGATGATATATCTGAGAAAGTAGATCATGAAAAAGTAGTGGTGGTGGTGGTATCATAATACCTTGCATTTTAAATTCAAATTAAAGCTTGATCTAAATCTCGATTGCGCACGTTGATGCACACGGACACGGTCGAGGAGCCTCAGCATTTCGACTTGATGCAGAGTTGTTGCGGTTCCGTTCGGTCACTTGACGATGGATCAACCACATCACATGCAAGCCAATTTCAAGTTCTCCAACGAGCTACTGCTACCGGCTTCTCATGTCTAGCTTCTTAATTTTATTTTTTTTAGCTTCTAACCTTTTTTATCTTTTTTCCTTCTTATTTCTTTGTATTATCCCGTGACAGTAATTTTTTTAAAATTTAATTACGCTAAAAACACTAATATTTTCAACGATTACAATAAAAAAACCAGAGACGTGATCTTGAAGCTTATAAACCTAAATGAATACTGCCTTACCTAACTTGGGGAGTCAGGACTTAAGAGCTAGGTACAAAGGCTCACGGCCGTTTGGAATATGCATATACAGAGATGGGACACACGTAGTTGTATCGCAAGCATCTGCTGTTTGTCCGCGCAAAGCGATCGTATTCGGCCGATGCCGACGCGCTGAAAGCAACCCGGCGCGGCGCCCAACGGCTGCGAGCGAGCGAAACCACGCGTTTCCGGCGCTCGGTGTGTCGATCGACGGCGCTGAAACCTCCGTTGGCTCCCAGGTGTGTGACTGAAGACGATGCGCATCAGCAGCTCGATCGGCAGGGCTCTCAAAGCTCTTGGAGTGAAACGAAACCGCATTTCTGTTCTTGTTTTTTGTCTACGCGCGGTCCTTGTTGCCTGGCCGCTTCAATTTGCTGTTGTCATGGTTCTATCGTTATTTTTTTTCTTATGGCTTTTGTTCGAAGAAGTCATCAAAAGACAATACGAATACTTGACTTTACGAAGTAGCTTCTTCGTTCCTTTTGCTCCCGTTTCGTTTCGAGGATAAGTCAGATGATTATGAGCACATCATGTACCTCATTCCTCTCGATTCCGTCTCACGTACACATCTCTCACATATTTTTTTACACCACTCACTTCTCCTTTTAAAAATTACTTACTATTTATTTTCAGCTAAAACATTTTAGCCATAGCCAAAATCCATCAAGGATGAACTAACTCGAACCCCCTATTACACGCGGCAGCACAGAACGGCAGTTTGATGTCTCGATTTTGTCGAGTCTCTCTACGGCAGTACGTGTTTGGCACGCTGTCTGATATACTCTTTCCTGCCCTCCCGGCCCAGGCGGCTCTACGTACGTACGTACGTATCTCCAATTAAATCAACGCTACTACATCGCAGTCCACCGCGGTAGCTAACCACATGTAATTTTCTGCTACAGTATGTGCTGCACAACCATTGTAACATTTTTGTGAAGAATTAAGGTGGTGATCAACTCGGCTTAAAAGCTCATGGCTTATGGCTGAAAAAAGCACTGTAGCTGACAGAGACTTATTTCGCATAATTAAATTTAAAAAAATTTAAAAATATAAAAAATATGTTAGCCCATTACGTATAATACAAACAAATACGGGAAAAAAAAGAACCGGTAAAAAAGCTCAACAAAAAGCCAAAAATTCAAAAAAAGACGAAATTTATGAATAGTGCAAAATAAACCAGAAGCCATAAGCCATAAGCCGAGTTGATCACAGCCTAAAACTATCTGAATGCAAAACAGAAGGTACTAATTTCCTAATTTCAGGGAGATCAATGATGACCCTGAGTCGTCCTTGGCAGCTAGGCTGACCTAACTGTTCATTCATGAAGTAATAGTAATCGATATATATAATCTGAGAAAGGTACTTAGGTACGTAAGTAGAGGGAATCAATGAAAGAAATAGAAAGCTTCCCGGCCGTTTGGTGTTAACTGCCCCACACCTAACGAAAGCTACGCAAAGCGAACTTAATTGCGTGCTTCTAATTAATCCATTTTTTAGGGTGCGACAGCGGTTCAACGTAACGTGCTTCATCATGAATCGCCGATTCCTTGTACGATGATGCTAGTACGACAAGTCCGCATATCATCTCATCAAAGCTGGTGGCTACATGGATGCAAAATTTTCTTTGCAAGACTTGGCCTAGTTAGCGGACAGATCACTAGTGGCCACCCTTGGACCGAGAAACTTGAGGAATGAGGACTGTTCCTTGCGGCTTTTAAAATTGATTTTTAGTTTTTGTTACAATATCTAACTTTCAAATGAAATATTTTCTCAAGACAGAGCCTACAAGTTAATTGTAGGTCACGTTAAAAGCACAACATCTGTATCAATCAAAATCGCAAGCGAGTATCTCTATCCATAATCTCTGTTGCGAACAACCCAAAATTCAAAAATTTCAACTAACATCAATAAATCACAGCCATAATAAGTTAAAAAAAGAACATGCCCCTAGACCATCTAGCTAGTACCTTGCAAGCAGAGAATTAGGCAAGTTTGGTGAATCAGTGTATAGCTTTGCCTAAAACTACTACTACTGCCTAGTCACTTCGGTGAAGGAGCCTTTCAGGCGTAGATCGTCTACGGTTAAAAAGATACCTAGGTCTAGTTTTCACCCGGAAGTCGGCCGTTGCTTTTCGACTTTTTAACCGGTTTTTGACTTCGACTTTTATCAATCAGTATCATTTATTGGACTTAACAGCTATAGCTAAAATCAATGGACCTAAAAAGAAAAGAGAAAAACTTACGAACAAAATACCGTTTCTTCCTTCGCCAACAACATAGCTCAGCCTCCTCCTCCCTGCTGCTTTTGGCTTCGGATCTGGCGAAGCGCCGTCACGACAATGAATTCACTACCCCCTCTTGGATGTCAAGGGAGGCCCGGGAGACGGTGGGCCAACGGTGGGCGATGGTAAAGGTCATCGGGCGGCGACAGAGGGAGGAACGAGTGAGATGGTGGAGTTTTCAACATTAGGTTGAGTGATGTGGTGGCGGTGGGGGAGAGAGAGACGGCGGCATAGCGAGGTGGCGAGATCGCCACCGATGGTGGAGGAGGGGGCGAGGGAGGTGGAGGAGGGGTGCAAAGCCGCTCATGCCGGAGAAAAGGGGGGAGGGGGAGCGGCAGCGGGGAACAGGGAGCAGTTGGGAGGGAGGCTAGGGAGTGACGATGAGAGGAAGGGGAGGGCCCTTAAAAGAAAAGGCATGTCTAATCATTTTGAAGGAAATGTAGTTATTGGGAGTGGGGCACCCAATAAGGCTAAGGACCAGCCCGGAAACAAACTTGGGGCCTTGAGCCTTCTTGGCTCATGGCGTTACATTGAGCCTAATATGACTGGGCCGTGATAGGCGGTAGCAAAGGAGAAGGCTCACGAAATTGCGTTTAGCCGAACGCCCAATCCGACTGGTTGCTGCCTGCGCCGTTCCCTGGCATGCAGCCATCCCATTTACCACCAGCTGCATGTTGCAACGCTCCTGGCACCACCGGGAGTCTTTAGACGCCAAGATTTGCACATGAATCTGCAACATGTGAGCATCAAGATTCAAGCATGTAATTAATCTCCTAGTAGCATGGACAAATCGACTCAAATTATTGAATCATCACCATCCCTTGCTTCTTTTGGAGGAACTGAACAATTAAATGTGCACGGCAACGAGATTCAAACGTGAGCACTCGTCGCGGATCCTTCCTTGCACAAACAACACTGGTAGTTCAGCGTTGTCGTTGGACGGAACAGTGACCACCGGAGCCGGCCTCCTCCGGCTAGCTCTCCGCCGAGCTCCGGCGACGACGCGCGCCGCCATCAGCAAGTCCATCGCCGACATTATCTAGCGTCCGAGCTTCCATGATGTACGCGTAGACGGAAGGCCTGACGAAAGGCACGCCCACGGCACCCCGGCGTCGACGAGTCCATCTCCTGGTCCCCGGTACGTACGTTCGCATACATAACATGCTGGGATATATGGTAACGTGGCATCAACCGAGAAATTCAGAGCTTGGTGGGCTGGTACAGCATATGCACTACTATCGCCTTCCTCTAGTCCAGTGGACAGTGAAAAGAGAGCAGCATTGCACTGTCCTGCAAAGTGCACAACCACTGGTTGAGTCGAGGTCAAATTCGTTTAGAAATTCAAAAGCATGCATAATTTAATACCATATTATTTAGTCAAGTAGATAGAAGTTAATTTATACGTGGGCCTTCTTGAAACATGCGACATGTGGCATAGAGATGGCACGAAAAGGACTTTGGCTAAACACATACATGTGTGCGCGTATTCGTGTGAAAATTGCGTGACTTGTGACAATGTCGTGGTGTAGTCTCATCATGAACAAATCCATCTTTTCTTTTGCGAACTATGTATTTCTCTTCTTTTTGAACTGTTTAATTACGACAATTACTGATTATTGTAGTGTTCTTAAAAGGATCTGAAGATATCCAAGAGAAGACACATAATTCTTCCACCTCTTCTCTGGATAGTTGTGTTGCAGTATTGAGCTACTCAATAGCACGACTTGTGCGACCACTTTCACGATTGCTCATTTCTATGCTACTTCCCTTTTCTCCATCAATCCCACTGTAAGTTATTCGCGTGATCGATCAATTTTATTATAATATTTTTCTTGTGTATTTTCTAAAGTGTAATGAGTTGTCTATTATTAGTTTTGTTTACTACATCATTAGTTTTTTACTGTATTTATCTCTTAGTAAAATTTAAAATTAAAATATTATCCACAATTTCAACAGTTAATTAGTTCCATGTAGTTTTCACTCTTCTTCAGCAATGGCAAATGCAGCACAACTCAAACGGACACTTGAGCTATATACGTACGTACGTAGCATCCAGTATTCTCTGCTTGATCACATTACTTCTATCTTTTTTTTCTTTATCTGTACTTCAACCAACCAGCAGTAAGTACTGGTAAACACACAGGCCAAACATTGGTTGGCCTACTGCTGCCTCTGAAGCTGCCAAAGCTAGCTAATCCCTTTCATTTCAGAACTATTAGAATCATGAACTGTTTCGGGGTCAAGTCGATTGTACTATCATGTATCTCGCGAGAATCATGAACTGTTTCGGGGTCAAGTCAATTGCACCATCATGTATCTCGCGACCTCGCGAGCATCGTTGGCGCCTCTCCGCTCCACTCCGCGTCTCCGCCACGGTCGGATTGATAATGCTCCCGCTGTTCATGCTGTTCAAGAATCAGGTTTCCTACCCAATTCGTTGTCCTTGTGCGTGTTACATCGCCTTCTCCCTTTCCTTTTCGCTTTGGTGCATCGGCCATCACCGAGCCACATGGTAACCTAAACCTATGTGACACATGTGATTTTTGCTAAAGATGCGTGTCTTGTTTTATACATTCAGGCTACTCGAGTTTATGCCAGCTTCGACCACAATGTTCAGAATTGAATTGTAGGAGCGATATGTTTGGGCTGATCTGCCTTTGCAAGCACTTCACTGAATTGTCGTTCTCTGAAGATTAGAACGGGTGATAAAAAGAAATATAATCTAGGGATGATATGGAGCGAAGGGAACAAGAAGCATCCGGCATAGATGCTTGCCAACAGTAGAACCCACGAGTGTAGATCGATCAGTTGAGAGACCCACACGCATGGGCAATATATAACTTTTCAAGTCTTTTCCTTGCGTTGGTTTAAAAACAAGTCTGTTCCTTGCATGTGCACATCAATCCTTATGCCTCCAATGATGCAGCACATTTGTGCCAAAAAGCTAACTAAGGCGATGAAGGACATGTAAGAAGTTTTAGGATAATATTGTGATAAATCATTGCAATATTTTTTGAGTAGTTAAATATTTTTGCAAAGATCGCTTTTCTACTTGGGTTATTTGCTTCGACCGCAGAAAGTAGTCGGAGGCGTGGACTACGATCGGTAATAGGTAGTTCGACCGGCCTTGTGATAGGCAGTCCGAACGGACTTGTGTTGAGTGGTCCAAACGGTCTTGTGTTGGACGGTCCGATCGGCAGATCGATAATCGTAGGCTTTGTAATCGGTAGTAGTAGACTTGATGATCGATAGTCGTAGGCTTTGCGATCGGTTGTCGTAGACTTCATGATCCGTAGTCGTAGACTTCACGATCGATAGTCGTAGTCTTTGCGATCGATAGTCGTAGGTTTTACGATCGATAGTCATGGGTTTTGCAATTGGTTGCCGAGTGCCTAACGGTCGATACTCCTAGGCTTCAAGTGCTTCAATTCTTGTACCCTTTGAAGTACCTCGAGTACTCATGTCTGACTGGTTAGGATCAGTGATCGGATCACCCGAGGGCTAGTGGTCTGACCAATCGTGGATCGACTAATTAGTGGGTTTTCGACTAGGGTCTAATCTTTGATGTTTTGAGTTGTGAGTTGTGTTTGATAGATCTAGTTTGTTGCATATATGCATAGGGTTATTGTTTGGTCCTAAACTTAGGATCAATAACTTGATTTCATACATTTTACATGGTGATAACTTTGTGTATGGTGCGTGCGTGATGGTTTGCTTGTTTGTGTCGATTGCAGGACTTCGAAATTTGGTCATGACAAGGCGTTGGAGGACTGAGACTAGGCATAGTGTGATGCTGAGGTCCAAAACGGTCAAGGAGATGACGAAGATGACAGAGGCTATGTGGGGTGGTTATAAGTCAGGATGACGAAAAACCGGAGCGAGAGCTTTCGGTGGTGGACATGAAGGGCAACAACAAGGTGGACCAGGACAAGACTCAGGGAGGAGCCAAGGTCCTGTGTGGTCAAGAAAGTTAGGTGCTCGTCATACGACAAGGGAAGCTTCGTGGAAAATGGTAGATGGACATTTTGGCAAATTGCCCAATACCAAAAAAGTGGCGATGTGTAAAATCGCAACGTTGGTTTAAGTAGTTTAGGTCTTGTATATGAGAAAGTAAAAATCCGATGTTATGTGGGGTTAACGGGTTTTCTCCATTGTGATAGTGGATTAGATCCACTAAGGATTAGGTGGCTGATTGCTCATCAGTAAAAGATGATTGGTTTTGAGAGTGAGTACCTTAGGTACTCTTTATCCTCCAAAGTGGAGTGGTTGTGAAAGTTAACTTCTTAAGTAAGTAATACATCAATCTTTATGCAACTCTTGAGTCCCTCTTGTTCTTGATTGATGTGCTTGACTTTTGGTTGATTTCGATCTCTCTTTTTTTCTTCTTGCAATGTTGTTGTGCCAAGAACGTGTAAAAGATAAATATAATTCTTGTGAATACATCTCCACCCATCAAGGCAGTTTGATAGCAAGATTCACGAGAAAATCCGGTTTTTGCCTGTTCTTGGCCTTATCGAGTGATTTCTGTCTCAAAGAGTTTTGGATTGTTTTCTTCAGTGTTTCTAGCCTGCTGTGACATGTGGGAATACTTCTAAAACTATTTTTGCCATCACCTACCCCGAGCAGGTTGTATTCACCTATCAGGGTTTGTGCTCTATTTTTGCGCTTTTTTCATTCAACTGCAAAAAGGTAGGAATTTTGGCAATTATTCTGTCGATCGTTGGATGGAATAATTTCCTGTGACCTTAAGCAATTCATGTTTGAAGCTTTACAGCTTTTGAATCAGTCAATCAAAAGTTATGTGGATTAGGATCTTGCGGTCGTGCTAAAAACCTTGTTCCTTCTGACTTTGATGTAGAAACGGTAGTACCGCTAGTTCTATAGCGATAGTACCACAACTACTAGCCATCAACCACTTTGGTTTTCAACCACTCGCTAGTTGTTGATCACACCGGTCAGGTTTCAACTTGCTTCGAACACTCGGGTTTGCGACCACACTCAGGTTATCAACCACGTCGATTTTAGACCACTCATTAGTCTTTAACCATGTTGATTTTCGATCACTCTCTGGTTGTCGACCATTCTCTGGTTATCGACTACGTTAGTTTTCGACCACATCTTGGTCATCGACCACGTTGGTTTTCGACCACTCACTGGTCTTCGACCATATTGGCTTTTGACTACGCTTGTCTTGTTTCAGCTATACTGGTTTTCGACCATTCACTGGTCGTCGACCATACAAGTCATGTTTCAACCACTCAAGTTTTAGACTCTCGTTGGTCATCGACCACCTGAGTCTTTTAGATGCCTCCTATTTGTTGCCTGTCCGGTCGTACAAGCGAGCAATTGGGATGGTAATAACCAGATGCAGATAGGATATAACTTTTCTCGGTGCAGCATGTCCAATGATGAGGGGTGTATCATATGTAACCTTCTCTTTCTGTCTAAACATGTGAAGTCTGCCGCGAGCCATCCGATCAATACATGGATATCTCATGCCGGCCGGATCTAACTAAGGACACAAAAGCTGCTAACATATCTATCTTGATCGAATCTATGATAATTCTCTTCCACATATTGGATGGGTTTGCATGTTTAAAGAGGTCCTCATCCTAAATCCAATTCATCGTATTGAAAATAAAGAATGCAACTTCTGCAACAAACAGCAAAAACACCTTTTTTTTCATGCATTCAAGTGCTTTTGCACTTCCCTGGATGCATGAAAACAACAAATCCTAAAGCTGAATCTGCAGTTTGCTTTCCAGGGAACAATAATAGCTAGCTCGCATGCATAACCGATAACATCCTTGTTCATAGGTCAACCCTGAGCTACGGCAGCAACGTACCGACCATGCAAAGAACATGGCAACTATCCATGTTGGGTGAGGATTGCTGGCACACCAGCTTTTCTTCTCTATCAGATCCAGCTTTCTTTTCCATAAAAAACTCAGCTTTCATCAGCCTTCCGCCCAGGGGGTCCCTCGATCCATATTTGATGGCTCATGTTTGGTATGTACAAATCAAATATTCCTCAACTTTGGTTGGGTTGGGATCTAGAAGACCTCTGTTGTGTGCCAACTTTGGTTGGGTTGGGATCTAGAAGACCTCTGCTGTGTGCCAACGTTAAAGAGCCAGACGGCAGCACATTGCATGCATTTTGGTCCAGTCGTACAGAGAACTGGCTCATTGAGGCGTCCACTAGTAAGTGAGCCCCCCATCAAGCTCAATTCCTCCTAGATCCATCTGCTGGATTTCGTTCGATCTCGTCCGTTCGATTCGGGGTTCGATGTTCGGGATCCAACCATATGTTTGAGGACATTATCTATTTGAAAATCTTCGACCGTACTCGCGCGTCAGATTTGATACGCAGAACTTGGATTGAAATTAAGTGTGGGTTATGTTTTTTGAATTCTGACTGTTCGTGAGAGACAGTATGTAGAGGGGAATAGTCGTATACGATTTTGGCCAGTATGGCTAAACTCGATACAATATCTGTAACAATCTACCTGTATATCCAGTCTTAAAAAAACACGGCATTTAAAATTTAGTTATTGACGAATTTAGGAGAAGTGTAAGAGCACCTCCACTGCCGAGAGAAATCTGAGGCAATAGAATGGCTCTTGACGACATGAACCCTTTGCATGGTTATCATGCAAAATCCTTCCACACGAGACATGGGACCTGCACCAGTGTGCCGTAAGATTATCATGCATGACAGCCGAGGTGACAGACATGACATCCTTCGGATCTTGACTGAAAAACATTGCGATGCCTGCCCAAGTCACTCAGATCACCAAATAAATCAGTTGGGTTCAGCAGCACTCATGCAAAGGCTCACATTCCCTACCGGCCGGTAACTGATAGGTAGGATTCTGTTTACGACGACATTGGTGTCCCAAAAGCTAGCAGTAATCAAGTTAAGCTCATTGGGGAGTGCTGCGCTACACTGTGCCGTGAAATGAAGTAATCGGTCATCGAATTTTCCCCTGCATTCAGAAAGACTTCTCCATTATGGTTCCAAAAGCAGATTCTTACTTAATTCTACACAAACATGCATGGTCCCATTGCAGGGACCTGTAACTGGCAAATTATGGAGCACAATTATACTAATTGCGTACTAATTGAATTTAGCTTTGTTACAAATAATGCACAGAAAAAATAAAGACGGGAGGCACGAATTTTTATATGGAAAACCCTTACGGGAAAAAATCACAGACGAACAAAAGCAAATCACTATAATAAGATGATTATTACAATGGAGCTCTTTTGCTCTTCCTACAAACTAGTGGGGTACTGTTAGACCATGTGGAGGTTGTGAATTTAATGATGATGAATAATTGATATTTTGGTTGCATTGAAATTTATGTTTGAGAAAGTTTTGATCGATGCACCTTTGGAAAACTGGAATTGTTGTCTGAGAGTTTACGACCACAGCAGAAAGACCACGACAGGTCGACACAGAACGACCATAGCATTTCCACCACGGCAGAATGACCACGGCATGTCAACCACGCCTGAACGACCACAACAGAGCGGCCACGAACGATCGAAGCTACAGTGAACCAGTCAGACCAACAGTGAACCGATCGTATGTAACAATGAATCGATCGTATGAAACAGTGAACCGGTCGTAAGCAATAGTGAACCGGTTATATGCAACAGTGAACCGGTCGTGAGCTACAGTGAACCGGTCGACAGTCGTAGCCTTGTGTTGGGCTGTTCGATTGGTAGAGTATGACCACGGTCAGCAGTCGAAGGCGTCAACCGCGATCGATGATCGATAGTGTGAGCTATAGTAATAGATCAGTGGTCATAGATACAGTAACTTGTGGATGGTCATAGCTACTGTAATCGGTCGATACTCAAAGCTACAATACCTAGTCAGTGATTGGTAGCAGTAGACAAGGTTGTCAAAATTGTGATCCTAAATCAGATCGAAGGTTTGTTGGTAGGATCGCAAATCGTAGTATCGATGTAGAATCTAAGATTTTACCTGATTCTATCAAAGAAATATTTTAAAAATCTATAGTGTATTATAACACTACTGTATATTTAAAATTATGTTTTTGAACTTATCTTTGCAAAATTGTAAATGCAAGATCATATGTTATTTTATGATAATTATATTGAACGTAAAAAAGATAAAAGTTAAAATTTCAATTAAAAGGAAGTATACAAGTAATTATGTATAATAAAACAATAGAATCGACGGAATTGAGTAGGATCGTATGAAAAATTTGATCATGATCCTACAAAAGTTTGGGTAGAAACGTAAGAACATTAAGATTCTACCATATTAAGATAATACCATAGAATCAGATCGGTCTAGTCAATATTGGATCATAAAATCTTAGGATCGTATGACAGAATCAAGATTCTGACAACCTTGGCTATAGACTTTATCGGTAGTTGTAGACTTCATGATATATTGTCGTAGTCGTAGGCTTCGTGATCGGTTGTCGTAGACCTCACGATCGGTAGTCGTAGGCTTCGAGTGCTTCAATTCTTGTGACCTTCGAGTACCTCGAGTACTCGTGTGTGTTGGGCCAGCGGTCTGACCAGCTGGGCATGGTGGTTAGACCGGCTCTTCTGAGTGGTCTAAAGTAGATGTTTGGAGAGCGTGAAAATTGAGATCGTGGATGATCTGGTTCGTAGTTATTGATAGTTAAAGGTGGATGATGCATGAAGAAGCTGTGTAGCCTTTGGTCTTTGCATGTGCAGGTGAGCGTGGAGATGATCATGATCGGTAATAAGGAAGACCGGGACTAGGAGGGGAATCTGATGACCATGCAGTCTATGATGTCACAAGGTGGTCGGACTCATGCTGTAGCATGTGGAGATCAAAGGTGAATGATGTGTGGAGAAGCTATGGGAGGTGCGGTCCTAGAGGCTTCGATACATGCTAAATTGAAAGAGTTATAGAAGGAATCCATAAATGAGAAGGGTTAGAGATTAAAGAAAACATGTGTTTGGAAGAGTTTCGGGTCTCTTGATTTTCAGAACGGATAGAGTTTGGTGTCCGTATTTAATGAGAACACGGTTTGAAGCATTAGCCTATAAAAATAATGAGAAACTGAGGGTTAACATGCGGCTCTAACAGCTTTGGAGAGAAAGCTTTTGTGCTAGGGTTTGAGGGGTGCCATGAGGACACTTTGTATCCACAGAATATATTTTATAAATAAAGATTAGATCTGTTTCAAAAAAGTTATTCGACACCAACGAAATATATTTTGAGTATGTACAAATCGAGCGGTCAAAAGCTTCATCGAGTACGTGCAAAAGGATCAAGAGAGCGGCCGAGCGTTTTGTGGTCAAAATTCACATCTGGTATGTTAAATTGTTTTTCTTTTGGTTTGATATTTGTTTTCAGGTACCAAGAAGTGGGGAAAATCATTCACCCCCTCTGATTGTGGTATACAATCCTACAGGTACATATATATGGCGAGAGAAACGAGTCCTATACGGAAAGAAAACCGAATCAGAGTCTGTTGCTGCAGATTGATACCACGTATGATATAATTTGTACATGGCCCTGGTACCGGTCATACTACATCTGACATGAGGTGATGTAGTGTCTCACATAGATATGGTACGAATTCATATCACATTTAACAAGCTTGATGGCGTAGATCAAGAGCAATTGGTGTACACTTTAGATCATATGCAAAGAGTAGGTTGTGTAGGCAACTGAGAGAACCAAATGTATTCAGCACTACAAATGTTTCAAACTTTTAATACGTGGAGCACCGTGGCTAGTTATCGGTGATTTACGGCGATTTTGTTCTTGTATGAGAACAAGTTTTTTTTGACACTATTGTTAGGAAGCTAATAACTGATGCAGCCCATGACCATGACCAATTATTCGCAGTCACTTCACCGGTCCACCCCCACAGTTCATGACCAATTATTCTCACTGATGATTAATTACACGCAAACCAAACAGCCTCTCAATCCAGTCCACCACCGAAAAAAATCACTTGCTGAGTTTTTAACCTGACTGATGACAACATAGTGTCAACACCGCACTAAAACTGACCAGAAAGCATACCCCCCACACCCACCCAAAAAAATGACATCCTCAGCCGCCAGTAGCCAAGCACACCTTCCTTTCTATAGCAGTATCAGGAGCTATATGCTTTCGTCCATCCCTGGTACATCGGCCACGAGACGCGCTAGCTAGGCAATGTAGCCACTATCGCTTATTCCAAATGAGCGCAAATTCAGAATTCAGACTGAGAGGCCATGTCAAGATCTAATATATTTATGATGAATAATTAGCATTTTGGTTGGGTTAAATTTGAAATTTGTAAAAGTTTCAGAAAATTCTGATTTCAAATTGTGTTGTTAGGGTTCAGGAGGTGTGACCCGCTGATGGCTGGTGGTCTCGCTGTCATAGAGCAAGCGGTCAAACAGGCTATGGACTTTTGGAGAAATAAACACCAAACACTTGTGTAGATCTGTTTGGAGATCATGAGTTTGCACTTGGTGCCACTGGAATTGAAAATTGAGTTGAAACTAGATAGGATTTACCCGAAATTCCAGAGATAGTGATTTTTTAGTGATCTTAAGCAGTTAAACCAGCCAGTGATCGATGGTCTGACTGTCATGAGGAGTGCGGTCAGACTGGTGGCTGCGGCTATAGATCAATAAAAATAGTTTGAGTTAGATAAGTGCATGCACAATATGGGTGCGTTTGTGGTTTATGTTGAGTTACATGATGCATTGTTTTAACTAACATGAGTCAAATGCACAGAACTTATGTTCGAGATGGTTGCATAGTCTTTTGTTGTGTAGGTGGCTTGAAAAACGTGGTCATGTAAGTCTAGGTGAGGCTAGTGACTCAAGCGGGAAGCACAAACAAGATAAGGATCGTGAAGAGTCAAATTGGTGCATGTATTGCATCAAGTGACGAGACCGATGTACGTAGAGATGGTTCAGGGGAGACCAAATATGTGAAGACGTGACGGGTAGTCATTGAACACTAGGGCTACGTGTCAAAGCATGCGGAGATGCTTTGAAGTAAAGATGGAGACAAAGTCAAGGGAAGATGCCTAAAAGATTCGTTGGGGGTATTTTGGTAGTTGGCCAAATATTGAATTGGTGCCTTGATCAAAGTCGTGACACGAGGAGGTGCAAAGGAGAAATAGTTTAGGTCAAGGAGAGCTAAAAATTGCTAAGTGGATCAATCATTAAGGTGCTAACGGGTTCAACCTTGTAAATGCTTTAAGAAGTATGCGTGGGTATACAAAGCCCGTATTAGTGAGGTTAACGGGTTTCCCCGATGCCTTAATGGGTTGGACCCATTAGAATTGTTGTTGGTTATTAAAAGGAAAGAGTGGAGGTGTTAGATCCAATGATTTTAGGGTTTAAGTTTTTGTTCTACCAACTTGTCTCTTTCTATGGTTGTGAATGAGAAAACTTGAAAGAGAAAAAAGTGATGCTTTGGCCACACCTTGTAATCATCTATGAGCATATAAACTTCATGCTCCACTAGAAATAGATCAAAATTTTATCTCAATAATGTTCTTATTTGTAATTTTGCTTGGTTTTACTTTTTCTTAAGTAAGATTTATGATTTTGTGTTCATAGAGTTCTAGTCTGAACTCTTTACTTAAATTACCTTACTAGGATATGTAAGAATAAATCTGAAAAATCTCATGCCTTAGATCCTCACAACCAAGAAGTAATTTGAGTTTTAGAGTTTTTTTGTGTTCTTGTATCCTAAATTCGATTCTCTTCAATACAGTGAATCCAAACTCAGGAACCTTATGATTCTTGGTTGGGTTAAGTTTCTAATGCTTTGAACAAGTCTCATGTAAATTTTGAAAGTATTTTGATGAGAATTGAGCAAGTTTTGAAGATCTGAGTTTTGTCCCGAAATGCATTCAGGTCTGAGAATAGGGAACCAGTCAAACCGATGTTATACTTACGGTCAGACCGGCATTTTACTTGCAGTCAGACTGGCCAATCCATGATTGTCTGACTGGTCTTGTGTTATTGGTAGGTGATTTTGTTGTCTTAGATCTCTAAACTTGTTTTGTAAAGTCTAATCACTTAAGTAAATATTTTAAATATCATTTGTGGAAAATTTTGAATAATAACTTCACCTCCTCTGACAGTTGCCATCTATACTACATGGACCGCTGAGGCTGATTACTATGGATGATAACAAGTTTCAATTGACCTTTGGGAACCTAGGTTGGATCTGCTTTTTGCATGTCCGATGATTCACCGGTCGCTAAACGCCGTGATACAGTGACCACTGACGGCAACAGTACGCTATGGGGAGTTCAACACCTTGCACTGCAGTTTTTGACACATGGCCACATGATGTGCAAATTTAGCAGACTCCACTTGGCCACAGGATGGCATCTCTCCCTATCCGCTCATTCTCCTATAAAAAGTGCCCAACATTGCCTCCATCTCCTTGCAACTCACAACAGAATATACATCATATATCGCACAGAGACAAAATCAACATAGTTAAGACCATGTTGGCCAAGCACCACACCTTGCAGGTGCTTCCATGGCTCCTGCTCTTTGCACAGCAGGCTGCGGCCAGCGCCTGCGACTGCACTAATGCCACAGATGGGACTGACAGGCAGAGTGCAATGAAGCTGAAGCTGATCGCCATTGCATCCATCCTGACAGCCGGCGCGGCTGGCGTGTTGTTGCCGGTGCTTGGCCGCTCCATGGCGGCGCTACGCCCTGACGGTGACATCTTTTTCGCGGTCAAGGCGTTTGCGGCTGGTGTCATCCTCGCCACCGGCATGGTGCACATTCTGCCGGCGGCATTCGACGGGCTCACGTCCCCATGCCTCCACAAGGGTGGCGGGGATAGGAACAGCTTCCCCTTTGCGGGGCTTGTGGCGATGTCTGCAGCAGTGGCCACCATGGTGATAGACTCACTGGCTGCTGGGTACTACCGCCGGTCTCACTTCAGTAAGGCACGCCCAGTTGACATACATGAGCATCCTGGAGACGAGGAGAGGACCACCACCGAGCATGCGCAGCACGTACATGTGCACACGCATGCAACACACGGCCATTCACATGGTGAGGCGGTGGTCATCAGCTCGCCAGAGGAGGCTTCAATAGCTGACACAATCCGGCACAGGGTGGTATCTCAGGTAAGATCAGTCGCTTGAAGCTCATAAGCATAAGCCTCCCTGTAAGATTATTAAAATCGTGATTCTAGTCGTAGAATCGTATGATTCTACAATATACGATTCTATAATACCACGAAACTAATCTGACTCGAATCGTATCTTAAATCGTACCTAGTAGAATCGTGATAAAATCGTGATTCTAGTCATATAATTATGTAGAGCCACAGTAAACTCGTGTTAGACTTGTATAGAATCACGCTTCATCCAATATTATAAATGACTTAGGTGTTTGATTGTGTCATATCCCTCAATTCAAGTTATATATTAAGTACTAAGTAGTTAATAGTTTAGACATTAAAATTCGGAGGTTTCAAATAATAGAAATTAATTTGATTGTCTACTTATTTTACTTTTTTATGTAAAATAATCATATTATGGCAATATTGATAACATCACTCTTCTAGTCGTAGCTCTCAATAACATAGAATTTAAACCATGATTCTAGTAATGAATAAGATACATTTATTAATCAAATTAGATGCCAAATGACCAAATAAACACTCATATCGCTCTTAGAATACATGGTAAATTGGAAAAATATGTTTTTGGTATAATCAGATATGATCTTAGATTCTACGATTTGATTTTAGAATACGATCCTATCAAAGTGCATCCGATTCGATTCAGAATCACAATTCTGACACCTTGCTCCCTGATGATAATAATGAGAAGAAGTTACGTTCCGTTAGTTCATACATTGTTTTTTCATGAATCATGTAGATAATAAGATCAAGATATCCCTTTTGCCTATTTACTAAAAAAATAAGATCAAGATATAGTAGTAGTGGTTAGATGAGCTACACTAGCATGCATGTTTCAAAGTGACTCATTCTAACCAATATGATATCAGCATTGAACATTACATAAAAATAATTCCCAGAATGACACGTTACTGATTCACCATAATCCATTCGGCGTTTCTATTTCCACTCCTTTCCATAACACACACAAAAAAACAGAGATGTGGATGAGGGGATCAATACCTTTTCAATGGGTCTGATAATCTGTGCTCCAGGACAAAGTTTTCCTTTCTAGTACAAGAACCGACTTCCTTTGCACACCGCTCGCCAACTAAGTAGACATATTTATGAACCAGACAGTTCCTCTTGAAATACACACACAAATTTCTGACCATGCAGGTTCTTGAGCTGGGAATCTTGGTGCATTCAGTGATCATTGGGGTGTCATTAGGTGCATCTGTGAGGCCATCCACCATCAGGCCTCTGGTTGGTGCCCTCAGCTTCCATCAGTTCTTTGAAGGTATAGGCTTGGGTGGTTGCATTGTTCAGGTATGTCCATTTACATAACCCAGATACTAGATATCTCACTGATAAAAATCTAACTTGTTTTCTCTGCTTCCACTTTCGTGTTTTCTCTGCTTCCACTTTTTGACTAAGATAACGGGAATTTACAACTTGTTTGAAAAAACAATTGCATATGAGCATGTCCAAACATATACACCACTAGAAGGCCCCCTTTCACAGAAATGGGAGGGAAACAAGAGACCGGCAGAGATATATAAAGTTCAAATGAAATGGTTCCCTGATAGCAATAAGACACATTACAAGCATGAAACATTTTTAATCGTTTTCTTCCAATAACAATCGACATAATATATATCCAAAGTGATAAATCATGAAATAGATTTATGTTGCAAAAGCAAAACAAAACAAATCTCAAACTGCTTCAGAGAAAATTTCAATAATTAGTTCGCGCAAACAGACTCTATTAAGGATATATTACTTCGTCATAAGTTAAAACAAGCGTAGATTTTCAAGAAAGCAAATAATTGAACACAAAGGATAAAGAACACTAACTACATATTGTGTAACAGCAACAAAACGCTAACATCTTTGATCCCCACTTCTCATTGCAGGCTAGTTTCAAGGTAAGGGCAACCGTCGTAATGGCAACGTTTTTCTCCCTGACTGCACCTATGGGCATTGTGCTAGGGATTGCAATTTCATCTAGCTACAATGTGCATAGCACTACTGCCTTCATTGTAGAAGGAGCCTTTAACTCAGCCGCAGCAGGGATTTTGATCTATATGTCCCTAGTTGACCTTCTAGCCACAGATTTCAATAACCCGAAGCTACAGACGAATACAAAGCTTCAGCTGATGACATATCTTGCGCTTTTCCTAGGCGCAGGGCTGATGTCCATGCTTGCCATATGGGCATAAATCTTCAGAGCAATGGGGAACCGTGTTTCCACTTGTATGCCCTGCTTGTATTCATCCAAGAGTTCACCATTTTCCAAAAATAATATATTCTTGGTGAAGAATTGATCGTATTCATCCCTGCGTTTTCTATTTTCCAGAACAATATACTCTTGGATAGTCTCTTCGTACTTCATAATACGAGATTACATGATGAGTTAGCTTAGTCCTAACTCCTAAGCCATGTAAGCCAGTAGTTGTACAATAGGTCCTTAACTTTCCATTTTAGACCAACTGAGTCCCTTCTATCATACAATCAACGACTGCATTCATAGTTTTACCATTAACCAGAAGCAACAAAACATGCCCAGTTTGGTCAGATTCATAGTTAAACAACCTGACTAGAGGGGTTCAATTTCAAAGCTTCAGAACAGATGTAAGATTTTTGAAAAACAAAAAGGTCTGCACAACTTACTTAACAGTTGTATGATCCTGCGAGATAGACAAATGAAACCCACAAGACTGAAGTGCTACTGGGGCTAGTGCTCCCTGGTCCTATGTTAGCTAAAGCCGTAAAACTTCATAGAAGATTCACATCCTTAAGGAATTGAATGAAAATATATGAAGTCTATTTCTGTTTTGTGACACAAGAACTATGCAATGTTTGTTCGTAGTAAAACAAAGTCTATTTTATCCCTTTATCCGGTTCAATTAATTGTTCAAAAATACTTAGTTAGATAACTGATGTCAATTTTACTCAAATATCT
This sequence comes from Dendrocalamus sinicus, assembly GCA_036346575.1. Taxonomy (NCBI): domain Eukaryota; kingdom Viridiplantae; phylum Streptophyta; class Magnoliopsida; order Poales; family Poaceae; genus Dendrocalamus; species Dendrocalamus sinicus. The sequence goes on from CM070652.1 coordinate 4,389,902, forward strand.
ACTCTCAGGAGAGTCAAGATGTTGGATCAAATTTGCTGTGTTGTCAGCAAGACAGCAGTTAACAGAACTAAACAGCTGACATTCAACACCAAATATCCATAAGAGCAAATGACCTAAGCATTAATAAAATAATTTCTCTCCCTATAGCACAATAGCCTTACCGCACTAAACCATTTGCGTACAAACAACTTAATTGCATGCTAAAGAAGATCTAACCAAATTAGTAAAAACAGGTACCAGAATTATGACCAACAGTAGACTCAGCATCATAATAAAAATAGCAAGGCGAACACACTATCTATTGCTAACGAGTACAAAAGGTTCATCACTTCATCTTCTTATGGTTCCATAGTTCTCAAATTCAACAGCGGTAACATCGAACTAAAAGGCCACGGTATTGCATAAGGACATAACACAACTGATTCTGAATAACGTTTGCGTAATGGACACAAAATCCAGGTCAAGTTGTGCTACTGTCTACTCCACCTTTCCCTTCCCCTGGGTATCATCACTCACATGAGAAGATGTTGGCTGGTTAATACTTGCTTTAACGTTTGCCAGGAAGGTTGGATCAGGTTGTGGCTCTTGGTGGGGAGTTTCGTCGGTACCTGCGACAAAGCGAGAGCAGCAGAGTTTGCAAGGGAGACCGGAGGGGAAGTGAGCGGCGGCATCACGCCGGAGGGGGAACCGGGGACGGTCGCTCCTTACTTTCGTGCGTGCGATCGGGGCGGAGGAGGAGCAGCCGCGGTGAGATTGAGTTGGGTAGTCGGGAAAGGATTCAGATCTCGAAACCGGGAGAAAATACATCCGGTGGCTTGTAACACTAACCGGCCGATAACTGAAAAATCAGTAAAAAACAGTTAAACTTTAAAAATCAAAATTTAAAATTCAGATAGTTTTAAAACCGATAACTAAAAAAACCAACCGATAACTGAAATAACCGGATAAAAAACTGATCAAAATTCAAAAAACTAAAATTTGAATTGGACCGGTTTTTCGGTTACCAGTCCCCACCGGTAAAACCGGTAATCGCTGGGTTTTTGAACCCTGGTTGGGACTATTATGGTATGGGGATCGGGGCGGAGTTCTTTTCGGCCTTACACTTCGACAAACTGTCAGATTTAAATAGACCTGACTAAATGGGCGGCACAGTACGGCTCAGCACAGATCTGATTCATTATAGACCTGTTAAGCGTGACCTATTTAGCCCATTAGCCTGAACAGACTGTGACGTGCTGACATGTAGGTCGAGAGGCGGTTTAAGCATGGCCCAACAAACTGATGGCCATGCCGTACTAACCCAGGTGCGTTCAGCCCAACGAGCTAAGAGCATCTCCAAGAGAGGCTCAATATTTTGTCCTCCAAAATCTCCTATTGGGAGTCTTCCTAAAAAAATTGTCCTCTAAATCTTTCCCCTCCTTCATCAGCTCCTCTAAACTTGGATCCCTAAAATTACCATCTAGGCACTGTATATTTGATGATGATCCACCTCAATTTTGGAGTACCAAAATTATTAGGTGTGTTTTTGAGTATCTATTGGAGGCTTGTTTTTAGCTTTCATACCCAATATTTGAAGATAAATGGTGAGAAAGAGCATCTCTTGGAGATGCTTTAAGGAGGCCTGTCTAGCCAATTTGTCATGAAATTTTAGGGGAAAAAAGTAAGGAAATCTCGGAAAATATATAATTTTTAAAAAATACAAAACAAAGTATTTATACTTATATAACTAACTATATGAAATTCAAAAACGATACAATAAAATTATATAAATATTAAAAAATAAATGAGCCTAACGGGCCGTGCGATGCTGCCCGTGCCGTGCCGTGTCGTGTCCGGCCCATATATATGCGTGCCAGCAAGCTCGGCCGCTTCAACGTTTCTTCACCTGCTGCTACGAGAAACCTACCAGAAAGATGATCCTCCGGGTCGGACTCGCCCGCCTCGGCCGCCGCGCGGTGACCCTACCCCTCTCCCTCGCGCCGCGCCGCCTGTCATCGGAGCCGCCCGGCGCCGAGTGGACGGACACGGTGGACTACCTGGACGAGTCAGGGGAGATCCTCTCGTCTGCGCCGGGCGCGCGCCCCGCCGTCCCGGGCGCCGACCCCACCATCCTCTCCGGCTCCTCCGCCCACCCGCTCCCGCGCCCCGCCGCAGCCGCGCGCCTCGCCTCGCTCGCCCTCCGCCTCCGCTCGGGGCCCTCCCTCTCCGCCGCGCTCTCCGCGCTCCCCTCCCCGCCGGACCCCTCCCTCCTCCTCCTCGCTGCCAACTCCCTTCCCGCCTCTGATCCTACCCCGCTCCTGTCCCTTGTCGCCTGGGCCCGCCTCCAGCCCTGGTTCCTCCCATCCGACGACCTCTCCTCCCTCCTCGCCGCGCGCCTCCCGCCGGCCACCCACTCCTCCGACCTCCTCGCCCTCTTCGACGACGCCCTCGCGCTCCGGGACCCCGCCACCTTCCCCAAGACCCTCAACGCCGTCGTCTCCGCGCTCGCCACCCACGGCCTCCTGGAGCCCGCGTTCCACTGTTTCAAGCGCCTCCGCGACGCCGGCGTCCGGGCCCTCGAGACGCCCACCTTCAACGCCCTGCTTTCGGTGCTGCTCACCAGGGGCCTCGCCTTCAAGGCCTTCGAGGTGCTCGACGAAATGGCCGCCTCGGGCCGCGCGCTCGACGAGGGCACGTACGAGCTCGCGGTGCCGGCGCTGGCGCGCGCCGGGAGGATCGACGCCGCGCGCAAGATGTTTGATGAAATGAGGCAGAGGGAGGGCGTCGGGCGGGCGTCGGCCGGAATGTATGGCGTGATGGTGGACGTGCTGGCCAAGGCAGGGAGGCTCGACGCCGCGATGGGGATGTACAGGGAGATGATGGCGGTGGGGCACCGGGCGAGCACGGCTGTGAGCACCGCCATGGTGGAGGGGCTGGTGAGGGCCGGGAAGCTGGACGCGGGAATGGAGCTCTGGGAGGAGATGAGGCGGGGAGGGCTCCGGCCAAGCTTTGGGTTATACACCATGGTGGTTGAGGCGAATGCACGGTCCGGGAGGCTGGACGCCGCCGCACGGTTGTTTGGCGACATGGAGAAGTCCGGCTTCTTCCCTACGCCGGCCACGTATGCTTGTCTGGTGGAAATGCATGCTTCGGCGGGGCAGGTGGATGTAGCAATGCGGTTGTACCACTCAATGGCAAATGCAGGGACAAGGCCGGGGCTGAGCACGTTTACAGCATTGCTGACAATGTTGGCAAATAAGAGGCTGCTGGATTTGGCAGCAAAGGTGTTGCTGGAGATGAAGGCGTCAGGGTTCCCGATCGAGGTGACCTCGAGCGACCTGCTGATGATTTACATCAAGGATGGGTCGACGGAGCTTGCGCTGCGGTGGCTGCGGTTCATGGGCTCGGCTGGGATACGGACCAACAATTTCATCATAAGGCAGCTCTTTGAGTCTTGCATGAAGACGGGCCTGTATGACTCGGCACGGCCACTGCTCGAGACGTTTGTTGCTGGGGCGGCGAAGGTGGACTTGATACTCTACACTTCCATCCTCGCACATTTGGTGCGGTGCCAGGACGAAAGCAGAGAGCGGGCAATCATGGACATCCTGAGCGCGAGCAGGCACAAGGCGCACGACTTCATGTGCGGGCTGTTCACCGGGCCGGAGCAGCGCAAGAAGCCTGTGCTCTCGTTCGTCCGCGAGTTCTTCCGGGGCATCGACTACGATAACGAGGAGAGCGCGGCCAGGTACTTTGTGAACGTGCTCCTCAACTACCTGGTGCTCATGGGGCAGATGAACCGCGCACGCTGCGTCTGGAAGGTCGCCTACGAGAACAAGCTGTTCGCCAAGGCCATCGTCTTCGACCAGCACATCGCCTGGTCCCTGGACGTCCGGAACCTGTCCGTGGGTGCGGCGCTCGTGGCGACCGTGCACACGCTGCACCGGTTCAGGAAGCGGATGCTCTACTACGGGGTCGTGCCACGGCGCATCAAGCTGGTGACAGGGCCGACGCTCAAGATGGTGGTGGCCCAGGTGGTATCGTCGCTGGAGTCGCCGTTCGAGGTGAGCAAGGTCGTCCTGCGTGCGCCCGGTGACTCGGTGCTCGAGTGGTTCAAGAAGCCGATCGTGCAGCAGTTCTTGCTCAACGAGATACCGTCCAAGGCTGACGTCCTGATGCACAGGCTCAACGTGATGTTCCCGAGCTCGGCGCCTGAGGTCCGGTCGCTGTCCCTCCCCAGGTCCCTTGGCATGTCAAGGTGATGATGTGACCTAGTCTCTGTGGTTTGCACACAAACTTCGAGCAGAAACTGGCCCGCTCGGTTGGGCTGAAAAATAGTAGCTTATGACTGAAATTGTGTTGTAACTGACTGAAATTACACTGTACCTGAAAGTGACTTATTTAGTATAATTAAATCACAAAAATTTAAAAATAGAAAAATATGTTACCTTATCACGGACAACGCAAACGAATACGGGAAAAAAGAACTGGTAAAAAAGCTCAAAAAAACTAAAAGTTTAAAAAAAGATAAAATTTATGAACAGCGAAAAATAAATCAGAAGTCAGAAGTTTAAGCCGAAATGAGCAGGACGTATATTGGCATGTTGTCTATCAGTGCACAAGTAAAATAGTGCAAAATTGCAAATGGTTTCCTTCGTTTTGGGAGAGAGAGAGAGAGAGAGAGAGAGAGAGTTCATATTGTTCCTATGCGAAGTGTAATGCTTCCATCTGTTTGAAGTTTGAAGTGTAAGGTTTCCATCTGTTTGAAGTTTGAACTGCTCCAGAGCAAGTTCCAGATGTAAAAGAAGGACAGAAGTTATAATACATTGCTATCTCCCCAATCCATTAATCCATCCCCATGACACAATATATGCAAGGTACAGCACTATCTCAAGGCAGATTAAGCACAACAATATACCACTCTTGCTACATTTATTGGCACAAGTAGGGATGAGGTGCTGTAGCCAAGATTATACCACTGATCTCGCAGGTAGATTATGCTACAGAGCTGAGACCAGTGACCTCCCTAGTCAGTCCGACTTGAGGGTGTTGCCGACGTCGATGACGAAGCGGTACCTGATGTCGCCCTTGGCCAGGCGCTCCATGGCCGTGTTCACGCCGTCCGCGCCGATCAGCTCGATGTCGGCGGTCACCCCGTGCTTGGCGGCGAAGTCGATCATCTCCTGCGTTTCCTTGATGCTCCCCATGCAGCTCCCGGCCAGAACCTTGCCGCCTGTTTGCACGGATTGTCACGACGACCATCGTGATCGCCATGGAAGATCGTCGGTCGTATTGCGCATGACGCAAAAATGGATTGCCATATTTTGGATGAATTCGAAAGGAATCAAATGGTGTGCAAGCTGCGGACACCAGAAGTTCAGAAGAGCGACTTACCGCCAACCAAAGCGAAGGCTGGGACCTGCAGAGGCTTCTCAGGCAGGCCGACCAAGATCATCTTGCCGTGGGGCTTCAGGAGCCCAAAGTAAGGGTACATGGACGTGCTTGCGCACGCCGTGTTTAGGATGCCGTGCATGGTGCCCATCACAGCCTGCAAACACAGGTCCAAACACAAATTGAACCATCGGAACTTTAGATGTTTTCTGATCAGACAACTGAATTTTGTCCAAGGAATGCTGCTTACATAGACTTGTACAGCACTAAGGCATTAACAGTTAGCAAACTGATGACAGATCAATATCCAGGTCCCGCCATGTGGGTTGAATAAAGTTTGTGTAGGAGATGCAATAAATACTTAATTCCTTTCTAATCCAATGCAAAGTGGCACATGTGCAGCTTGTTCATTTAATTCATCTATTAATCAAACCAGTTAAACCCGATGCCGCTACCCGCATCTCTTACCTTCATCTCGTTAGCATTGCTGCTGACAACGAAGTTATCCGCGCCGAGCTTCTCCAACGCCTCCTGCCTCTTCTCCGGCGACGTGCTGATCACGGTCACCTTCATCCCGAACGCTTTCGCGAACTTGACGGCGACGTGCCCGAGCCCGCCGAGGCCGAGCACGCCGATGTGCCTGCCCGGCTCGCACAGCCCGTGGTGCTTCATGGGCGCGTACACTGTTATCCCAGCGCAGAGCAGCGGCGCGCCGCTGTCGAGGGGCAGGCTGTCCGGGAACCGGATGACGAAGCGCTCGCTCACGACGGCCAGGTCCGAGTAGCCCCCGTAGGTGGTGGTGCCGTCCCTGTCGAGGGAGTTGTAGGTGAAGACGATCTTGGAGCAGTAGTTCTCGGACCCCTCCTTGCAGCTCTCGCAGGACTGGCAGGTGTTGACCATGCACCCGACGCCGACCTTGTCGCCCACCTTGAATTTCTGCACATTCTTGCCGACCTCGTTGATCAGCCCAACGATCTCGTGCCTGCATTTTTGTACCACTATTACTTGTGTTTTCAGAGCAACCAGCGTTTACAAACTTACAATTGTTGAATGAAGTTGAGACTTAAGAGTATTCACATGCCTCTTGTTTGGCATGATATTGTCAGATTCAGTGACAGTTCAGCCTAGTTCACGGCAAGCATGCTATGAAGTGAACACAACCATAATTGCTGAAGTAATAAGAACGCGTACCCGGCAACAACTGGGTAGATGGCGTTTCTCCACTCGTTCTTGATGGTGTGCAGGTCAGAGTGGCATATCCCACAGTACAGTACCTTTATAGCGACATCGTCATCTCCAGTGTTCCTGCAGAATGGCAAGATATAAAACGCCATCACAAGCCAGTTCAGATACAAGTCAAAACACAAAACTATTTCTCTATTGCACCCATTAACTTCTTGCAAAATTGCAATGGTGGTCTTCAGAGTTCAGATTCAGAAACTCAAAAGGAGACACCTAACCAACAACCATGCTTAATCTGAAAATGTTTCATAGCTATCTTTCTAGCCCCGAATGCAGCCCATGAAGTGTCCAATTCAACTTCATACCTAAGATTTCAACTAGTCAGTAATTAGGAAACTACAGTTTCACTTCTACTTATTTCACAGTATTAGGAGATTAAATGTGTCCCTAGCTTCAAATCAATTAAACAGCTGTCCACATGTCCTACCTCCCACAAAGGCTTGTACTGTTGTAGCAGAAAGAAGACGCGTGGTCACGAACACTACTAAGTGACCTGGCACAAAGGAGAAGGCAGGCATCCTCTGTACCATTAAACAGCCGGTAACATACAAAAACTGGTAATGCATGCGTACATACAAAAATTGGTAGCATCTACCATCTTCTATATGTCTACATCCTAATTTCTCTCCCTACATATACTGAATCTGCGTTAGCAACCGTAGTGTAAGCACCTTGTGATATTCATAAACGAACATATATGGTGTTGCTTATTTTGGCTTATTTTTTACTGTTTGGTACTGTTTAAGATTTATCTTACACTGTAACTGCTAATAACTTTTTGGCATAATTAAATTTTAAAAAATTTAAAAATATAAAAAACAGATTAATTCATTATGGACAATGCAAAGGAATACGAGAAAAAAAAAGACAAAAAAAAAGCCAATATGTCATAAAAACGAAATTAAAAAAATAAAAAGTTAGAAGTTAAAAGCTAAAAACTGAAAGCCAAACACTGTCCCCTAAACTTGCCATGTGCAGAAGGGCCTACCGGTTGAAAAACTCGATCCATGCACGTAGCAAACGCTCGTTAATGGACATTTACTACCAGCTGGGAGGCCCAGACTCCAGAGGAGATGGTAGACTGTTGTAGTAGCAACCAGAAAATTGTTCAGAAAAAAAAAACAGTAGCAACCAGAAAGGTTGCACAATGAAGAGATGGGCAACAAAGGTAGGCTGGTAGCGGGCACAATAAATTCCTGCAGGAGTGGCATTGTTCACTCTCTGTATTAATTCACCTACAAAAAAAGCTGAAGAAATGGTGCGTGCAGTTGGGATCCGACCAGATGTGGGGTGGGTTCTTGTGAGGCATGGCTTAATTTTTTTAATCCTGATTATTCGTAAAAGGTAATATATAGAGAAAAATAGTTATATGTGATTTTGATCGATACAACTGAACTTAGTACACTTTTTTACTACAATCTTCCTGTTAACTCCATCTAAAAAACACACCGTTTAAAAACTAGTTACTATAGCACGTACAAACCAAAGCCGGCTTAAACTCTCGAACAAACAAACAGGATGACTTCTTCGCCGCCGTTTCAAAGAGACTTATCGTGACAGCCTTTTCGAAACAGCTTATTAGTTTATCGGTATTCGATTCATTCACAGAAACGCTCACCCTGTGGCTAAAAATCATGAACCACAGCCGAAACATGTATGCATATATGGTACTTAGCTATCCCCAATTCACCGGTCACCACAGTCCACAGGGCTGGTTAGAGTTCAGGAAGAGAGGTGTAGTGTTGGAATTGCAACCTACAAGGGTTTTACTGTAGTAGTTAAAAAATTTACTGCGGGTTGTTTGGAACAAAATGGTTGAGCTAAAATATTCCAAGAACAGTAAGAAGCTAACTAAGTACTTTCAGGGAGAATGCGCAGTAAAAAATTGATCCTTTTCCGCATGGAGCACAACTATTCGGAATTGGAGTCATCATGGACTCGATAATACCCCCAAAAGAACCGCAAACTAACATGAGCAACGCCACGACTTGTCGATGCATCCCATCGCTCTACTGATCCATGCTCAGCTACCACGCTTGTACAAGCGGAGAAATCGGAGGGGAAAAAAAGCTCCAGAAATGGCAAGTAGTATCAGGCAAGAGTCAGCGCGCAGCGCAGGGGAGCATCTACAATACCTTCGCGAGATGCGGATGGGTGAGAGGTGGCCGGAGGCGTCGTGCGCCGCGAGCCCCAGCGCCTTCCTCGGGTGCTGCTGCTCCGCTGCTACCGCCGTCGCCGGCGGCGCCATTGCGGAAGCTTCTCCTGCGAGGGCGTGGTGCTTTTAATTACGGACTGGAGGAGCTAGAGCGGTTGGTAGCCGCGTTATGGCGTTGCGAGGAGCGGTCTGCTGCCTGCGCTGCTCTTTTATACCGACGAGAGGCCGTGCTGCCGCGTTGCACGCCGGGCAGGGGCCACTCCACGCACCTGCACTGCACGGTTGGAATACAATAATTTTAAGGTTTTGCAACAGAATGGCGAGAAACGACGAGAAATTATTTATAGGAGTAAGTTATTTTGAAAAGTATGAATTCTCAACGTAAATATCATTTACTCTTTTAATCTCTCTCATAATCAGTTAAAAACCAAAAACTACAATACTTTTGAGCAGGACCCTTATCTTCCAAACGAGACTCAACTTTTGATCCGTTCCTTTCAGGTTATGCCTTGTAGTTTCCCTCAAACAAACAAACGGAACGGTTTTTACACAATTGTTTTAAAATGGTTTGTCGAGACAGTCTTTTTAAAGTGATTTATCGGTTTATTGACATTCAATTCATTCATACAAACACTCACGAGAGAACCAAAAGTCATAAACCACAATCATTCAACCGAAAAAAACACACCCTTTACAGTAGAAAGCCCATACCTCAACTCAATTATTGCAGTATACTTTTTAAATATGTACTTTGCAAGCTGCACTATTCGCTTTGTTTGTATTGTCATACTAGTATCTTTTTTAAGGGATATTTACGTGTAGTTCAATTGCACCTCTAATTGACAACCTATTTTTTTCTCTCTCTCTCGAAAAAAGGTGTGAACTGGCAGTGCAATTGAAGCGACTTAACACAAAACTTATTAGAAAATTATAGTGGGCTCGCCTTTCATGTACCATGAAGGGCCCAAAACTAACTAGCCCAGAAACGGCCTTGTTACCGATAGACACACAGGCCTCCACTCCAGGCCCACAAGAAGGCCTAACCCGGGCCCACTTACAAATACGGCCTCATTTTTCTTCCCACTAACTCGAAGCACCACCAACCCAGAGACCGAGCAGGCCACGGCGAGAGCACCCTCTCGAGAGATCTCCCACTCGCCCCCCCTCGTCGCCGGCGTCGAGCACCGCGCCCACCGATGGCCTCCCCTGACCTCCTCTTCAACCTGCGCAACCTCTTCTATCTCGGCGCCTACCAGGCCGCCATCAACAACAGCGACGTCCCGGGCCTCGACGCCGACGCCGCCGCCGAGCGCGACGCCATCGTCTTCCGTTCCTACATCGCCCTCGGATCCTACCAGGTAGGAGCGCCTATCCGCGACCCGCCGTGATTCGGGCGTACGTTTGGCTGGCTCTGATATGTGTACGTTTGCGTGTGGCTCCGCGCAGCTGGTGATCAGCGAGATCGACTCCTCCGCGGCCACGTCGCTGCAGGCGGTAAAGCTGCTCTCGCTGTACCTCTCCGGCGATAAGGTTAGCGCGCTGGATCTGATCTGTCGATTGTTTTATGCCCCCGCTTTTGGTCTGTGGATTTAGATTTGGGGTTTGTTGTGGTGTGGTTTGCTGTCATTTAAGGGTCAGGTCTGTCAGTTTACATTGAATGATGTGACCCGGGGTTAGATCCAGTGCATCGTTTTGCATTCCATGAGGTTGGGGGATTGACGAGTCCCTTGATCCTTGCTGGTCAATACCGTTTTTACTGAATTACATGCTGTTTAGTGTCTGAAACTGTTAACGTTAGCTCAATTGCACAATGGGTGTTTGGCTGTGTTCTGAGAACATTTTCCTAATGACCCACGATGCATCAGGGATTTACCAGCATTCAATAATATTTATCAGATTGGTACTCTGTGCTGTGGGGATGCCCTCTCCTCCCCACTATACCAGAACACGTTGTTGATGACATGGCACTAAAACAACATTGACAATTTAGTAGTACTAGCACTTCATCAACACTGTTTGATGTGTTGATGTGTTACATATGTTGGACACGTGACATGCTGCCTGGTAGAATCGTTGATGCAACTTATGCCGGGACCTATGAGCTCTGATGACATGTGCTGAGGCCCTGTATAAGGTTGTTAAAGTGTGAAGTGCAGCTAATCTGCACCATTTAATTAGAAAATGCAAATTCACTCTGTGTAATGCTGGAGAAATAAAGACACTATCTTAGCTTCAGGCCTTGATAAAATTTAAGAGGACAGTGGTAGGGGGGGAAATCATTTCTGAAAGCATTTGCTTCTTAGCCAAACCAAAATTAGATCAGGCAAAGATATTGCATGAGATGATTTTTACCTAAGAGTGTACGTTTTCCCCAAACCAGAAGTAACTACATCTGGCAAATCGATAGTTGGTGAAAGATCATTATAGCACGGATGGCACACTTGTGCATGATGCATGCATGCATGCGTCTGTTGTTTTGCACTTTATGGGTGGCCCTGTTTAAATCTGTAGTATTCCACGATAGTGAAACCTCGTATGTATATATCAAGGTTCCAACAATGTGATGGTATGCTCATAATGTATTTCAAAATTTTAAAAAGCCTGCTTTGTGTACATATTATACTAAAATTTTATTAGTATAGTTTGAACCTAGAAAGATTGGTGGTAATTTCTAGGTTTTCCAATTATTTTTTTTCTTCTCATTCCATATATATTGAAATGCTTCTATGTTATTTCTTTGTGCAACTTTGAAGGAAGGTGCAATCTCCGGTCTCAAGGAATGGTTGAGTGATTCAGCAATGGGAAGCAATCCTGTTCTGCGATTGATTGCTGGAATTATATTTATGCATGAGCAAGATTACAATGACGCTCTCAAGCACACACACTCTGGGGGAACTCTGGACCTGTGAGTTTCTTTTTCCCTCTATCTTTAGATGGTTTAGCCTTTCAGTAGTGAATTCATTGTTGCATAACCATAGATGACAGTGAGCAGAAGCAAATGCTCTTTGTGAATTTTGATCTCCTCGAGAATGGTATGCAAGTTTATTTGGTTTCCAGTAAGAAAAATCAAAATCTTATTTTTGAAAAGGTAAGCTATATTACAGTTTTCGTCACATCGGTCGTTACTTAAGTGATGTAGTTGAACATTCTTTTGATGCTTATTTTCTGAGCCTTCCATGACCAGATGTGTTTGATGAATATCTTGTTAAATGTGATGGTTTAAAGTTGGACTGTTGGATGGAAGACTCCTTATTATATCTTACATGTGCTTTTGGGTAGCAAGATCTTTGATAGATGATTAGATGGTCATATTTTTGGGATGTACTGTCATTGGCAGTCTGGCACATATAGTATCGCTTCCCAGATTTGTATTTTTGACATTGCTAATTTATGAAATCACTGTGAACCTAGGTGGTTGGCATATTATGTTTTAGTGTGTCCTACATCCACGAAAGTATACTGAGTGTTGATGATCTTATGTCTTGATTACAGGCATGCATTGAATGTCCAGATCTTCATTAAGATGCACCGTTCAGACTATGCTGAGAAGCAATTGAAGATCATGCAACAAATTGATGAAGACCATACACTGACACAACTTGCAACTGCATGGCTGGACATTGCTGTTGTAAGTAATTTCACAGTCTAATATCATGAACTACTGAAGTTTTAGCTTTGCATTGGGCTCTGCTGGAAACAGGTGTTTATCATCATTTTAATCTATGGTGCAGGGTGGCTCTAAGATCCGTGAAGCTTATCTCATATTCCAAGACTTTGCTGAAAAATACCCGATGACAGGAATGGTTCTAAATGGCAAGGCAGTTTGCTGTATGCACATGGGGAGCTTTGAGGAGGCTGAGACTCTATTGCTTGAAGCACTGAACAAGGTTAGCATCAATGACCCCCATTTCAATGAAAAAAATAAGTAACAAAACATGTGAAATTTGGTATTTCACATGCACAAGGATGCAATGTTCAAGACAAGGTACTCAAAACACCTGTTTTTATTCTTGTAGGATGCAAAAGATCCAGAAACTCTTGCCAATCTTATTATATGTAATCTCCACCTTGGCAAACCGTCATCGCGATTCCTCAGGTACTAAGCGTAACCCAAATATGCAGTTTCTACTCCTGTTCTGCTGCTTTTTAGTTCATTGGTGCAGTACAATGGCATTGTCATGCTATGTCTAGCGAGCTTTCCTTATGGATCCTAGCTAATTTGGTAGATATATGCCAAATTAATTTTAGAAAATACTTGTTAACAAATGCATATGGATTGCACATATAAACTCTTCAATATGTATCAAGGGGAACAATTATTAGCAAACAATATTAAAAAAAAAATTTTACTAGCAAGCCAAACTGAGACCCTGCGCAGAATTCATGTTTCCACCTACTTGTTTTAAGCTTAACGTTAAAGAGGCCTAAACCTTGAAGATTAGCAGTTACATAGTTAAATTGAGAATGCAAAAGGCAACAGAAATTAACATTCTGGTCCAAATATGTAGTGTTCACAAAGCTGCCGCCTTGGAGCAATACTTGTATTTTGTTCTCACTTGTCAGCTTTGGAACAGTAGCCACTCAACTATTTTAGTCAAGTGCTAGTAATTGTACGATTGGCCCAGCTATTTAAGAAACATGGACTGTACTATTGGTTGATCTCGGATGTTGCAAGAATGTCAGGAGTAGGACCACAGTCAGATTGTCATGACATACTTTTCCCATTTGAACTAGCAAATCGTTTTATCTTATTGTGGTGGTTGAATTTGTCTGGTCTACTTTTGTGCAGAACGGCTATGTTTTTTGGCCTCCGATCCTGATTTTACATATCTTGCATTAACATGTTGTAGCCACTTGTTCCTGATCTAAAATATCCTGAGTAGGTCTCCCCAGCAACTTGAAACTGACCTATATTGACTGAGTTCAACAGCCCAAGTGCCCAACTTTTCCACACGGATTCCAGAGAACTTCTCTGCTTGTTTTAGATGCTTGGTATCTAGTATGAAAAGAAGTGGCAGGCTATCCTGCTAAGATCTCCTACCCATCTCTGATATCGAAGGGATGTTTATAAATCACTTAGGGACATCCTAAACTTTTTTCAAAGTCAATTTATGATATATGTAAGAGACTGATGTGTTAACAGTTGAGAGGAACAGCAAGACTAATGACTTCACAATTGATCTTATAAAAACTACTGGTGGGATACCTTGTTCTGGTAAATTTGGACGATAACCCGTAGAACATTTTCCTTGCTTTGCCTCATTGTTTAGCGCCTGATCAGTGATTGACAGTATTTACTATTTTAATGAACAAGTGCATCTTGCTTCAACTTTCTTTGCTTCTGCAGCCAGTTGAAACTATCGCAATCTGATCACGTGCTAGTTAAGCGTGCCGCATCGTCGGAAGATAACTTCGAGAGGGCTCTCCAAGCCGTCGCCTGAACTCGTCCGCCAAACCCCTGCCGGATTGCAGGTAGCGCATTGATCCCGTCTTCTATTTTGAGTGCCTTAACACAGTGAAGTATGTTGGTTTTGCGTATCTGTTTTACTTTACTCATTGGTAATACTACTCGGCCAATCTTGTACACAAACGTCTTCTGTATAAACGAACATGTAGAATCTTGAATTGTGACGCTCGTCGTCAACATCGACGTTTTTGTTATATTCTGCCGGATTAGCACATCGTCAGTTCTTTGTTGTGGCCGACGTGCTCTGTAGTCTGTACCATCTACCATGTAAACAGCCTGCTTGCTTGTGCTCTGTGATGGGACCTCTCGCTGATATCCTGTACTAGCAGTTTAGCATGCCTGAATTTTGACGTTTTATGATGGCAACAGTGTGCTTATGCATGCGTGTACGCTCAAACCTGTCTGCTGGACGTATGTGGCTGCCAGCCTGCCTGGCTGGAGAAACAGAGTCTCGTTATTTTAGTTTTCTGAAGGGTGGGGGTGTCTCTCGTTATGTTGAAAACGGATCGGATAGTTTCCGCCGGATCCGGACGGATATGGATACGGATTGTGTCGGATCAGATTTTTTTCAGATAGTTCTCGGATCGGATACGGATACGGATTTTTTTTATCGGATACGGATACGAATACAGTAAGCCTAGTATTCGTCAAATACGGATACGGATTATCCGGATAATACGAAAACGGATATCCGAGGGGAGGGGAGGGACTTTAATTTTTTTATTTTTTATTTTTGGATTTTAGAAAAGCCTGAGAAATTCATTTAAGCTCAGAAAAATATGAAATAAACTCCAAAAATTCCAGGAAAATTCATAGAAGTTCTTAGTGACATTTTGGACTTAATAAAAATATTTTCAACTAATGTTGGTATTTAATTTTCATACTTAAAAATACTTTTTAATTTCAAAAGTAGACCTTTAAACTCCAGAAAATCCAGGAAACCAAATAAAAGCCAAATAACTCCAAATAATTAATTTAAAGTAGGATTTTTATAGAAAATCAAAATATCATTTTATTTAATATCTATTTTTTGGTTTTCATTTAATTTACTTTTTGAATCAGGCTTTTTCAAAAACTGATAATCCGAGGCAAAACCCAAAAGTAAAATTTAGGCAACAAAAATACTTATTTTAATTTAAATTTTATTTTATTTTATTTATTTATTTATTTTTATTTTAATAAAAACCTGGGTTGTTACAATTTGATGGATGAAATGGAGGAATGAAATGTTCTTATATTTGTTTAAATTGCTATCATATCATCATATGTATTCCATGAATTGCACGTTGTTGTTACTTATGTAGTTATGTTATGATCGACTATTGGGTATATTTTCATTGTGGATGAAAAGACTATGTTTGTTTATATTTCATGAATGTTTTGACAAGATGAACTATTTACGTATTTTCGTTAATTTTGGATGTATAGTTTAAGAGGTTTTTATGTTCCGATAAATATTCGTAACCGTATTCGTTTCGATTCGTATTCAATTCGTATCTGTATTCGATATTATTCGTATTTGTATTCGTATTCGAGTTATCCGTATTTGTATCCGTATCCGAAAAAAAATATGAAAATAAATATGGTAGAGACATTATCCATTCATATCCGATCCGTTTTCACCGAGAGTCGTTTGAAGAAGAGTTCGATAAAATCAGTTGTGCATGCATTTCTTAAAGTTGTTCGTGTAAACAGGTCGGTGCTACTTACTGCTCATCCGTTTTAAACGCGTGCTATTGCTGTATCGATTATCAAGGTGCTTTCTCAACATAAAAGTTGGCCATCTAGGGTTTCGCAATCGGCAAGGGAGAATAACAGTTCCCTGCGTCCCTTCGAGGTATCCATCCGAAGCGTGCGTTTTCATTGCTGGTCAATGGTAATGTCAAAATATTGTTTTTCTACACTACATGGAATTCCCCCTGGTCCAAAGAACTATATACTCCGAATTTCCAGATGGTACATGGCAGTAGGGTTAATTCCTCCGAACTAGCAGGCTGGGCTATGCATTTGTGCGGCTAAATTTATTATATATCATTTACATATTCAATATTGATATTTATTGGTGCCGGTTGTTTGCTTTCCCCTGCAATTATAAGTCGATTTTACTGGCCAATTTTGCTTTTCTGCTTTAACCTCTAACGATAAGTCCAATTCTTGATTGATCTTTCTCAGCTGCTACGATTTTCATATAATAGTTATCTTCTACTGTTCTCGAATTAATGCTTAATGTGGATCATTGTGACATTAAACACGTATACACATACAACCGTTGCCGATCCTTACTGAGGACACCTGCCACGCTCTCTGGTGGCCCTAAGCCTATTCCCTACGACTACGACATCTGTATTCCAAATTCTTTGCTCCTCTACTTCTGTACGTCTAGTTTAGTCGCTGTCTAGCGATATGAAGAATTTTCTTGCCATTGTCGGTGACGCCGTCCTGCTCACTAGCAATAGCGCAATCCTAGCTACCTGATGGCCCCATATCATCGATACCTAGTCCTCAATGTGAAGTTTCATCTCCTCTCTACCAAGGATACCCTTTCATCGAGCTTCTTTAGCTATGGACTTCATAAACAATGTCAACACTCACCACTTATCGTCATGACCCTTGGCTCTTTTGACTATGGCATTTCTGTTCAACGGTTCTAGCGAGCAGTACAACATGTCGTTGAACGGCTGAGCTAAGCAGCATATCATTGTTCTCATCTTCACCACCACTGCCTCGGCTCTTCACTTCCCCATGGGTCAATGTCTTTTTACAGAATAGATTGGCGCCATTGCACTATTTCATAGTCTCATCTGACACCATATGTTAAATTCTCATATAATTTTTATTTTCATGCAAAATTCAATATATAAGTCAAATTGCCAATCTTATTTAATTTATTCAGTATTTTTGTTACTTAGGGATTTTACTTTGGAATTTATATGGAAATCAAATTGTAAAATTTTCTTTTATTTTTATGTTGAATTTTTATTAATTTTTGTTGGAATTCGTGTACAATTAAATTGCTAATTTTTATAATTTTTATTCTAAATTATAGTTATTTATATGCCATGGGTGTCGCCTTGATGTCATCGTGCCATGGCCATTCTGAGAGTTGAGATTGTTTCTCTAGGAGCAATTGTTTGGATTTAAAATCCAAAATTCTGATACCACTTGTTATAAAACACACGACAGAAATAGAATATCAAAAGAATAGGAGATATAAATTTAACGTGAAAAACCTTTGTAGGAAAACCATAGATGCACGAATGCAAAATATCACTATATAAGGAGATATTACAAACATGAAAAACTTGACGTATATAAACCGTACAACTACATGGATATATATATATATATATATATATATATATATATATATATATATATATATATATATATATATATATATATATATATATATATATATATATATATATATGGGCTAAGGATCAGAGTCTCAAACGGAGAAGAAAACCGAATCAAAATCGGATACGTTGGCTGGTGTCACGTCTAACACGGCTTGATGTATGCATCGCTCGGCGCCATGTCTAACGCAGTGTTCGACACAGACACGATGATGTATTCGGATCATATTTTAACACATCGCGTGCACAGTTTGGCGCCTTCCCGTGCCGACATCATGCATAGCTATCTATCATCTATCTCTTGCTCGATCTCTTTAGTTTTTCACCACCATTAATCTCCTACTTTGAATTTGAACAATGCATATATACGGGCTAGCTTTGATTTGTGCTCCTTCTCATTCAACTCGTCTCTACTTTTGACGCAACAAGACCTTCCGTCCCTGTGTTAAATTGACTGCCGGTCCGTTGTGCGACACAAATCGATCAGTCTAGCTCCCTTAGCTGTCTTCCGGCTTGCAGTTGATCTTTGGCTGCAGTTGCTTTCCTTTCAAAAATCTATGTTACTTATTTACCACTCGTAGACAACTATCACTCTTAATTTCGTTTTTTTTTTTGCTTTTTCATTTTTCTCTCTTTGTATTGTCTATAGAGAAATAACATAGTTTTTTTAATTGAATAACTAAAAAAACTGTTACAGTGCAATTTCAGTCAAAACCCTTTAGGTTATGCCCTATTCTTTTTTATTTTTGTTTTTGCCTTCTCCAAAAGTCAAAAAGCCAAATATCGAAATGGAGCGGTCTCTTAAAGCGGATTCTCTAAACGGATTTCTGAGCATAAAACCATATGTACCATCAGCATTGATGTCTTCACCGTCCGTTGTCACTCGAAAAGTATTGAGAAAAACCATCAGTCACGGGTAAAAACCATCAGCTATAGTCAAAAGAATACTGAAGTTAAAATAAACAGTGCCTAATCTGTTAGAAACTTTACACTCTTGTAGATGATATGCAATTATACCTTTGTACTATTTCAACCCGTGATTAGTACAACCGGGGTGGCTTGCATCTATGTCTTGTATCTAAAGGCCATGATACAAGTCTCACTAACTATTGTTGCACGTCATCTAGATATGTAACTAAAGTCGAATTTGTTTCTTGAGATGGCACGAAATATGAGGGCAATAATTAACCAAATCAATCACCTGATCTGATGGACGGATGGGGTCTTTTATGGGCGTGCACATTTGGGGGATTACAATTGTGGGACGACAACTACGTATCGATCAGTTTGTTTTCATTTAACCATCGCACGAAGCTAACTTTTGAGCCCGAGGGATGATGAATGTGAAAATGGAGACGGGTTAGGAATTTTTTCAGAAGGTAACAAATACATAGATATTTTGAATTTTGAAATTGTAGTCATGATTACAGTAGTCATGATTAATGCTCATTAGTATAGAAGTCGCACGATATCAAATCTCAGAAAATCCACACACAAACCTAATGTGTAGTCAATAAGACTTGAAGTGTAGCCAGCACTGGTGTCATGTTGGTTGAAGCCCCGCCCATTTGGGTATAGACTTCTAACTTTTGGCCCATTTTTTATTATTCCTAAATTTCGTCGTTTTCTGACTTTTTCGATTTTTTGAGTTTTTTTGCTGGTTCTTTTTTCTCGTATTCGTTTGCATTATACGTGCTAGGCTAACTTGTTTTCTATTTTTATTTTTTTAAATTTAATTATGCCACATAAAGCACTATCAGTTACAGTGTAATTTTAGTCAGGTACAGTGAAATTTCATCAATAAGCCATAGAAAATTAGCCCAACCGAACACCACCTGAATTAGACACTAATTAGAAATATGTGATTCCTTGTGGTGCATCGAGTTCAATACATTTTTCTCGGTACATACTTCACAATTGCCCTCACTAAATAGACGAATCATACAGCACACAAGACACTGAAAAAAATACAGAACCCACATGAGAGCAGGGAACCTCGCATAAAAATGCAAAAGAGCATACATGAAGGCAGCCCTCCAACTTTTTTTTAGAGCACAGGATGCACGCACACATATGCACATACGCAACACCACACACACTCACCCCACATATATCCACGTGAATACGTCTAGTGCATACACTATTACAAAGTGGAGGCCTCAGGTTTCACAAAACACAGGTACACACTTTAACTACTGAACGCACTCACGCGCATCTTTACATAGAGGAGGTACTATTTAGTGTGAAACAATACCCCTGAGGAGGTACTATTTATTGTGAACACCCCCTGAAAGTAGGACGCACTAGGTTCAAATTCAGGTGAGTGCCCTGCACACCCACAGTGCCACCAACCGAGCTACTCTCGATTCCCCACCCTCCAACTTTTTGGTCAACCTAAACTCAGGTGACGACCAACAAAAAGAAGTATATATAGATCATTTTTTTTAGCTTATACCTTATGGTTTCTTTCGAATAAATAAATAAGATGGTTTCTCCGTCGTCTTTTTGAAGCGGTTTATCGGGATAACCTTTTTGAAATATCTTATTGACTAATCAGCGTTCGGTTCGTTCGCATAAACGCTACGCTAGGACTAAAAGCTATCCGTCATAGCCATAATTTATCTGCCACAGCAAAAACGAATCCACACATAGTATATCTGATAAGCCACCATGACACGTTGCTATCGCCAACTTTCACGTAGCCGTCGAGTAATACTGTTCCGCACTTGCGCTCTACGAGCTCTGGCCACATCGAGGCACAACACCGGCATGAATGTCAGCCTCACTTGAAACACAGATGCTACGAGCATCGCCTAGTGCTTTCCTTGAGCATAAAGCAAGCTAGCGAAAGTCCAGACACGTCACGCGTTTCCCTCACTCGTGTATGTATTGCCCTAGTGGCAAGCAAGCATAGATGCCAAAATTAAACGGCAAGAAAAGTAGGCAGGAACAGCAGCATCCAAGCCCATATGGTCACTGCCTCCTGCAGCAACCCAACGCAGCGCAGCACGCTCGAACGAAGTGAGATCGAGATAATAAACGTTTTCTACAGAAAGCGAAAGCAGCGGGCAGCAGCATAAGATCGATCGTCATCGCCACTGCACTACGCAGATCGATCTCTTTTTCTCTTTCTGCCGCCGACCTTTGCCTTCTTTGAGATCGATGGCCGATCCACACTGGTTCTTCTTTAGCGTCGCTGCCACAGTTATAACAACCTCCTCCTCCTCGTGGTGCACTGGCTACTGGCGCCAGTGCTGGCACGGATCGGCAGAGGAAGGAACAGGGCAGAGGCGATCATGGCACGCAAGAACAGAATAAGCAGATTGGTGGTGCCGCCGCTGCTCTTCTTCTTGATCCTGGCCGGCACCACTCGGTGTGGTAAAGTTCACTTCCATGCATAACGCAATCTAGATTTGGATTCTTGCAAGCATTATCGCAGAACTGAAATGCAAGGTCATTTTGCAAGTGTATACATGCTGTGTTAGAATTTTCTTGAAAAAAAATGTGAAATTCGCAGTCTCAAATCTCAATGTTCAGTTTTCTTTAATCTGAATTTGCTTGTGATGTACTAACTAGAGCCTTGTTCAATGTTCATGGAGCAGAAGCAAGACCTCTGAGGCGAAGCAAGAAGAACTCACTGCTCAATGCCCTGTTCAAGCTCAATTTTATCAAGACAGTGGAGCCAACGCACATACCTCCTCCCGCCAACCCTAGCAGCAATGGAGACGCCGTGAGCCTCGCCGCCGCTGACAGCGGCGACGGCACCAACCCACCGTTCTGCGTCAACCCTCCAAACTCCCCGTCGACGCCTCCCTTCACCTCGACGCCATCCACGCCTTCCATCCCGGACCAACCTCCCCCGCTGCCGCCGATCAGCCCCACGCCGCCGTCCTTCGAGCCGAGCCCGCCGGAGAGCAGCACCCCGAGCCCGAGCCCGCCGATGGCATCCACGCCGAACCCGCCGCAACTCGGTCCGAGCCCGCCGGAATCCGTGCCGAGTCCCATATTCGTCGCGCCGAGCCCGCCCGAGTTCGGCCCGGGCGGGCCGGGGGGTTCGGGGGGCGGGTTCCTGCCGCCGATCGTGTACCCGCCGCCGCTGGCTCCGCCGCTGCCGCCGGGGGCCGGGCAGGCGCTGTGGTGCGTGGCGAAGCCGACGGTGCCGGACCCGATCATCCAGGAGGCCATGGACTACGCGTGCGGCTCCGGCGCCGAGTGCAAGTCGGTACAGCCCAGCGGCGCGTGCTACCAGCCCAACACCGTGCTCGCGCACGCGTCCTATGCCTTCAACAGCTACTGGCAGATGACCAAGGCGTCCGGCGGGACGTGCGACTTCGGCGGCACCGCCACCATCGTCACCAGAGACCCAAGTAAGCCTCAAGCTCCAGCTCCATGCATGGCCTGCCGCCTCACGATCTTGATTTCTTATCTTGCGTTTTTCTTATCATTTTCACTTCATCTCTGCAGGCTATGAGAAGTGCGAGTTCAACCTTCTATGAGGGTGTGCACAGATGCAGCAGAACAATGTGAAATTTTTTCAATGAGTCATTAACACAATTTGCTTCTAGGCTGCAGTGCTGCAGATTTTATGACTAACTGTTTAGTATGATTTTGATTATTCTAAGACTAATACTGTGCAAAGATGATGTGATTCCTTGACATGTGCATTATACTAGGTCCTTTCCTCTTTTAACTTCCACCTTTCTTTGCCCAACTGTTCAACTCAAATATGCTTAACTTCATGTTCACGCCAACCCCAGGAATCTCTGGTAGTTGTAGGAAAGTTGGATTCTGTCTGATCAAGCTGACTGCTTTCAACACTTGGCAAATCGAGAGAGATACAAATTGATGGGTTAATCTTGTTGTATATGTGTTATGCTTATGTGTGCGTACGAGTACTTTGTATATGTGTGTAGTCGATAGTTGATGGTCGTGATCGATAGTCAATGGTCGATGATCGTGGTCGAAAGTCATGATCGGCAGTCATATAAGAATATTTTGCACTTCTAATTTTTTAGGTCTTGGACTATAGCCTATCTAGTATGAGACCTAGATCTGTCCCTGACCTAACCTGAATGCTTGAATGTGTTGATGGCAAACCAAAGTACATTCTCCAATAGAAGTACTTTCTATGTGCAGAGGTGCAGAAGTTGAAGACATATGTAGCCTCGTAGTTAGCTGGATACTATTTGGTTAGGGTTTGTGTGAATTATTGCAGGGCTGTCAATCGATGGCGAAAGAGTGCTTATGGCGGTGTCAATTAATGACCTATTATTTGTTAACTAGACTTTCTAGATGGCAACAAATAAAATGAGTGTCAAAGTATGGTTGTACGATATTGTTTATTTATTATTAATAAATAATTATTTGATTCCACGTTCATTTGTATTTTTTATATAAATTTATAAGAAAGATTAAAAAAATAGTATCATGCTGCAATACGTGTTGCTAGAAATGGCTGTTGCACCATGAAAATATATGTTGCTGATGATAGAAAAGTGTGTTGGCACCTGCTACCTGCGACACTATTTATTTCATATAGCAGCATTTACTCTATGTTACAATAGACTTGTCTTAAAAACACCGGCAATACAACACTTGTCTGTTGTGTCGCTGCGGTTCCTAGCAACACATTTTTTGAGCAAATAGCAGCGCATGTGTGTGTTGTTGGAGCCCAGTCCTGTTGTAGTGAACCTTGCTCGGTTGATCTATTCAACATTTTGAAAAGACCTATCTTGATCGATCAACACACTAACACAGCTACACCACGCACCAAATGAGCAGGATAAGGAACTTCGACTACTCGATTCTTTTTCTCGCTAAAAATACATACACTCTTTGCCTGCTACTCCTTTCAGTTTGAGTGGCTCATGGATCACTGCATTCACTGCGCCGCCCTTTTCCTTTGGTGAGTTAAATCCATCAGTCCTGAAGTAGAAAAAGTAGCAAACCTTGCACATCTTCCAGAACAGCTCCTTGCAGGGCCTAGGAACAGCACTTCCTTCCCTAAGAACCAATCTTAGCAAGTCTCTCCTGCAAGTTTCTATGGGCTTCTGTATCTCCCTTCTAGCCTCATCTATGGACATTGAACTGCCACTGTGAAGAACAAGTAGGGAAACACTGTTCAGCTTGCCCTGGCTGCCCTCCCTCTGCAGCAGAAGTTTACTGAATGTTAATTGCCACCATCTTCTAACAACAAAGATCACTGAATGGAAATCACGGGTTAATGGCTAATTGCTGTTCTCTTACCAAACAACAGCAACAATTTGAGACCGAAAATGACCAAGTGTGTTTTTAGCTATGCACACTATTATTTTCCATCAGTGTAGCAAATTTATCATGGAAATTCAAGAGATTGATGTATATATTTCGACAAAGAAAAACAGTAGGACACAGCAATATACTGTACCTCATAGGATTGAACATCATTCAGGAGACGACCACATGCGCTCATTAGCCTGAATAATTCATTGTATTCTGGATCTCTGACAACACACTCCGAGATCTTTGGCCCAACAAAATATAATGCTGGTAGAACTACGGGACCCAGTGCAAATGTCACAACCGCGTTTTTCATATATTCCTCTGCTGTTGGCACGTACTGGCTCGTTCGCCATTCTACCTCGGTCATCATAGACCTCAGTAAATCTATCCACTGCAGAGGCCATTTGGGTTACATTATCAATACTCAAGACTGAATAATTCGGCAAAGGATATTTGACATGAGACTTACTATTTCTATTAGGTGTTTGGTAACATCACGGTCTTGTACTGCAGAGGCCTTTGCCCCTAGCTGGGTAACTGAAGTGTAGATTGCAGAAAATACAATCTCTACTTGTTCAGAGTAGTACTCCTTTTTGTGATGCTCATCCCACCTATGACAAGCATTAGCAAATTGGCAAAGACAAATTAAGCCTGAGAATTACATAAGAAAAAGTAGGGTAAATACATCAATGTAAAGGATCGTACATCTCAACTAATTCCACGAGGTTTTCCAATTCTTCTTTTGATCCTCCAACGTCAAAGAAGTCATCGACGACAGTAGTGAGCACACCATTTTTGGCCCATAAAATGCGAGCATCGGACAGCTCTGGAGGGAAAATGGTACCAGCAGCAGACAGATAGAAATATGCTAATTTCTGCCGTGCAAAGTGTAGCTGGTCCAGCCTGTTCTCTTTAACCCAACTGTCGCGAATTTTTTTTTTGCAATTCACCAAAATAAGCTGAAGGTTGTTGGTTCGTATAAGACAATAGAACATAACTGTCAGATATACCTGTTGAGATTCTGAAGTTCTTCCTGGTAAATGGATTGAGTTGTACTGAAATCTCTGACACCCAAAGCTAGAAGATCTTGATTGGTTTGAGATGGTATGTTTCTGCAATACATTTCAGATTGGTCTCTAGTGTATACACTAAAATTTGTTGGGAACTTACTTTTGTGAAACAAGAAACTTACAGGCACGATGTTTTTAGCATCTGATAGCCCATAGTGTCAAAATGTTCAATGTTCCTCTTATGGTCTAGACGATCCAACGTGGTGTAGAAGGGACGGTTAAGAGCATGTTCCACCTAAAAACACAAAGAATTATAGCATTAAGCATATAAGCAGAACCTCCAACAGATACAGGAAATCCATGAAAGTACCTCTTTAAAGAGTGGAGTTCTTTGCACCGCACTAGAGCTCAGTTGTTCCTTCAGTAAGCAACCTGACCAGGATCCTATATTATCTAGAATCAACTCATTTTCCGAGATACTGACTTTTGAAGCCTTGTATAATTCCAATAAAGATCTTGTGTCATTCAAATATCCCTGAAGTGAGTTACAGAAACTGGAAGCTTCAGCAACATGAGACAGGCCATCTGCAACCACGTTTTCAGGTGGATCAGTGTGGTGAAAGAGAGCCCAATGAATCAAAACTAAAACAAGTTAACACGGAAAAAAATTCCAGCACTAGGAAATACCGGAAGAGACATCATATCCATTCATCCGTAGAATACGAAATGCCATCGCACATGTTGCCATATCCAGCATAATTTCCTCATCTCTCTGTAACCAACAACTGTAAACTGGCTCTTGTCAAGTACATGAGCTGCTAAAAGTAGAAACAGACAACTAGTCTTTACTAGATCTGTATTACCTGTATGTCATGTCCAGGATACTCTTAATATCACCAGCAAAATGCCGAGATATTCCCATCTTTTCAAGCATATCCACCATAGAAAGTTGGCTACGTATATTATTCGGATACGTTGCTGGTACTGCGAAAATGTACCAGTATTAGGTATTTTGCAACACATGAAGTAGTTCTCGCCTCTCGGCAGAGAGAGAGAGAGAGAAGAAGAAGAAGAAGAAGTGTGCTGACCCACCTGACCCATCTGCACTCCCAAATTTGTTTACAAGCAAATTTATGTACTGGAGGGCTTTAGCATCATAGCTGTGGACTAATGCAGCAGCAGTAGTGGAAGGGGAGTTGAACAATGATCCGTTGTTCCTCTGGAACTTCATAACTACCTTCCAGTCCTGCATGTTTCCTAACCCTTCTGCAACATACGCCATATACGCTTTTCTTCCACAAGAGTTTCTTCCAGCCTCTCTAAATTATATCAAATATCAGAATTTTCGTTCTTTTACTTTGAGATACTAGACAAACTGATTTGGTGAACAAAACAAAACAAGAATGATAGGAAATTATGGTTCCTAAGAAAGGACTACTTTCAAGAAGAACATTACCAACTTCAGAGTCGATATGTCCTCAAAATAAAAATGCAAAAACAAAAAGTAATTTTCCAAACCTTTTCAATTCCATTTCCTGGAGATGAAGAATCCTATCGATGTCAGTTGGTCTAATGGGAACTTCCAAACCCGTCTCAACTGCGGATCTGAGCATACCAGGGAAAATGATGTTGAAACCAATAGGAGCAACCATATGCTCATCCATAACAACGGAGAAATTCCTTCCAATAAAATGTAGTCCTGTCACCATCCTCCCCTTTGTCATATCTAAACGTTTCAAATATCGAAGATACAAGAATATTTTCTAAAACAATATCGGCAACTGTCGACTAAGTGCATAGTTGTCTATACCTCTCCTGATATGCTCCCTGCCAACATTCCATCTCTGAAGTGCAAGAACACAAGCCAATGTGGACGAGAGAACATCCTTGTTGGTCGAGGAGTCTATTTGGCCGGGACCCCAAGATCCATTGCTCTGCTGGTTTTGTAGTATCCATTCAACACATTGTGGGAAGCATGGAACCTGAGAGGAGCCCGGCAAGGGCACCATAGCCACCCATGCCGTATCGTAGAAAGACGGCGACAGTTCGGCTTTCTGGAGCTGCTTCTTTATTCTTGTCTCTCTTGCCTTCCTATCATGCGTGCCATTTACTAATTCTAACTGATACAATAGCACCGTCACATGAGATTCATCAAACAATACAGTTAAAAAAAGAGTAACAAGCAATTAAGAGATCCGTACCACGTTTCGCACGCTTGCTGCATCTTCTCCTGGTTCCAAGCTGTCCTTAGCATGTGCTGCTGTTTAGAGGGGTAAATAAGGGAGATGGGTGTCACCAAATCAATAGCGCTGCGCTACTCTCAAGTCTCAAGAAAAGGGAAAACCGGTAGATTTCTTGATCAAACAGGACACCAGATGCAAATGGGTCCAAGAAGATGGCAATGTCGTACCTCTACTTCTAGTGACGGCATGCCACGAAGCTCTAGGCAGTCGCATTGGCGTCGTCCCGGTTGGCAGCCGGTTGGAGGATTGGCAGCCGGAGTAGTAGCAAGCATTTGGTGGGAGAGAAGAGATGGACAGCGTCACGAACTTGTCCATGACACACTGGGAAATAAACGTCGTCGTAGAGGGTTTAGGCGTTTAGCCGAATTGTAACGTTAAAAGTGCGAGGAGGAGAGCCGCAGATGAGCTGAGGAAAGAGGCGTCGGAATGGGAAAATCGAGGGTGATCGACGCGTGTATTTATGTGCACAGT
Organism: Dendrocalamus sinicus; assembly: GCA_036346575.1. Classification (NCBI taxonomy): domain Eukaryota; kingdom Viridiplantae; phylum Streptophyta; class Magnoliopsida; order Poales; family Poaceae; genus Dendrocalamus; species Dendrocalamus sinicus. The sequence continues at coordinate 4,417,477 of CM070652.1, forward strand.
CTGAGGAAAGAGTCATAATCTTATACATCTTTTTTTTTCCCACTCCTACGGACCGGTATTATTCCCATTGTGTGGCCGAGGGCACTCAGCCGTGTGTCTGTCAGAGCACGAGCACCTGTGCCTGAATCAAGCCAGGGGAGCTCAGCTGCACATGTGCATGCACGTTTGACGTTTCGAATCAATCAACTCCGCATCTCTCTCCCGTTTCGATGTTGAACACGTTTCAGATTACTTCACGTGCTGCTGTTTCCATTTTTCCAGGCGATGGCCATACTGCCATTTTCAGTGAAGTGACTGGCGACCTGTTCGATGGCGCTGTGCGATATATGTGTTTCACGTTCAGACTGAATAGTAGTCACTGTGTGAGCACCAGGAACGGCGGCGGCGGCGGCGCACCTCCGATGCCACGGCTGTAGTCACCGGCGCTGTGATCGGGCAATCCCGGCGGCGAGTACAAGTCTCCGGTCCACACCGTTGCAGGCGTGCAGCTCAAGAGAACTGTTCAAAATTAATCTTTGGACATTTGTTTTTAAAAAAAACGGTTTCCTCTCCTAGCTTAGAAGGCACGGTAGATGATATCTATCATCTGACATGGCCCTTGCTTGGCAGGCCAGTGCACCTACGGCAGGATGACCGTGCACGATAGGAGGCTAGACGCAGCAGGCTGAGGCATGGACGTGGTAGGTAGGGCTACCGAGTAGTACCAGCTCGGAAACTCTGCTGCCTGGGTTCCAGTCCATGGCCCCAGTGGTCGTTTGCCCCATTAACTTGCACAGGTTCACTAAACATATGGTTTTATTTTAACATTTTTTTAGAGGCATAACAGGGGGTTGGTCAGGCCAACGCCATCAACTCCATATTTTGAGTAGTACAAATACATTATTGAAAAAATTATAGGAACAGATCATGTGTAGTCTAACATAGCACTTTGTAATGAAAGTGCGAATTACAACGGCCCTAAGGTGAAAATGTAGAACCATACAGCAACCACAAAGTATTGTGATCATCCGGAGGCGTGGACATGGTTGGTTGTCCGGTAGCGACAGACGCAATTGCAGCTCGGATTGGTACAACAACAATATGGATGGTAGTCACTGCCGAGGTGGACGACCTCCTCGTTGTTCCTCTCCCTGATCCTCTACCTGTAGAGCTCATCGTTGTTGGTCCTCTAAGTCTAGAACTCCTCCCGCAACTCCTCTAGGCGGATGTGTAGTTTGTGGATGTAAATTTGGGCGGTATTTCATACGATGGATCCACTTACTTGGTGAACTTGCAATCCATTGTCTGGAAGCTAGACGAGGTTAGTACAAGCGTTTTATACGTGCAAGTATACGTAGGTAATGAACCACTTACTATGAACAGAAGGGAATAAAAGAAACGACATTTTAGATACACATGGTTGTCACAAACCTGCACCACCACGTCGAGGTTGTACTTGCATTGCGGCCAAGCCTTAGAGATGTGTAAGAAAAAAAACATCTTTGGAGTGGTATTATCTGAAGAAAAATCTTTGAAGTGGTATTTCAGTAGTTGCGTAATGTTTGGAGTGCTATAGTACGAAGTAGTGTAGATTTTTATCTTTTCTGAGATTAATGTGAGAATTTTTAGCTCTTAAGAGCAAATACGGCGACTTATTTTTACGTCATTCGGATGATGTAATAGATACTACATGTGATGGTCGTGGCCTCCGGGAACGTACTATTGGCTTGTTCACGGAGAAAAAAACGTGAAAGAACATTATTGGCCCTGATCAACTCGGATTCTGGCTTCTGGTTTATTTTTCACTATTCATAAGTTTCGTCTTATTCTGAACTTTTGGCTTTTTGTTAAGCTTTTTTGCCGGTTCTTTTTTCCCGTATTTGTTTGTATTATACGTAATAGGCTAACATATTTTTTATATTTTTAAATTTTTTTAAATTTAATTATGCTAAATAAGCCTCTGTCAGCTACAGTGCTTTTTTAGCCAGCTACAGTATTTTAAGCCATAAGCCATGAACTTTTCAGCCGAACCGATCACCACCATTATTTGGCGGTGTCTGTTGGAAGATCCTTTCTGGGCGGATTTGTCTTGTGATGCATTAGCATGTGCATAACTAACAAAGCATCATTTGCTAAAAAATGTGTTGCATATATATATTCACTTGAAAAAAAAATATAGGCAGCGACTGTCGAACGAGTCGCTTCTCTGGGTCCTAGCTTGTCTGTTTTTTTAGACCAGGAGCATAAGACTGTCACTAGTCAGGAGTACAATCTTGTTGTACACAAGACAGTAAGAAATACACATGGGTCTAGTAGGGGAAGCCTGCAGCCAGGTTCACATTCGACTTGGCTAAAAGAAGTAAAACTCTTGTATGGGCTTTCGCCATGAGAGCATTAGATTGAGCTTGGAAGTTGGTACCATCTACTTGCCGAAGTCCACTACAAACTCACCTCGTTCATTCCTTGCTCCCATTGACACTGTAAATTAAATCATCCGCATAAAAGGCTCCATCGACATTAATCTTGACAGAGCTGACTGGAGGAGATGTTGCCACTTCACGTTGGGTAAGCTGGGGACCGGCCTCGATCTGCTCGCTCTTCGAAGGATTCATGAAATGAAATGAAATGATGCGTCCCGTGCCCACAGCACCGACCGTCTCTGTACATTGTATTGGGGCTTCACCATGCCGACGAGCATTCCTCAACAGTGGCGGAGGACTCGATAGGGCAAGATCTGACGTGCGCCAGACCTTGATGCGGGCGGCGGGCAGCGGGGGGAGGCGGGCGGCACGGGAGGCCGGCGGGAGGCGAGAGGCGGGAGGCCGGAGGCGGGCGGCGGGAGATGGGAGGCGGGCGCGCGGGAGGCCGGCGGGAGACGGAGGCCGGCGGGCGGCGTGGGAGGCGGGCGGGAGGCGGGAGGCCAGCGGGCGGGCGGGCGATCCGCCCCACCTCATTTTTCCCCGTCCTCCGCCACTGTTCCTCAAGGACCACGTACAGCACCCACATCGATCCCCACATAAAATTACACTAGCAACCTCCCTCTTGCAGAAACGGGCCATGCATGCAATCTACCAAAGCGAGATGATGACTTCTTCTAATATCGTTTTAGTGGTATGACCGTGTAATAGACAATTTCGTAAATACTCATAATAATAATAGCAATACATGTGATGGTCTATGGGAACATTATATTTGGCTTGCTCACGAAAAGAGGTTAAAGAACATTTGGCGGTTTTAGTTTGGAAGATCCTTGCTAGGCAGCCGAATTTGTCTTGTAACTTGCAAGGCATTAGCATGTGCATAACTAAAGAAAGCTAGCAAAGAATCCTTAGCTAAAATCGTGTGGCATGTGCATTCACTCAAAGAAATAAAGGGCATGCGACTGCCGAGCAACTTCACGAGTCGCTTCTCTGGGGCCTAACGTGCGCGAGCTAGTATTAGTAACAAAAAGAATATTTGATAGTAGTTTGGTAGCAGCTAGGGATAAAAAAAAAACAAAAATCCCGGTGGGTATTGGAAGGAAAAAATCGGCTGAAAATTTTCAAATTTAAATTTAAATTTATGATTGCACAATACACTTTCTAGGTTGGTTACGTTTAGTCTTTTCTGTGTTAGATTACCTGTTTTAAAACAGTACAAATTCAAAATTTGATATCATAATTTTTTTGGTTTTTGGGTAACCAGCTGGTTATCGTTACTGCATGTCGACTAGATTTTCACTGGTATCGAAATTTCTAACCCTGGTAGTACCTAGTATATATGCTATTATGGCTTGAAAAGACATGAAGGATAGCCAGTGGATATGGCTGGGTTTTTTTACTTATGGTTTATGTACGGCGCTATAGTAACTAGTTTTTAAATGATGTTTTTTTTGAAACGGGATTTACTGATCAATTATAGTACACACTGTACTAACTTTAATTGTATCGGTCAAAATCGTATACGATTATCTCTCACAAACAAACATAATTCAAAAAAATATAAACTAAAAAATATAAACCATAGCTAAGAAGACCCATCCATAATGGTTTCGATTTGTAGGATCAACACGGCGTGACTTGTGCAACCATAAGAAAGCAAAGAAACACCGTGGCACTGGCAAGTAGCAACCGTTGACGTCGTAGACCCGAGAAGCGTTTTCTGGGTCGTGCACGCATGTACCATTGTCACCAGGGCCGGCTCAACGTTTTCAAGAATCCTAGGACGAATTCGGCTCTATAGACTTTTTACTATATAATTTTTTTTACTTATAAAATATGCAGTTTAAATTTTATATTATCTAAAGTGACACAAATCAATAGTTCTAACATAATAAACTAATTAGGTACTAACTAGTTCATAAACCAAATGTAACTAGTAAGAATTAATTTACCTCAAATAGGAGCGACAAATATCCAATGTCTTTCATAAAAAGGAACTTTTTATAGCACTTCTTGATGCAAAATCATTAATAATAACATCGAGATCAATGTCGTCCAAGATATTCGCTATTCAATAAACCGTTCTTCTCGTTTTCTTTTGTTTCTTTTTTGAGCACCCGACATATGCTTCTTAGGCAACATTCTAAACCCTGTAATTTACAAAGTAAAGTAAACAACAAGAACATAAAATCCTAAACTAATTTTTGAAGTAGATGTAGATGAGTAGATCACTAGATATAAATTGTTGCCTACTTGCCTCACCTCGGTGATGCGGCAGATGCAGATGGAATTGAGAGACAGCCAAGTGATCGGGCGTTGAGGCGTTCTTCTGATCTTCTCCCCGGTGAAGACAGTATGCATATGTGATTAAATAAACTAAGAAAAGATGAGAATCATTATTCAGTATTCATCGTATGAGAAACAACAGGAGATATATACATATATTTCATGTACTTGATTTTTACACATGTACGGACCAACAAACAAAACGAATCGATCAGTTGGCAAAGAAATTAAGCACGCAAGCAGAAAGAAATTAGGGCGGGCGGTCGCGCGCGTAGGGTACGTACTCGGTGGCAGATGCGAACTCGTAGAGGCGGCCGCGCGGGGAGAAGCCGAGAAGACGATGAGCGCGACCTTGGCGGCTCGGCGTCGCAGAGCACCGACGGCTCGAACGCCTTCTTCAGGAGGCCGCTCCGCAGACGTGAATTTCTGGCGTGGGGCATTGGGGCCTGGGGGTGGGCCCTCCCTGGCCGGAGCCTTAGGCCGGCGCCCCCTCGGCCTACCCGAGAGCCGGGCCTGATTGTCACGTGCCGTAAACCGACTGGGTGAACTGGTAAAGTTGACTTGGTGAACTGTTTGATGGCGTCAGGCATTCGGTGTGTCGAGGTGAAAGGCGTGCGTCAAGCCGGATCGGTACGAGCTGAGTTGACAGATGCATCATTCGTCGCTGTTGCACTGTGGGAAGCTGGCGACGGCTGGGGTAGGGTGCGTACGAATTCGATGGGATTTTCCCTGTCGGGACGCGCATGGACCGTTGGGCATGGATCTAAAAATATATTATTTCCTTGTATGCACAGATGACAGATGCATGTAAGGAAGTAACATTTTTTTAACCACAAATTTCTGCTCAAAATCAGTATATACCTTCGTCTGCATATTTCAGTGATTAATCAACGTATCAAAACAGTGATTAATCAATGTACCATTTAATACCATAATCTATTTTGTTTTCAAATCAGAAAGTGTAAGAGGGTTGCTCCGTTAGTATACATACATATGAAAATGGCACATATCTTGAAGCAATTTAAAGGTAGTATATATATATACCCTATATCGTATTTTACAATGTAGGGAGTATTTCGTGTAATGGGGGTATGTACGTGTAGTATACGAGTGTTTAAGACTATCTAGATGATATGAATAATTTTTTAGAGGTGGTATGTATATTTTTTTGACATACTCCTTTTTATGTGCATATATGAATGTATTTACAAAATACGCTAAAGACTATGAACTCCCTTACAAGTTTTTTGGTGTGGTTCACATTGGAGTATCTTATAATTAGTATACGAGTATACCTAAAGCGATAAAGGAGTATTTCAAGTTTATTTAGGTGGTATATTAAAGGTAGGTGTAATTACACCTGGGTGTAAAAGATATTATATATATAAGACATTGAAATGGGGCATTATGGTGTCTAGGCACCAAGCCTCCTTACCTTTGGATTGCTTTTAGATGTATATGTGTGTATATATATAGGACGCTGAAATGAGGCACCATGGTGTCTGGGCACCAAGCCTTTTTGCCATTGGATTGCTTTTAGATGCATGCAAGTGCAATTATATATAATATATCAGGCAAACCCGTTAAACATTTATTAATTCAAAAAAGTATCGATGTGGAAAGAAAGTCGTTGATTTAGCATACTGAATCAATTATAGATGAAAAGTCTTAATCATGATTGGAAAGTCTCAATCATGGAGTCTGGTCACCATGGGGCAATTTGGAAAGAAAGTCGTTGATTTAGCATACTGAATCATTCATGGATGAAAAGTCTTAATCATGATTGGAAAGTTTCAATCATAGAGCTTGGACACTATGTTGCCTCTGTTATTTATACTATACATATGACCCTGATCAACTCGGCTTCGGCTTCTGGCTTCTGGCTTATTTTTCACTATTCATAAGTTTCGCCTTTTTCTAAACTTTTGGCTTTTCGTTGAGCTTTTTTGCCGGTTCTTTTTTTTCCCGTATTTGTTTGTATTATACGTAATGGGCTAACATATTTTTAATTTTTTTAAAATTTAATTATTCTAAATAAGCCTCTGTCAGCTACAATGCTTTTTTCAGCTAGCTACAGTGTTTTCAGCCATAAGCCACGAGCTTTTCAGCCGAACCGATCACCACCATATATACATATAGGACGCTGAAATGAGGTATCATGGTGTCTGGGTACTAAGTCTCCCTGTCTTTGAATTGCTTTTAGATACGTGTAAGTGTAATATATCAGACAAACCCGTTAACATTCATTAATTTGAAAAGTCGTCAATTTAGAAAGGAAGTTATTGGTTTAGAATGCTGAATCAACCATGGATGAAAAGTCTCAATCATAGAGTCTGGGCACTATGGTGCCCTTGTTATTTGTTATATATATATATATATAGAGAGAGGAAAATACATTTTACCATCACCTCTAATATACCACTTAGATACACTCGAAATATTCTGTTATCACTTTAGGTATACTCGTATACTAATTATAAGATACTCCAATGTGAACCACACCAAAAAATTGCAAGGGAGTGCATAGTTTTTAGCGTATTTTGTAAATACCTTTATATACCCACATAAAAAAGGAGAATGTCGAAAAATGTACATACACACATATATGAAGATATTTCGTACTCTTGGAAAAACATACTCCTAATATACTACTTAAACGAATATATTGTACCTCCAGTTAACAGAAATCCTGATGGGTACCGAAAGGGAAAAACCGGTTAAAAATTTCAAACGTAAATTTAAAATTATGACTGTATAATGCATTTTCTAGACTGGTTTAGGTATTTTTGTGCTAAATTATCTGTAGTATAAACTAAATATATATTCATTATTGTACTCCCAAGTTTTTTAGCGGTTTTCCTGCTTTTTTTTGGTAACCAGCCGTTACTGGTTTTAAAATAATCCAAATTCAAAATTTGATATCTGAATTTCATTTGATTTTTCGGTAACTGATGGGTTACCATTATCGCTTGCTGGCTGGGTTTTTCATCATACTAAGATTTCTATCCCGGATACTAGTACCTAGTATGTGTCTATGGCATGAAAAGATTCAACTTGATTCGAAGGAGGGCTAGTGGTATAGTTGTTTCGACTTGTCGGCAAGGTTAATAAGTCGTAAAGTTAAGTTGAATTGCCAAAGGGGCGATTTGGACGACTAGTCGACCGACTAGTTTCTGGAGTCAAATCTACAATTATCATAATCATAATAAAGAAGCATGCCGAAATTATTAATAACACTGCTTGTCGGCTCGACCCGACGTGGCTAGCTTGTGTAACATAAGAAAGCAAGGAAACGCCGTGGCAGTAGCAAGTAGCAACCGTTGACGTCGTAGACCCGAGAGAGGTTTTCTGTGTCGTGCACGCATGTACCATTGTCACGTGCAGTGAACTGACTGGGTGAACTGTTTGATGACGCCATGCATGCGGTGTGTCGAGGTGAGAGGCGTGCGTCAAGCTTAGTCGGTACGAGCTGAGTTGACAGATGCATCATTCGTCGCTGTTGCACTGTGAGAAGCTGGCGACCGCTGGGGTAGGGTGCATGCACCTCCCGACGCATGCAGCACGGCACGAGCCATAGATGAGCCGAGGAAAGATGCGTCGGAATGGGAAAAGCGAGGGTGATCGACGCGTGTATTTACGTGCACGGAGCCACGGGCCAGTAGTACTTCCCAGGGTGTGCACGTATGTCTTCCGTTTCGATCTTGAACACGTTTCACACCTTCACGTGCTCCTGTAACCTTTTTTTCCAGGTGATGACGCTATACTGCCGTTTTCAGTGAAGTGACCACCGAGCGTCTCCAGTCTTGGCCCCTCCAGGTGACGCCGATATCGCTGAAGTGACCGGCCGACCAGTTCGATAGAGCCGTGCGATATATGTGTTCACGGTCAGTCTGAATAGTCGTCCGACAGTGTGAGCACCGGGAACGGAGGCGTCGGAGGCCCCACCTCCGATTCCACGGCTGTAGTTACCGGCGCTGGGATTGGGCAATCCCGGCGGCGGCGAGTACAGCCGTACAGGTCTCTCTCTCTCCACACCGGTGCAGGCATGCAGCTTGTTATAACATGTATAGTAAAAATCTCAACTCCTTAAAAGGAGTTTAAGGTGATGATGCATCTTACACTTACCTTTTTTTTAACATGTGGGTCCCACCCCGAATCTGTGCGCCCCTCCACACCCCGAATCCGTGCGCTGCCTCCTCCCCCCGCCTCATTTCTTCCGCCCTCCCCTCCCTCCGCCGCGGCGCCGCCCTCACCCCTCGCCTCAGACGCGGCGATGGCGTGGTTGGTGAAGTCGAGACCACCGGCGGTGAAGAGGTAGGCGGCGCCGAGGTGGCGGAGAGCGGTGGCGCGGTGGCGGAAGTAGATGCGGTGGAGAAGGCAACGGGGCGGCCGAAGAAGGAGCCGGAGAGAAGTGGCGCGGAGGAGATGGCGATGGCGGCGCACGGGCGCGACGGAGGAGCTGCGGTGTGGGAGCAGATGAAGAGCGGCGGGGGCGCACGGGAGTAGGAGGCGCGGGTGGAGAAGTCGGAGAAGGGCGGCCGAGAGAGTAGGGAGAGGCGGCGGAGTAGGGTGGAGCGGTGGAGCGGCGGTAGTAAGATGGGAAGAGGTGGCGCTAATGGGGATGCGGACGGCGAGATGTGGTGGCGCGCCGGAGGAGAGGAGCGGCGGTGCTGAGGAAAGGGTGGCGCGGTGCGGAAGTGGAAGGCGGCTAGAGACGGAGGAGCGGCGGTAGAAGGTGGAGAAGGGAGAGCAAGGCGTCGCCGGAGGTGGAAGAGATGGAGAAGCGGCGGCGCACAGGAAGCTGCGGTGGATCTTGGCGGCGCGGATGGGGAGGAGGCGGCGCCGAGGTGGGCAAGAGGAGGCGCGGAGGAGATGGCGATGACGGCGCACGGGATCTGAAGCGGTGACCGGAGAAAAAGGAGAAGGGGAGCGGTGAGAGGATGATGAGGTGGTTGAAGCGTTGGTGGCCGGAGTAAGGGGAATAGCGGCGGCGCTGTGGCGGCGCCGACCGAGGAGTAGCAGGGGGCGCACCGGCGAGCTGCGGGTGGAGAAGTAGCCGAGAAGGGAGGCGGCGGCGCCGAAGTGAGGAGAGGAAGAGGCGGCGGTGAGGAAAGGGTGGCGCGCCGGAATAGTGGGGAAGATGGTGGCGCCGAATGGAGGAGCGGCGGAGAAGTGGGGCGCACCGGAGGAGAAGAGAGGAGTGGCGGCGGTGGAAAAGGGAGGCGAAGGGAGGCGCACCGGCGAGCTGCGGCCCGGCGCTCGCCGGCGGCCGGAGATGGAGAGCAAGGAAGAAGAAGGGTAGAAGAACCGGGCTCAAGTTCTTCCACAGACAGCGACGGCGGCATCTCGAGGAGATGGGGAATTTTGGCGTTTTTCCGATTAAGTCCTCCTAATATCTAGGGTTTACAAATAAGTCCATCTCCCATTTCATTTCTTCTGTTCTGACCCTCTGGAAGTCCGATTTCATCGCGGAAAGATCCTACGCAATCGTGACGACACGTACAACTATGCGGAGCTATCCCAGAATGCCAAATTTGTCGTTTATGCGCCTCGCTCGCGCCGGTCTGCGGAAAAAGCACAAAAAATGTAAAATGATCCAAATTGAGCAATTAAATATGGAAAAACGTGTAAATGATGATAAATGATCTCGAAATGCGAAAAATAGGAGGGTGAAATGACGAGTAAATATATGTAAAAATGACGCATGTCAGCCTCCTCCCCTCCCTTCTCATTCGCGCGCCTCGCCTCTCCCCACTCCTCCGCTCGCCGCCGCTTCCCGCCCCGCCTCATTTCTCTCGCCTCCCCTCCCTCGCCGCGGCGCCACCTCGCCTCGCTTCCTCCCTCCTTCGCCGCCGCGCGTGCCGCCGCCTCCCCCGCTCCTCGCTCCGCCGCGCCGCCTCTCACCTTCCGCCTCCGCTGCTGCCGCCCCGCCTCATTTCTTCCGCCTCTCCCCTCTCGCGCGGCGCCACCTCGCCCCGCCTCCTCCCTCCTTCGCGCGCGCGCGCTCGCTTCCTCCGCTCGCCGCCGCCGCCTCCCCCCCTCCGCTCCGCCATCGCCGCCTCCCCCCACCCCTCCGCTCCGCCATCGCCGCCTCCCCACCCCTCCTCCGCTCCGTCTGCCACCTCCTCCCCCCCACCGCGCCGCGCCTCCTCCTCCCCCCATTCCTCCGTCGCGCAGCACACCCGCACGCGCCTCCCTCCTCACGCAACCGCCGCACCCGCACGTTCGCGCAACCGTTGCCCCCCACCTCTTCCCGCAACCTCTCGCTCCCTCTTTCCTAATACTCCCTTCCATTTTCCTCCCCTCCCCTCAAGCTTGGTATTTTTTGTTCACAAGGATGCTTTTATATTTGATCTGACTTTGTGCCTAATCAGTACATTTTTGCAATTTATGGATGATCTCAAATGTATCCAGATTAATCTCAGATGTTCCTTTTGCATGTTGTGCTTTCAGATTCAACACTAAATGTGTGCATCAACTCAATTGTCCAATCTCATGTAGAGTTGTGGTCTTTGGTGTTCTCCTAATCCGAGGAATGGGATGTAAAAGGAAAGTAAGAATCATATTTCAAATTGTGCATGAAATTATTTAGTAGTCGACAACAATGTTCTCCTTTGTAGAGTAGGTATGTATGCGGACATATTAGGTTGCGAGTTCATTATCAGTAACACAATATTTTATCCTACTGCATCGGTTCAACAACAATTTGAGTTGTCCACACTATATAGATCTTATCTATGGCATCATACAATGTGGGTCAGCACCTATATCTGTCACATGCCATGCCTTTTCAAAGATGCTCATCTTTGATTTTGTGATTCTAGGCATTTACAAACTACACCCAAATCTAAATGTATGTTGCTTTTGTATCAGTTCAACAAAAAGATAAAAAAAAAATCATATCTTCATAATCATATAACTTCTATTGTAAAACAGCGATTGTGATACATCTCTGATTTCTCATCACCTCTGAAGCGGTTAGAAGCATTTCAAACATATTAATTTGATTAACATAATTGAATTTGTGGTCTGTTAGATTATAGTATTATTGGTATATATTCTCTTCTTTGCACATTGACAAAACTGCACTGTTGTAGCTTTTTTTTCAATTTCTTATTCAGGTGTGTTGTCCATGTTCCCCAGAACATTTTGTCAAAAGTGATTTCATCCGAGTATATGAGAAGCTCAGTCTCTATTATGATCGGTTGTAGGACTATTTCGTTCTTTCTTCATTTGGCACAAAAATATACATAATCATGACCTTTAGATGACTGCATAACTGTATGTTGCTACACAAATCTTCATAATATCTCCTAAATAATTCCGTATGAAGATTCTCCTTACTATGAGAATAATTAGCTTCACCTTTTATATTTTTGACTCATAATAATAGAAGAAAGCTTGTCTGTAACTCTAAGTTTTGATATATGTTATTCAATCCCCCCATATGTGAAGAAAAAATGAATAAAAAAAATTTAGTTGCACAGTGATTCCCCTCACCCTCTCATGTCTTCTCTCTACATGTAACAGTGTTGTGTGATGCTAAAGCAATGGCATTTCAATCCTCAGGTAACAAATACCTTTTTTATGTTGGTAGTAGGCAACCACCAGGTAACGAATTCACAGCCTCTCTCTCTCTCTACAACTAACATAAAAGTAAGGGCATTCGGATCTTGAGGTGGGTCTTCAGGTAACAAATACTTTTCCATAATGGTAAGATGCATCCACTAGGTAACTAATATTTTTCGTGTCAGATAAAAATGCACGCAGAGTGCATGTAGAATCAATACTTACAAAATTCATTTGGCACGGAAACTATAGATAATCATAACCTTTTGATGACTACATGACTGTATGTTGCTACACGAATCTTCATAATATTTCTTAGATAATTCCATATGAAGATTCTGCTTACTATGAGAATAATTGCTTCACATTTTATATTTCTGACTCACAATAATGGAAGAAGATATATCTGTCACTCTTTAAGTTTTGCAATCCCCCATATGTGAAGAAAAACGAATAAAAAAATTAGTTGCACGGTTGGTTGCCCTCACCCTCGCATGTCTTCTCTCTAAAACTGAATTTCTGACTATGACGTAACCCTCCTGAAGTATAGCTAAATATAGATAAAGCATGCTTTCTCTTGCTTTCAATTTGAAAGATCCTCTCAACATTATATTATTCTCTGAATGGTGTGAGAGATATGCTAGAACATTGATACCATTTATAGTATGTGGTGCTTATATTTTGCACATTTTGTTAAATGATGTGTATTATTCTTGCGACAACAGCCACGAATTATTCTAAAGCACATTATAGCTTATGGGCATGCGATTGTTGTGTTTGCACATGATATATATAAATTTTGTTTTGTGTTTCAATTTGCTCAAGTCAGTTCCTCCTGGCATTGCACTCCTTAATTAGATACACATAGATTTACATGTGGTGTAGAGACTTTTTACTAAATTATGCTCTTTTCTTTAGTATTCATGCACGTCCTAGAGGGAGCTACTAATATGAAGCTATTAGTGGTGCTTGCTATCTACTCCTGTATTTTTAGAGGCTTATTAGTTCATCTTGAGATAAGTGTACATTGTGGCCCCGAGGACTAACAAAATATACAAATGTATTTGTTGATGATTTTTGTCTTGAGTACCAATGTAATTGTAATTTTGGTGCCATCCTCGATCAGTGTGGATATAATTAGGTGTATAAGTTTGTTATGGAAAAAAGAAATATCAAATGATTGTCTTCGAAATGATAATGCATAAGTAACACTATTTTCTTCTTAAATCTATTGCACATCTCACCATGGTTTTCTATAGTGTCACATTATTACTGAGTTTGCCGATGATTAAATTAGCAACATTAGAGATATGCTATCTGATTTATTATCAATGTTGGCCTTAAATTTTTCTACAATAAATTCTCATGTAAATGAAAGAAAATGTGTATAGTATTTGATTTTCCGTTGCAACGCACGGGCACACAACTAGTAGGGGATAAAAAAAACTGAAGATGATAATTTGATGTAAAAAATCCTTGTAGAAAAACTCCAGATGCACGAATATGAAAATCACTATATGAGAAGATATTTACAATGAGACTCTTGCTCTTTCTATGGACTATAAAGATATATTTATAGTGACTAGTCATGTGCTCGTACGTTGCAACGGAATTCATTAGTATATAGAGAATCATGCTATGGATGAATGTTGCTTTGATCGGTTAGAAAATGAAGCGTGGTGAAAAATTAAAGAAATAAAGCAGTTAGAGAAGAACAGACGTACTGCCATCTTTTATAACAGTAATGACTACGAAGAGGAATTAAAGTAGTAGGATCAGACATTCAACACAACCCAAGCAAGAAGGCATAAAAACAGCTCGGTGCCCAGCCCAACTAAACACTAAGCCCAAGTTCTGCCAGCATTCAGCCATCCTCAGGAGCCCGACCCAACCATTCTAGCCCACTGCGAACGGCGCAGAGCACTGCGTCGAGAGGGAAAATGCTTAAGACACTGCTTAAAAGGGTTTATTTTGAATGGCTTATTTAACGTAATTAAATTTAAAAAAATTAAAAATAAAAAACAAGTTAGTCCATCGTGGACAGTACAAATGAATACGGAAAAAAGAACTGGCAACAAAGCTCAAAAACCAAAAAAATCAAAACAAGACGAAATTATTGAATAGTGAAAAATAAATCAGAAATCAGAAACTTAAACAAAAATGAGCGAAGCCTAAAACGAAGCTACGGAGCAGCTTGGGCTAACCGAGTTAGGTCCGCCCAATATGCTGAGATCCCACGCCTCTTTCGTCTCGCGGCGAAAAAGCCCACACGCACCGCACACGAACCACGTGAAGCACGGTGTTTACAAGTACCATGTAATAAATTTATGACTAAGAACAGTATGGCAAGAAACTAAAAAGGTACATCTGGGACTCGTAGCCACACCTTGCAATAGGCAATAGCATTGAGCTGCTATTTTGGGGTCTGTCAACACATCCTTGCAGTGGCGGACCCAGGATTAAAATGTAGCTAGGGTAAACTCTAAGCCGTAAAGTAAACAGTATTACCTAAAATAAATTAAAGGTTGTTGGTTCGCATAAGGCAGTAGAACATAACAAACCGGGAACAGAAACATGAGTAAAAGTTAATCGTAGGTAGTGAGCATTTACTGTTTTGTCATCTTTCTAAGTAAGTGAAGGTAAAAAGTAGCTGGTTCTATGTGTGACGCCCAAAAGCCAAAAGAAGCGCAAGGATGGCTACATGTACAGTGTTAAGAGAGCAAAACAAGATATGAGAAGGCCTAGTGTAGAGAACAAGAAAGTTAGTAATGCATAACTGATCTCTGCTTGTTACAACAACTAAGAAGCTTTTCTATGATTTCAGTAGATGAAGTACTATGGGCATCTCCTAGTAGTGCTTGATTTTCTGGGGGAAAGAACATGTGCATACATGATAGTTCCCTAAGAATAAAGTGAAAGGAAGGGGGGCAAAAAACAGTTCAAAAATTTGCTTCGAAAATGTCTTGGCGTGTTAGTGAAATACAGCAGCATAAATCTCATGCCAATTTCAAATATGAAGACATCCTACATACCGTGCACACCAAAGAAGGGAGGACAATATGCTCATCTGTCCATTGCTGCTTGTGCATCCTCTAAAGGATTTCTGTGAGCACTAGTTCTCACTTTCACGATGTTCATCGCAGCTAGCGGCCGAGAAAACTGAAACAGCAAAGAGAATTTAAAAACATTGATAACTGTCGGCCCTTTGCCTGCAACTCAACACTTCTCTGAAAAACGAAAAACAAGAGACGAGCAACAGTATTTGCCGCTGACTGAACTGCTCAGCGTTTTCTTCTCTTCTTTCTCTATTATAAGCTGCTACATTCAGATAAAAGAAAAGAGACTAAATAGACCTGCGACATGCACGCCATAATCGGTTGTGCCATCAGCCCACACATCCCGGCCATTCAGGGGCGGATCTACAGTGGTTCATGGGTGTTCAGTCGAACACCCAAAATTTTTGACAAAAAACCTAGTATATACGAGGTATATTACATATGTATATATAATCGGTCGATTTAAGCTGTTTGGTCACAATTGCGCCTCTGCCCGAGGGAACCTGCGTCGGTGCGTGCGCGTGAAGCCAGCCCAGCCCATTTGTTGTGCGCCTGTTCCCCCGGCCCCTATTCCCCCGGTCCCCAAATCCCCGATTCCTCCTGCCTGCCCGAGCGGCCGACCCGACGTGGTCACGGGGCGACGCAGTCCACCAAACCCTAGCGGCGACTCGGCGCCGCCCGCGCCTCCGGCTCGCCGCCGGTCGATCTGGGCTCCGGCGCTCGGCCCTCGGCTCGGTGCTCGTCGCCGCCTCGCCTCCTCCGCCCCGCCTCGCTCGCCTCGTCGCCTCGCCCTCACCTCCGGCTTGCCACGGCGTCGATCTGGGCTCCAGCGCTCGACCCTCGACTCGGCGCCCGCGCCGCGCCGCCTCCCGCTCCTCGCCTCCGCTCCGCTCGCTCGCTGACGCGCCTCGCCGCCTCGGAAGGAAAGTAGATGAATACTGGGATTCATATTTTGATAATCTCGAATTGTTATAAATGTATGATTTAGTATATATTGGAAAATATTTTTAGATACCCACCTCTCTATATAACTGGTCATGAAGTGCTTTGTGAAATCTCTTTGCATTGGACAACTAAACCTCTCAAAATAAAAGGACGACAAGATACAAGTAGATAATAACACTGTACAACATAGGTTTGATAGCAGACAAAACTTTTGATCATGCATTTAATGGGAATACTACTGTATTTTTGTGTATGCCAAGTATTTGACAGTTCTAATGAAGAAAATGTTAGCCATACATGAGTAGGATCAGTGGCGGATCCAGGAAATTTTTTTGGAGGGGCTGAAGTACCTTCAGCTCGACCTCAGCCCCTTCTACATTATACATCCATGGCTAAAAATTTAGGGGGGCTCCAAGGGTCCGGTAGCGGTAGGGGGGCTCGAGCCCCCGCCCCACCGCTGGATCCGCCGCTGAGTAGGATGGCAACTGAGTGGGGCTTTCTACGGGATGAATGTTCAGTTTGTGGTTAAATTTAGTATTCAACAGCTAAATGATATTTGCATCGGAAACTCTGCATTGATAAGTTCGTTATTTTTTATTTGTCTTGTGTCATCACAATTATAGGACTTAAAGAAACATGAACAATATCTTGATTTAGTATAGTTTATACATACCTCTTTCCATGACAGGTCTGAAGTGTTGGCACTCTAAAATTTCAGGTTTTGCTACATGCCACCCTTCAATGGGAAATGTGAGGTTCTAGAGCAACAAATGGGACGTGGTGTCATCGTGATAGGTGAAAAGAGATCTGGTTATGATGGGTGCCATAGGGTTGCCCAGCAGGAAGAGACAACTAAGGTAAACATGAAGCAAATGAGGTCTGATAACAATGATGTTCAAAGATTTACTCAAGATGAAGAAGATGTTAAGGTAACTAGAACTCCAAAGCTTATATGTACTTCAGTTCAAAGATGATTAAATAACTTAATCCTGTTGTGAGCTCAGAATGTCAAGGTAACCTCAACGATTCCCAACAAGCGAAATAAATCTTCAAATGGCACCCCATCAATGCACAACAAGAGCGAAGGTAGGATCGCCGAGTTAATTTGTGAACTTTTGTAACTGTTTTGTAATTTCTTTATATTATTTGATATGTTATCCCTAGTACGAACAATTGTATGTTAACTATTACTACTGTAGATCTTTATGTTTTGTATTGAAAAATATTTTTACAACTTCGAACACCCATTCTAAAATTCCTGCGTCCGCCACTGCGGCCATTGCGTATGACTCGGACTAGTTGGTTTCTCCACCACGCAGGGTGATCATCCAACCCAGCAAACAAGGAAAGGAAACAAACAAACCAACCGGAAATCAAGGAAGAAAAAACAGTAAACGATATTGAGCACAGGATTACTAAACATAAGATCAACAATAACATAGATGCTTAGGAGGCAGAGAAGAACAACCGTAAGCAAAGCGGAAGCGAGGAAGAGACTCAAAACCGGGGCAAGCTTGCAGCGCTAGGCGTATGTATGCGTACCGCTCTCGATGTGAGTCATCATAGATCCCCTCAGGCAGGAGGAGCCGAGCCGAGGAGGGGCCACCGGGGAGGTGGGGGTCCGGCCGGCAACGGAGCTCGGACGGCCACCCGGGCTTGCCCGAAGGGTGGGTCCGCCCCTGCATCCTTGTGAAAGTGCTGTTTGAACAAAGTCAAGAAACTAAATTGTTTATCATTTGCCCAAAAAAAACACTTTACAAATCGGCAACCTGAAGCTAACCATTCTGTTCAGAAACTAACAACAATGTTTAGTATTTGCATAACTTGCGGCTCTCCTAACTTTTGTTTTGGCCAGATAGCCACCACAAGGCTAGTTAATATATCCTGCCGTGACTCCGTTGCACTAATTTTTGTCACATGAAAATAATATTAGTAAATTCATCATCAAATGTAATCTTGCGAGGATAATCAGAAGTACAATATCACTATTTTTTAATTTATTTTACTAACATATAATTAGAAAAAATAATAGTCAAATGTGTATATTGAAGACCGTGTGAATGTCCAATATGACAAATAAAAAAACAGGGTATTTGATTAATCTGTATTGTTATAATGTGGACTACCAAAATAAGTAATGTAGATATGTCTCTTTTTCCCTTCTATTAATGTGAAATTTCTAGCTTCTCAGAGCAAACGTAGAAGTTTCTTTAACATTGTTTTAATAACATAGCATAATACATATATGACGAGGATATATCCCGGGCTTCCCACGCTTGGGTACCCCATGCTTCCCATCTTCAAAATACGGTGTAAATAGTTTATGATAAATTCTGAAAAAAAATCGATAATAATCTATTATGCCGCAAAATTTCAAATGTCAATTCGATCTATACATTGAGGGGGAAAACACAAAATCTACTGAAAAGGAAATCAAAAAAAGAAAAAGATGACGCCACTATTCACTGAGATTTGTCATTTTTATTTTTCCTAATTAAATCACATTTTGTTGATTTTTTATAGGATCCTTGGCTACATCATAACCTATCTAACCAATTTGAGAAGGATTAAACCTCACATACACAGGGCTCTGGTCTCGTAGGATTATTTTCCACACGGGGTGCATGTAGCATAGGGGGCATGG
The DNA here is from genome assembly GCA_036346575.1 of Dendrocalamus sinicus. Lineage (NCBI taxonomy): Eukaryota > Viridiplantae > Streptophyta > Magnoliopsida > Poales > Poaceae > Dendrocalamus > Dendrocalamus sinicus. The sequence continues at coordinate 4,436,376 of CM070652.1, forward strand.
CTCGTGCTTGTCCCACCTGCCAAGAAATAATTTTAAGGTCTGTTTTTTAGCTATGATTTTAACTTTTAGCTACAATTTATTAGTTTAATAAATAATGATTACTGAGAAAAGACAAAAAACAAAAGGGTCTGTTCTTTTTTACTATGGCTTTTGGCTTTTATATTATTTATGAGAGAGGGTACGGAGTAACAAAAACTCGCGTGTGGTTTTGATCGATATAAATGAAGTCACCATAACGTGTACTATAATCAACTTGTAGATCCTATTTTAAAAAATACTTTATTTAAAAGTTAGTTATAGTAAAAATCTGAAAAGCAGTTTTTAGAAACTAAAAAGAAAAAGCCTAAAAGCCGCTTAAAAAACAAAGCCTTTAAGAAACTGCATTTTAAGTTATTTATTTTTGCTCAAACCACTAATTCCCAGATTCCCACGTGGCGGAGTCCGACTCCCACCCAGCCACCCCCTCCGCGGCCTGGTTCGCAGCAGACGCTACAATTCAGGCCCTTACTGGACCCAAGCTGCCCAACGTGCACGTCGTTGGCCCATCAAGCCATTACTTAACCAATCAGGTGTAGTAGGCTGCCCGCCAACCCGACCCGTCCAATCCCACCTGCACGCCACGCGCCGGAGAGAGACTCCTTACCGGATCCCGCGATCGGCGATTCCCACCGGCCCAAAACCCACTACCGCCTCCCACCCCACGCAAAACCCTACCGCCTCGCCGCCGCAGCCGGAGACCTCGCCGGCGGTCGCCATGTGAGTCCCTCTTCGCCCTAGCAGCTCGCTTAACTGCTGCCCTATTGCGTGGTGCTGCGTCTCGTGGTGTTTGATCTGGCATAGGTGGTGGTGGTGGCGTGCAGGTCGTCGCGGCTGTGCGTGAAGAACCTGCCCAAGGGCGCCGACGAGAGGCGGCTGCGGGATGTGTTCTCGCGGAAGGGCGAGGTCACCGACGCCAAGGTCATCCGAACCAAGTAAGCGCGCGGAAAATTCACATCATTTTTGGGGTTTTGGTTGGATGGGCTCCTCGTTAGGAATTGAGGTCGTTGCTGCTGCTATGGCTGTTTGGCCATGTTATGTGCTTGTATAGAGGACCGGATGGTTTGGTGGCGAAAAGGCTAAACTTTGTTCCTTTTTACCGAATGCATATATTCCTACACAAGATAAGATGAACACTTGTTATATAAAAAAATGATAGCTCTTTATGGGCAAGAGAATCCAAATATCACTATGTTGCTACTTGCTTCCTGCATTATTCATACCTGGGCTGGCTTCCTTTGCACCTTACTCCTCAATAGTTTTATCACCTTTGAGGCTTTGTCTGCATAGATGAGATAAACCTGATTTACACCACACCATATGTTACTGGCTGCTTAGAGAAAGTTTATTTTTATTGCGAAGATGCTGCATAAAATTGAATGGTTTTGCTTTTCGATAGGGATGGAAAGAGCAGGCAGTTTGCTTTTATCGGTTTCAGAACCAATGAAGAGGCAGAGGAGGCCCTCAAGTATTTCAACAATACATACATTGACACTTGTAAGATCACCTGCGAGGTACTTTACTTTCTCAACGGTTTTCAGTCTTTTGTTTCTTTGGGATGGTATCTATTGGACGCATTGTCCATGGGAGAATGAATGAGGCTATGGTACGTTAACATGAGGAAATTAACATGCCTTACCGATATTGTTGTGTGTGACAGGCTGCTCGTAAGATTGGTGATCCGGATGCTCCTCGCCCTTGGAGCCGCCATTCTTTAAAGAAGCCTGAATATAATAGTAAAGACAAGACTAGCACTGGGGATGCTAATGCACCGCTGAAAAGTTCTAAGGGCAAAGGAACATCTGTTGATGTGAGAGGTTCTAAAGGCTGTGTAGCTAGTGATCCCAAGTTCCAAGAGTTTCTTGAAGTTATGCAGCCCCGTTCTAAAGCAAAGATGTGGGCAAATGATACCACGGGTACCCTTAATGCTGCTGCCAAAGATAGCATGGTAGTTACTGAAGAGTCTAAGAAACCTCAAAAGAATGTTCCAGCTTCTGAGAATGATTCACCTTCTGAAGATGCTTTTGACGAGAAAATGAAAAATGATTCATCCTCAGAAGACGCTTCAGAGGAGCTACAAACAGAAAGTAAACGAGACAGCAAAATGACAGATATGGACTTCTTCAAGAGTAAAATCAAGAAAAATTGGTCAGATTCTGAATCTGATGACGAAGATTCTGGTGATCAGTCAGAGACCAGCATTGATGCTGAAGACTCATCTGATGAATTACATGATGCAGATGAAAGGGATCAATTGGCGGATCAGAACGGTAGTCTGAACCAGAAAAATAATGTAGATAAAACACCCGTGGGAGGTACTGTCATGCAAGAAGTGGAAGATCCTGACAACCAAAATCATGACAATCATGAAAAGGAAGATGCAGAAGCTGCTTCAACTACTGATGAAAAGAAGTTGGCACTGGAGACTGGTCGTTTATTTTTCTGCAATCTTCCATATGCAACTATGTATGCTCTTGCTTGGTCTTGTTACTTCAGATCAGCATTTGTGTGTCATATTCAAAACACAGCTGCTTGATTTTTCTTTAAAGGATGTTATTGCTTATGGTTTCAGTGAAGATGATTTGGTGGAGCTATGCAGCCAGTATGGCGATGTTGAACATGCACATATTGTCATTGATAAAACCACTAAGCTCTCAACAGGCAGAGGTTATGTGCTTTTTAGCCTTCCAGACTCAGCAGTCAGGTAAATATTTGGTTAGCAACTTATTGTTTCCAATGTAGAAGGATGAACTTATTTTTGACAGTTTAGTTTACAGGCAATGGTGTAATACTTTGTTGTTGGCTTTTCTTATTACAGAAACATATTTTTCCTTGCATGCTTGCATGGTGAGTGACACCTTGATTGTTATGTGCTTTTCAGGGCACTTGATGAATTAGATAACTCAAGTTTTCAGGGGCGACTGTTACGTGTTAAGGCTGCTAAACCACTAAATAATAACAAGTTTGAGTAAGAAAAGAAGTTCCTTTTGTGTTGTTTCCCTTTCTTTGGTTAGTTACGCAAATAACTTATTTATCCATTTGCCCTTAAATTGTCAAGGTTTAATCATGTCACTGTTGAGGAGAAAATGAGTCTCAAGCAGCAAAAATTGGAACAAAAGAAAGCTTCTGAAGTCAGTGGGGATACGAGAGCATGGAACAGCTTTTATATGCGTCAAGATACTGTATGGTTATCTTCCAGCCTTGACATTGATTTACTGGTTTTTGTCAACTCAACATTCCATTTATATGTTGCTATTGAGACAAATTTGTAGTTAGGTACTGAATGACATGATATTGTTGTCAAATATTGCCTTGTTATTCTTTTTAGGGTTGATAGTTTTGTTAAATTTTGAAAATTTTCAAGCTCTGATCTGTCATTTGAACTGATTGAACTCATCGCTTATCTACTTAGGTTGTTGAAAACATAGCAAGGAAGAATGGAATCAGTAAGAGTGAGCTACTTGATAGAGAAGCGGATGACCTTGCTGTTCGTATCGCTCTTGGTGAGACACATGTCATTGCGGAGACCAAGAAATATCTATCTAGGTCTGGAGTTAATGTTGCTGCATTGGAAGAACTTGCTTCCAAAAGAAATGAGAAGTTCAAAAGAAGCAACCATGTGATATTGGTAAAAAACTTGCCATATAGTTCTTCTGAGGAAGATCTTGCCATGATGTTTAGTAAACATGGAAGTTTGGATAAAATTATTCTCCCTGCAACCAGAGTATTCGCCTTGGTATGTTACTTACATTCTGCTTGTGTTGTTCAACTGTTTGTTGGTCATGCTGGTTGTTATATATCATGACACTTGTGTTTCCTCTGCACATGTATTTGTTGACTTGTGTCATTTTGGAATGCTACGTTGAGTGTCCTATTACCTTTTGGAGTGATTCATGTTTGTATATTATTTGATCTCAAAATTACCAAGTGAACTTTATTACCTGCATTGCAGATAGTGGTTCCCCTTGAGTTCATTTATTTATCTTGAGTTTAATCTTTTGGTCTCTCAGGTAGTTTTTGTTGAAGCAACAGAGGCTCGGCACGCCTTCAAAAAGTTACTGTACACACGATACAAGTAAGTTTCTATAGTGGTGCTAGTTCATTCATCGTTAGTTATAAATATTCCAGCTTACAAACTTTAACATTTTGAAAGATTGATTCTTCATTCCTCTATGAAGGTGCCACATTCAATTATTTTAGCTATTAGTTTATCTGGAGTGTAGTTGATGTGTACTTGACTACTTAATTGAGATAAATCACTGTTAATTTTATGTAATCTTTTCGTTTAAGCAAAGTAATACACGAGTAGTTGACATATCTGCTTTAAAGAAATTCAGTGCGCTATGCAAGGTTGTCGCGGCGCTCCGGCAAGTCGCAGTGAGACCGGGGCGCCTGAACGCCTAGTCGACTAGGCGCCCGCTATAACAACAGTGACGATAGTAGTTAAACGACAAGTAATACCTTATATGACTGAAAATTAAATAACTATGTAACATGATAGCACAAATTATTCAAATAACCATGTCTCATGCCGCCCCCCCCCCTGGCGGTCGCCACAACGACCTTGGCGTTGTCCAGCACCACCTAACTCCTCATAGGCTGGGCGATTGTCCACGGTATCCTCTCTGGCCGCCAGGACGCCTTGGCGTCGCCTTGATAACCATGGCGCTGGCGACACCTTGAGGCGACGCCTTGATAACCATGGCGCTATGCAGCGCTGCTTTTGTAACTGATGTTCTCAGCTTGACTTCAGGCTGCGGCATTGTTTACTACTTTACTTCAATGATGAGGGTTTTTCTTTCATTTGTATTCTCCTGCTTAATCTGCTTTCATGTGTGCCATTCATAACTTAGTTGAAATTTTCATTGAAACTGGAAAAAAAGATCCTGCAATTCTGCTACAAAAATAATTTTTATGTCACCATACACCACTATGGATGGCTATTACCGACAGTGATGCAAGTAGATGCCACTTTTTCTGTAGTTGGACTTGCCTGCAGTATTACAGATGCACAGTTATACCTGATACTTTTGTATCAGGTGATAGGATGGAGATCTCTTTCTGCTTTCTGGTTATTGTATGATGAGCTTCCTGCTGAATTATAGCTTCTTCATCTTTTCTTTTTTAATTTTGTTGGTTTTGTTTACCCATGGTGTCGTTCTGACATTTCTATCAATTTTATATAATTCTAGCTCTTAGGCTGATTATATAAATCTGCAGGTGTATATTTTATTAGTCTTACTTTTGTACTTCAGGGATACTCCACTGTATTTGGAGTGGGCGCCTGACAATATTTTATCTACAACCTCAACACCTTTGGAAGAGGAGGAAATGAATGCCGTTGGTGAGAGGATTGTTACTAAAGCTATTGTAGAGCAAACTGTGGAAGGAGTGAGTGCTGAAGAGATTGATCCCGACAGGGTGGAGGTTTGGAATTTTCTCTAACCTCTCTTGGTTATGACTCATGAAGAGCATGTTTTCTTGTATACTTGGCCCCTTTTGCTGTACGCTGCACGAGGTTGCTATGCCAGATTGCCAGAACAGTTCTGCGTTTGTGGCTGCACCTGCCTGTCGGTGTGCATGCTTGCATGCCAAGTCTGCTAAAGTTCATTTATTTGCTTTTGGTTGGACATGGTTAAAAACCTTAGTAATATACCTTTATTCATTGCAGTCGCGATCTGTGTTTGTCAAGAATTTGAATTTCAAGACATCGGATGAATCCTTGAGTCAGCATTTCAGTACAAAATTAAAGAGTGGGAGTCTTAAAAGTGCAAAGGTATGAATGTTTGCTTATGGATATCAAACGCACTCTTGTATCTCTCTCAACCATGTTTTTTTTTCTCTGTTTAGGTAAAGAAGCATGTTAAGAATGGCAAGAATGTTTCTATGGGATTTGGTTTTGTTGAGTTTGACTCAGTTGAAACTGCGACCAGTGTGTGCAAGGTTCTACAGGTACCTCCCCTGTCCTCTTTCCCTCAAACTAACTTTTTTGTTTGTTTGTTATAATGTGCTCGTAAAAGTATTCAGCATGCTAAAATGTTCCGCGTGTTAATAGGGAACAGTTTTGGATGGGCATGCTCTCATCTTGCAACTGTGTCATGGGAGAAGAGATGGTCAGGCTACAAAGAAAAATGAAAAGGACAAGAGCTCAACTAAACTTCTTGTGCGAAATGTAGCATTTGAAGCAACTGAAAAGGACTTACGGCAATTATTTAGTCCATTTGGCCAGGTAAATGTCCTTTCTTTGTTGTCAGAATTTATTGGAAAACCTAGCTTGAGACCAAGGATAGTTTTGTAGGGATGAGATCAATCTCATAGGAAATTGCAACAATATATCATCAAGAATAATATTTCAACATTAATCATGTTCATCTTTTCAGCTCTCTTTGATCAACAGAAAAAAGAGTTAATTGCTTTCAGATTGATTAATGCTTCTTATATTTTTCTTAAAACCTTATTAATGACATTGCTGAAAAAATTCAGATCAAAAGCCTCAGGCTGCCTATGAAGTTTGGAAGTCACAGAGGTTTTGCGTTTGTTGAATTTGTCACAAAGCAAGAGGCACAGAACGCTCTGCAAGCCCTTGCAAGCACACATCTGTACGGCCGACATCTGGTAATCAACATGTTCCTTTCAAGCTCCCACCCTGTACTACACTGTAATGAAGTGTTTGTTGACCTTTCTTGCGTTCATTTCAGGTTATTGAGCGAGCGAAAGAGGGAGAGACTCTTGAAGAGTTGCGAGCAAGAACTGCAGCTCAGTTTGTGGATGAACAAAGCGGTTTCCAGAGGCTGTCCAAGAAGAGGAAACAAACCAGTCTTGTGGACGAAGGCTCTGTTAAGTTTTCAAGGATAGTAGAATAATGTTCTTGAGCAAACACGAAGTAACGAAATTTTGACCGTGTTGTATGGTAGTGCCATTCATTTAAGGCAAGCCTTGTCTGTTTTCTCTTCTATTTGTTGGGTTGTTCAAGATTTTGTTTTTATCTTGACATTTTGTTGAAGTGCTGAAGGAAAGAAAATGCGGCAACCCGTATGAACAACCTGGAAATGCAACTGCGCTGTAAATTCCATCTAAAAGAAGTTAAAATCATTCAGCTTATCACATAATGATGCCACAAATCAGAAATACCGAGGCGTTCTAGCACTTCAGTTAAAAAGTTAGCCGATCTATTATTCACACGATATTCTAATAAATCTGCATCACTAATAGCTATACTTGTCCAATCCGCAGTGTACAGCTTGATCCCAATTTTTATACAGCAATAGCACCACATGCTATCTCATGTCTTCCATCAAAAACTATCCGGCACCATTCTCTACAAAGTACCAAGCAGAAAATGCAAGGGCTCTTGTCAAGTAAAGCTATATAAACTTCTGTCATGTACATCATGGTATTTATCACTCAAATCTCAAAGCTAGCAAATCGTTGGAATCAACCTCTGCAACTGCAAGTATGAAAATAATACCAGTTAAATTAACTAACAGAAATTGGCTGAGAAGGGCTTCTTTAGTAGAGATTCTATGTGAGGGGATACACTACATTTTCTTTCTAGTAAATTGGGATGCTAAAATAAAGATATTATTGTGTATGGCTCATATATGCAAAGGAAGATGCTATATACAGAAAAACAGAGCGTCAAATATATAATCGAGGAATAAATATACCATCAACCTCTTATAACTCTAATCATGAAAAAAAAAACTCCTTATATGGATAATGGATGGAGCCACTGCAATTTGGCTCGCGGGGTGTAAGGCATTGTCGAACCTCGTTGACAAATCTTCGTGTTTTATATATGCTTTTATACTTGCTATAATTATTCTCTTGTACTAGGGCTACCGTCGATGACTCGATTCCAACAGATACTAATACTTTATACTTGCCTAAGTATGCTTGCTCGGCCTCCTCCCTCAGTGGCTGATTCTCGTTGTTCTAGCTGTCGTGAGGCGTGTACTGTGACATGATCGCCATGATTTCTGAATCCATGTACCGCTGCAACAGAATGCATCCACATTCATGATTCAATACTTGCCAATAGACATACTTTGGAAGAACACGTTTCTACCAGATTTGAGAGGAGATTGATCCATGCCATGAGCCTGTACTTGGAGAAGACATATCCCACGATGCTGGCGTCGACGAGGCACGATAGAACAAGTGTGGTCACCAGCCACCCAAACGATGACATGTTCTTTGCTGCATTCAGCGATAAATAGTACTCTCTACGCAAGAACAAAATGTGGAGCAGCAGCAGCAAGAAAACAAAGAAAACAAAAAAAAAGACTAACTATTGCAGGCGTCTTCACCCTTTATGTACACGAGGTTACCCATGCTGCCATGCACTTGCAGTTGAATCCACCACGTGTTCTTGCAGGAGCAGTGAGGGCACGAGCACGCAACCTTCTCGCTGCACTCATCAACATCTGCAATGGCAAAAACGAATCAAGAAGAAGAATACACCATTTGACGTAATTCTCACAAAATACTGCAGGGAATTAAGCAAGGTATGCATGTACCTCGACAGTGGAACCCGTCGCCCTTGAATCCCGGTGGGCGCTTGCATCCGCTCAAGTCTGAATCCTGCACACGCACACCGGAAACGTCAGATCACTTGGTAGCCAGCAACCGACACCTTGGCCTGAAGATCACACCCAAAGTGCTGCAGAAGCAGTGTGTTATTTTGGTCAGAGTACCGAGCAGGCAGAGAAAGTTTTGCCGTGTCTTGTATCATTCCATCATCCGCCGTTGTTCATGGCGCACCGCCCCGGTCCGACAGCTGAAAATGCAGTTGAACAGTGGCAGAAAATTCAGTCATGTTCAGTGACGCATTGAGATGATTGTGTGAAGAACACTGATGATTGAAGGGGAAACATGAGTAGTAGTAGTAGTACGTTTACAGTCGGTTCACCCATCTCCTTGGTACTGGACACCATCCACTATGGGGCATTAGCGAATTCTTCCTCTGTAACTCTGTAAGTGTCCTGACAAAACACAAACGGAGTGAGTAGAAGTGTCAACAGTTAAGCACTTCAATTGATATCACCATACGTGTTCTACTCTTCAAAGAACTTGTGGAGATGGATACCTTGCAGGCAGTGATTTTAGTCTTCTCGTCTCGCCAACAGCAGCCGTTATTGTTTAGGCACTCGTCAGTTTCCATATCTGTAATCGTAGAGGTGAATATTGTGAATTTGTGGTCAACGATTAGAACTGAACTGAAGCAATCAATCAGGTATGACTTTAGCAAGGATGTAATTGTAAACCTGGTGTCAGGCTCAGTAGACTCCTTGAAGCCAGCACAAATCGCCTTAAGAACGGCAGTGCTTTCCAATTTTCCTGTAAAGAAAAAAAATGATTTGTTTCAGAGAAAAGCAACAGTGTTTCTTGAAATGAGGAGAAACCTGAACAAAATCCACCGTGTATATTAGACTTATGAAACCATCAGTTGGATCGAGCACAGAGTTTCAGGCACAGCACAGCGTAATCTTGTGATGAATTTGGAAAATTTTCATACCCCGATACTGCACTCATGAGCGCCGTGTCCAATCTACAGCAACAACAAGGTAAGCGAACTGTTCATCAAGAACACTGCATTCCCAGAACCGGACGCTTGCCAGTCAGACACCAAAAAGTTTCCAGTTGTCCATCAGCACCGGCTGATCATTCAACCTGCACAATCATCTCCGTCTTGAGCACGTCGTTGTCAGCGTCGGCCTCGGGATCCCCCATGCACTTGTCGATCATGTCCAACGGCAAACCGAGCAAGCTGACGACGTCCTCGGCGCAGCGGCGGGTGTACTTGTTGTCCTTCATGGAGCAGCGGAGGTGGTAGTCCGTGGAGCGCCATTGCCATGTTTCTCGGTGTCGTGCTGTGCGTTCTTGGATATTTTGTAGGTTGGTTAAAGCGGGAGAAGTAGTGCACAAGACATGGAAGGTAGGGAGGAGACTAATGAAATTACGAGTTTACTGATGAAACTAAATGGTCTTCCCAGGCTTTAATTTCGGCTTATGCAACGTACTGTGATGAAAAAACTGGATTTTTTTGGCAAGTTGGGACGTAGACTGTAAATCGGAGTTCTAAAAGTTAAAGGTTGAAATTTTCAACGGTAAGTCGCTGTAAATTACGCTGTAATTTGTATTGACCTGCAATTCTGCTGAGAAAAATATTTCCTTTGATAATAAAAGTATGACATTGCTTACTTTGCACAGCAGTACACCATGATATGCTAATTATGCTCCTGGAAAAAGATATGGTTGGGTTGGTGATCCAACTTATTATTTTTCTGAATAATATTTTTGTTATCCATCACTCCATAGGTGGTGACATTGACATTGGAGAGGTGAAACCAACCAGCACTTGGGGTCAGTCAGCGGGTGGGGATAATGATGGGACGAACAGTAGAACAACTGGGCGTGTAGGTTAGATTAGACGTGTGAAGATCAACACAAAGGCCTCTTCACATACCAGATCATTCATCCAATAATATACATGTACCTAACTCATGATAAAATTGATAACCAAATGGCATTTTAATGGTTAAGGCCGCAAGTTGTTACATGGGATGTCACATGTTCGATTCCTACCGATTCATCGAGTTTTGCATCTCGCAATATGTTACACAAATTTCAGTTACTGTGTCTTAACCGTTCGGATTAATATTCTTCCAGTTTGGACGGTGTCTAATCGTGTATGATGTTAGAGAACACGAAGTCCACTAATGATACTTTGTTTTAACAACAAAATGATGTGCACATGAGTATATGACAATGACTGGATTTATATTTTTGACCTGCTCATATGCATTGTAGCACCAGGCAGTTCATATGTTACGTAACTGCTCAACATCGGTGTCAAATAACGGAACATGGGCTCATGGGAGCTTGGCACTCTTTATGATATCGTAGGCATGTGTTAGGCTAGCTAGCACTGGATTACTGGACCGATAAATTGCATTACAATGAGGGCAAGTTGAAATTATTCAATCCAATTCATCCTCTTGTTGGTATTACTAACTAGAACGAGCAGCGTTCTTGGCACACCTCCATTGTTGCCATACCACAGCCTCACCTGCAACTCATATGGTTCACCACGAAAGGTATATCAGAATATTCGCAATCTGGTAATTTGATGACTTCAATAAAACTGCTGAACAGGGCATCACTATTTTCGTTAAGTGCTCATTGCAATATTTCAGTACATTGGTAGCCACCCAAGAATGGATGGTTAACACTTAGGTAAAAAAGTAGAATTACCATTACATGCGTTGTTCAGATTAACAAAACAAAATTGCATGATTCATAACAGAGCAGCTCTCAAATCTTCTACTTCTTCCCAAACCTTCCCTTCTTTCTAGCTTTTCTCTTGTCTTTCTTGATCTTCAAGTGAAGCTGTACCTTCTTCTTGCTAATGCTGCCGATTGGCTTCAAGAAGGATGTAGACCTGTTGTTTCCTCCATCAGCCATCTCCACGTCTGTATTATTCATAAGAAGAGAGCATGTCAGTCACAAAAACACAAAAAGATGAGGTGCAAGTGAAATTGCAGAAGCAAAGAAAAAAGGTTGTACCAAGGGTAGCTTTACTATAAGCTTCCTAACTACAGTGCCTCAGCGACCAAGGATATATCAAATATCACAAGGACAAATAATTGCGAGACAATATTTTTGAGAAATAGATGATTAGATGGTTTAGTTTCTATTCAGACAATACAAACATTTGACGTCTCCAAAGTTCAAACTGCTAGCAAGGCTACAGTAGCTCAGTCCCCAATCATGCAAAAAAAGTACACGAAATCAACTAATGGGCACTCTTTTTTGTGTCAAGTAAATGCAGGCGCAGATTCCTTAGTGAGGCTGAATCAAATATCAAACATGACATTCCCAGCTTTTTGCATATATATGATCAAAATTTATGTTCATTCAGTAACAATTATGTTCTTTCTATAACCTCACAACATCCAGCCCAGAAGGTAGCAATGTATCAAAAAATGACAAAAAGATCACCAGCTTCCCCTGATATAAGTAGTCATGTTACTCCAGAAGTTGCATCTAACATCAAACCCAAGCTATGTGATAAACTATGCGACACCAATTGCCACACCTCTTCACAAATCACAATTAAGACAATTGTAATCCAATACAAACATGAGGAAGCAACACAAACAGACGAATAACAGGAAATTCACGCTAACAGAAGTTCAGAGCCTCCCCAATCAACACAAGATATAAACATATCGGCAGGTAATTAGGGTGGATCAAGCCTCCATGCAAATCACTAATCTCAAATCATTAACCCGTGCCTTTCCCAGATAAGTCTACTCTGGTTGCTACTTTAGTCTTGAACCAGACATCGAAACAGCCCACAAAGGCCGTTCCTACCTTCCTCCAAAGAAACCAACCAAACATAGCAACGAACTCATTGTCACTGAGATCAATACCACAGCTTCTCACCCCAGAAACTAGCAGATGCAACTCCTGACAGGCAATCTGCGTAAGAATCACGCCTTTCGGCTAAATCACTGTTATAACACCGCCGATACTTTACTGCGAACAAATAGAACTACTACTATATTCTGTACCTGACGAATTGAATTAATATTTACTAACCAACAACAAGCACGCGGATTCTAGCTACAGGGCGATAAAGATTCCGCCTTTCCCATGAAACTAACACCAAACACCCAATCCACTGGTAAACCAGCAAGGGCAAGAGGGCTTACCCATGGCCGAGGCCGAACTGGAGGCGGCGCGAGAGCTTCTGGAATCCTGGGACGGCGGGGGCGCGCGGACCGGGACCTTGGGGGCGGCGAGGGCGGCGGCCTGCGCGGCCAGCTTGGCGGCCTCCTTCTTGTCGTAGAAGGGCTCCGCGATCTCCCGCCGCAGCGTCCGCAGCCGCTTCTCCCGCTTCGATCGCAGCGACTTCGCCATCTCTCTCTCTCTCTGTCGCCCGCCGCCGCAACGGGAGAAGTTGTCTAGCCTGGTTAGGGTTTTGGAGTCGGCGAAGCAAGAGAGGAGACAAAGGCGGCCTTGTTCTAGGTTTTTGTAGGAAGGGGTTCCCGTGTTAACTTGGGCTAGGCTTAGTTGGGAGGAGCTTCTTCGAAAACTGGGCCGACCCATACACAAAATACAGCCTTTCCGGCCTGAAATTGGAGCAAGGCAAGGCACGTCGACCACGAACCAGCTTCAATGGATCCGTTCTTTATCAATTTTTTTTATGGTTTATTAGTTTAATAAATAGTAATTATTGAAAAAATTTAAACACCGCTGAAAAGTTAAAAAACTCTTTTTGTTATGATTTATTAGTCTAATAAATAGTAATTATTATAAAAAGAAAAACTAAAAATAAATAACAAATGACGACACAAGTTTACATGAGTGCTGGTAAAACACTGAACTGTGCTGTGCATGCGCGGCGGTAGCAGTGCCGCAGCTGGCATTGGCAGATGGTCACAGGCGTCCAGGTGCAGGCAAAGCATGCATGGGGCGTTTGGTTGCTCGGTTCTTGTCCAGCCAGGCTCCCCAGATGTAAGTTTCAGTTGTTTGGTTACCCGCATCGAGATCCGAATCTGGCTCTCCAGATGCAAAAGGCAGCTCAGAGCTTGGCTCTCGAGATACGGATTTCATTTGCGTTTCTGGCGAGCCAGGCTCGCATGGTGCAACACAGGGTTCTGTTAACGATACTATTAACATGTGATTAACGTGTATTAAGTGATATTAGTGTATTTAAAATAGATCAAGATATTAAAAGTAAAATTGAAACTATTAGAGTGCACTTACACAAGTTAAATATTATAAGATCACTTGTTTTTTTATTTTTATTTCATGCGATACGGCTTCATGCAGGCAACCAAACGCCGTCTTTTCTCAGCCAGGCTCTATACGTACAGGCAACCAAACAGCAATAGCTTACATCTCTACAACTTGTCCTACGAGAACTTGGTTCCCAGATGCGAGCCAGGCTCCACTCACCAACGAACCAAACGCGCCCGAATTTCGCCATTTTTTCATGCCAGATTGCATATTCTGCAGGAGTTATTAATAATGTACTACTGGATATTGATTTCGATTCAGCGACCTACAACCAGATAATTAAAATATCTTCATTCTTATTATTTGGCATGGAAACCAGCATGCATTTTATAAGTAGACATTGCTTATGCCAGACTATTTACTGTCTGCAAGAAGTATATAGCAAATGCTTCTGAAATCTGAAGCACCCAAGCTCGAGCATCTCTCTCTCACCTCGGATCAGACCAAAACTACTGCTTTTTGACAAGCCTAGCCCCGCATTTCTTGCAATCTTGGGAACTCTTTGGAGTTTGGAACTTTGGATAAGCTATTCGACCATCTCATTACGAAACATCATACAATACACACATCGCATACAGATCACAGTACGGGCGCCTCGATCGTAGAAACAACCCAGGGAAAACACGCGCCAAAATTATCCTACTACAGTACTACGTACGCTGGTAAGTTGTAGCATCTGAAACCATCAAACAGTAGGATCAAACAGTAGGATCGAGTATGGCAACAGAGCAAAGTAAATAGGAGCATAAATTAATTCTGAGACTTTTTAAAACCTTTTTTTAGCGAAAGCAAAACACTTCACTCTAGTAGCTATGGAATCTATAAAGATCATAGACAAACAATCATAAGGAAAAAAATCCGACCAAAATCAAGCAAAACGCACTGGGGTAACCCCTAGCGGTTTGACCTTCATAAAGGAGGCGGTCTGACCTCTCTCCGAGCAGTCTGACTGCTATGAACAATAAAATCAGATAAAGCTACAATAACTTCGATCAGACCGCTGCTGCAGTATTTTTCAAGATAAACAATACTTTCGACGCTATTTCAAATTCAAAAATCCACGTAACTTTTGATTGGCTGATCCCAATGACTTGAAATTTTGCACGCGCCTTCTCTAGGATGTTAGGAATCTATTCCAATCAACGATCAAAAAATCGTTATCAAATTATAACTTTTTTCGTTCGAAGAAAGGGTGCATCAAAAATGATCAGAAGAGGAAAACTTCGATAGGTTTTCATATATCATAGCAAGCTAGAATATAGTACAAATTCAACCCAAAACATCTATAAGAGCAAAACCTAAAAAGTCACATCTCTTGAGAAAAACCGAACAAACTCAAGAACTTTCTTTAGATCATGTCTAGATGGATGTGATCTTGTCTTCAAGAGATATTTTCACCTCTTATACGTTCTTGACATTAGAATAACTCAACAGTAGAGAAATCTAGACAAGAAAGCCAAAAAAAATCAAAAGCACATAAAGAGATTCATGGCACAACTCATTTAGGCAAAGTTTTCACTTAGAAATGAAAGTTTTATAGCTAATCTCTCAGGATAGTAGAGATCTAAACCTAAAGCACACACACAAAATGCTTCAACATAAGAAAACACTATCTCTAATCTCACAAATCTCTCTCAAGACTCAACTCAACACAAGTTTTATATAGTAGAGGCTACCACCTCACACCAACCAGACACTCTTTAGTGGATTACACCACTTACAAATGAAAAATCCAGTAACCCACACACAAACATGTTTTACACTCCCACACACTTGCATATTTTTCAAAACGTGACTTTCAAAGGCTCTACAAGCTTGATAAGACACTCCAACTACAAAGATGTGACCTAAACCACTTAGGTCAGCGCTACAATTTTGCAAACCGCCACTCCTCTCAATTTCGGACAATTTCTCAAATTGCCACCCGTCAGTCATCACGATGATGTGATGCTCATAACTTGCCATCCAAATCGTACACCTATGCCGAAGCCATCACCACTTGAAACACCCAAGTCCCATAGCACACTAACATCACTCTGCAGTCCGTGATGCCTAATGCCATGCCGTCAAAATCCCCTGCCCTGTTTTAATTGAGAGGAAGAAGCAAGTTATGTTACAAGGAACCCTTTTCAAGGAGAGGGTGGTTGCCATGCAGCGGCCTCGAGAACTGTTATAGGTTTACAGAATTACAGTGTAATCAATAGTTCCGCTAAGCGCTTAGCTCCCGTAAGGACCCAAGCGAGGACTTCCTCTGACTCGTACTATAAGGGGCTTCGAGGTAGACTCTATCGAACGGAAAATCTGAGCATTTCGTTTATTCCAAATTGCCAAGTTACTAGCATTAAAAGGGTCGCCAGGGCTTTTCGTGGGACTCCAGGCATTTGGATAATCGACTCCCACCACTATCGCACCGAGAACACGGTCTACCAAGTGGACAAATCCAAGGCACTACAAGCAATCTATGGTGAGGTGGCCGTCCAGATTCTTACGGAATAACAACATTTAGCTAGGAGGTGGTTCGCCGTCTCTATGGCGTGTCTGCAAAGTGGGTATAGCTGTTGATTTGGTCATCCTCACCTTGAGAGGAGATCAGTTGTCCAAATTCTTTTTTGCATGATCAACCAATCGAAGGTTTTGCATTTCTACGGTGTCCAAATCTTCCAGATTACTTTGTCCATGGTTGTTCACGTGGTGCCCAAATCTTGACATTCATAGCTCAATAGCTATTAGAGTGAAGTATCAGCGAATACTTAAAGAGAAAATTTTGAAGGCATCATTTAACCTCCTCTATTGCTATACCGATCCTACACCAATCTCCTAATCCACCGCTTTTTTACAATTCTTTGTGTTTCTACACGCATGCCCCCAAAAAGCTCTGGTTCTTGAGGACGCCAAGAACAGGACATGCGTCGCTTTTTAACTGTAGTCAATTCAGAGGAAGGATAAAAAAAACTGTTTATAAAACAAAAGGCAAAGAACACTTGTAGTATGCTTACTAGTAATATGAAAGACAATGAATTTAAACCTGAAATACACACGCCAAACTTAACGAATGAGAAGATGTATCCTCACGTCGATTAAACGGCTCACAGCGGAGTAGGCATCTTAGTAGTAAGTAGAGGCTAACCTGCTTATTTACTTTTTTTTAGTTTATGGTTTATTTTTCGCTGTTTGGTAGTGTAACTAATTTATTTTGTATTTAACATAATTAAATTTAAAATTTTAAAAGCTGACCTGTACTGTGCATGTCGGCAGTAGCAGTGTCGCAGCTGGCAGATGGCCACGGCCTCACAGGCGTCCAGGTCCAGGTAATTAAGCGCAATTCATGATTTCATCAGTTTCATGCCAGACTAATTGCACATTCTTCAGGAAGTATTAATAATGTAGTACTGAATATTGATTTCGATTCGGCTATTTGCCAAACTTATTAGGAAACATCTTACAATACAGACTTCGCAAACCGATCACGGTACAGGCGCATCGATCGTAGAACACAACCCAGCAAAACACGAGCCAAAATCATTATTGTAGCATCTGAAATTCACCGAACCAGACAAGCACGCATCACCAAGCTGAAGTTTCGTGACCGAGCCGGCGGCTCAAGCAGCTTACAGCAGCGCGCCCCCGAGCGCGGCGCGGAGGCTCTCGACCTCGTCCTTGGGAAGCACCGCTGTGACGACCCGGCCGCGCCCGTCGGCGTCCGGCTGCACCAGGACGGCTCCTTCCTCGCCGACCCCGTCCATGCCGTACTCCACGTGCGCGGGCCTCTGCCCCTTGATCTCCAGCCCGTACACGTCCACCTGCTCCATGTCCACGAACGTCAGGTTGGCGCCGTAGATGATGATGTCCCCCGGGAACGCCGCGACCGCCACGGTTTCGTCGACCTGCTTCTTGGCCAGCAGCGTCGCCAGCTCGGCGACGTCGGCCTTCGCCGGCGACGAGCCCGCCTCCACGTAGCCGACCTTCTGCTCGTTGCTCAGCGCCTTGCCGCTCCTGGCGGACATGTCGGTCCTGACCACGGTCACGGTCTTCACTTCTTTGGTGGCCCTGATCTTCGCCACCGTCTGCCACAGGAGCGCAGAGATGAGCTCGAAGGCGCCTGCATGGTGGCCCGCGGACACCTGCTGCTGCAACCTCATCAGCGTTGGTTCGGCAACGTGGAAGGAGTAGCACGCCATCTCGCAGCCAGCGGGGACCAGCCAGTAGTCCTCAATGGGCCCGGCCGGCTTGACGGAGCGCAGCGCGGCGGCGCCGGCGGGTGCACGGTCTTGCGGCTTGTTCGCGGGGTCGAGGTTGGTGTCGTCCGGCTTCTTGTCGCTCAGTATCTGCGCCCACTTGTTGAAGCAGGTGGCCGCCGACGCCACGTCGCCGATGAGGTGCGCCCAGCTGAACCCCAGCGCCAGCCCTCCACATTTGAAGCTTGTGACCTGCGTGTCAATCCAATCCAGGGAAGCATTGTCGTCACTAGTTACAACTTGGAGATCAAATCAGTCAGCACTGTACCGTGCATCAATACACAGTGTCACAATATGATTTAAGATTTTAAGTATCACGCAGGGGCAAAGATTTAAAAAATATTTGTAAGTAGTTTGAACTTTACATTTGCAAACCAAAATTAAGTTGTCTTTGCTCAGAAAAGAAATCAAGCTGTACTATTTAGTTAAGCAAGTTGGACTGAAAAGCTTGGGATCGAAATTATATGATCAGGCCAAAATTATAAGATGTGACGAAGTGGTCCTACATGGTAAAGCTGGTCATAATGCACAACCGCCCTTTGACGGTGATCCATTAAAACCTTATTCTGTTTGCAAAGACGCCTCTTAAATGATCAGTCTACAGCTCTGGTGTGTGTGTTCAGTACTAGGCCATCCATGTTACTTAGATTTGCTGTTGTCAAATCAATATGCGTGCTGCTGAAGTACAAGAATACCGTGTCTCATTGAACTCTGATGGATCAAACAATTCAAGCCACCGTTTCAATCTTTCAACTGACCCGCCATTAAGCGAAAGGACATCTCGCCAGCCAAATTGATCAGCATTAAAACTGTTGGGGATCAATTCAGCTTAGAGCAAGTACAATAATGATCTTATAGCCAAGCTAATCAGCATTTTTGCTGATGTGGAGAAGAGAAAAGAGGAGAGAGAGGAGAGCTTGGCTCTCATGCAAGCAACAAGCTGTACACGGGAGCCTATGCAGTGGTGGGTCCAGATAATAAATGTATGTGAGGAGGAGTAGGAAAGAGAATGTGAGATATGGTACCACATAATAATAAAAAAATCTTTTGTAGACAAATAGAAGATAGATTATTGTATAACTTGACTCTTATAACTTGACTTATAGCCAAACACTTGTCTCTATTATTGGACTTGCTCTTACCGGGATGTTTGTATTGACTTGAACACAGTGACAGAGTTAGGATTTTCGGAATGGGTACGCGGAGTTAAGAAAATATTGTATGATAGAACGGTTCTCAAGGTAGACACTAAAAAAACTCACATAACACAAACTACAAATTGTGGGCTGAAATGTTAAACGGGGTGCACATATGATGTACGTGGCCATGTATGTATACATATATACACTATACCTAGTATATACTTTTTTCAAAAAACAATGGGGGTGCAATTGCACCCCAATACACCTAGCTCAATCCCCAATGCTTGTACACCTAGCTTCTTGAAACAGTTTATCTACTCCTCTTGCTCTCATATCACTTCGAGGATAAGACAGAGAGTCACGACCACGTTACGCACTCTACTCCTCTTGTTCCCGTCTCATGTAGCATTTCTCCCTCACTTTTCCAATCGCCGGATCCTCCTTACAAAAACTATTTCTTTCAACCTACTATTCGTTTTCAGCTAAAAGCCATCCGCTGCAGCCACTACAAACACCTCCTATGGCTTATGACTTCTCTCGAACAAACAAACAGGATGGGTTCACCGCCGTTGTTTCTTATCATTTTATCAGTATTCGGTTTGTTCACATAAATGCTCGTGTTAGGATAAAAAATCATCAGCCATAGCTACAAGTTATAAGCCACAGTCGAAAAGAACACACCCTTTATCTTCTTTTTTTTTGGTTCCTTTGGCATGATGGATTGATGGTGGGATTGGGATCAATTCTGAGAACTGGATACTGCAATGTGGAGTAATCAGACTGCAAGGGAAATTGAATTAGTAAAAAGGCCGGGTCTGTCAGACTTGGCGCAGTTAATACTGTTGATACCTATTGGCAGATTCAGCATGCATGGTACGGATAAAGGTGCAGTAATGAATATTTTACTAGATTGTGTATAATCTCTACAGTGGACTAGCAACTTTACAAGGCAATTTTCTCAGGTCCTAGCACAGGAGGCATGTGTATATCATCGTCTCATCACCATTGCTCATTTTGGAATATTAATTTGATAAATTTTGTTCATGCAACTTTTCAGTTACGTTCGCATATCAAGAAAAAAAAATCTCCATCAACAGTTCACCAACGACCTTTCACCCCCACCGAACAGCAGATTGATGCCAAGGTGGTCCGCGCTAGCTGCAGCAATTACTCTATTCCCCCGGCAATTTCACGGCATCATACCAGCTGGTCGCATGAAAAGCTTTCCAAATTTCGCCAATGTCACATAGCACCATAAATACACGAACTCGCCGCAGCTTTCCGACGCCGCTGTGCGCACTGAACTGAAGATTTTTACCACTAGACTGGTAACTACCATCAGAGCTAGCTAAGATGCCGACAGGTTCAGAGAAACCTTCTAGTAGTAGTACCATGCCACTTGTGATTTCAGTCGGCTTCGGCTTCTGACTTATTTTTCACTGTTCCTAAATTTCATCTTTTTCTGATTTTTTTTAGATTTTTTGAGTTTTTTTACCGGTTCTTTTTTTCTGTATTCGTTTGCATTACACGTGATAGACTAACCTATTTTTTCTATTTTTAAATTTTTTTAAATTTAATTATATCAAATAAGCCACCTTCAGCTATAGTGCAATTTCAGCTAGCTACAGTAAAAAAAACCATAAGCCACAGCCCAACCCATCACCACCGTAGATGCCAGAGCTGGTTAACTGTTCAAGCACACTGTAGTAGCGTAGAGTTGCAGACAATGGCTACCCAAGGTCGCCATTTCTAGCATAAATGTTTGATGGTTAACAGCTACGGCCGCAGCTGTGAACCGTACCGAAAGCTATATCACAAACCGACGAATTCTCCGATAGAGACCGCACGAACTAATCATATTGTCAACTGTTAATTAACAATACCCATAAACTTGTGTGCTAATAAGCTAGCAATAACTAGTATACTACCGCTAACTACTTACAAAGATTCCTACGGTTGAGTTTTTAATCCAAGATGCAAATTATCAAATCATGTGTGCCGATAAGGTCAATAACGATAGATGGTTACCTGGACGTAGAGCAGCGGGGAGAAGAAGAGCTCCGGGCCGAGCACCTTGTCGTAGCAGAGCTGCCTGAGGCGGTCGGGCGCGTCGTCGCGGAGCCACTCGTCGAGCGCGCGGTCGCACTTGGCCTCGACGATGCGGACGCCGCAGTCGTTGCACTTGATGTACGGGCGGCGCGCGCCCGGGGCGCCGGCCTCCTCGGCGCCGTCCTCCGCGCGGCGGACGCGGCCTGCGACGGGGTAGTAGGCATCAAGCCACGGAAACATGGGGTCCTTGAGCACCTTGGTGGTGATCCCCCGCACGGCGTCCCCGGCCGCATAGTAGTACACCCCGCGCAGGTAGTGCAGCTTGAAGGCCAGGTTGGCGTCCGTCAGCTCGTAGTTCACCTCCCCCGTCACCGAGCTCGGCACCACCGTCGACAGCCGGTGCCCGTGCACCGCACCCGCCTCCCCGCCCGCCGCCGCCTCCTCGAACACCATGCCAATCACACTACACAACTACTGCAATTCGCTACTAGACGAACGCCTGTGGCCGTGCACGGTCTCGGCGGACGCGTGTAGGGGGAAATATATATAGCGCGAGCGAGTGGCCTGTACTGTTACTGTTTTCAACTTTGTACCGTTAGTTTTTAGTTAAAATTATATTTTAACTGTTATTAGTTTTTTCTGAATCATTTAATTTAAAAGAATACATTATATCTTCACAAACAATATAAAAGAAATAAAAAACAAAAAATCTAAAATTCAGAAATAAAAATAAAAAAATCTAAAATTAAGAAACAGATACATTTATTCCAGACTATAAAAATCTAAAATGAGAAACCGAAACCATGAGCGAGCCCAAGGTAGTTGGTTGGGAGGTGAGCACCGAGCAGTGAGCAGCGGCTGACAGATGGATGGATTGATGAATGAGATGGCCGCTTGACAACTGCTACGGTTGGGGCGCCTTTTTGCTGGGTTTTGCGCGGATCGGCACGTCCATCTGCGTGTGCCGAAGTTGCCATTCTGCCGCGTTGGTTACGGCCTCTCCGGCGGGTGGGGTGCGGGTGCAGTGACACGGCAGGGTCTGTCGTGCAGCTCCCAGTTGCATTGCGTGCCGGACGCTGCTCGATGAGTTGATTGCCAGATAAGACGTGCCTACTGTTTGCTTAGCTGCTTGATTGCTGCCTCTTGTTCCTCCTATAGATCATATAGGAGGAGGGTGAAGGCAGTTCTAGTTTTTTAAACAGGGTCGTTATACATTCTATAACTGTTTACTTAACTGCTTGATTCACAAAGGAAGCTTGCAGGCTTTTATAGCTGCTTCGGGGCAGTTCAACACAATAGGGGCTCTATCTAGGTAATGGTGTGTGGCCGGGGCAAGGAAAGCGCGGGAGAGTTCGGTTGGCAAGTTGCGGTAGCTCTACTAGGATAGCGTGTTGCAGTGTCAGAAGTGGCGATATGTCAGGTCAGCTGTGTGGGAGAGGCGGGCAACGACAGTGAACTCCAGCTTGGCTTGTCTGATGCGCAGTTAGGGGGCATTCAAGGAGTGTCAGTGGTTCAATAATCGAGAGTACGACGATTGACCAGGTAGCAGCGGCGCCAAACGGGAATGAGCCAGGTGGGGGAGGAGAAACAGGGGAGGCATTCCAAGAAACTAAGAAAGACCCCAATGTTTAGGGGAGGCGGAATGGCTGCTTAAGGAAGGCATAAAACGGTGGAAAGTTACCAAATTAGGAATGGTTTCAAAACAAAACCGAAATTCATGCAAGTTCAAATTCGCTTTGAATTTTTGGGATATTTCACGAAGAATGTACACCTACTGAAAGTACAGCCAGATCTGACCCACTCATGCTCGATCTATCGATGCGCCAACGCACCGTTGAACAAACGAACAATGTATGTCCGCTGCAGTAGTCGTGGGAAACAGTGGCATGCAGTGTAAGGCGACAGCGCTGCTTGTGTACTCGCTACATTTTGTTTGTTTCTCCCTGCAACGAGATGCCTGTTTGTTTCTTCATCAGTACCACAGCAGAAGGAAACACGTGAAGAGAGGAGAAAAGGAAACAAGGCTGTAAATAGCAGTGTTTGAAGGATCGATCATCTTCAGGCATGGTAGGTTACTACTTAGATTGGTAGCTGATATCTGTACCAACCCTACTAGGCAGGGCTTGGTAGGTAGGCAAGAAAGTTTTAAACTGGCCGGCCCTACAGAAGTGGGCGACCTTCCCATGGACAATTGGTGAATCGGACACGAACAAATCGGAATATAATGCTTGCGGTTTTGCTTCTCCGATCTCTGAATGTAATAACGTTCCGTAGGACTGAACCTTTTTCTGGTGGGCTACCGGCGGTGGTGCGGTAACCCGGCACTGCCGTGGCACGGACACCATTTGCTCAGCTAGATCTACCGCTCCGGCGGTCCAGCCGGCCGCTGCTGCAATTCTCCTGGCCCGACCTAGTCTAGCACCCGGCGCGGCGCCCCGTGGTCCGAAAGGCGTCAGGAATTAAGGATCGCGCGGGGGAATGACGGGACGACGCCTTTAAGGGCTCGTTCATTCCGATCTGGCTTATTTTTACTATTCATAAATTTTATTTTTTTTCTAAACTTTTAATTTTTTTAAGCTTTTTTGCTAGTTCTTTTTTCTTGTATTCGTTTGCGTTGTCCGTGATGAGCTAACATATTTTTTATATTTTTATATTTTTTAAATTTTAATTACGTCAAATAAGGCACCTCCAGTTAAAAATTCGTTTGCTGCCATTGAACAACGACGTCGAGGTGATCGGTTCGGCTGAAAAGCTCATGGCTTATGACTGAAAACACTGTAGCTGGCTGAAAAAAACATTGTAGCTGACAGAGGCTTATTTAGCATAATTAAATTTAAAAAAATTTAAAAATATAAAAAATATGTTAGCCCATTACGTATAATACAAACAAATACGGAAAAAAAAGAACAGGCAAAAAAGCTCAACAAAAAGCCAAAAGTTCAGAAAAAGACGAAACTTATGAATAGTGAAAAATAAGCCAGAAGCCGAAGCCGAATTGATCAGAGCTCGGAGGTTTTGGGTGTTGGGAACTCCCTGTGCATGCATGCAATCTCTGTGAGGTTAAAACGGCGGCTTTGTGGAGGTTTAAGTCCTGGGGGTCGATCTACATGCATGTCCTGTATATGGTAGTTTACCATACGACATGAATCTGCTATATCTATGCATGCATGCATGCATAGCGAGGCGAGACAGCAGTTTTGCCTCGCGGCGAAGGCAATCGCCGTGAGACTGAGACGCCGTGGTCCGGGCCAATTCAATTTGCGTCAACATCTCTGAAGTAAAGCATAGTACATCAGACGGTTGGAGATGTGCGACCATCAGAGACGCAAGAATCATCAAATACGGAAGCATATTGGGCGAGTAGTGGACGGTTGGGAGCTGGGAACTGACCAGCGAACGGTCGTCATTAATTTAATTTAATACAAGCGACATAGCAATAAGCAGCTTAAATTTGTACAGTAGTAAAACTACATCCGACCGATGCATATGTAGACGTCACGTTAGGCTGGTTGGGACAGAGTTGGTTACATGTTTTCCTTTTCCCTCCCGACTCATAAGCACGATAGGAATGTATACAAGTGATCGACGTGCAAGTTTTTTTCCTTCCTAATTTGCAATGTCAATTGCCTGTAAATGTGTCATGAGGTCAAAAACTCCAAGTTTCTAGCCAAGTTCTAATGAGTCGTTTATGTGCATCATCTCGACGACACTACAGCAAAATTGTAGTTTAGAGACATTTTTCTCGGTGACACAAGAGCAAAGTGTCACCGAGATTTTTCATGATTGGTGTTTCATGACCCCTTCTCGTGAGGTATGAGTGAAGTGTCATGATATTTGTACTCTTGGTGACATTTGTGGTGGCTCCTTTTGGAAGCATCATGAGATACACCTTTTAGTGACTCTTTAAAGTGTGATAATGTTAACGATGATTTTAGAAGGAAAAAAGATGTATATGAAACAATCGAACATTTTAGGTGAAACTTACCTGTGTTTACAATTTCTTTATCAACTTTGAATAAGTAATCTTGAGTATAAAACATCAATATTTTACTCTTTGAACGTATAATTTTGTCTTTGAATCTAAGTAACAATTGTTGGACTGTTGACGACATTTTGTTAATTTTTCAATTTAAGAAAAAGGAAAAAAAGGGAGATGGTCCCACCTATCGGTGGGACACATGAAGAGATAAGGCTGGATAATAAATCTCCAGCCCATCTTGCGCAGCGCTGGATGGCCTTTGGCCTTGACCGACTCTTGGGGGTTGTCGGGTCTTGCGATGATGGCGGCAGTGCTGGAGGTGCCACTGGCCCATGCGCCTCGGCGCCGGCCGTTGGCTGCAGCCCACTAATCACCTCCTCGTTGCTCTATGTAAGCTGGCCTTCCTCTCCTCTTTTCGGCTAACTTCGAGTTCCCCTAATACCTAATCTCCTCCTCCTCCTCTCTATTGGATCTTGGTTTGAGCTTTGGGGCTGCTGTTCCGCTATGTTCTTCACCGGCGCCAACGACTGTGCAATCCAAATTTGTCTCCTCTAGGCATTTCTTGTGCGGTTCCTTGTGCCATATCTCTTTGAAACTTGACAGTAAGGAATTCGGGACCTTTGCTCTAGGAAATTGAATCTGATTGGCTCTGTACCGAGTTGTGAAAGAAGAAATTGAGGCTTGTTGCTTTGTGTTATTTGGTGCTCTTGGCCAGAGCACTTCGATTGGTCTTGTCCGGCATCTTCCCTGTACCTCAGCTTCGTACTTTGGTGTATTCCGAAGTGCGAAGATAAGCATTGTATCTCCGTCACTTTTCGATAGTCGTAGACTTTATTGGTCGTACTCGATAGTCATAGACTTTACTAGTCGTTCTCGATAGTCGAAGGTTTTTCTGCTCGATAGTCGTAGGTTTTGCAGACTGCTTTCATGGTCGTAGATTTGGCAATCTTATCGATACTCGTAGACTTTACAGTCTATTGTTCTGTCTTCGGTAGTCGGAGGCTTAGTGATCGGTTGTTGTAGGCTTCACGGTCGGTACTCATAGACTTTCATAGTCAGTACGAGTGCTTCACTCTTGTAATCTTCGAGTACATCAAGTACTCGTGTTGGGCTAGTGGTTGATTGGTCGGTGTGTGGTGGTCGTTGATGAATGGTCATTGCTTGAGGTACTCGTAGTCGGAGGACTCAGTACTCGATAGAAGTGGATTCACGATTGTGGTAAGCGGTCAAGTGTTGGAATGTGGTCTGTACTCGTAGGCTTCGAGTATGTGTTGCGGCTATGATTTCTGATCGATACTTGGTAGTCAGTACTCAATAGTTGGTATGGTTTCCGAGTACATGTGGGTTACGAGTACTCTGAATTAGTGGTCGTATTGTGTGGTCTGAGAGCCTGTTTCAGTTAGCGATAGTCGTAAACGATCTAGGGCATGGTCGTAGAATGGGTTGATTCTTGTCTGGGGATAGATAAGGGTGTGTTTTGCTAATGTGTGATGATTATGGTCAAGTTGGGGAGAATTGTACCAGGAGAGGGTTTCTTTGGTCTTTGCATGCACAGGTGAGCATGGAGCCTACCATGGTCGATGATGAAGAGGACCGGGATTAAGAGGGGGTAATCTGAGGTCCAGGCGATCAGCATATCACGTGAGGTGGTCGAGCTCATGCTGAAGCACGTGAATGTCAAAGGCGGATGCTGCGTGGAGGCGTGGAGACGGTTACGGTCGATGACGAGGAGGACCGGGACTAGGAGAGGGTAATCCTAGGTCCAGGGGATCAGGTGGTTATGCGAGGTATCGAGCTCACGCGAGAGCATGCGGTGATGGTGCACGATGAAGATACAGGAGGGGATATCCTGGAAGCTTCATTGTGTGTGAAGTATGGAGTTGTGAATGGAGTCCATGATCTGTACGAGGTGGTTAAAACTTGTGTTAGGAAGTGTTTTAGGTGCCTTGATTTGAGGAAGAGATATATTACGTGTCCAGGTGGTTATGGACATGATTTTTAGGTGTTCGGGTTGAGCACGCTTGGTGCGCTGGGCTATAAAAGTAGAGAAAGTTGTAGGTTAGCGTAACAATCTTTAGGGCCTTTGTGGAGAAGGTTTTTAGGGCTGCCGTGAGGTGCTTTGTAGCCAAGAACTTGATGATGAAATAATATATTAGATTCTTTCCAGAAAAAGATCTTCGACGACTTCCAGTTCATTGCTCTGTTTCTCACTGTTTTCCGTGCTCTATTTTGTCTTCGACATGTACTCATTTGGGCGGTGGTTGAACGGCTGGGGACTTCAGGCAGAAGTAAGTTACGATTACGTGCGTAGTTATCGTAACGAGCAATCAGAACGAGCAGGCAGTCGATCTGTTGTCGTGCTGAGTGATCGGAAAGAGCGGGCGATCGATTTGAGCGATCATAAGCAAGCGGTCGTAAGCGAGCATTCAAGATGAGCGGTCGTAACGAGCAGTCGGCGACGAGCAGTTGTAATGAATGGTCGTAACTACCAGTCGAGCGACAGAGCTTCTTCGACCACGTACAAGCAGCTGCAGTCGTTACTCTCATTTGGTAATTCAGATTGGTTTTCTTTTCTCTGCACTGTGTTTTGTTTTCAGGTGATAAAAGCGGAGACAATCATTCACCCCCTCTGATTGTGCCATACGATCCTACAACTTGTAAGAGTAAAACCCATGTGTGGGAGGTTAACGGGTTTCTCCCATTGTGATAGTGGATAGAATCTATTAAGGGGTGTAAGTAGCTGGTTATCCACCTATAAAAGAGGGTTGGGATAGAGGTTAACTATCTAACCCATCTGTTTTACTCTCTTCTCTAGGTTTAGGGTTAGGGTTTGAGAGTGGGTACCTCGGGTGCTCTATGTCCTTCAAGGTGAAGCAGCTGTAAAATCTACCTTCTCAAGGCGTGTAAGAGATGAAGATAATCCTCAGGAATACATCTCCACCCATCTAGGCACTGTGATAGCAAGATTCACGAGAAAACTCGGTTTTTACTTGACTTTAGCCTCTTTGGTCCATCTCTTGATCCGAGTATTTTTGGCTTGGTTTTTGTGGTGATCTAACTTGCTGTGATGTGTGGAAATACATCTAGACCCTCTTTGGTTATCATCAACTCACGAGCAAGTTGTATTCACCGTTTTGGGTTTTGGCTCGGTTTTAGTGCAACCTTCTAACAAACTAAAAAATGTCTCAACTTTGATCATGTTTTTTATGATCGTTTGTTGGAATAGGTTCACAATCCCTAGAGAAGATCTCTGCAAAATTTCATATCATTTAGATCTTCGGATCAAAAGTTAAATTTCATATCATTTGGATCTTCGGATCAAAAGTTTTCTCGTTTTTGTTTTTTAAATCGGGCTAAAAACATTATTTCATTGCTCTGATTTTACTATAGCAGCGGTCAGACCGCCTTTATACTAACAATCAGACCGCCCGGACCGGTTAGACTGCTGTTTGGAGGTCGGTCAAACCGCCGGGAATGGTTAGGTTCCAAGTTTTGTTGACTTGAGCTAGTTGGTTTGATTTTTAGCGGAGGATTTTATGTTCTACATCTCTGTAGGTGTTTGAGAATAGAATCTTGAATATTTAGAAAATAAATTTTAAGTTGGCACTATTTATCCCTCATTGTTATTATAGGTGTTTGAGAATAGAATCTTGAATATTTAGAAAATAAATTTTAAGTTGGCACTATTTATCCCTCACTGTTACCTTCCGTCCACCACTTTTCATGTGTTTCTTGAATAGAAAAACAATGACTCGACGTTGTGTGGACTTTGACCCAATTGAACTCATGAAATTGACATAAAGAAGCTGAGCTTTCCGGATGTATCTCATATTTCAGTTGTACTCGGTCAACTGTTCAAGCAAGCTAGTCAGTGTGGCTCAAAAGTGACTGGAAAATAAAGGTCAAGTTGAAAATAAACTCGCTATATTAAGTGAATGTACGAATTGTCGGCGGCAAATTTCGGCAGCGATCGTGAAAAGATGATAAGAGTCCCATCGCGTTTATATCCTACAACTTAACACTACGTGTGAAGGAGAAAGCAGCTGCAGGTGAGGCTGTCCAGCGAATGAACGCTGCAGAACGGCTGCCTAGCTAGCCTTAATTAATTATCGGCAACCACTAATAACACATCATTGTAGTTGCCACCACTATTAACTAGGAGTTGAGTATATGATGTGGTTGCGAGATAGCCATCGTGCCTGAAGCTGCTGCACACATATGTTGTAGCATCCCACATACAGTCAAGATATAATACTACTATAGAATATCATCGTCAAGAAATAAGAGTAAAAATAATAATAGATAATAATAGAAATTCATACACCAATTAAAACCTTTAAAGTACTTTATTAAATAATCAACGGAAGCTGAAATAATGTTTGAAATATGTGACCGGTCCACTTCTAATCAAATGACAAATAAGATAAATGACAAAACTTGTGGCAAGCCACAATGCTGAATTTTGAGTGCTCCCACCCATACATGTAGCTATCAATCCACTGGCCTTTTACCTAAGAGGGAAAAAGCAAACGTGAGATTTGAAAATGTCAGCAAGTACCCAACAACGATCACAACACAAGAATGAGACAGGTAATGCAACTACATGAAATAAAGGGCAAGCATGACAAGTAAGCAATGGACATAAGGCAAACAACGAATAACTGATATCAGAAATACTGTCATGAATGGAAGTCGGATATTATGAGAACTGTGCATTAAAGATATTTGTTATGTGACAAGTTATAACAAGGGTGTCAGCGATCTCATCCCACATACCTGGTTATACGAGAATAGCCAGGGGTGCCAGCGATCTCATCCCACATACCCGGTTATACAAGAATAGCCAGGCACAACCTTGTCCTCGACTGTATAACCGCAGACAGGGTGTAATATCCTGTGTAACGAGAATATACGACCCTCCGTACGTTACTAGGTTGGGTGGAAATAACCCCTATATGTGGGTAGCCCCGGCGTGATAACTCTTAGTTTGTTATTTAGCGAATTATCCATGATATAATTATAGAGTTGTGATTGAGTTAAGGTAAAGTTATGAGAGTAAATGTTTGATACGATGTGGCCAGAGACAGGATTGGTGATACAAAATGATGGAAACAAGATCTGTCGATAAGAAAGTTCCTAACCGAAGTCATACAAGGGTTGTCAAACATACCATTTTATTATGTGATAATTGGTCATTAGTCAAGTTAATGTGCAGTAACTAAATCAACAACAGTTAACGAATAATAATCAACAATTAAGGTTCACAGATGCAAGACATATCAATGACCGCCTAATGTTAAAGATTACTAGTGGTTAACCTTAAATTTGAGCATGATTCAGCGCAACCCTAATTACCATTTAAACGTTTGTTACAACCCTAACCACATATGAATTCTAGATTAACAGCATACTAATTACAAGCATTTATTACTATCTACCTCATCATATAAAAACCTACTAAGTTACAACGACCTACGATAGGCAAATAATATAATGTAATGATCAATAATCACGCTTAGGCAACAGGTAGACATGTGATATAATGTGCGAAAGAAGCAGGTTACGACCGCGAGGTACTTGCCTTGAGCACGCTCGACGGACACGCTACACGATGGGTCTGAGATGCGCAACTACCCAGCTGCTCCCTCAATAGCTACGTGAGAACCTACAGGGCGATACGGAGGATAACCGATCAAATATGATGAATTTAATAAAGAAATGACAGGTGATAAATGACTGGAAGAAAATAGCAGTTTGGCCGGACGAAACGCCGTTCGGCCACGGAAACGGCATTCGGCCGCGCCGCCGCCGGCGGCGGCGTCTTGCGCGCGTGTGCGCGCGCCGCATCGCGCCGCCGCCATCGACCGGCCGCAGACGCGATCACTGCCGGCCGGCCGCGAACGTCTGCGGCCGCAAAGCTGTGGCTGCCGCTGCCGGCCGGGCCGCCACGGCCGCCAAGTCGCCATGGTAGTACCACGCTCATAGCCGAGAGCGCACGCACAGGCTGCCGCCGCCGCCACTGTAGCCGCCTCCGTCGGCACCCATGCAAGCCAACGCGAGAGAGATGGAGAGAGAGAGATAGATTGAGAGAGAGATACTTGGGAGAGAAGACGGCGCAACAGGGATAAAAAAAAAAGATGAGTTCTCTCTATTTAATGGATGAGATAACATTAGGGTTTTTAGTTTTATTTATTTATTTATTTAAATAATTATTTATTATTATTTTTTTTATATTTTTTCTGAGTGCTACATGTGTATATGCAGCATGCGTTCACTTCTCATGAGTGCCTGCCTTGGGGATCATGGAACACAAGTTTTATGCAACATAGTCACATAGAGGCTACGCAGTGGCAGGAAATCGATCAGAATCGTATTAAAGCATGCAAGAGAAGTGCTGTTCATCAAGGGATCAATCTGGTTAAATGTTACTATTGACAGTAGTCTCGTCCACGTAGCCTGCAAGTTACTGATCAACATTTCAATTGGTCATGCGCTTCATGATGGTTTAGGGAAACAAAAGAGCGAAAATGTCATCAGGGTAGATGCACGGGGTTCGATTCCCGGCACCCCCAGCTTCGATCTTTCAGCGATCAGTCTCCGCCTAGCACAAATTCTTAAGAGTCTATAATCTAATTAACACTAGTTAAAGTCTTACACGAATATTTTTCTTTCGAAAATTTCAGCGATCGGCCGGCCGTAATCCACATGCAAAAGAAAAAAACGACCCTCGCAAAAGCGAGACCAAAAGAGGAGGGGAGAGGGGCAGAGAGAAGAAGCTGCGATCGATGGATTCGGCGGAGCTGGATGAGGTGACCCGCAAGTTCGCGTGGCTCATCTTCGCGTACGCGAGGGGCGAGCCCGAATCCTGCGTCGCTCTGCTCCCGGAGCTCGAGTATACACATTCATGGGCTCGACTTCGGGCCTGTTCTTTTTGGCTGGAACTTATAATTTTTGGCTGTGGCTCGTGATTTTTAGGCTGTTTGTGCGAGAGATTACAGAATAACAGAAACTCATATACAACTTTTACCGATATAAATGAAGTCGGTAAAGTATGTACTACAATTAACTAGTAGATCCTGTCTTGAAAAGATACTTCATTTAAAAGATAGTTACTGTAGAAAAACCGAAAAACAGCTTTTAGAAACTGAAAAAAACAGGGTTCTTGTCTCTCTTTTTTAGGGGAATTTTTAGTGGAACTTCGAAGTACATTGATCCGGTGGATACGCGATTTTACTGCAATTGGGAGTCTTATGATGGATGTGTAGGGATTATTTGGAGATTTTGCCTATGTTTGGTGTTCTGTAGCGCGGAAGGCGGGGTTTATTAGCGTTTTTGGTGATCATTAAGGAGTTCTTTCCTTTTCCCCCGATCATTTCGACCTGGGTTTGATCGGGCTTAGGAGATGGATGGATCGGGATGCACTTTCCGTGGGTCTCTGAAATTCCCAAATTGTACTATCATTTAGGGCTTGCTGTGACTTGTTGCAAATTAGGAGAGGGATTGGGGAGAGGATGTGCAGTTGTGGGTATATACAGCACCCAGTGCCACAATGTAACACTGTACTCATGTACGTGCTGGTTTTGGGGGAATCACAGTAGGATGATTTGAGAAGACACCTAATGCGATCGCGGAGCTGAAAATCGCAAGTAATATTTGAAGCACTTGGTTTTGGAGAAATTATACTCTGGCCTTTTTACTGTCAAGTTGTGCGTGATCATCTGAATTGTACATGTTGAACCATTGTTGTTATCAGTGAAGGTTGGATTTTGAACCAATTCAAGAAAACTGCTCCTTGCACATGGAACCTAAAACGTTGCATATGCAGTTTCATCCAATTTGAAATGTGC
The DNA here is from genome assembly GCA_036346575.1 of Dendrocalamus sinicus. Taxonomy (NCBI): domain Eukaryota; kingdom Viridiplantae; phylum Streptophyta; class Magnoliopsida; order Poales; family Poaceae; genus Dendrocalamus; species Dendrocalamus sinicus. The sequence goes on from CM070652.1 coordinate 4,469,473, forward strand.
TCCGTAGTTGAAAGAATCTTGTGGTGCATTCAATTCAAGTAGCATGTCTGCTCACTGGTCATGGAGTACAACTACAAACCCTTTTCCTGAAGATAACTTTCTTATTGCTCATAGATGTTCTGTCTAGGAAGTGGTGTTCACATTATTGCTGTGATACAACTATTTTGCAATGCACCTTTTTGCTCATAGATCTAATTTTTTGCATACATCTGTTGTGGTGACTATGATTAAGAAACTTTTCAGGGGCTATATATGAGCATGCTGTTACCTTGAGCTTGAAAGTTAGACCCAGATGCATTTGAGAGGGAATTCTGCCAACTAAAAGCTTTTTACATGGATACATGGTTTGTTTCTTCTTTAACACTTTCTGGTCCTATTTACTGTTGAGATTTATCCTACGTAGTCAAGCATTTTAAACATGTTGCTATCTTATTTTTTTTCTGCCATCACTTTGATATTTAGAACATTCAGATGCTGGGCATGCATTTCCTTGATACAATCTACTTCATTCCGGTGTTAGTTGTAGTTTGTAACCATCAGCTTTAGGTTTAGTTGCAGGCGTATTTGGCGCCTTTCGGCCAATGGGAACTCTAGAAAGTAGGAGTATCACTTCCGCGCTTCCTGACTGGGTCGGGTTGCCGCACAGGCCAACAACGAGAGTGAGCCGACGAGGTGCACGGCTGGGCCCAAGCTTCCAAATACCGGAACCGGAAGAAATCCCGGTCGGTGGCCGGTAACGGTAACCGGGCGGTTATCGGCCCGTTACCGGAAAAACCAGTAAAAATTTGAAAATCAAAATTTACATTTTGAGATGTTTTGAAACCAGTAACCGGAAAAACCGACCGGTAACAGGAAAACCCGGAAAAAAACCGGCCAAAATTTGAAAATCAAAAATTGATATCGGCCGATTTTTTCGGTAACCGGTCTCCACCGGTAAAAACGGTAATCGGCTGATAACCACCAGGATTTTGAACCCTGGTTGGGCCTACGCCCCGGCACGAAGCTACCACCCCAGGTCACACCATTGGACCGGTCGAGACGAATGGAGATTCCCCTCTCAAAAAAAAAAGAAAGAAAGAAAGAAAGAAAGAGGAGACAAATACAGAATGGGCAAAGGGGAGCATCCCACTGGCTATTTTCATTCACTTGGAAAAGAGACCGATACAACAATTGAAACTTACTAGCTCGATAACCTCGTTTGATGGAACTACATCCGATTGCATCATATTTATTCAAGATTCTACGCATAAAAAAAACTACACATGGTCGGAACTCTTTGAGACTACAGTGTGAGGAATACTAACGGTTGGAAGAATAAACAAACTCCAGCTGATCAGAGCCATTCCTTTGGATTTATGCATGCGTCCAGAAGTTTCCATTCTGCAGTCCCTTCTTCCGGTTTCTGCAAACAAAAATGGACGTTAGCAAGCTTGCCTGAACCTAAGAATGGTAAGAATGTGGCCAGAACAATACCCCAAAACATCTCTAAACCATTTCCTTTTAATAAACAATTTCTGTCGTATGTTTTGCTTACATGATCATACTGCCATCGTGCAGTAAGTGGAAGAGACACCAGTATACTCTCAATCCTTCCTCCAGTCTTGAGGCCAAATGTGGTACCACGATCATATACCTTCAAGAGAAGCATATATTAACGACAGAAGAAAGGTACCCCATAGCATAGCAAGACTCATGATTGTGTTCATCTAAAACCACTTACAAGGTTAAACTCCACGTAGCGACCTCTCCGCAGTTGCTGCCATGCCTTGTGCTCCTCATTAAATGGAGTGTCCTTTCGGCGTTCTACGATGGGTATGTATGCAGGAATTACAGAGTCCGCACATTCTGTAGAGAAAGACAAATCACTTCTCTTGTTATTATAACTTACAGCAACAAGAGTGCATGCTTCCTGTTAAAAACTAAAGTGCCTATTGCACAGGAACCAAAACACAGAATTTCTAGTAGGGTCCATTTTAACCAGTCAGCTAATAAAAAAGGAACAAAAATCAATGCTATGGAGCCCTGCAGTTTGAACTACTCCCAGACACAGTGATGGAAATCCCATCTCAGCCATGAAAGATTAAGGAACCACTGTACCAAGTGTCTCGCACATTGTTCATGCACGTGAACAGTACCCAAGATACTGTAGCAGCCGTGTATGACAGGATTAAATTAGTTAAGACAGAGGTAAGAATAGTTAGTTTCTTTATTATATGGCTTCATTATCTTATAGATATATTCCATCTATTAGAGATAGAGATTATTCTTAGAGATCAAGTCGAGTTATCCCTATAAAAGGGATAGCATATATCTATTATCATCAAGTAATGAATAATGAAGAAGTATTCCAAAGTTCCCAATTCCTAACTATGGTCTCTCCCTTAGACTGGCTACTCTAGATCCATTCATCTCCCCCAATCGGTGCCCTCCTTTGTCTATCGCCGTTCTACCTCAAGTTGTCGTCCGATCTCCCTCCGACAAATGTTTATCTCGTTATGAACTAAGATTCATGATAATTGATATCAGAGCAGTCGATCACTTTCCACGACTGCTGCTTACCATGAAACGCGCCACTGTTGTTCCACGTTAGCTGCCTTCGTCACCAGCAACTTCCTCGACATCGAGCAACATTAAGGCATTTGCCATCAATCGTCATCAACACATTGTTGATCTCCCACGTGAGGTATCGCAATTGCTCGCCGATTGGGTCTACCAAGGCTGCAACTATAGCCGCCGCCATAGCTCGAGGGCGAGCTATCGCCGAAGGGGGAGAAGTTGTCATGTGTTGGGATTACTATTCACACGCATTGTTCATATGCACGAACAATACCCGTGATACTCTAGCAGTTGCATATGCAGGATTAAATTAGTTAAAATAGAGATAAGAATGGTTAATTTTCTTATTATATGTTTTATTACCTTATAAGTATATTCCATCTATTAGAAATATGTTTACTTAGAGATAAAGGTTATTTCTTTGATGTCAAGTCGAGTTATCCCTATAAAAGGGACAACATGTATCTATTATTATCAAGCAATGAATAATAAAGAAATACTCTCAAGTCCCTGATTTCTAGATTAGGTCTCTCTCTTAGACCGGCTACTCTAGATCCATTCCACTCCCCAATTGGTACCCTTTTTCGCCTACCACTGTTCTACCTCAAGTTGTCATCGTCTAACCTCTCTCCGACAGATATTTATCCCGTTATCAACTAAGGTTCATGACACTAAGCTACTACTTGAATACAATTAAGTTCATTTGATCATTCTAGTAAGGAGTATTACCTGTAGCAAAGCCAAGAAGCATTTCTTGATCATAATCATTAAGATCGTCAAAAAATATTCCACCAAGCCCACGTCGTTCATTACGATGCTGCATTAAAAGGCAAACTATGAGCATATAGGAACACAGGGTCCAAAAACCTTCACGAAGAACCATTAATTGCTTCACTAAAAGTCTACCTAACAGAAAATTATCATCTTCTTCAGGATTACCAGTTTACCATGGCCACCACACAGACCCAAGACCAATTGCCCAACACAGTTATTATGTGGCAATATTATCAATATTCCTTTCCTTTTTTGTGGAAAACCATAGGTGTCTGAACCAAGTCAGCATATATTGATTTAAATTCGTGCCACTACAAAAGGAACTAAGGAACTACACAAAGCGCTCTGAATTACACCATTGATTCCAATCTTAATTTCTAAAACACCAAATAAGAAACTGAACATACCTTAATATAGAAATAGTCATCACACCATTTCTTGAATCTTGGGTAAAAACTTGGATCAAACTTATCACATGCTTGTTTTTGAACCTGAAATCAGATATCAAAACATGAAAATAAGTCATTCAACACATATGAAGCGGAAACTAAAGTGTTCAGCTGACAAGAATACCTATTAATCATAATTAGTTAGCCTCTATCTGCTATTCTGATTCTTCTCAAGGTTTAACATTATAAAAGCTTCTTGGCCATTAAAACAGTAACATATAATTCTGCAATTGCAACAGAAAACTCTGCAAAGATGGGTTCAAGCAGGTGAAAGTGGTCTGTACAGTGCCTGTGCTAGTAGTAAGCTGGATTGCTACATTGTTGGATTGGAAGGCATCTCCCTTTCCATGGGAAAGAACAAAGTAAGCTATAACAACCCATTTGATTTATTAAGCATGTGTAACACCGGACTTGAGATCCAAGAACAGTGATTTGTTCACAACAAGAAATGGAGCATTAGAATAATAATAGCTCCAAAGGAGCTCATCTACCAGAATGCTACCTACATGATCACAAAATTGTGTGGGGAGTGTAGCTAATATTATTTGAGAAACGAGGGGAACACCCTAGGAGTCTAGGAATGTAGGAACTGCTGACATACAGAATGAAAATGCTTCACATCCTCTTCAATGATATATGAAGGAGTCAAATCAGTGCCACCTCCAAACCACCACTGTCTTGGTGCACCAGGAGCATCTGCAGTCGAAGTTTATAATTCATGGGTACTGAAAATCACAGTTCCTAACAATGAAGACCATTTGAGCGAATACTAACTAAATGTAAATTAATTGCAACAGAGATTATCACGTTTAAAATATGATATTTCCTCGTTACGGTAAATAAGATGACCCCAGCTTAAGTTTGTATTCTCTTCAGGCAACATTTAAAGAGCGTCATACCATTTGTATTGTGTGCTTTTGCACATGAGTTCGCATGCATATTAAAGCACAGAGTACTATATAGATTTTTTTTCTCTCTCGGATAGTTACCTTTTGGTGCATCCGTTTCGAAATAACGGTAGTTAAAATGCAATGTTGCAGCAAATGGATTCTTCGGATGAAGAACCTGCAAATAAAAATGACCACCTCATTAATCCAGTATCCATGTATGATACGTCAATACTAGAAAAGCAAAGCGGTGTGTAAAAATGTGAAACAAACATACAAAGCTCAGCAAAATGCCACGCGGCATTGCAATGTCCACAACTGAGAAATTACGTCCTAATTCAAAGCAGATGCAACTTTTCACGCCAATGCACCCGTCAAGCTTCTCACCGAGCTAATGCCAGCGGCAAAGAAGGGCACGGGCCCAGCCTTCTGCCCATCCGCCGCCCCATTCTTCCCAGCCTCCCCCTTGGCCGCACGGTACGCATCGGGGGGCATGACCCCGTACACGACGGAGACGTTCACCCCGGCCTTCTCAAACACGCGCCCGTCCTGGAGCACCCGGCTGATGCCCCCGCCCCCTCCCGGGCGCGACCACACGTCCTCGACGAACCGTGCCCCGCCGCCGTCCGCCGCCTCAAGCGCGGCGCAGACCTCGCCCTGCACCCGCCGGATCATGGCCTCGAACCGCGCGCGCACCGACCCGGACCCCGCCCCCGCGCCGTCCTCCCGCAGGAACGTCGGCGGCGGCTCGCTCTCCGGCGTCTCCTTCTCGATCACCACCGACGCGCGCACGCGCAGCGCGCGCGTGCGGCGCGGGAGACCGGGGAAAGAGAATGACACCTGCGCCGGCGACGACCTACGGTGGCAGGCGGCGGCCGGGGTGAGGGCTAGGGCTTGGGATTGGGTGGTGAGGAGGGAGGACGCCATGGGGAAGGACTGGTGTGCGCCGGTTGTTCGGGTTTCGGGGTGGGGCTGTTTATTTAGAGGTGGCGGGCGGTGGCTGCCGCCGGTGGGCGGCGCGGGACGCGGAGGGGAGGGGGTGGTATTGTGGTAACTGGTAAGGTGGGAGAGAGCTGGTTTTGTTCTCCTGTTGGCTTCAAGGGGATAAGGAAATGGATCATGTTTTGGGCTCTCTGGGGATTATCTGGAAGAGACGCAAGTATGCAAACAATTAAAAGGGCTTCCACAAACAACAAAATTACTACCTCCGTTTTCGATTACTTAGCATTTTTTATTAGACATACATATTTAGGTAACTATTTTTTTATATTATAATAAAAATGCTCCAACAACTAACTACTTTGATAAACAGTAACCGCAAAAATAGTAAAGTCATGTATTTTTTGCTATCTCTGTAAACACACGAGTAAAAATTTGTATTAAAAATAGCAAAGTACCAAGTATTTATAGAAGAAAAACTTGATCAAAAATACCAAGTAAATGGAAACGGAGAGAGTGAGAGTATTAATTAGCAAAGTCCACCTGCAACTTTAACATGGAATAATTGTAAGTTAGAGCAACTCCAAGAGATTAATATCTAAATTTAGTGATTTAGCTATTCTCTAAAATGAATCTCACCCAAAAAAACAAGACTACTCCAACAGGCTATCTAAACTAGAGGGCGCGCGGTGGGTCGTGTATGCGCGGGAATGGGGCGTAGCGTGCGGGAAGGAAACGCCGACCGCGCCAAGAGGCTGGATGGTGAGCGAGGTAGGCTATCCAAAAATAGAGAGCGGAGGAGGAGGGATGGAGAGCTATTAAATTTGGAGAGTCATTTACAGAGTCTATTGGAGACGTTTTTTCTCCAATAATAGCCAAATTTACCTTTAGAAAACGATTTAGCTCTCCTCTTGGAGTTGCTCTTAACCTGTAATATTTGGCTCATTCTATTCTGTTCATTAAAAAAAGCACAAAAAATAATGGCTGGGGCGATCTCAAAATGGACAGCATTCATGATCTTCTCATCAGGTGTCAGTTTTATGAGGTAAATCGCCATCAGAGATCAATGCGAGATCCTGTGTCGTTTCATCTTTGTTGAGAAAACATCGTTGTTATTCTTGGCATCATGGCGAATCGTAGGGACCGGATATTAGTATATTACCATCCGGATTCCTCTGTGATTCCACCGCACTATTCCTGGATCGATAGATAGTGCTCACGATTCTGATTCGAATATCAAGTACATATCATGCGAAGCGTAAATATAATAGTAAACTTACTCATGGGCGATTAGGCCTAAATCATGAAATTGCAAGAATAAAGAATGAAGCACACAGGTGGGACCTTCAGACATGCCCACAGCGACCAGCGGAGGTTCGCAACCTAGCCCTTGACATCGTCATCTTCTCGGCCACTTGTCCAATCTTGTTCTTGAGGTGAGGTGATTGGATTCTGATTCGAATTTTGTCGCAAAGCGAGCATGAGCACTCACCCCGTGCTCGCGAGCCAATACATGAATGCAACTAAATAGTATGCATGGCTTATCAAAGGAAGGCTCGGGTTATTTTATTTTTGCGTAGAGTGCTTTTGAATACAATTACTTAAAAATCCCTAAGACCTAGCAGTTTGAACCAAATTATAATGTACAAGGAAATGCATTATTAATATCGATTGATTCCATCCACCGTTACATGGCATCTGTACCATATAGCAATTTCTTGACGTTATAGCCGCTTAACTTACCATGGGACGACACCGGGACAATTCCAAACAGGCGATCCTTCGCCCTTCAAGTTTCCATTCCAGTTTCCAATGTTTTTAAAGCAGAACTATATCGATTAAGTTCCCATATGCGCCCTTGACCGTGGTAGCACGGCTATTCGAATAGTTTTAACTCTGCAGAGTTTGTACACTTTCACCACAAGAGACAATCAACTCGTTGCCCCACACAATTCCTTAGAAGTGTGGTTAAGTAGATCATCACAGTGACTTTTTAAAATATCTAGTCCTTTCTCCCATCTCACATTATGGGTGACCGCCCATTTGCGATGGGTCCCATCTGTGCGTGGGATGTTTTCCCAGACTCTAACGCACTCGGGCTCCTACTTCCGCAACGTTAGGAAAGCGGAAAACTTCACCCTCCACTGGTGTCCCTTCAGGCCCCCTTGCCATAGCATAACCCCATCAATCCACTACCAGTGAGATGAGTTCGGGATTTCGATAAGTCTACTTAGCCAAGTTGTATTTTACAGACTTGTGGTTGTACTGTTTTACACAGGAGGTCATGACAAGATTCGGTCCTTAGGATTACCTGAGCGGTTCTACCACACTCCATAATTTGTGCTTCCACTGCACCACATACCAGCCCCCAAATCATCCGCTCAGATATTTAAGCAAGTTGGGATTTTTTAGAGCATAAAATAACCATATCAAAGGATACCAGTCATTCCCACCATGACTGCCCAACCAATTTTTCTCAGGATTAAAAGTGATGCTTGGGCGCTCTCGCGCCCATGAGTATCTAAACAATACTAAGCATGGCATATATTTAGGGACTTATTTTCCAAAGGTTACTATTATAATTTTTCTAGGGTGACAAGGTTCTCATGTTCAAATATTCCAAAGGAGGAGCAATATTAACCAAGTTAGACAATAGGCATTTAACTAGAATTCTAAATTAAACATGGATTTGCATATAAATTAACAGGATGCAATTCGATAATTTAAACAAAATAATTTGCAGAAAATGTAGGTTCAACATGATCAAAGTATTGACTCGCCTGGCGCGGTTTACCGCGGTCTCGAGCTCGCACGATGCTTTCTCCTGAGCTTTTGGTCTCTATCTTCACTTCGAGCTTGATCTCGCTTGATCCATTGAATCTTCACGACTCCCGATTTCTAATTACGTGACAAACGACTGAATCCAAATAAAGCAAATAACTCAAAAAGATCCAAATAAATCCGAATAAACTCAATTTAGTTTTATTACGAGTTAATGGGTGATTTGGTGAGTTGAGGCAAGGTTGGTAATAGCATACGATAACTTGATCTTTTTATTAATAATCTCTTTGTATTATTTTGTTATTTATCAAGGAAGTTTCATGAGTCAGGTTAGACCTATGTATTGAAGTGCGAGTCTGGCTGGGTATGTATTCCTTGTAACTTAGGTTATGGTTAAGGCAAACTAGACTGATGGATGAGATCTGTACTTATTCTATAAATCTTTTAGTCAAAGGTATTATAACATTTGGATATCTTTATTAAGTTTTTAGACTAATCTCTGATTTAGGCCTTTACTTATTAATTAGATTAAGATAAATAGTAAAGGCTCAACATTTATTCATATATGGCATTTAATTCAAATTTAAATCTCTAATAATCCCATTATCATATTTCATGTATCTTCCTTCATAGCTAGGCTAAATTTAAGTTGAATTAGGATCCACTCATATGGGCCCTAACTTGTTATATATATATATATATATACAATTATGCTTAATACTATTATGTACTAAAGCTAGTGTCAAGATTTAATTAGTGGTACTATTACCATTTTATTTGCACCTTTGTTATTATTAAGCTTAACTTTATTTTTAATTTTTATTTATCTGCCAAAGCTTGTAGTACATGGTTATGTATTAATATAGCTACTTAATTAAATATACTATGGAGACTTGTTTAGCGACGGTATGTTAAATGCTAGTGCATACATTATAATGAAGTGTAATCTTTATTAAGTTTTGAGTATCTAACCATAGTCATTTTATGTGGAATGTTAATTTAAATACCAACTGTCATTATTATTTTATCTATGCTTTGGTTACTATTAGGTTTAGCCTCATTTCTAATTTAGCTATCTGGGCAAAACTTGGTATGTATCATTTTATGTGACCCTAATTACTCGGGCTATTAGTTAAACGTTTTCCTCAGAGTATTCACACATATTGATTAGGTCTTTTTAATTTGAAACCTTGATAACATAGTTATCATATATTACTCTAATTAGGATTCATATTAAATTTGGACATTAACAGGACCATACTTTATCAATGCCTTTTATTGGTAATTAGACCTCAATAAATATTCAAGCTATGATTATTGCTCATATGTGGTGATTGATCAAATGTTAAATCTTAAGCAATCTTATTTACATTCTGATAAAATTTGTCGGCGTAATGCTCCAATCATCTAATGGCAATAAAGGAATCCTCCTAATGACAAGGGCATAAAAACAATGGGTTATGGTTTAAACTTTTCATGGGTTAATTTTATAACATTTACTAATATGTGAGGTTTTGTACTTTATTGTTTAATAAGTTTTCACTTGCTAAGTTGTCATCCCATGGGGAGCATATACCTATAAACATTTCTATTAGCTTTCATGAATAGTTAGGATTTAATTAATGGCACTATTATTAGCTTGCTCATACTTTAGCTACTATTAGGCTTAGCGTTGATTTCAATTTAAATTCTATTCATCTATCATGGGTTCATGTTTTGACATAGCTATTAATTAAATCTACAAAAGGGAATTTGTTGAAATGACGGTAGGATAAAGGTTAAAGCTTACATTTTAATTTCATGCAAGGGTAATCTTTATTTTAACTTGGATATTTTAACCAAAGGCACTTTTCTTTATCTATGTCTTTAATTTAGTATTTAGTCTTTTAGACAATTATTCAAACCGTATTAATTAATCATGAACTAAAGTCTCCATATAATCTCATTTATGCCCTTAGTAGATAATTAGATTTAAAATTTAAATATTAAAGTCACACTAATTATTTACCATGGCAACTAATCCGAATTTTAAATCATACATAAACTCTCTAAGGCCTTATTTAGATCTTATTAGCTCCCCTAATCTTTGTTTCTAAGTCTCTCCTTTAATTTAGGATTAGATTTAAAATAAATGCTAAAAGTATACTAATCATACATACATGATATTAACTAATCCATGATTAGACATGTATTAAGCTCATGTATACCCTAATAAATTTTGTACTTTTTATGGATGTATTATTAGACCTCATTTAGATAGTTAAACTAGTAAATAATCTGATATCTCAATGTTAAGTATCCTATTTTACATCCTTATTAAATTTGCTACATTCCCTAAATTGTTCCCAACTTTTTCCTGATTTCTACTAACTAATAGGGGCTGCAAAAATCGAAATAAAAGGGTGGGAAAATAGTTGCAGCCGACTGGGGTGGAACCCTGGGGACCTCGGCTGTGTGTATGTTAATCGTGCGCTGCTAGCCAAATGGACAAAAGGTGTTACCTGACAAAGCTCCCATGCTTATTTGGAAAGAACGGAGAGGCAGACAGGGAAAACAGAGGAGGTAGCTCGGGCGGCCATGGCTTACGGTGGCGCCGGTGACGAGCGGATGGGGAGGCGGGCGTAGCCGACAAAACGGGTTCCTGGGGAGCTGTAGAAGCTGGTGGAGGAGGTGGCGCGGTCCGGGATGGCGCAGGCCGGCAGGTGCGGCTGCTCGGGCGGCGGCAGTGAGGTGGGAACGGGGACGGCGGCGCCATGGTGGAGGGGAGGAGAAATCGACCGGCGTGAGAGCAGTAGGGGGCGTGGGGATGCTTACCACGTGGTTCTTCGGACAAGAGAGGGCCGGAGACGGGCCGGCACCGTGAGCCTGCGGTGGTGCGGAGGAGCTCTTGTTGCCGGCGGACCACGGTGGAGGGGAGAGCGGGGCGACGCTCGGGGATGATTTGCGGCGGCCTGAGGATGCTCCCGGCGAAGGGAATTGAGCCGAGGTGCTGTGTGCAGGGAACGGAGGCGGTGGCGGCGGTTTTGGCCGACGACGGGAAAATGGCCGTGCGGCGAGCTACGGTGCGTGAAATTCCAATTAGTTCAGAGGGCATGCGGTTGAGGAGTGGAGGTTCGCCGTGATGTTCTTGATTTTAGGAATAGATGACCGGGGCGACAGAATTTGGCGTGAAGGCGGCGGCGGTGAGCTCACGGGCGTGGGGTGCTCAAGCTCGGCTGGGTAAGGGAGGAAGGGAGTAAGGCCAGGGGAGTGCGGCGAGCAAGCATTGGGGCGTTGGGCACCTTATAGCCGAATGGATGGAAGGCGTTGCCGCTGAGGCATGGCGAGCCGACGGACCGTGGGCGCGTGGGGAAAACCGGCGCGGCTGCGGAGAGGCGGCGCATGGATGCCACGCGGCGGAAGAAGGTTGAGCGCGGCAGAGCACGCGCGGGTGGGGAGCAGAGAGATGGGAGAAGAGGGAGTGCGGGTGGTTGGCGAGGCGACGTGGGGCGAGTGCGCGACGTGAAGCGGACGGAGGAGCGGGCGGGCGGTGACGATGGCATAGGGAGCGATGGCGCCGGCGGAGACAGAGAAGAAAAGAGGGAAATGAGTGGAGGAGGAAGGAGGTAGAGGCGGCCCTGGGCAGAGAGATTGGAGGAGCGAGGCGATAAATGAGAGGAGAAAGAGAGAGGGAAGAAAGGGGCCCCACCTGGAAGTGTGAAGAAAAGGAGAAAATGAGAGGAGAGGAGAATTTTAGAATTGGGATTTTCATTTGTAATTCGCATTTTAATATTTTATTGTCCTGAATTTGAATTCAAGATGTTGGCATTTTGAATTCATGATCTGTAATGACATCTTTCCATTTTTGTAACTTGCAAGATTATTATTTATATTTGGGAGTACTCTTGATTATTAATTTGTATGGCACAAAACTCAAAAAGATTTCAAATAAATACTCAGAAGAAATTTGAGTACCAGCAAAATACAAGAAAAGTTTTTTAAAAATTCCACATTTTCGAATACTTAAAATTTAGGATGTTACACGAACTATTAACCCTTCACGAAAACATGTCAACTACTCACGCATGCCCCCTAATTACCAAGCCGTTGGTTTTGAGTAACGAAATGAAGCAGTGGTCGGTGTTGAAACTTCCATACAAGTATACAACGTATTGAAAATGCAGGGACATTAGAAGTGCCGGATGTCTAGTTGCCTGCAGTACAAAATTATATAATACAGCTAGTTCGTTTTGGCGGTGACTTCTGCTTTTAATTCATTATTTTTTAATTTTATCCTTTTCTGATTTTTTTGGTTATTTTACCTTTTCTTTTTTGTATTTCATTATATTGTCCGTAATGTGTTAATCTTTTTTCATTTTTATTTTTTTTAAATTTAATTATGTCAAATAAGTTATCTTAACTATGATAAAAATAAATCAGCTATAATAAAAAACTATAAACCAGCGCAATCCGAACACCCCGAGTCAGGTCAAACCATGGAATCCGCGAGGCTGACTGCTGATCTCCATGCGCCTGAACAATGGCACACAGTTTTGAGGCTTCGGCACCGCACGGCCGCACACACAGAAAGAAGCTTTGAGAAACCTATGGCTTGTTTTGGTTAGAGGCCTAGGTAACCTGCTTGCCAAAAAAGTGCTGTGTGTACGAAGCTTGAAAATATTGATGATTTTTTGCTTGGCCAGACAAATGCGGAGATGAGTTGTTCGGATAGAAAGATGTGCCTGAGCAAAATATCAAACTAGAGATATAATAAAATGTAACCTTTATAGCGTCGATCAAGACAGAATAAAATGGATTGATGCGTCGATATTGAGGGCCTTTTTTTTTTGGGAGATCTCCACCATTAAAAACGTGAATCTGAAGCAGCAGTATCACCATAGAGCAGCTCCACCGTGGATCTTGGATCCCACCATGGAGTGTTTGGCTTGTACAGCAGCTCCAAATCCACGAAATTGAGGTTTTGGTGGGAATGTCCACTTTTGGTGGGATGGGGTGTGTAACCAGTGGTATTAGTGGGTATTTACCACCCAACTCCACGGTGGAGCACCCCTTGAGGAGCTCCATGAAATACATGGATCTGGCCCTCAGATCCAGGATTTTAGTGAATCTAGATTTCGCGGAGCTGGAGCGTTTGGGTAAAATTTCGTGGAGTGGAGTTGTTTTTCGTAGATCTGGAGCTGATGGAACTCTCCCAAACAGACCTGAAGCCCGTTGCCCAATCGCTCATTTGCATAGCATTCGGATAAAATAATTCGACCTCAGCATGAAAAGTACCTTACATATAAAAATCTGAAATATGTATCCTAGAAAAAGATTTTACATAAGATACATTTGAACATCTAAATTCAAGAGACCTGGAAAAAATATATATTAGAATCTAAGAATAATCAGCAAAAAGAAGAGAATCGCATCTGGTCCGCACGTGCTGCCACCTCAGCAGCACGCTCTCTCCCCTTCCCCGCGAACAAAGCCGCTCGCTCCACTTCGCCTCAGCGAATTGTCGTTTCTGCCCTCCCAGCTCCTGGTTTTCTCGCTCCCTCCCGTCTCCTGCCCTGCACCCCCACCTCGCCTCCCCGCACGCAACAACAAAACAAATTACTTTTCGGTACGATTTTTCCCGGCCTGCCTCCTCGATCCGATCGAGTCCCCGGCCTTAACCCTAGCCCGGAATGGCGGCGGAGTCCTCGGCGACCGGCGGCATGCGGAAGGCGCCGTCGGTGGAGTGGCGGTGGGTGTCCACGGAGGAGGACGAGGACGAGGATGGAGGACGGGTTGCGGGCCCCGCGGCCGTCGGGGCGGTGGGCAGGGGCGGGAGCTTCGAGTCCGAGGAGGAGGAGGAGGAGGAGGAGGAGAAGCAGAGGCTGATCCGGACCGTGCCGTCCGTGGACTGGTTCGACGTCGAGGGCAACGAGGTCTCCGTCGCGCAGCAGCTCGAGGACTCCGAGGTGAGGGTGGTTAGCTTGATTCCTCTGCTTTGTAGGTGTCATTTGCATTTGGGGCGAGTGATTGGGGAGATGATGTTCTTGTGACGTGATTAAGATGGAGTTGCTGTGTGCGTAGAATGGCGGGGACATGGCATCGATTGGATGCTGATTTGTTTAGCCTTGGTTCAACCGTGAATTGGAAAAAGGAAGGATTTGCATCTAATCAGTAATCAGGCGGAAATATGGTACGCTGTTCGGGATGGCTATGCTTGAACCAGGGGATAAATCTGTGTTTGATCGGAAATATCAAGTTTTTGCGGAATTTTATATCTTGAGACTACTCCTTCATGCAAACTTTTTTGTTAGCCTTTTGGCTAAGATCAAGTGTATTCTATTCGGACTAATCCGGATGTGGGAAGAATGGTGATGACAGGCAAAGATTTTATCTGTGATTTTCCTTGTGAGCGAATGATGAATCGGACACACTAGTTAGTTATTTAAAGAGTAAATTTTATCTGACCCACATGTACTGTAGAAATTCCAACTTGCTCATAGAAAACACGACTTCTAAATGGAACTGAATCAGGAATAGGCAACTAGTCTTGCTGGAAACAATATCGCTTTCACCTGTAGTGCAAATTGTAGCGACATTTACTTTCATACAGACTTATGTTCTTTTAGTGTGGGACGGTTAAACATAAGAGAAAAGGCAGACGAGCATAACTATAGAAAAAAAAGAGTATAAGTTGGTTTTGTAATTTTCGACAATGCGCCAGGTGGGTCTTGTGCAATTAACTTCATTCATTGTTTCGAATGCCTTCAAAAGAACTGCAATTTTTCAGGACAGGGTGATCTGTTGAATTATGAAATAAATCCCTAGATCTGAAAATGTCATCAATAGAATTATCTTTGTGAACATCACATCAATGGGATACTCTTTATTGAAAGTTTTAGGAAATTAAATGTACCTAGATCCTAGTATATCTTCACTGCTTTAATAAATAATTGCTGTCATTGTTGACCATGCTTCCTTCATTATCTTCCATATGTTTAGTCATTTCATTTACACGTGCAGGGGTTTGATTTTGGCAGAACAATGTTTCTTGCTCTTCAGACTCTTGCTGTGGTCTTTGGAGATATTGGAATAAGTCCGCTGTATACATTTGATGTCATGTTCAACAAGTACCCTATTCTTGGAGAGGAGGATGTTCTTGGAGCACTCTCGCTAGTTCTGTATACTCTGATTTTGATGCCGTTAGTAAAGTATGTCCTAGTTGTCCTTTGGGCCAATGATGATGGTGAAGGTATATCCGAGGTTGTGAATTGAGTTAGTCAGGTCAAACTTATACATGGTTATGTTAGAGGCTTAACATCTTTCAGTGATTCCATGACTATGCAGGTGGTATATTTGCCTTGTACTCTTTGATTTGTAGAAATGCAAAAATTAGTCTCGTTCCAAACCAAGTACAGTCTGAGAAGAGGATGTCAAGTTTCCGACTCAAGCTTCCGACACCAGAGCTTGAGAGATCCATAAAAGTAAAGGAGAAACTTGAATCTTCACTGCTGTTGAAGAAGTTGCTTTTAGGCTTAGTGCTGTTTGGGACTTCCATGTTCGTATCAAATGGAGTTATCACACCAGCAATGTCAGGTTTATCTCTTTTTCTTTTTGTTCATATTTTATGTTCAGTTTTAAACAATTTGTTAGTGAGCACATCATGAAGAACACACCAGCCATCAAATGGATAGTTTATCCTTTTTATATCAAAAACCTATTCCTTTTGTACCAGTATTTTGTTCATTAAAATTTAACTCTTTATTCTTGAATTCAGTGTTATCTGCTGTCAGTGGCTTGAAGGTTGGGATACCAAATGCATCACAAGGTGATTTTTTTAAAATCCCTGTATCTAATAGCACCAAAGTGAACTATTTATTTTTATAACTGCCGCTTAATGCCCTTTTTAACTACATAAAAATTATTTGCAGATATTGTGGTGATGATTTCAGTTGCACTTCTTGTAATCTTGTATAGCGTACAGAGGTATGCCACTAGCAAAATGGGGTTTGCAATTGGCCCATCTTTACTTATATGGTTTTGCTGTCTCGGAGGAATCGGCATATACAATCTAAGTATATATGGTCCGGCAGCTTTCAAAGCATTTAATCCTATCTACATTATCTATTATTTTGGGAGAAATCCCTTTCAGGCTTGGCTGTCCCTTGGTGGCTGTCTTTTATGTGCAACAGGTAAAGGCCATAGCTAGTTGACCTATAATCAGTTGTCGTTTGATTTTCCTACGCAATCTTCTGTTTTAGTAGGAACATTAAACTATTTCATTTGATTCTCTCATTTCTTTTCTGATGCTCTTTAATTTTATACATTTTTAAAATGAATTTGATTTCTCTGCTGTCTTAGAAAGTAGCTTGTTGGTTAACAACTTTGTCTTAATTATCTAAGTAAAAATCCAGATTATTTTTCTTCGCTGAAAGATACTCAATTAAGCTTATCCGAATTATATTGCAGGATCCGAGGCAATATTTTCAAATCTTTGCTACTTTCCTATAAGATATGTTCAGGTATTATCTACGAGCTTATGAATGCCTTGTCTTCATTCCCCCTTATATAGATCCTGTTCCTATATTTGGCTAGCATTTCTTTTAAACACCTTTGTTATGGTGTATGATCCCGGTGAGATACGCAGTAGGCGCGTGTACAACATGCGGCACTGTAGCGATGCTATCTGTTTGGATGGTTCGATTGCATTGGCAGCATATTGCGAATTAGGAATATAATAATTAGTTTCCTTATTATTTGGTTTTATTTCTTTTTAGATTTATTCCATGTATTAGAGATAAGATTTCTGTTATTAGGATTAGTTTTCTTAATATAGAGATAGATTCCTTAGAGGTCAAGTTTAATCGTCCCTATAAAAGAGACAGTATGGTATCGTTATCATTAAGTTATGAATAAATAAAGGTTCTCCAAATAAGTCTCAGAGCATCTCTACCTTATTAGAGAATAGCCTTGCCGACGGTTAGATGAGGGTGAATGCCCTATCCCTAGTCTTTGGACCCATACCCAACCTCCGACCACAACACATTTGTCATTCAGATGTACTAAATGCAACCATTCCTCGTGATTGTATTTAAATCCATCTTATTTCTGCTTTACAGTCTATGTTTGTGCTTCTTGTTCTTCCTTGCCTTGTCTTGGCGTATTTAGGACAAGCAGCTTTTCTCATTGCAAACCAAAATTCATCTGAGCAGATCTTCTTTTCATCTATCCCAAGTAAGTCGGATGTTACTGAACATTTAGCTTGTGCTGTCATTTCTTATGGATAAACTTCATCTATGGTTCTTCCATATGTTATGTAAATATTTTTCTGATTAGATATATTAGTTTTTCTGCTTTCATTTTCTCTTTGCAGGTGGAGCTTTCTGGCCTGTTTTCTTAATGGCCAATTTAGCTGCATTGATTGCCAGTAGGACAATGACGACTGCTATATTCCAATGCCTAAAGCAGTCAATAGCACTTGGTTGCTTTCCTCGGCTCAAAATTGTTCATACGTCTCGAAAATTTATGGCTAAGATATACATTCCCGTTGTAAACTGGTTTCTATTGGTTTCGTGCTTGGGCTTCATTTTGCTGTTCAGAAGCATATATGACGTTGGCAATGCATATGGTAATGATAATTCATTAGATATACTTTTAATGCCAATATGTTTACCTCTCTGCCTATTCAATATGTTGTAACACCTCAGTGTTCTACATACTCTTACACTGTTCCATCATGAACAGCCATAGCTGAGCTTGGGGTGATGATAATGGCCACGATCTATGTTACAATCATAATGCTTCTAATATGGGAATCGAATATTATTAAGGTGATGTCATTTGTCATCACATTCCTCTTCTTGGAGCTGATTTTCCTCTCATCAGCTCTGAGTAGTGTTGGAGATGGAGGTTGGGCATTGTTGATTTTTGCATCTGTTCTTCTCATGATTATGTTCATCTGGAACTACGGGAGTAAACTGAAGTATGACAGTGAAGTCAAGCAGAAGCTTTCAAAGGATCTGATGAGAAAACTGGGGCCTAACCTTGGTACTATTAGAGCTCCTGGACTAGGCTTGGTCTGCAGTGAGCTAGTGAAAGGAGTTCCTGCAATTTTTGGTCATTTTTTGACCTCTCTCCCTGCAATCCACTCGATAATCATATTTGTGTGCATCAGGAATGTACCAGTGCCTCTGGTTCCCCAAAGTGAAAGGTTTCTTTTCCAACGTGTCTGTTCAAGGAGCTATCACATGTTCCGCTGCATTGCCAGGTATGCTTTATCCTACATTGAATCCTTAGTTTAGGTCCATCTAAGATACAGTTACCATGCTTCATATATGAGTGCGTCCACATGCTATATAGATGTAGTATTATCAAATCCAGGATACTAAATGTAATTTCTTTATTCCTAACAACTTTGTCCATTACTACACACAAATATCAACTGAAGATAATTTTACCAATAGGCCTAATGTGTTTTTTACTTGAGGATAATTGCTAATTTTACATTTAAATTTAGCGTGCAAATCATATTACTTTACAATGTGATTCCAAATATGGTGATACAGTTAATTACTGCTGTAATTTACTGTGCCAGTATACCTGGTACCTTAATAGTCTATTGACTAGCAACGGTAGATTGTTGCTAATTGACAATTATCATGCAAAGTAGGTATGTACCATCCAATTATGAACTTTCTTTGGTTTAATTGCTCCTGGAGTTATTCAGCTCCAGTATATGGAATCAACTAGCTAGCAATGGTAGATTGTTGCTAATTGACAATTGTCTTGCAAAGTAGGTATGTACCATCCAATTATGAACTTTCTTTGGTTTAATTGCCCCTGGAGTTATTCAGCTCTAGTATGTGGAATCAACTAACTTGGCTGTGCACAGATATGGGTACAAAGACAAGAAACAGGAGCACCACAGCATATTTGAGCGGCTTCTGATAGAAGGCCTCGAAAAGTACATACAACGTGAGGCGGTAGAGTTATCCCTACAGAGTGAAGACGATATCGACTCTGATGAAGAGCCTTCAACCCCAGCAAGGATAATCACAGCACCAAACGGTAGCCTCTACTCGCTTGACGTCCCTCTCCTGCTGGACTTTGTACCTTCAGCAGAAGCTATTCCTGAAGCCAGCTGCTCAACACCTCAACACGATCCTGTAGTGGATTACACACACAACCTTGAACTGGAGCTCGCACTCATCAGGCAGGCCAAACAATCTGGAGCCGTCTATCTCATTGATAACCCCATTGTCAAAGCCAGGAAGGACTCCTGGTTCTTCAAGAAGTTGATCATAAACTACTTTTTCGCGTTCTTGAGGAACAATTGCCGCAGGGCGATCATGTCAATGAGCATTCCACACTCGAATCTGCTGCAGGTGCGCTTGACATCTTATGTCTGAATGCAGAAGTTACCATTTCGATACCCGTTGTTTTGTTCACGGCATTCTAGTAGAGATCACACTAACCATAAAAGAATAACAATGGCAAAAAGAGATACTTGCACTTCTGGCTTTATTCAGAAGGCGATCGTAGGAACCCATCTCTCAATCCTGTGTAATTTTTTGTACAACATCAAAAATGTAGCTGAAAATGTTGTAGCAGGCGCGTCACATGGTGATGTATTAACCTGCGATTTCCTTTGTGAAGCAGATATTCTTTCGTTTTGTACTAGTTTGATTTTGTGATGCAAGATGTTGATTTTTGCGAAGAACTAGCCAAAAAGGTGCATTTCTTGTGTACATTTTAGTCCATCGAGCTGTGTTGCTTTTACCATTATCGCTTTTGCGTGTCTCCGTTACCATCTTGCTTTGTGCCGATCGGGATATGTGTCGTTTGTGTTCGTTTTGCTCGCAGTCGCAGGCTTGCGTGTTAGCAGTGCATTTCCTGCTCCATTGGACGACGCTTCCAGGGCCTTCATGTTTTTCAGATAAGAAGTGATGTCAGATCATAATTATCTTTTTTTCTTTCTCTTTTCTCCCTAATTGCTTGATCTCTGTATTCGTTGTAACGTTCTTGCCGTATAGTAGTACGTTCTGGTGCCAAAGTTGTTGAGGTTCATGCCAAAAAAAAACAGGCACCAACTCATGTTTTGGCCGGAAAACATGCATTAGTCTTAAAAGAGTGTACATTACAGAGCTTCAATGTTTTGATTTCAAACATCACAGAGATATTGACGCATCATGTTCGCCAACATTATTCATCTGGTAAACTAAAATTCAGCTCAAAAAGACTAGCGACCACCACATGCTGCAAACGCAGATGCAACCACTTGAGGTCAGTGGCGTAGCAAGGATTTGTAGCTATGGTGGTCTATTGTCTAAAATTTATTTAACCGCTATAAATTTAACATGTCGGTACACAAGTATATGAATTACGAAATGCAATTAAGGGAAAAAGGACATACGAACTTCATAAAATAGACGAATATAACTTTCTTAACATAGAATTGAAATATTACATACCCATAGTAGTTGAAAAACAGTACGTCACTACTTCTTCTTCTTGTCAGGATATAAAGAGAGCATCACATTAATTTTATATTAGAACATTAAATACATTCTATATTTATGGACAAAGCTATTTAAAAAATACATTTTATAAAGGAGTAGATCAGAAGAGTTTGCTTGCATGGTAACTTCCTGAAAGCCGCATTTGGAGCAAACGCAAGCTAAGACAACAAATACCTACCTCGGCAAATTTACGAGACCGTTTACACCGACTTCTGTTCGCAGAAGAAAGAAGGTAATATAAATATTTAACTTTCTAAAATAATTTCTCTATTTCTCTCATCCTGAAAATAAGTTATGGGACACAGACATATCACTACCTCACTCTTCTCGCTCCTGTCTCGCACACGCATCTCTTTTTTATTTTCCCCACCACTCGTATCCTCCCACTAGAAACTTTTTTTAGTCATTACTATTTATTTTAGCTAAAAACCATCAACTGTCGTTCAATATGAACATGCCAAGCTAGTCATCGATTTTATTGTACATCTAGATGCCAAGCTAGCCAACAATTTTACTGTACATCTAGATTCCCAAGTTGCGTGTCATTAGCTTGACACATATAGAGCAAATTAAATGATTTAGCGGGAGGTAAAATGTAGCTGTGATTCAACAAGTTTTTGCATTATGATCAAATATATGAAGGCCTCATTATCCGAGCGCAGCGTGGCCCGCGGACCACCCTGTAGCTCCTCCAGTGCTTGAGGTAAGCCTGCGCCCTTCTCCCTGGCCTGCCGCCTCCTCCTACGCGATCCTGTCCCTCTCCTCCATGGCGGCGTCAACGTTGTCCCACGTCGAGTGCTCATCCACCTTCGTCTCGGCAGCGACCCTCTGTCCTTGACGCCCTGTGCGGCCTCCGCCCCACGCGTCCTGTGCCGCCTACTTCACCTTCTCATCTGTCGGTTTTGACCACCATAGCCTCTGACCGCTCTTGCGTTCGGAATCTCCGATCCATACATGGTCTAATCCTGTGCAATATCTCTCGGACACCGTTCAATACTTCAACACCACTCGAACGCCATCTGATGCTCTGAAGCTGCTCAGACGCCATCCGACACTCCGCTGCTACTCGAACACCATCTGATGCTCTTCGACTTCTCACTCGAAGTCGAATTTTGACTATCCACCCGAATTCATTAGTCGAACTTGAAAACCACCCGAGTACTCGAGACTCCTCTATGCGTCGAGTACGGCGACAACAACCTGATAATAATAGAGCGATAGAATAAGTAAGATCCTTTTTTGTGGTGCTCCAATTGCCGCACCTTTTTTGGGGTAAGCCCCCTCTATTTATACTCAAGTTTACAACTTAAAGACGAAAAATATTGCCAATTACAAATTGGACTCGTACTTGATTTCTTACTGAAGCTAGACTCTGAAACTGAAAATGATCTAAACTCTTGGCTCGACACCACAACCGAATTGAACTGACTCGTACTCTGCACTGGATGATTGCTAATCAAGTCTAGATTAATTCCAACAAACTCCCCTTAATCTAGGCTTGATTTTGCAAAATCCTTGACACCAATTAGTATCCTCATCTCTGAAAACTTCAGTTTAGCTAGAGATTTGGTGAGGATGTTTGCGTGCTGTTCTTCTCCCAGGATATGCTCAATTTCAATTTCTCCTCTTTCAACACATTCACGAATGAAGTGAAATCTTGTGTTGATGTGCTTACTCCTCCCATGGAACACCGAATTTTTTTAATTAATGTAATTACTGATTTATTATCAACATACAATATGACTGTTTCTGGAGGATGTCCTGTGATCTCACTCATTAATCCCCTTAGACACATTGCTTGGCACGCAACTGCTGCCGTCGCCATGAACTTCGCTTCGCACGATGGTAGAGCAACACTCTTATGTTTCTGTGATGCCCACGAAATTGCACAATTATTGAGATAGAAAATCATACCACTGGTGCTTCTCTAATCTATTATATCATCAGCCAAGCTATTGTCTAAGAACCTGGCTAACTTCCCTTCTCCTCCACTCCTGTATTCCAAACTAAACTCAATTGTTCCCTTTAGATGGCGAAGTATTTGTTTTACTGCCTTTTGGTGAATTAGTGTTGATCTTTCCATGTATCTACTCACTAATCCAACCGAATATGCAAGGTTTGGCCGAGCGTGTAACAAGTACCTCAAACTTCCAATTAGATCCACGGGTTCTCCTTTAGGATCTTTCCCTAGTTGCAATTGTGGCTCTGTGGGGCACTTGTATAAGTTGCATTCCTCCATACCAAACTGTTGAAGGACTTTTTTTTTACATATCCAAACTGTTTGAGGATGATTCGATCTTCTCTTTGCTCAACCTCTATGCCAAGGTAATAGGTAAGCAATCCGAGGTCGGTCGTTTCAAACTCCCTCATCATTTGTTGCTTGAAATCTTGTATGCCTTCGACCTTTGAACCGTTTATAATGAGGTCATCGACATAAAACCCAATGATCAGGATGTCAGTCCTATCTCTCCTCATATACACGGTATGTTCTTGAGGGCATTTTGTGAAGCCAAGCTATTTCAGATTTCGGTCCAGACGTTGATTCCATGCACAAGGTGCTTGTCGAAGCCCATATAGAGTTTTATAGAGTCTATACACCTTATGCTCTTCGTGCTTCACCTCATAGCCTTCTGGCTGCGCAACATAAACTCTTCTTGCAATTCTCCATTCAAGAAGGCCGTCTTGACATCTATATGGTGCACTTGCCACTTGTTTTGAGCAGCTAGGGAAATAGCAACCTCACAGTCTCAATTCTTGCTACCGGAGCAAAGACTTCTTCGAAATCGATTCCATGTTTTTGTACGTAGCCCTTTGCAATGAGTCTAGCTTTATACTTTATAATCTACCCTTCAGAATCCCTTTTCATCTTGTAAACCCACTTTAGACCAATAAGTTTTTGCTCAAACAATTCTGTTAACTCCCATATCTTATTACTTTCAATTGAGGCCTTTTTGTTCACAGCAATCAAACCAATGGTCCACATAACCACTTTTGTTTCTTGCATAAACTATCAGTAATTTTCGATAGACATACAGTATACACAGAGCATCGTCACATACAGTATCACTGGATATGACACATAGGAGGACAATGCCTGCCAAATCTCAGCAGATTGTTTTACCGGTTGCTTACGATGCGTTCTCACTCGAAAGCAGTCGTGCAACTGCAAAAAAAAAAAACTATATTAAGCTTTCTTGGGGGGGGGACTATATATATATATATTAAGATACAAAACAACAGCAATAACACACACAATAAACTATCTTTAGCACCAGTACGTTAATTAACCGCCAAACTGTCGCGCTTCCGCCCCTCTCACGACATGACACCACAGCGCACACTGCGATGCAGCCAACCCAGCAGATTCCCATAAATACACCCTGCAGCCCTCGCTCTGTAGGCACCCAACTCAACCCACCGATCATACCACCGAGCGGCCGGCCGGCCAAAACCCAAAGAAAAGCGCGGCGAGAAGGATTCGCCACGAACAATGGAGCCGTCGACGCCGCCGGCCGATGAGGAGTGGGAAGAGGAGGGTCCGTCGACGGAGCGGGTGTTCGAGGGGGAGCCCCTGCCGGCGCGGTCGGAGACGATCACGGCGCGGTCGGTGGCGGTGAGCGTCGTCCTGGGCGGCACGCTCAGCATCGTGGCCATGAAGCTGGGTCTGACCTCGGGCTTCATGCCGTCGCTCACCATCCCCGCCGGCCTCCTGGCCTTCTTCCTCCCGCGCGCGTGGATCCGCCTGCTCGACCGCTTCGAGGCGTCGCACCTCCCCTTCACCCGCCAGGAGAACACCGTCATCCAGACCTGCGTCGTCGCCTGCTCCAGCATCGCGTTCAATGGTACACAACGCATCGAGCTGAGCACGACGGCGTGATCTACACGTAATTTCAAGTTCCTGTTGCATCGCATTGCATGACTGCGTGTACAATTAATGTGTAGGTGGGTTTGGGACGTACATTCTGGCGATGAGCAAGAGCTCGGCAGAGGGCGGCGTGGGGCGCGACGGCAAGAACGTCGAGGAGCCGCGCATCGGCCGTATGGTCGCGTTCCTCTTCCTCACCAGCTTCGCCGGCTTGGCCGCCATCATGCCATTCAGGAACAGCATCATCATCCGGCACCAGCTGACATTCCCGAGCGGCACGGCCGCGGCGCACCTCATCAACACCATCCACACCCCTCAAGGCGCCGAACAAGCAAGGTGAAAACTAGTCGAGCGGAGTGTAAAACCACATACGTTCTTCTTGAGCCAAGTAATGTGCTTGCAGTGTCTGACAAGTTTAATTTTTTCTTGTGTTGCCGCAGCAAGCAAGTGGCAATGCTGTTCAAAACCTTCGGTGGAACCATCGCGTGGTCGCTCTTCCAGTGGTTCTTCGCCGGCGGCAAGGACTGCGGCTTCCAGGCCTTCCCGACGTTCGGCATCAGCGCATATCGACGCGGGTGCGTATCAAGAAGAACACGATCACCATTGAACTCTAAACAAGAACCCCAATAAACTCTCTAATTAAACATTGCATACTAATGAATGGCTCTTGTTTCAGGTTCTACTTCGATTTCTCCATGGCCAACATCGGCGTCGGGATGGTCTGCCCGTACAAGATCACCGTCTCGATGCTCCTGGGGTCCCTCGTCTCGTGGGGGATCATCTGGCCGTACATCGAGACGAAGGAGGGGCACTGGTACCCCCGTGGCCTCGACGACGACAACCTCAGTGGCATCAATGGCTACCGGGTGTTCGTCGGGATATCCATTATCCTCGTGGATGGCCTCTTACACCTGCTCTCCATCCTGCTCCGGACACTGTACGCCATGTACAAGCGGCGGCACAGCCGGAACCCGAGGCAGCAGGCCGGGCAGCCGTTCCAGTGCCTCGACCGGCCGGGGCAGAGCTTCGACGACCGGCGGAGGATGCAGGTGTTCCTCCGGGACAGGGTCCCCAACTCGGTCGCCGGCGTTGGCTACGTGGTCCTGTCGGTCATCTCCACCATTGTGATACCGAACTTGTACACCCAGCTGAGGTACCACCACGTGGCGTTCGCCTACCTCGTCGCGCCGGTGTTCGCCTTCTGCAACGCGTACGGCACCGGCATCACCGACACGAACGTCGCGCCCACCTACGGCAAGATCGCCATGCTCGTCTTCGCCTCGTGGGTGGGGCTCGAGGACGGCGGCGTGGTCGCCGGGCTCGTTGCCTGCGGCGTCATCATATCCGCCATCGCCACCGCCTCCGACCTCATGCAGGACTTCAAGACGGGCTACCTCACCCTCACCTCGCCGCACGCCATCTTCATAAGCCATGTCGCCGGGACGGCACTCGGCTGCGTGGTCAACCCCGTCATCTTCTGGGTGTTCTACAGGGTACACAGCGGCGGCGAAGGCTTCACCGACGCCCCGTACGCCAAGGTGTACCGCGGCATCGCCATGCTGGGCATCAACCACCACGGGCTGCCCAGGTACAGCTTGCTGCTCTGCAAGATCTTCTCCGCGATCGCGCTGGCCGTCAGCGTGCTCCGGGAGGTGTCGGAACGGAGGAAGTGGCGCGTCCGGCGGTACATCCCGAGCACCATCAGCATGGCCGTGGCCTTCTTCGCGCCGCCCAAGATGCCCATAGGCATGTTCATTGGGAGCGTGGTGATGTACCTGTGGGGGAGGGTCGACGGCGACGGCGTGCGGCTGATGTCGCCGGCGGTGGCGTGCGGGCTGATCTGCGGGGACGGGTTCGGGTCGCTGCTGACGTCGATGGTCACGCTGTTCAAGGCGCAGCCGCCAATCTGCATCAAGTTCTTGTCTCGACAAGCGAATGAGCGCCTGGATGCTTTCCTGGCAACAAGACCCACGTCGTAGCCTTGGGGATTGTTTACTAGCTAGTACCACGATTAAACGGCAGTTTGATCACACCTTGTGAATATTGTCATGTGTATAATCAGCGAAAGAAATACTCATGCGTCAATAATTAAGCACAATCATCCGTGTTTGTTTGTAGTATTGTAGAATTTCATAACAGATAGTGCGCCAACCAATAGTCAGTCAACTACAGTGACACCCATATCTTGATGCCAATGGCCATAGTTAAATTCGCGCGCTAACCCCGTTTATAGAGTTAGAAGAAGCATGAAATGATGTTTGGATAGGTGATAGGAAAATAAATAAGAAAGAATAAATAGTGCTTTTCAAAATAATTGCAGAAACATCATACAGGTCCAAAGTAAAATAGGTAGAAATGGAGAAACTTTAACAATAAGAAAGTGTTCGGATTAGGAGGGATTCCTTTGAAAATTTTTGAACTAAATCTTAAGATTTTGAAGAAAAAAAATCCTTTACGGGAAATTTTCATACGGCCACCAATCCCTCCAATCCACTCTTTTCCCAGGATGGGGCAGTGGCCTGATAGCGGCAGTGAGGGTGTATGTTGTCACCCATCTGGGTTTGATTCGTAGAGTCGACATAAGACCTATTCTTTTCAACTTTTAAAATTAACTTATAACTTTTACTACATTATCTAATTTTCAAACGAAGTATTTTTTTAACATATGATTTACAAGTTAATTATAGTACACGTTAAAAGTCTAATATCTATACTATCTAAAATCGCAAACGAGCATCTCTCTCCGTAATCTCTGTTGCAAATAGTTAAAATTTAAAAAACGTCCAATTTCTTGTGTTTTGCCCACCATCCAAACGGGCCCTTTGTTCAGAGGCCCAGCGGCCCAGCCCATTTCCGTCGAGAAATTTCAATATTTGGCACTGAATATGTGCGCCTCTCAACTTTTAACCCCCAATTCGCACGCCTTTAGAAATTTAACTCTGTCTCTGCGAATTCTTTTGATCCAAAGGATTCTCCTTATTTTCGCAATAACAAGTGTCAAAATAGAAAAGGAGAGAAAATGAGGAGAATCCCTTGAATCAAAAGAATTCGCAGTGACAGAGTTAAATTTCTAAAGGTGTGCAAATTAGGAGTTAAAAGTCAAGAGGCGCATGTGTTCAGTGTCAAATATCGAAATTTCTCATTTCCGTCTGCTGGAAGGGAGAAAAATAGAGAGAAGGGGTAAATGAATACCTTGCCTTGCGTGTTATCCTCTTCCATCTTCTGGCTCTCTCGGTCTCTCCCTCGCGGCGCGCGATTGCTCCACCCAAGTTAAACCCCCGATAAAATTGCATTCCTTCCTCTCTGTTATCGCAGAATTTGGGGAGATAGCTGCTCCAATGGCGGCTAGATTCCCGTCCATGGAGCTGCACCGCTCCCCGCCGTTCCTCTCTGGAGGCCGAGGTATTTATCCCCCCATATCGTCGGGTTTTGGCATCGCGAAGGGCGAGAAACTTGCCCCAAGGTGGGTTCCTGAAGCTTCTAGAATCTCCTGCACCTTCCGCCGCTTCTGGCTTCTGATCTGGTGCTGCTGCTGATGTATGCGAGCATCTCTCACTGCGACACCTCGTTTAGTAATCTGTTGATTAGCTTACTAATGCTCATCCGTGACGGCTTACAAAGGCCGTGGGAGATGGTACACACGGCTATTTCTAATTGGTCCAACTTTTGGCGTTATCGGTTACTAGTATCACTGAAACAATGCTAGGGAGCGTAGAGAAGGCTATTTATTTTCTTATTACCGAAACAATGCTAGGAAGGATAGAGAATGGTGTTTTCTGATTATTGAAACAATGCTATGTGTAGTTGGTAGTGTTAATGTAAGGGGTAATAGGAGATTACAACTCAGAACCTACGAACTGTATCTGTGGGAATTTCAAAGAACAAAAGAATAGGTCAGTGTGTATAACCAGCATTAATTACTCAAAATCAATGCTGCAGCTTACAAGTAGCTTAACTGCACATCTGAAATTTGTCTTGATGTAACTACGATTGTAAAAAAAACTAGCTTCACTCTCACTGTTCTGTGATTCATCTGATGGTTGAACTTTTGTGGGTGTAGTGTGATGCTATGGGCGTTTGTTCACTAAGATAGTTATTGTTTATCTATTACTCAATCTGTTTTGTATGTTTCATCTTCTAATTTTTAAGGGAAAACATGCCTTCAGAAGCCTTTCACTGTCCAAGCAAAGAGATTAGGGGGATTGGAGAAAGCAAATACGAGGTATAAAAATTAAAATCCACCTATATGGGTTAGCTGCTGGCCTTCTATGAGAAATTAAATGTGGCTGATCACCTAGGACTTACAAGTGCCACTCAGCCACTGTAACTGCATGCTCATCTGTATACCATTCTAATGCTTGCTAAAACTCAAAGGTCACGGGTAACACAAGGTTCTGAACAACTGAAGAAAAGAGCACCCCTGAAACGTGGAACTGTTAGCCCACCTCTTCCAGTACCTGACCACATACCTCGGCCTCCTTATGTTGGTACTAATAATGTGCCAGAGATATCAAGTGAGATACAAATGCATGACAGAGAGAGCATCGTCCACATGAAAGCTGCCTGTGAGCTTGCTGCTCGTATTCTTGAATATGCAGGAATGTTAGTGAAAGTAAGCACACATTTCAGCATTTCCACAAGTTTTGTTTTTCTTGAAGCTAGTTATATCACTGACTCACCATTATGTTTTTACAGCACACCTATAGTGTTCAATTCGCTCATACTTTATATAGTCCTTTTGTTTACATCATATCTTCTCTTTTCATGAGTACTCCATATTAAATTATAGCTTCAGTGAGAAATCTATTGCATCTTTCTTCAGCCCTCTGTAACAACAGACGAAATTGATAAATCAGTGCACAAGATGATCATTGATGCTGGAGCCTATCCATCCCCGCTTGGATATGGTGGGTTTCCAAAAAGTGTGTGCACATCAGTGAACGAATGCATGTGCCACGGAATTCCTGATTCACGCGAACTAAAGGTTCAGAAAGAAGCCTTACCTCTGATATGTTTTTGGTCCAGTTAAGAGCTTTTCACCTCCACGGCTCCACTGCTGACATAATTATTTTTTTGTTGGATGTTTTACAGGATGGAGACATAATTAACATTGATGTCACTGTCTACTTGAATGTATGTGTTTATTCTCTTGGTCATCTATATTTATCACTTATCATTGTTATGAATAGCGCTTGTATTCATATGAGGCCAATGGGCCGGTATATATACACAAAGTACATGTGGGAAATATGCAAAGAACCCCTTATAACAATGGGGAATAACAAACTATACATATATCTCTAACACCCCCCTCAAACTCATGGTGGATCAACAACACCGAGTTTGGAGAGGTAGAAGCTATCTTTGTGCTCGAGTCCAGGCCTTTGTGAAGAAATCCGCTATCCAAGCTCAAGGCACATATGAAGAGTAATCACCGATCATGCACACAAGACCTCATGAAAGAAGCATCCACACCAATATGCTTGGTGAGCTCATGCTTCACAGGATCACGAGCAACACCGATAGCACTGCATCTTGTCGACAAGAGAGGGTCGGTGTAGTGACGAAACACCAAAATCCTCAAGTAACCACCGTAGCCAAGTAATCTCTGCTGTCAAGAGAGCCATAGCTCGCAACTCGGCCTCTGCACTCGAGCGGGACACTGCGATCTGTTTCTTCGTCTTCCGGGCAATGAGAGAACCACCAAGAAAAACACGATGCGAGAGATAGACCGGCGGTCGGAGGATCGCCGCCCAAGTAGCATCCGAATAGGCTGGAGTCAGAACGAATCGAACGTGGAAAGAAGAGACGGCGAGAGATAGTCCCACGAAGGTATCGCAGAACTCGAAGAAGGTGGTGTAGTGAACCCGAGTGGGAGCTGAAACAAACCGACTCGAATATGAACTGGATAAGTGATATCCGGACGAGTAATGACAAGATAGACAAGACTCCCAACAAGATGACGATAGCGAGTCGGATCGAAAGAGGCTCGCCATCGAGAGTCGGAGGTGAATATTGAGCTCCATGGGAGTCTCAACGAAGCGTTGATCGATGAGAGGCGCGATCAAGAAGGTCTGAATATATTTCTCTTGGGACATAAAGAAACCATCCGGAGTGGAAGTAACCTCAATCCCAAGGAAGTAACTAAGAGGACCAAGATCCGACATAAGCGCTCACTAAGACGAGCCTTGACAAAGGCAATGTACTCGAATCATCTCCGTAATGATCATATCATCAACATACGGAGAAGAAGAGTCCACCACGAGGCGAAGTGTGGACAAAGAGCGCAGGATCATGATCACTAGCTGAAAAACCAGCAGAAGTGACCACAGAGGAGAAGCGCTCAAACCAAGCACGAGGGCTTGTTTAAGGCCATAGAGAGCGGCGAAGGCGACAAACCATGCCCTCGAGAGCAGAATACCCGGTGGCGGATGCATGTAGACCTCCTCACGCAACTCGCCATTAAGAAAGGCATTCTTGACATCAAGTCGAAAGCAGACGATGGCGGCGAGCGACGCCACCGAAAGAAGAGTGCGAGCGGTGGTCATGTGGGCCACAGGAGCAAAAGTCTCATCGTAGTCAACACCATGCTCTGCTGGAAGCCACGAGCAACAAGACGCGCCTTATAGCGCTCAAGAGAGCCATCGAGCGAGTCTTAATCTTATAGACCCACTTACATGTGATGGGATGAGAATGAGATGGCAAAGGAACAAGATCCCAAGTACCGATGCGCTCGAGGCAGCAATCTCTCGGCCATGGCAAGCTGCCACTCGGGGTGAGTAATATGACATCCGTAGGAGACAAAGCTCACGAGTAGCTGCGCCAAGAAAGGAAAAACAGGCGGAGGCCGAATCGATCGGGCGATCGCGGAGCGTAGCGAGGAGAAGATGACCCATCGGGACGATGGAGCATCGGAAGAAGGTGGAACATCGAAGAAGAATGCTCATCCGGAAGGTCCACAATACGAGGTCGACGAGTGTAGGCGATAAGGAGAAGGAATCAGAGTGGGAGGAACTGCGGAGTCGTAGGAGAGCGACACAAAGCGGCGACAACGGTGAAGAGGCCATAGGGGAATATGTGGAGACTCGGTGGAACAGTGGGCGAGGCAAAGCAGATATAGGTGTATCCGGAAAGGTCAAGAAAGACAGAGGCTCCACAGAGGAAGCGAAGGAGAGGCGGGGCGTGGGTAAAATGGACGAGACTCGTCGAAAGTCACATCCCGAGAAACCCGCATCCGTCGACCAACGGATCCCAAAGACCGATAGCCCTTGTGCTCGGCACTATATCCCGAAAAACACACTCAACAGGTGAGCGGTCGGTTTGGTGCGTTCTCGAGGGCAAGGAGAACGTAGCAAACACAACCAAGCAGACGAAGGCGAGTAGTCGGGAAGAAGACCACGAGACGCTCAACAGGATCACACCCTTAAGAGCGAGAAGAGGTCAGTATGTTGACGAGATAGTTGGCGATGGAAACGGCCTCGGCCCAAAAGTGAGGTGGAATAGGCGGCGATCATCGAGCACGAGCCGTCTCAAGGAGGTGACGATGCTTGCGCCGGCGACACCATTCGAGCATGAGCACCGGGACAAGAGAAGCGGCGAGAGTGCCGCTCGGCAAGGAAGGCTGCGCAGTGACGAGAGAGGTACTCGCCAGCAGAATCAGCTCTAAAGACACGAATAGGAGTGGAGAACTGTGTGTGTATCATAGTGGCAAATTGTTTATAGATAGGTAAGACCTCACTACGAGAAGACATGAAATATATCCAAGTGTGGCGAGAGAAATCATCTATAAAAATAATATAATAACGATGACCCCTTTCAAACGAAGGAGCGGACCCCAAACATCCGAATGAACAAGATCAAAGGACGCCGAGACACGGTCTCACTATGAGGATAAGGAAGTGAATCATTTACCTAACTTACACCACGACAATCTAAAGACACGTCTCCTGAGACAGACCCCAGAAGACCACGACGAACTAAGGACGACAGACGGGATCCACACAGATGGCCAAGACGGTGATGCCACTGCTGGAAAGAGCCGGTAGACGAAGTGGCAGAAGCGGAGAGACTGGCGCCGATGGTGGCAGCGGAAGGAAGGTGAAGCCAGTCAAGCTCCCAGAGACGCTGTGAGTCACGGCGCCGAGGGCCAGAACCAACCAGAGCTCCCGTGTGGCAGTCCTGAACACAACAAGAGTCAGAGTCGAGAATAACCCGATAACCAAGGTCGATGTCCCCGAGAAGAAGAAGCGCAAGGTAAGGCGAGGAACATGAGCAACAGAAGGAACATGAAAAGAGGAGTTGCTAAGAGATCCTCGACCAAGAGACAGAAAGAGATGTACCATCGCAGTAAGAACACTGACAGGAGAATCAAGAGGTGTAATGGAAGGCAGAGTGGAAGGATTAGAGTCATGTGAAAAGATGCTCCGAATCAAGAATCCACGGGAGGTACCGATTGTGTAGGAGGTGGTCTCTCGGTTCGAAGAGTCGATGAGCGAACTGCAGAACTCGTTGAGGAGAACACAGGCGGCAAGTAGGCGTCGGGTCGGCTATCTCTCGCTCGGTGAGAGAAGCTTTGAAGAAGTCGAGGCGACGTCGTCGTAGAAGCACTAGTGCCGATGAAGAACGGCGTGCAAGATGCGCTTCTTCTTGTAGCACCGGGACTCGGTGTGGCCATCCTTGTCGCGTAAGAGGAACAGTGAGGCGGCCACCTCCAGACGGAGGACGGCCACCACCACCTGTGGTAGTAGCCGAGGAGAAGCGATGTAGCAAAGTGACGAGCGGCGAGCACGAGAGGAGTGGCATCGGATCAAAGACCACTCGACGAGTCTCCTCTGCGCGTATCTCGGTAAGAGCCTCCAGAGAGTGACACGAGGTGGCGTGCAAGGAGGCGGGCACGCTTTGCTCGAACTCGGGGCGGCGAGTAAGGAACTCGTAAACCCGCCGAAACTCGTGTCAAGACGGATATCCAGCGGCACGGACGAGTACGGCGGTGGCGGTCGAAGTGAGTCCAAGCGACGCGCATGCAGAACTCGGCGTGAAAGCGTCAACGGTAGCATCACCGCGCTAAGAGAATGCTCGACGGACCACGGGCAGTGCAGGGCATCACCGGAGGGCTCGTAGCGCCGACGAAGATGAGTCCACATCCGAAAAGCGAAGAGAGTCCCACAACCTCGTAAGAGAATCGAGGTGGACATCGGCGATGAGGACAGCAGCGGCAGCGTCGTCATCGTACCACCGAGTGTAGACGGTCGGCGATCCTTGTAGGAATCGAGCCTCTGGTAGGCGGCGCGCTTTATCATCGCGGCCTCAGCAGCGGCCTTATCACCGTCGGGGCAATGCAACAGCGTGACTCGTCGAGGAATAGGGCAAGGCGGGCGGTGACATCGCGAGAGGACACCCGAGACGAAGACCACGCATGTGAATGCGCATGTGAGACACAAAGTCGGTGTAATTAACACCATCAAAAATCACCGGCGGCGAGGAAAGCGGTGCCCATTGGTAGGCGGCGCTGGACGGCGCGGCGAACAAGGTAACGAAGTCTAACAGGCGGCGCTGGACGGCGCGGCGGTTAGATCAACGTTGTTTTTTTTTTTTGGGTTGGACGGTTTACAACCGACCGAAAAAAAACACAAACAGGCCTCCGGCCCAAATCACACGCATGCACGCCTTAGGGCTGGAGGCGGCGGCGGCGTGGCTTGGGAGGAGGAGCAGCGGCGCGTCGGCGCAGGAGAGTAACCGGCGCGGCGTCGGCGTAGCGCGCAGCAGGCGAGGCGAAGTCGGCGGGCCGCGGGAGCGCGAGGCGGCGACCACCGGCGGAGCGGACACCACCGGCGGAGCGGAAGGCGAGGCGAAGTCGGCGGAGGACGGGCCGGCGCGAGTACTCGGAGGACGGCCGCGCGGAAGACACCGAGCAATGGCGGACGGAGTCGTCGAGGGACGAGCAGGCGGAGGCCGAGCGATGGCTTTCAGCGCGGAGAAGCGCGCCGGCGCGCGAGGCGCCGCGCGCGCGGAGCGGCCGGCAGCGGCGGCCGGCGGGAGGAGCAGGCGTGGCGTTGGCCGGCGGAAGGAGGAGGAGCAGCGGCGGCGGCCGCGCGGATGGAAGCGATCGCAGCGCGTCGGCCGAGGCACAACTGCGGCGGCGCGGCCGCGAAAAGTCCGGCGGTAGATCCAATCTGGTGGAGAGGCACGGCCCTAGGTATGATAAACCCTAGGCTCTGATACCATGTTATGAATAGCGCTTGTATTCATATGAGGCCAATGGGCCGGTATATATACACAAAGTACATGTGGGAAATATGCAAAGAACCCCTTATAA
Organism: Dendrocalamus sinicus; assembly: GCA_036346575.1. Classification (NCBI taxonomy): domain Eukaryota; kingdom Viridiplantae; phylum Streptophyta; class Magnoliopsida; order Poales; family Poaceae; genus Dendrocalamus; species Dendrocalamus sinicus. The sequence continues at coordinate 4,504,533 of CM070652.1, forward strand.
CAATGGGGAATAACAAACTATACATATATCTCTAACAATCATCACTTCATAATATTGATGTTTCCGTGCACTTCAGTTTGGATATAACGGCCTGAAGTAATATCCTTCTCCATTTCAGGGTTATCATGGGGACACCTCGAAAACTTTTCTTTGTGGAGAAGTTGATGAAGCCAGTAAACGACTTGTGAAGGTATATTAACTAAGTGCATGTTCTTGGAATCCATAATTTTTATAGTTATGGTGGAGGCAGAGCTCCATGTGGCTAAACTGGACCATGGTGCAGTACAGTAAACCTCACTAATTTCTAAATTTGGAGGTCCATTGCCCATGTGCTAATTCATTCGGACAAGTCCTGTACATTCATTTTTTTCTACCTTTTCAAATTGTCTCTGTCCATTTGGTCACCCAACTCATTATTAATAGTGTAACTATGAAATGGCAACTCTTCAATCAGAATGGCATCTCTACTAATGTACTAATGTAAACTTCAATAACCGTAATGACTTATTGTTGCTAATATCAGGTTACCGAGGAGTGCATGCTCAGGGGCATATCATCCTGTAAACATGGTGCCAGCTTTAAGAAAATTGGCAGAAGAATAAGGTATAGATTGTTCACACCATATTTATGTCATGGCCAGCAATGCAAGGATAGACACATCTATAATTCAATGGAAAGTAGTGTTTCACCATATTTCTCACTGTAGTTACAGGGTAAGTTAAAGTTACACCCAAATGCTATCCTCTCAGATCTTTGAACTCAAAACATTGAAGAAGTATTTTGTGCCAAATACAAAGCAGAGTCACCATTGCTCCTTTGTTTTTGAGAAAATTCTCCTCCTGTTTCCTCCACAGGCTAATCTGTGCTTGTAAAAAGTTAAAAGTTGTCATTTTGTTATGGCATTTACTCTATTGTGTTTTAAGTTCATACATTCACAACCTCTCATCTGTGTGCAGGCAGCAAAACTAGAAAATGAATTCCTAAACAAATATGCAATTAACTTGATATTTCCCACCTGGTTTAATGCAACTATATTAAATTTTGCTTCATTTCAGATGCATTAATAGCTTTCACTCATTGGTTTGCATGATCGTTTCAGTGAACATGCTGAGAGGCACGGTTTTGGTGTTGTGGAGCGTTTTGTTGGGCATGGAGTTGGGAGAGTGTTCCATTCAGAACCAATTATATATCACCAGCGTAAGTGATTATTACTCAACAGTAGCCAGTGCATATGGTATTGAGAGCTGAGAAGCATTTCCATGTATAACATGACTAAGGTAGGCTATTATGTGGTGATGGAATGAGAAATTAACAACCACTCTTGAAATCAAGAGCAAATTCTGGTGAAGCTTAAGGATTCACCTCAAAATCCTCTGCAACCAAATATGTCTCAAATTTTTGTCCAGTCTGCAGATATTCTATTTGGGTTCTATGCCATTTTCCATACAGTTACTTTAATTGGTCATAATCACGATAAAAAGACTGGGACAAGCATGTGCTGGGCCACAAATGTTATTGTGGAATTTGATGACAGTCAGTCCCATAAACTTTTTTCTCGAAAACGCAGGAGAACTGCATTTCATTCGTTAAGAAGGTGTAATTACAGGCTGGCTATGAAGCCAGGTTGAAGCTCAGATTAGAAGATTACAAGTGATCAACAACTTAATGGCTAAGAACTACTGGGAAACGTTAAGATGGGGAAAACGGTCTAAGCTGCTCAGAAGTAAGAAGGTCGAGTAGCCTAGACTTGGGTGCAGATGCCCAAACATAGGCTTCTTGCTTGATGCGGAGGGCGAACTCCTGGATGTTGAAACATCCGTGATCGTGCAGTAGCCTGTTCCTTTCCTTCCAGATCGTCTAGACCACCAGGATTATCAAAGAATCTACTCCCGCTCGCTTCGAACTGGGGGCAAGATCACAGATGACTGTCCAATGTTCGTGAAGTGTTCTTCTCGGTGAAGCAGTAGGAGGTGCAGAGGGATAGCCAGGAGAAGATGCTATGCCACATCTGCTTAGCTATGACACACGAAATAAGAAGATGGTCCATTGTCTCCGGCTCCTGGTCGCAAGAGAGGCAGACTAATGGCGCTGGGATGTTAAATTTGTGTAGACTAGAGAAAGTCCAAACCTGATATTTGAGTGCCAACCAAGTGAAGATCTTTGCTTTGAGGGGGGCTGTGCTCTTCAATAACTCCTTGGCGCGGGGTAGGAAAATAGTGCCTTGACACATTGCAGCGTAGGCAGACATGGAGGAGTATTTGCCATCGGTTGTCCAGCGCCAGATGAAGGTATCCGCGGTCCCTTGTTGTAATTGAACATGATTTGAGTGCTGATTTCAAGTTAAAGAAATCAGCTATGGCTCGCAAACTGAAGGGTCCTCGCAAGTCTGACATCCACCTGTTATTGAGTAACACATCCTTTACCGTTGTCATCTTCTTGTGGGGGTTCATCACTTTTTTGTTGTCATCTTCTTGCGGGGGTTCATCACCCTTTCCCAGATCGCAGGAGCCAGATACCGGATGCGTTGGCCACGCAACCATCTGTCAGTCCAAAAGAGGACTGAGGAGCCCTCACCTATGTGGATTATAATTGAACTGATAAATTCGGATGGTTGTTTTTTAAGCAATTCGGAAGATTATTGAGACATTGAAGTAGACACGATGTTGGTAATATTTTTTTTTTAAAAAAATGAATGATCTATCCCAGTTGTGCTTCAAACTTTTGAGTTGAGCTAACACAGTTTGTGTGGAGCTGAAACTTTTTTTTAATGTTTTTGTCTATTCCAACTCTGCCTCTATTTGGATGTGTGTTCTCGTAAGTATGGTTGTAGCACTTGTTAGATCTGACGACTGTGTTCTTTCAACAGGGAATAATATGCCAGGCCAGATGGTTGAAGGGCAGACATTCACAATAGGTACGCATCATTCTGAGTATTACACAACAAATCCAGGTTTGGTTTTCCCCTCAACGCTCTGCCTAACTCTCACCAGAACCGATCCTATCCATGGGAAGCATTGAGTGCGACATGTGGGACGACGGTTGGACGGCCGTCACGACAGACGGCAGCTTGGCCGCGCAGTTCGAGCACACGATATTGATAACGAAGACCGGAGCAGAGATCCTTACGAAATTCTAGCAAGATCGGTGCCCATAGCCACCAGTGATGTCGATCTGCTTAGATTCATGTGGTGGAGTACGTGATTGTTTTGCTGTACAAAATTCGTAAAACTGCGAAGATAATTTTAGGCAGCAATGGAGAACAGCTATGCTTCTGGGCCGGGGGGCGGCCTCGCGTGGTTCGGCGCGTCGCTACTCGTCTCATCCCGTCCACCTTGTGCCGTGGTGCTAGGCGGCTAGCGATCGTGCGTGGCGAGCCAAGCGACGCGCGGCGCGGGGGGCGTTTCGGCGCTTGCGTTGTTGAGAGGGACATCGGCCGAGCGCGTTGGAGAGGGATGGTGCACGGTTGGTGGTTTTGCGGGTGCGGCCTGCGGCACCGAAACGTGGAACGCGAGGTGTTGGTGCCTTGACGGCAAGGCCCACGGCTCAAGCGCCGAGCGGCCACGGTGCGGTCGGGCACGAGCGGGGTTATGGGCGCGAGAGGAAGACCTCTTTACTTTCAATTTATGGCTTATGTTTTTCTTCAAACAATTAAACAGGACAGTTTTTGAAATAATCCGGAAATTTTCAAAAATTTGAGCCTTCGTGATTTTCAGTTGAATTTAATTTTTTCCCCCAATTTGGCAAATTCCTTTAAATTTCCGGCTTTCCTTTTTGCCAGCTGCTTTCCTTTCTTTCTAGCATCTCCCAAGAAGCCGCCTTCTTCCCCTGCAGTGCCCCGGCCACACAGCTGTCTCCGCTTCGCCCGCGCCGCAACCGGCCCTGTCGTTTACACCAGCCGTTGCTAGCTTCGCCGTGCGTCGTCTCACCCTTGGCCAATCGTTGTCTCGCCTGTGCCTTGCCAATCGCTCACGCTGACTATTGCGGTCATCGCAAATTAGCGCGTCGCGTGGCTGACGAGCGAACACACCCGCCATACCTCGCTACTGTCAACCCGCACAACTTCGTCAGAGACGTAGTCCTTTCCCACCACTTCATCTGTAGCTCTGCCTAGTCGACCACGCCTGACTACCTCTACGGTGTCCACGAACCGAAACTACCAAGTGAAGTATCACTGCTCCCACCGTCTTCGACTGCCTCAAAGCTAGCCTGACACCGCCCTTCAACTTTCTCAGCCTCTCAAACACTCGACCACGCTCTCTCTTCCACCTCCGGCCTCTAATTCTGCCATCACCGCTGCAAGAAGCCAGTGAGCCCTAAGATTCTAATCCGCCAAGAACCTCAACCATTTTCCAATTCCTTTCGATCATAGCTCCACCAGAGCCTCCTGAGTTCAACCCCAATCTCATCCCGACCTCCCCTAGCCCGTAGATCGCCGTTGTCGAGCTCTTCCTCCCAGCCAGACCATCTCTCGTGGATAGCTCGCCCTGGACCTTTATAGCCAAGCCTGTCTGATGAGAGGATTTGGCCTGATCTTCCAATGAGAATGATAACTATGATTATTTGATATGACATTGACAACGAGGCTACTTGACTGAAACGACCAAGTCCGTTCTGCAATCGCTACACCACACCCTTATCATTACGAACTGTGCCCAACATGTATGATCTTTCCTGCAAGCAATCTAGAATCAAGCAAGAAAGAAATAAGCGTGATATGAATTTGTGAATGAAATACAAAGTTTCATTGAACAATGGAGAGGCCTGAAGTCGCCGTAGTTGGTCCAGTCGACACAAGTACACAGCTAATATTTTCTGAACGAAAATCAATCTAAACAAGTCTAAACCTTAAAAGTGGTGTTTCTGGCAGTTTTTATGGTGCTAGAGACATGGGGGCACGTTTGTAAGAGTGAGGGAACATCCCAGTACAACTCCCCAGGTTTGGAACTAATTCGAATTTGTTTTATAAATTACACTGTGCTCAAGTGGAGTTTTGAGGTGGAACTAGAACCATTAGAAAGAAGACGTCAAAAGCTTTCCAACAAGTCTAAAATCATCTCTTTTTAACTCCGTATGCATCTTCTATGCTCGTTTGAAATCAGCGCTGTCTCCGGAAGTCGAACTGGATTTTAGAACATACCTAGCTTTCATTCTTAGTCGTTCTGGCCTTAAAGTGACGTGGTGACCTCCAATGTTCATCCCAAGCATATCCGTTACTCTATGTGCCTCTGTTTGGTCTTTTCCCATGTTCCGAAGTACAATCACATCCATAAAATATCTTAACAAAACCACTATACCCATCTCTTGAAGATCCCAACAAGTTGTTATATAGTGTTTTCTTACGTGACTTGTTAAGTATAATTAGTTGTACTCAATCTTGCTTTATTTTCCACCAACATAGATATCAGCAAAAGAATGGATGTTATAAGAATTTGTGTTAGGGTTACAGCGTCTCTGTGGAGTTTTATTCAGTTCTTCTTAATGTAAGTTAATTTTTAGGCTTAGACGCCCATATTGTTGTTAAAATTGACTGTTAGATTTTAGTATAATCAAATCAACTCATTGTAATTGTTCGTGCGCAAGTATGATGCTCATTCTATCCGTAACTGAGCTCCTGAGCTGATGCAGATTGTAGGGCTTATCTGTTTCCTAGAACGGGAGTGTTACAATTTTTTCAAAATAATTTATCAAGATAGATTTTTAAAAGTGAATTATCGGTATTCAATTTGTTCGTACAAACATTCAAACACAACTATAAGTCTAGGAAGTGATACATCTGATCCACCCCGCGAAGGGAAGAGGTGAGTTGGTTAGCCGCTTAACCACACGGAGTAGAGGGGGGCCATCGAGTGCAGTCGATCTGTAGATGGCGTACATTGTTGACCTGCCGTCGGAACGCCAGGCGGCGTGCACCGTTTCGTAGGCGGCGGGAGGACGCTGGTGGCTGGATGGGAGACACGACCTATTTCCCCCCGTAGAAGCGTGGGCACCGGGCTAGTTTGGCGCCGTCTCCCGCTGGAGCACGGGGCCGTCGCTACTCGGGTCTACCCGTCAGTTTCGGTGGCTGGTCATCCGGCGGTTACTTTATTCTGCCGTGCGCCGCCTAAGTTCCAAAGCCGCCGACGCCTCCCAACTGTGGTCCCGTGCTAACACGTGCCGCTTCCTCTATGGCCGGCCGGCTCGGAGTCGGAGCAGAAAGTCACTGTTCTCCGTCTCACCACTTGAGTCCATGACTTGGCGGTGGAGACTGACTTGAGACTATAGGTCTTTCCTTTTAAATGCTTTTAAAAGTGATTTTTAGTTTTTATTTCAATATCTATTTTTTAAATGGAATATTTTCTCAAAACAAGATCTATAAGTTAATTATAGTACACATTAAAAATCTAACATCTGTATCAACCAAAATCGCAAGTGAGTATCTCTCTCCATAATATCTGTCGCAAACAGCTAAAATTCAAAATTTTCAGTCAAAAGCCATAAACCGCAACCATATCAGAGAGGCCCTATATATAGTAGTTTTCTTTTCACTCCAACTTCCATGTTCGAGAGTCACCGTCCTTTTTCCGGAGTGCAATACTAGCAATTTTACCACGAAAGGGTCTATTGGTTTTAAACTTTAGTTTATAAATAGTAACAACTTACAGAGAGATTTGTAGAGGGAGATGCTTGCATATAATTTTGGCTGAAATAAATAAAATCACTACAGTGTGCACTACAATCGACTGATAGACTCTATCTTGAAAAAGATATTATGTTTGAAAAATATGTACTATAGAAAAATTATTTATTGTAGAAAAACAGTTTTTAGAAGCTAATATAAACAGCACCACGGTCCCAGCAAATACAGCTAACCACTAACATGCCACTTGATTCTCGGGCATGCAACGCCAATCAAGCTACTTGGTCTGCCAGCAAACTACTACGGTCAATGTTTCGAAGTGGACTGAGACGGTTACTTGCAAGAGCTACCCGAGCTACCACCGCAGCAAAACGATTGGCGGAGCAGCCCTGCCGAAGTGCCGATCCATCCGGCTACCCTTGTGCGGTTGTGGTAAGCAAAGGCAAGGCGCACGGTGGCGCGCGACGCTGGCACCACACGACTGCACGAGCACACGGTCGGTAGGGAGGGGGGCCCACGGGGGCGGCTGGACGGATCGCTCATGTGTAACTCGGGGGAGGGAGCTTGGAGCTAGCCGCGGTCCGAAGCTAAGCTCGAGTACTGACATGACAGCAAGGCGTCAAAGGCGCGTGGGGCGTGGCCGGTTGTTGCGTTGCGTGGCGTGGCGTCGCGGCATGGGCGCGGCGCGCGCCATGCTCCGCTCCGCACGCGCCGTGTGCACGGGTGGACTCGTTCCCCCCCTCGCGGCGCGGCAGGGCAGGACCCCACCGCTCGCTCGTCTCGTAGTCGCTGCCGCGGTTTTCTCCGCGTCCCCTCCCGAGTCGTCCCCTCTCGGTCTCTCCCCTCCTACCTGTGGCTGGCTGTCGGTCGGCCGCGATTGAGGAGCAGCAGCAGCAGCAGCAGTTGCGCTTCCGTGTGCTACGGAATTTCGTCAGGAGAACCGTTCAACAATGCATCTCAGGCTCTCAGCGGATGCACTTGTGCCGCGTGAAGCTCCTGTAGATCGGGTGGTCTGACAGGACCTGAACTTCTGTTTATAACAACTACTTTGTTTTGCTAGCTCCAAAAGAGGAGTTACTGGGGTTTTTTTTTAGGCACATACGTATTAACTTGTTAAAATCTGACTAGTTAAATTTTATCCTCCATTTCTTGATCCACAAATTAGGATCAACAAGTCCATTTCCCTAACAAATAGTATCCGGTTAGATATTGAAAACAAGGATGTCTGGATTTTTGCAAGCTTGCAAGTAATCAAGCCATATCAACGGCTAGAGACATGTGCAGAACAAAGTTTATGGACAAAAACAGTAGATTTCTCTTTAATCAGAGATTGATATTTTACATTGAACAACCAAATGCTTTGGTTTCTTCTTTTGCTTTTCCTTTCTTAAAGGAATTGTAACAAGGGGAGTAGACTTAACATGCCTATCTCCCAATGCAAAAAGAACACAATCAATGTACACCTAGTTACCCATCCGGGCAATTAAACGATCAATTAACCTCCTACTAGTACATGTCGTCCTACACTTGTATTGAGAGCTCTCACTTTTCAGAGTCGCATATGCCGTCATCGGGCGCTAGCTCCACCTCCTAAGCCTCCTCGGCCGGCGGGGGCAGGTTAAGGTCGATGCCCACGCCGATAGCCGGCGAGGCATCCACCACGGATGACGACGACCCGGTGTCGCTTTGCTCTTCCTCACGAGCTAACGCCTTCTTGCCGCTGGCCACGGCTGGCCGGTGAGGTACCGGCGCCGCCACGGCCACGGTCACCGCGACCCTGGGGTCCAGGAACAAGAACGGCTGCGCCGTCACCATGGCCGGCATCCCCAGGCTCAAATCCAGCGACGCCGGGGCCACCGGTGCAGCGGTCGGCGGCGCCGCGGCGGGCGAGTCCCGGGAGGACGACTCGACCGTGCTGCTGCTCGGGCTCACGGCGCCGGCAGCCAGTGCCTTGGGCGGCGGGACGTGCGCGTAGGCGACGGGGAAGTTGGTCTTGGCCTTGGGCCCGCGGAAGTGGAGCGCGGCGGCGTCGTAGGCGCGCGCTGCGGCCTCGGCGGTGTCGAAGGTGCCGAGCCACACCCGCGCCTTCCTGGCCGGGTCGCGGATCTCCGCCGCGTACCGCCCCCACGGCCGCTTCCGAACTCCGCGGAACCTGGGCTCCATGCCGTCCGCTACGGCGGCGGCGGCGGGAGGCGCGTTCTTGGGAGCCATGGAGCGCCAAGTGTTCGACCGTGCTCGGTGGTTGTTGTTTGGTGTGGTGCGGCCGTGTGGTTGTTGGTTTGGAGTGGTGGGAGGAAAGGGAAGGCGAGGTGGTATTAATAGGGGAGGCGGCCAGGCCAGGCGGGAGGTGAGGAGGGGCCAGCGGGAGCTGGGAGTGGGATGGGAGGTTTGTTTGACCCACAGGCGGAGGAGGTAGGCGCGCCGCCCGCGTTGGGGCTCCGCCGTTTGTTCCCTTGTTAATCGTTTCTCTCTCTTTTCATTCCCTTCGATCGCTTCCTGGTGCATTTCGGTGTGGTTGCTTGTTTGGTCAGTGTGTAGCGTTGGTTTGGTTAAGGCCCGCTTATTTCGATTTAAGGTTGTCGTTTCTGTTTTATTTTTTAATATTTCTAAATTTCTTTTTTTTCTGATTTTTTTAGTTTTTTTGCCGGTTCTTTTTCCCATATTTGTTTGTATTATCCGTGATGAGCTAACTTGTTTTTTAATTTTTTTTAAAATTTAGTTACGCCAAATAAGTTGCTATCAGCTACAGTGTAATTTCAGTCAACTATAATATAATTTTAGCCATAAATCAGTTTATTTTAGCCCAATCAAGTGGCACCTAAGGCATGACTGGTTCTGCGTGGTGCTTTTTCCTTCTCTTCTTATTCCTTTTGGATGCATGGTGTAGTGTTTATTTTTTAAAAAAACCTTTTATGCTGGGAATGAGTAGAAAACGGCAATTGTGCTTGCCTCCTTTTGTGTGTTGGTTTGGTACTTTGGTTGGACGAACTGTGTCTTTTAACTACGAGAGACTTTTCAGCTTTCTGTCCAGATTTTGATGTGTGAATTTCGATCCACTGAGGTGAGCTCGTGTATTTTTCGCATCAAGTGCAGAGTGCTTCTCCATGAATGAGCCTGCAGCGCTGAAGTGAACGGTAGTGCATAGCGCGTGTAATGTAATTTTGGCAGTTCCGTGCAGCAAAGCAACGGCAGCGCGCTGTTGAGCGAACCAACGGTTTTCCGTCGCCCGCTTGATTGCTTTCCATCCTTCCAACTCGGTGACGTAGGCGCCGAATGAAAAAAATGACGTGCGCACAAGTCACACCACCGCCGACCCTACTATGGCCGAATACTTTTAGTTTAAAATTTATTTATATTTATACTGTCTATAAGAAGTAGCTTTTAAACAATATATTTTTAAGACGAGGTTAATAGAGAAATTATAATAAAAAGTATACTGAATTCAGCTGTACCGATCAAAATCATATATAATTATTTTTCTCTATATACTACCTCTCACAAACAACAAAATTTAAATATTTAAACCATAAACTATAAAAAAAACCATACTATACTTTGCCTGCCCCGGCTCGTACGAGCGAGCCGTCCCGTCGCTGTTGTGGTCTCGTCGCGAGCCGCGTGGCCCGCGGTGCGGTGCAGCGCTACGTTCGTGTGATGTGATGGACCGGACGAAATGAGAAAAACAAGTGTTTTCGGGCAAGGGGACCAGGGCAGGGGGGAAGGCCGCACCTGCACCGCGTCTTCCTTGCTTGGCATTTGGCACGGCGGCGGCGGTCAGCCAGATTCGCGCGGGATTCGGGTATTGTACTGCTCTACGTCCTACCGGGCTGGACCGGGCCAGCCTTCAGCGCTGGATTTGGATGGTGGAACACGAAAAACCATCAACTTCCCGGGTGCTAGCGGGCAACGCATACTTACATAGCGTCGAAATTGTCGCGACATAATGGTTTAGCAGGTGTTTAGGCAGTGATCAGTTGGGCTTAAGTTTTTGACTTCCAGTTTATTTTTCACTATTCATAAATTTCATCTTTTTCTGAATTTTTGGCTTTTTGTTGAGCTTTTTTGCTGGTTCTTTTTTCCCGTATTTGTTTGTACTATACGTGATGGGCTAACATATTTTTTATATTTTTAAATTTTTTTAAATTTAATTATGCTAAATAAGCCTCTGTCAGCTACAATATTTTTTCAACCAGCTACAGTGTTTTCAGCCATAAACTATGAACTTTTAAGCCCAACTGATCACCACCTTAATTTTTATGTGGATCAAGCTGAATTACTAAAGACGTCTTGTGTGTATACGGTATTTATATATCTATAAACAATATGTGGTATTTAAGATACCTCTTTCGCTTTAAAAATCTAGAAAATACCACACCAAAATCCTCCTACGCGATTAGTTACAAAAGCTTTATGATAAGCACTCACAGCAATTGAACGCGTGAACCAAAAGCCTATCAATAAATAGAAATGCATTTCCACGAGTTCCCAAAACAAATTTTGTATCAAATTGGAACTAGTAACCAATCCCAACAGGAAAGTGTGAAAAAACCTATATAAATAATAAAATCTCAAATAGAGACGTATAATCGTTATTGTAGGATTCCTGCAGTAGTAATTAGTATTAACATAATAGAAGTAAGTGTTTCGATCAAGTATCCAAATTCTAAGAAAAATCATTATTGACGGTCCAAAACCATAGATATTGATATTCTTAAATCGGAAAAGGTAAAATTTCTAGAAATTATTATTAATAGAGAGAAAAGGAATATGATCTACACCACTTATTTTAATATGATCGGATTATAACAGTTTAGATTTATTATAATTACAACTATTACATTTGTATAATACATTACAAGTATATTTTTCAAGGTACTATATTTAAATAACAAATATAATATATTACAATATCTAATTATGCGGAAAATTTAGCTAGTTTTCCAAACTTTAGCTTCAAAATATGTTGACCTTAACGTTCTAAGCGGACGTACACCAATGCTCTAAAAAAAGTGAGATAAAAAGCTTTCCCATTATCATCAGAAATTTTCCTCTCTACCCAAAGTTTAGCGGAGACATAGAGATATAGCAGCTGCTAAGTTAGAGAATATAAGACGTGGGACATATAGACAGACGTGGCACGCGGCTTCCCTGCCTCCGCTTGGTGTGCCCATCCGTGCTCTCAACTGAATGGAACAGCGGAGATTAACTAGCGATGGGTTCCGCACCCTCGCTTCTCCGTTTTATTCCCCTCTCTCTGAGGAAACTCTCTGAACAACGATGGCAAGGCACCTGCGTCCGCAAGCTCCTGTTTCGCATCAACACTAGGGCCGACTTGGTCGCGTCCCAGCGCAAGAGGAGATCCAGGCCACCCTAGGGACGGCGCCGTGCACTAGGACCGAGATCTGTCGTTTTCCATGAGTCCAGCTCATCTCTCCCTCTCCCCACGGTGGAGGCGCCGTGCACCAGGACCGTGCGCCGCCTTATATTCTCACACGACCAGTTCAAACAGTCAGTGCACAGGGCCCGCCGATGCATCTGGTACGGCGGAGGGGCACGGGACAATCAACCGTGGCATAACCCAGGGGTGGAAGTAAACTATTTAAAAATAATAATAATAATAATAATAATATGACTTTGTTTATTACTTTATAATTATTTAAACATAATTTTTAAAAAATAATTTCAATATATATATACTAACATATAATTCAAGTTTTAGTCTAAATATATAAAAAAAAGAATACAATCTCTCATATTAAATAACTATACTCTATTATTTTTTTAAAAAATTATTTTTACCGGATCCTTGTGGGCCCGCGGGGGAGGACGACCCCGTCCCCGCCCTGCTAGGGAGATAGCCCTTTGCCTCCATGAGGGAAATTGCCATACCTAATCCGGTCGTCTCGATCCCTCTGTGTCAGTCGTCGTCCACCTCGCCGATGTCGGTGTCGTCGAGGAGCACACCACTGCTAGGGTCATCCTCCTTTGATCTAGCAAGGTGCCAAGGAGTACACATGTACTCCTCCACCGCCATGGTCCTCGTGGCTGCTGCCATGTACTCCCGCGAGATGCTCTGGCGCCGACAGTTCACCTCCTCCAGCCCCAGATGTGTACATATTCCACGTGTCCGATGCATTCTACGTTGCCATCTTTATTGGTACACCGTCCGCCGTCTCTCCCATGCACCTTCGCCCCGATATGTACCCGTGCTGCCTCTGTGCCCGGTGCTCCGCCTTTCTTCGGGGTGCCCAAGGTGCACCGCCCACACCATTCCCCACGTGGACCACGCCGAGCTGATCTACATCCATTGTGGTTGCCCCAGACATGTGTTGTCACTGTAGTTTTGTGCATTCATCCTCATTGCCATTGCTCTGTCGTCATCCTCACCCCTCCATATCGGACCCTGGATTTATCATCCAGAACCCTCTATGTAAACCAACACTAGTCCCTAGATTAATAGCTGGTGCACACAATTACATCATTGTATATCAAAATGCATATCTCGTAAAAGCAAAACTAATACAATAGTAGTAGACAATACATAAATAGACATAATGATCCTTGACTTACACACAAGCCAATCAAGCCAAAACCTTTAGAAAGCAGAAGCAAAAACAGAAACAACACATAGGTGGGACTCTCAAGATATGCCGACAGGCAATCAATTGGGGCTCACAACCTAGCTCTTGACCTCTTCATGTTTCAGTCTTGTTAATGCCTTTAGACGACCGTAGAACCTTTCTTTCTCCTTCTTACTTAATGAATGATAATAATTGAACAACAGTAAGTACGAAGGTACTCACCAAGCAACCACATATAATGCAATTATAATATATGCCAAGCTGAACAAAGGGAGGTTCGATGTTCTTTTATTTGCGGAAAGCCACGATTAAAATATAATAACTAACAAGCCTGGGACGTAGTATTTTAACTAAAACATATCTTTAAAATAGTGTAAGAGTATGCAACAATAATCGTATTGCAAGTTCCATCCATCCATTATAGAGCATAGTTTCATCCATCATATGCTATTTCTGTTACTGGGTTCCATTCACCTAGGGGAAATCAAAGTCAGAGTTCTATCCATCCATCATATTTTTCATCTCAACCACACAGATTTTTTTTTATAAAATAGACATTAAATTGAGCAAGTTCCCACTCCGCCCTTGACCGTAGACATGGTTGTTCAAATAGATTTCACTCTGTAAAGGTTGCACACTTTACCCACAAGAGATGCTCAACTTATTTTGCCACCACGCTACCATTGGTGTGAGGCTCATAAGATAATCATAATGTCTTTACAATGCATATTCCCAACATGGCTACACATACTAAGATTTTCACTGTCATGGTGTTCCATCCGCCTGCTCCGGAGGTCACCTCTTGCGTCGCATGTCTCAAAGGTCTCCGTTCGACTCGCTTGCCTATGTTCCACCGGATGGCATATCTAATGTGGGTTGATGCAAATTATTTAGCCGTGTCGTAAGGCAAATAATTTTAATCCAAGTAAGGTATGCAATTTGATAATTTAAAATAAAATAGTTTGCTTTCAAAAAAAGTAGGTGCAATATAATTAAAGTGATGGCTGGCCTCGCTTAATTTTCTGTGGGCCTTGTTTTTGCTCAAAGTCTTGATCTTGGTCTTTATCTGGATCTTGATCTTGCTTGAACTGTTTTTTTTAGACTCCCAATTCTAATTACGTGAAAAACAATTGAATCTAAATAAATCCTCTTGCTGCACAAAAGCAAAAAAAGCAAAAAAAAAATAAAATTATAAAGTTAGAAAATAAAAAGTAGGGCCTTAATGAATCCTCATGATGTACTCCGGTGCTTCCCAAATGTGCAGGTACAAGTGTACAAGGAAGTGGGCATAAACAATTCCAGCCGCCAGCTTTTTGGATCGAGGCAACGAACGAACCAACGCGGCGAGCTGCGGTGGGTGTCACGTCCGCAGATTTCACACAGTCCGCGTCGCTCTCCTCGCAAATCACCAAATCGCGCGTGCGTAACGCCTGTTAACTGCCGCCACCGTTACGGGCTTACGCGTCCACATGTCAGCCAGCCAGATCAGATGGGGACGGACACGACACGGCTGCGGGGGCGGCGCAGCGGTGGGCCCCCCCGGTTGCTTGCTTGTGTCGCAGCTCACCGGTGGTGGATACCCACTCCCTGTTTATTTATCGTCGCTCATCGGCGGCCGGCGCGTCGTGGGCCCCGCCACGCTATTCAAAGCTGTGTGCTCATTCGAGCACTATCATTTAGCTTGGAGCTTTCTAACTTTTTAATATCGTTTTTTATTTTTTAGTTTTTTTGCTTTTTTATTTTATTTTTTTTATTATTTGTAACGGCGTTATTTTTTCTTTTTAAATTTAATTACGCTGAAAAGGTTAACAAAAGATGTCCAGGTTCTTTTCAACTTAAAGCTGTTTTATACTCATACTGTCTACAGAAATTAATTTTTAAATGATACGTTTTTTCAAGGTGTAGTCAATAGAAAGATTGTAGTAAAAAGTGTACTGAGTTCAGCTGTACCGGCCAAAATCGCATGCGACTATTTTTCTGTACGTATTACCTCTCGCAAACAACCAGAATTCAAATATTTAAGCCATAAGTTATCAGTCATCAGCCTAAAAGAACCCACTCGATATATCTGTGATGATGTAACCTTTTTAAATTTTAATTATGCTAAAAAAACTAACAGCAGTTATAGTGAAAAAAGACTTAAACAGTACTAGTAAGGCAAAAGCTTAAACTTTTAGGTCAAGTAAGCACCCTTTATTCTCTCTCTCTCTCTCCTTTCCCGTTTCAGTCGTTCGCGGACTCGATCGTGTTGTCTGTTTACCGCTTTACACCGATACGTTCCTTTAATTTTTCCTGTCGTTAGAATTACACATTACACCGATGGGTTCTCCATGCTTATATGCTTTATGATATCAGCATGTTACTGCGACACAGCATCGTTATGAAAATTTACACTTTTCACTTGTTAAGTTCTACATTTTTGCATAATAGTTAAAGGTTTAATATATGGACTTTCACTTTCCCTAATTTAAAACATAGGGATACGAGATCTATAGTTGCACCGGCGGTAACTGAAGAACCAAGAAGCACGAATCGATCATTACAAGAGCTATTGGTTGATGAGACGGTGGAGCCTAGTGTTCAGTAGCTGATAAGGGCGTCTCCAACAGCTGGCTATTTAGTTAGCTAGATCTGATGTGGCAAAGAAAAAGTAGGAGAGAGAGTAGTCACTAGCGACGAGCAAATAGCTGGTCTATTTCACGTAGTCCAAGAACATGAGAGAGGAGTATGTGGGTCCAACAGTATAAAATAGTCTTTGCTTTTATCTCTCATCTCCACGTCAGCTGACTATATAGCTAGTACTAGCTATTACCATTGCGGACGCCCTAACATACCTACGAATTAATCAATTTTACGGTGTTGTTTTAAAGTGTTGTAGCTTTTGTTTTTTTTTTGTTGAAATGATATTTAAGCGGCGGTTAAAAATTAACACGTTCTAAATAGGTTTTTGATTTTTAAAAACCATAAATCGTCGCTGTTTGCTGTTTGGAACGAGTACTACGACAGGCCTAACAAACTGTAGAAGCAAAGATCAGAGACAACGGCACCGCACAGCACGGCCGAATTTTTTGTATTTTAGCCCTTTTTTTGAAAAATATTCACATTTAGACCCCTGGTAGTTTTAATTCCGTTTTTGGACCCAGAGCTCGGCGCCGTGGGTCACGGCGCCGAGATAACACGTCTCGGCGCCGTGGACCCTGGCGGCGCCGAGGTCGAGCCAGCGCCAACAGAGCGGCCGTCGTGGGGCCGACGTGGCGTGCGACTCGGCGCCTTGACTCGTGAGCGCCGACCTCGCGCCGTGACTCGTGGCGCCGAGCATGTGGCTTCAAACAAGACCGAGCACGCGGCTTCGTTCATTCGCATCCTCCTCCTCTGTCCCCCGCCGCTTAGGGTTTGCACCGATCACCTTTTTTTCGCAAAATGAATTATTAGTTGTATTTTTCATTTGGATTATTTAATGATAGTAATATTATGTAATATAGTTAGTTATTTATTTATAGAGAGCAAAAATACGACGTATGTTTTGAAAATTAGTTATGTATTGCAGATGATACATGTAGGAAAATTCGTGTAGATTTTTTAAAAACATTATGGTACGTTGGTAATGGTTTTGAAAAATAAAATTATGCAGCCGTGACGAACGAGTTTTGTGTGAAGTTCTGCGGCCGTGAGATGTCGGGCAAGGCAGAGGGGAGGCGACATGTGGCATACAAGCAACTCTCCTCTTCCTTTTGTTCGATTGTTACTACACACTTGGGAAATAATTCTGGATGATTAGGTCAATCCCATCCTCTGTTTGTGGATTGATGAACGAGTTATGTGTGAAGTAACGATTAGTGTATTTGTGATTTTTGTACAATGCTGACCGTGAAAAATATGTTGAACTGGCAATAACATTTTTTGATCATGTTATGTTGTTGTATTGGAAGGATTTTTTTGAATTATTTTGTATGACAACTGTGATAGGAACAATTGGACGAAAGGAGGGGAAGTGATAATAAGACACGTGGGAATCATTGCATGCGAAAAGCCCAGATAATAAGCTTATGAAGTTGGGACGAACATGGCGCGTACAATTTTATTACATGCTAGCATGATATCCGACTAATCTACCCAACTGCTCGTACGACCTCTCGTGTGGACCGAGTCTATTACATCTTGTCTACTGGGTGTAGCGTGGTTGTTTCCCCTTTCGCGCGCATACGAAGATGGCTCATTGCATCCTTCTTCCGTCACTCTTGGTCTTGAGAGCGCCTCACGAGCTTGAAGCTCTTCCTCCCGACGCTTGATGGTCGCTTCACGCAGACTTAACTTCTCCTTCCTCCTTTGCGCTCATCCTCCTTGCCCGCAGACGGATTTGGTCCACCTCACGCGGCGCTCTTGCTCAAGCCGCATCCGCTGCTCCACCTCGCGAGCACGAGTCATCTTGACACGATTGTCCTTTGTTTTCCACCTCCACTGCGCGGTTATTTGGCCATGCCGCGCGACTCGATCCACCCATTCCATGAACCCGCAAGCCTATGTGTGGCATGGTAGATGTCATGGATCAAGTTGAAAACGATAACGGAAAAGAAATGGTTTAGTTATGGTCGTTACCACGAAGTCGTCATCCGTGGACACTTGAAGAACCTACGGTAGTATTTGGCTCGTTGTACTCGATCGATCCGGACTCCCAACATCGTCCTAAAGCCACAATGGCACTTCGGGCGCTCATGCCACTCCGGCACTCCAAATGGGTCGGACTTCCAGGAAGACATTGTTGTGTGGTAGTATTGTGATGTCTTGAGGAGGAGATGTGGTATGGAAGACATATGAGGCCTTCATATAGGCAGGTTATCGGTGCAGTGGGCATAGTCAATGGAGAGGATCTTTTCGCTCTTCCTGGATTCAAGTGTAGCAATAAATGATGTTAGATCAAACTATGTCAATTTTACAAAAAGCTCGATAAGACGACGAGTTGGCTCGATATCCACCCCTACCTGCAGTGGTAGGCAGCTGTCGCCGCTCGTCGCACCTCGGGACACGCTGCAAAAAATCTGCCGGAGCCGGTGATAGGAACACTGAAGCTGCGATGGCTCGCCTCGGGAGGAAGCTCTCCGAGGAAGGCCTCTACTCGGCTCTCCAACTGCGCAGCACGCACGGCCCGATAACCGGACGGCCGTGAATGGCGACACCAAGTATCTTACGAGTGTCTGAGCGTAATAGTCACCTCCCGAAAGGGAGGTGGAAGGCGTGAGTCTCCGGTCTCCACCTACATGATACAAAAAGAGGACTACATGTCGAGAATTTGAGGCGCAAATAGCCGATAAACAATGAACATGCAAGTTGCAATGGTTCATCACTTAACCTGTCAACCAGTGCAGTGATGGCCGGGGGGTTGAAGGTGGGCAACCCACGGCGAACCTGGTAAGAGATGGCGTCTAGGCCAGCCCTCTCCAGGAAGGGAGTGTACCGCTCGTCGCATCGCATGTCCAGAACCCGTCATGGGTTCGAGGACGAAGGATGGGCAGCTCTGTATAGAATACACCAATTTTTAGTTAATGCATCAATATAAACTCAAATTGTACAGAAGTGATGAAGGCAATACCCTCCTCCGCGGTGAGCCGTCCTCTGTGGCTCTCCTCGTAGTACGGGTCTAGCAGGTGGAATTGCGCCATCCTAAAAAAAAATTTGAATTTGTCAGTCCAACATACAAGTAAACAAAATATTGAACATGCATACAATATGGAAAGAATAAGAAATTAAACAAGAAACATAGCAAATTACATATGAAAAAACAACTACACGAACTATGAAACATAACGAATAACAAGCACTCGCACCTGACTAAGTGGCCAATGGCATGTGCGTGAATTGTGGCCAAGTCTACCACATCTGCTACATTGGTTCTGCTCGGGGTTAGTAAGAAAGGGGGTTGATCTCCCTCGCCTCGTTCTTCTGGAAGTGATCCATAACCATCTTGTGTCTCGCCCTTTTCTCGGTTCCACGTTTGTTCCAACGGCTACCGGATCCGCAATGTATTTGGGCCGGTGTACGGTGGCCACTCTCCCTCATCCCGTAAGGCTCAAAACGGGAGACCACGTAAGCACAAGGTTGTCAACACCGAACTCCCGAGGTATCTTGCTCGTAGTCAAAGTTGCGATGCCTCGCCGCTGCCACATAATGAGAACATGGAAAGTGGTGCGCCTCGGTTTACCACATGTGCATGAGAAATCAATAAGGACAACTTTATGCATCCTCGTCGCGGAGCTCTCCATCGGTCGTTGTACCACCCTTTCTACAACCTCATAAGTGCCCGTGGCGTTGTCAAAACAATGTACCTCATGTGCCTCACCCTAGCCTTTGCCTTTTCAAGGTGGCGCCGGTTTTGGCGCCCATCTCACTTGTTTACTTTGTAGCGCCATTGCATGTGCGTGTCTTCGTTGAACCAGCAACAAGCTTGTAAAAGGTGAAGGATACGATAGCATTGACGGGCATACCACGATACCCCTAAGCAAACTATTGAAGGATTCGGCCATGTTGCTTGTCCAAACTCGTACCTCCACCACCGTCGTCATGAGCCCTTGTCCATTTCTCGACATCTCTCATCAATCCCGTCAACCACTGTCTACCTTCGCGTTTGTTGCGATTAAGTCGCTCCAACTTCTCCGGAAGAACTTCACCTCAAGCATTCGAGCGACCTCCTCGAGCAGAGGAAAGTTATCCTTCGCACCATCCTTACGGAGTAGATTCTCGGCAAGATGCCGAGTGCACCAACGGTGGTGCAAAAGCGCATACCCCAGTATCCGCTCTCTCACGCGAAAGTATGCCCCGGTGCCTATCGAAATGACACCAACCTCCTACCGGGGCCGACCACGTGCCTCCGAACGAGCCGCAAGAACCATCCCCGGTGTCTTTGTTCTCCTCTCAACCAAAGCAACGCCAAAGGAACCAACGCGTTGTCTCGCGTCACAGAAATGGCTATCGGTGTGCCCGGTACTTGCCAAGAAGAAACGCATCGCCAATAGCGAAGACGGACGACAATGCCGAAAGGCCTCGATGGATCGAGCAAAGCACCGTAAAGCACGGAAGAATATCGCATCCCATCTTGAGTCCATTCGTTTGGTTTCGGACGTACTCATAATGCATGCTGGATTAACCGCTTTGATTGCATTGAAGAGTGCCGCAAGCGCAAGTACCCATCTTCCCAGTCCCATATATCATCTTCCGGATGCGTTGCTTTGCCCTCCATGCTTTTCCATACCTTATCTCGTATCCAAATTTCTCCTTAACAATCCCGGCAAGTGTCTTCACCTTCATATTGGGTTCTCCTTTACTATGTGACACAGTGACTTGGCAATAATGGTAGAGGTCAAGCGCCGATGCTTCGTTTGAGCTCGCTTCGGCACAAGTGTGTGAGCCAACGATTTTTGTGATCTTGAACTTTCCGTGACCTTCTGTTTGCTAGCACAAACCCTCCATTCACATGTCTCCTTCGCACACAACTGTGTACCTCCGCTCCACATAAGAATGTCTCACCTTGAATGGCCTTTACGGATCATCGAATACTCCTGCAGCCACCTTTTCAATGCAGACAAGTCCTCAAACACCATGCCCTTCTCAATTGTCATGCTTGACCGGCCTCGGGAGCATCTAGCAACTTGTCATCCCTTCCTTCGCATAAGCCCCATGAGAATGCCTAAGATCGCTGAATTCATGAATCGATGGATCTGGCCAGGCAATAACGCCGATCACTCAATATCACTTTCGGTCGCTCTCCAAAAGGGCGGTCATCATCGTAATCAACGGCCCTTGCGATCTCGTAAGGCTCGGATCATCCACAATTTGAACATCCACACCGTTGGAGTCCTCGCAGACTTCTTCAACGTTGCGGATGGAGCAACGGAAGAACACCCACATTATCGTGAACGTTGTCTCCGCATCATAAGCACAAAAACGATGGATTGAGACCAAAAAGGGCAATGACGGGAAAAGGCTAAAGTGTTGCTCGACACTTACCGGGCTGATTCTGGTCAATCCCATCTCTGAGGGCCGCAACGACATCATCATCCGACATTCAACTCGAATCGGTTGAGAAATCGAACCTCGTTCGGGAAGATAGAGCATCGGGCACCTCGTGCACTTCTTCCACATCCACCGCAAGATCCGTAACGGAGGGTCAAAGGGTGCTGATCACCTAGTTACGTGAATAACCGTGAGGTGGGATCAATGGACACCTTCCGCACAACAACGTCCAAACATTTTAACTCATTCCTCATAACCAATTTGACATATTGGTCCCACTCATCCTCTGAACCAATTAAGATCAACCGCTCGAGAACTAGGTCTTTCGAACCGAAGTGAAGTAACCCCTCAACCGTGATGCTCTCCTCGCTTGCATGACAATGTAGCTTCTCCGAGCCCTAGCAACCAACTCACTAAACGACGACCGATCACCGAATATCGAGGCACCCTTTGCATTTCAACAAATTGAACATTTCCATAATCATCACTTGTCACACCGCCTCCATGATATAGGGTCACTAGGTTGTCCATCTAGTTCATCTGTAAAACCAAACTTAATACCTTTAATCGAAATTGGATACTAGATAGTAACTAATAAGTATCTAGTCACTAACTAAATGCTACCTAACTTCAAGCCAACAAGTTAATGTCAACATTGTAAAAGAAAATTACCAACAAGCTAACTTCAACATGATAAAAATTCAATTAGTATGATGGTATAGTATCCGACATTGCATCCGAGCAAGTAGGAATTATATTGTTTCCTTCAAAATTCCTGCATTCCAAACATGCCAGTTTTCTATTGCGGTATCGCCTTAGGATATTATTACCATACTCACGTCTCCCACCCTCGTCCTACATGCCCATCCTACTGTGCCATAGCATCGTTTCCTCTGTCCCATTTCAACGACCAATCACACTATCTAACCATGAACACATAGCACACACAAGCAAGGGCATCAAGCAAAACCTAATGCAAGCCCATCATAATCCAAATCAAGGTGCAAAGACCACATTTCCATAATTGTAAACCTCCTCATCATCAACACATATCATACACAATGCTACTCCTACGTAAGAAGTAAGCATCTACTTCATATATCAACACATATCATACACATATCATACACATATCATACCGCAGCGGCGGGCACGCACGCGCAGCACTGTGGGCGGCGCGGAGCCGGGCGCGGACGCGGGCGCAGGCGCGGCCGCGGGCGCCGGCGGCGGGGACGCGGCAGCGGAGGGAGGCGGCGGGGCGGGGACGCAGTAAGCGGCCGGGACGCCAGCGCACCAGTGGCGGCGGCGGGAGCGGCGCGGAGGCGGCCGAGGCGCCGGCCGGAGGCGGCGCGGCCGCGGGCGGCGAGGGAGGCGGGGGGCCGGAGGCGACGAGGCGGGGCGAGGGGACGCGAATGAACAGGCATGCCCTCGGGTCGTGTAAGTGCCCCGAGCTCGGCGCCAAGATCCATGGCGCCGAGGTCGGCGCCACGACTTACGGCGCCGAGGTCCTGCCACGTCGGCGCCACGTTGGCCGCCACGGTGGTGCGGGCCTGGCACCTCGGCGCCGTGGATCACGGCGCCGAGACGTCTTACCTCGGCGCCATGAGACACGGCGCCGAGCTTCGGGTCCAAAAACGGAATTAAAACTATCAGGGGTCTAAATGTGAATATTTTTCAAAAAAAGGGTTAAAATACAAAAAATTCGGACAGCACGGCACTGCAAACAAGCAAGCAGAGGCAAGGAAACCGGGCTTAGGGAATCAGACAGGCGGTGGTAGCGTCACGTTGCCCCCGTGGGCACGCGCCGGTGGCGTGCGCGGTGCCCTGCCCTGCCCTCGCCAGTATCCGCGTGACGAGACCGTGGCCGGCGGTTAAGCGAAGGCTTCGCGCCAAACAAGAGTAGCTTTCCGTGCACTCGTGGTCCCCCACCACGCGGCCACGCCCTACTGCGACACAAGATTGCGCGATACCACACCCCACGAACGGAAACTGAAACCGTGTGCTGAGGCGAGCTCTGAAACGAAGGCACGAGAAACCGGCTTCAGATTTCACACGTCGAAATATGCACACCTGATGGCCTACCGGCAGCGCTGCTTGCTCTCGTGCCAATGCGCCGTCCCCCGTCCCCCAATCATAGGAGACAAAACCTGAGAGCCGCAAACAAGCTCACGTTTGGCTCAGCTCCAATGCCCATCCTCGCCCAGGTTCTCGCCCTCGTCTCTCGCAGCCGGATCTTTTTCTCCGTCCACAGAATCTAATGTACCCTGCAAAGCATCAGATGCTAACCAGGTCAGTGTTGTGCCCCGGGTGAAAATGCTGGACAGCAGCACGGGCGAATTCAGTGACATTGGCACGTGCATCCGCGATTATACAGAAGAGGACTCATGAAATCATGAGCGCTAGAATTCCAACCTTTCAGTTTCCACATAGTAGCAGCCACCAAACCTCCAAAAAAGAGAGCATACTAGCAGCCATCTTAGAAACAATTAAGCTGAATAGTTGGATGAAGCCCGTACACAATTAGATGAACACGTCAGTAACAGAGTCTAATCACTGGCAAGTCAATGACAATTGGAGCAAAGATTGCATTTAAGTGCCAGCGAGTGAGCATATCAACAGGAAGCTATTCCCCTCGCAAGGACTACCCACCAGGGACTTCCGCAAACCACCAAAATTTTCATCAAGTCTTAGGCTTTTGCCCATACAACTATATATGAGAAATGCAAAATGCCATGATTCAAACAGGATCCAAAAGAAACACGATCTATGTCAAGAGTTGTGCAAAAAGTGGCTTACTGAAACACCCTTGAAAATTTCAAAATTTTTGAGCCTTTTTCTTGAATTTTTGAGTGAATTTCGGTAACTTTCCTTTTTCGAAAAGTTTCCCTTTTTCCCGCTTTCCTTTTTTGGCTTCGCGCCTTCTCTTTGCGTTGGCGCATTTCTCCCTTCCCGCCTCCTCCTTTCCCCTGGCGCCCCCTCTCCCTTTCGCTTCCCCTCCCCGATGGCGCCTTCCCCTTTCCCGCCTCCACCCTCCACCTGCGCCCGCGCGTGAGGGCGCCCCACTCCCGGTTCGCCGTGCCGCCTCTCCGCGTCGTCCTCGACCGCCTTTGACCCGGTCCTCGCCCCCCTGCCGCCCGGGTCCCACCCGTCAGCCTCCTCCTTCTGAGTAAAGCCTATATAAAGAGTTGAGCAGTGAAACGACCTGTCTTTCTTAACTCAGTCATGAGGGTTAAGGAATCATGTGGGTAAAGTTGGGCAACTCTCCAGAGTCAATTAAATGGTATTCGAATACGTCGTGCTCCCGGTTAATGGAGCTGTGTCACTTGGGTGATTCCAGCAGCAAGGCTTGAGTAGTTTTCATAAGTGTTTAAAATTGACTAGTTAGCTGATTAATCAACTTTATGAGAAAACCCCCTGAGATCCTAAGGAGTAGTTTTTGGTTTTGGTTTGTCAAAATGTTTGCGAAATAAAGTGCATCCATAGAAATTAATAAACCAAATATATACCCTTCCTTTGGCAATCCGTGCAAATAGTTAAAGTAGGGTTTCCCTTGTGACTTGCTGAGTACAGTGGTTGGTACTCAGGCTTGCATAATTTTTCCCCCCAACAGATACCAGAAGAGAAGAAGGCAAATCAAGATGTCGCATTAGGGTTACGGCCACACTCGGGCTTTCCTGTGGTGCTTTTGCGGTTCTTCTGCATGTAAGTACCATTGGGCTTGTACGCCCGTTTTATTGTTAAAATTGACTGTTAAGTCTTATTTCAATCAAGCTAATTCTTTTTAAATGTTCGTAAGCAGGCATGATACTTGTTCGGTCCGTAACCAAACTCCTGGGTGGTTGCGGAATACTGACGCTCCTGTTCCTCCCAGAAACGGGGGCGTTACAGACCTGTTATGGTAGCCGATTGTATTGCAGGACAAACTCAAGGTCGCCCTCTTGACGAGGCTTTGACCTAAAGATGCTGGCTAAGAATAGAATGTTTTGTTGCTTGCCCTTCCAAAACAGAGTCTGTCCTTATATATATGGGCACACAATTAAAGAAAGAAAGACGTATCATAGATAGAAATCCTAACAAGATTATCTAGTGAAAGGAAACTACTCAGGAACCATATCTCCTGCGATATTGCCAGCCGAGCCTTCCAAAGACTGAGTTGTATACGAACCAGATTTAGTTGCCGCCACTTCTGTATCGCGTCCAGACTCCGTTGTTCCCCATCCAACAACGCCACTGTTGCTTGCTGATTGTTCTGATTGTTTACCGCGCTAATAAGTCCTCTGAATGAAGGCGTCCATAACACTTCCGCCCTCCCTGCGAAACAGCTCGTCCTCGAGCTGAATGTCAGGATGATTCTTTTGAAAATCCTCAAAAGTATTCCATATTGCGTCCGCCAACGACAAGCCCGTCCACTGGACTAATACTTCCCAAGTGCAACGATTGAGCCATGCACGAAGAACCTTGCATCGAGTCAGAATAACGCGTCCATGTGTCATGACGGGAAAAGGTGGGACAAAATTTAGTAGAGTACCGACAAACTTTTTAAGGAAAACCACATGGAACATATCATGAATGCAAGCCTTAGGTGGAAGCTTCAACTGATAGGAGACCTTGCCGATAAGGGCAACCACCTGAAACGATCCATAGAAACACGGAGCCAACTTGGAAAGAGCGCGATCGGTAATGGCCAAGGCCTACGGTGGTGAAGCCGCAACCAAACCCAATCATCGACCTCAAACTTAACGGCGCGATGTTTACCATCATACTGCTGCTTCATATAATCTTGCACCTGGATGAGACGGTCCCGAACCTCCCACAAGAAGTCATCACGGTCCATCAATTGTTTGTCAACATCAATCACGTGAGCTACGCCGGGTTGATAGGACAGCAATGCTAGAGGATCACGACGGTAGACGACTGTAACATCCTAAAAATTCGAATATGAAAATATAAAGTTTTCAATTATTTTTGCAATATATTCTAATTATTGGATTTGGATTTTATGGTGTTTTCTCGAGGTTTTTGTTAAGGTTCCCAAAATTTGAAATAAAAAGAAAATATACAATTAAAAGGAAAATTCAAATTGAGATTAAGAATCTGAAAAGATGATCCAGAAATTAGGGGAGAGAAATTGAAATAATATCTGGGGGTTTATGCAGAAAATTGTGCCAAAGTTTAACCAAAATATAGCAAGAAATAATAAAAAAAAATGAAATGGAGTTGGGCCACCGAAGCCACCCAACCCCACTCCCATCATCGGCCGAGCAGCCACTCCGGCATGTGGCGCCCGGCCGGCAGCGCGCGCGCGCGCTCTCTCGCCGGCGGGCCACGCCTCCTCTCCCCACCTCCATCTGCGCCGCGGGCTCAGCGCTTCTCCCGCTCATTCCCGGCCGGTGGCACGCGCTCGCGTCCGCGCTCTCCCTCGGTCGGCGGGCCTCCGCCGCCGGCCCTCTCTTCTTCCTCTCCTCTCTCGCCGACCGATGGGCCCGCCTGCCGCCTTCTTTCTCCCGCTCCTTTTCTCCAGCGCGGACGTGCCGGCACCACGGCGAGCTTTTGCTCCTTGTGGCGCGCATGCACGGCCTCGCCCCTGCCCGCGCCGTCCCTTCGCCTAGGTGGAAAACCTGCGACCCCCGTCGCCCTTGACTTAGCGCCACCGCGCAGCTTTCCCCGCTCGTACTTCGCCCGCTCGGTCCGGCTGCCGCTTCACGGCAAAGGGGGAGAGGAGGCGGCGGCATTGAGACAACCACCAGGCGTAGCGCGCATCGTAGCTTCACCGATGAGCGAGCGTGTCGCCTTTGCATCCCTACGCCTCGCCGCCACTCCGCCGCGACCGCCGCACGGCCGCCGCTGCCGGCCGCCGCGCGCCTATAAATGCGCGAGGGCTCCACTGGGTTCCCACGCACCTCTTCGCTCCTCATAGGTAATTATCCAATCAAGCCCCGTAGCCACCGAGCCCGTTCTTCCCAACTCCGCGAGCACACCGCCCGCCGTTCCCTAGCTCTAGCGTCCGATTCCTTCGCCACACCATCCCGAGCACCGCGAAGCAATTCCCCGCCGCGCGAAGCTTCCCATCGGCCGTACATAACCGCCGGCACCACGGACCTCCCCGAACCGCCGCCGCCGCACGACGCCAGCCGCCACCGTGCCCCCTCGGCCCCTGCAAAGCTCACCACCGGCACCCCCGAAGCTTGAGGAACGCGTCTAGCTTCTCCACTGGACCTCCCTGACTCTCCTTCGCCGCCAGCCACCGTCACCCCGACTCCGCTACCTGACCCCGCTGCAGACCAACCTTAAGGGACTTAATCGCCCTATAGAGGTAGGGGTGTAAACGGATCGGATTCGGTCGGATATTGCTTAAACCGTATCCTAACCCATATTTTTTTTTCGAATTCGGAGTCGAATACGGTAAGACCGGATACGAATACGAATTCGGAATATTCGGAGTTTCGAATACTGATGCAGTCGGGACGGATATATAACAGATTCGGCTCTGGAAGCAGATAATATAGGCGGATAACATAGGCTCGGAGTTTCATATGGCTGAACCTTTTTAGCTTATCTTCTTTTTTCTTGATGGAATATCCCATATTTTATTGGATTTGTTGAAATTTATTTGGATTTTTCTAGATTTTATTTGAAAGCCAAGAGCAAAAACTTATTTTAACTATTTTCTAAAAGCTAAAAATAGTTTATGTTATTTCCTAAGTTCTCCTAGATTTATAATATTTTTGTGCATTTTGGAATTTTTGGAGTTATTTGCATTTATTGGATTTGTGGGAATTTATTTGGATTTGCTAATGGGTGATGGGTGAAAATGATGATTTGGTGATGGGCGGATATCAGAAAAATATATCCGGTATTATCCGATAAAATTCGGATAGTATCGTATCCGTCGGATAGTCCGCTCCGAATCCGAATCAGTATCCAAAGCAACTATCCGAATCCGACTCGAATCAGATAATTATCCGATATGACTATCCGAATTCGATCCGACTCGGATTCGGCGGTCGGTCGGTCGGGAAATATCCGATCCGTTTTCACCCCTATATAGAGGTAGGCAAAGCCTCCCCGCTCACTTGGCTATCGCTAACTCGATCCCCCGTTCCTCGGCGCGGCGCTCGAGCCTCCGGCTCCGCAGCGCGCCGAGGTCGAACATTTCTTTTGTTTCCATCTGACAGGTGGACCCCACATGTCAGCCACGGTAGCCAGAGCCGAGGCTGACCGCTGGACCCCACCGGTCAGTGGAACTCTTACACCAAACCCGTACTGACATGTGGACCCCATGAACAGTATCTGGACCCACATGTCAGTGGCACAGAGAAAATAAAAGAAAAATAAATGGGAAAACCAAATAATGCCAGAGAATGACAATGGGCCCCACACGTCAGGATTTAATAATTTTTGGATTTGACCGAAACAGAGGACTTTGACCAATCATAACTTCTTCGTTTTTGCTCCAATTTGAATGAAACAAATTTCTAAATTAGTATAAATTCAAGATCTATCTAATGGAATCAGAACCATAATTTTTGGAGTTCATTTGAATTTCTGGTGATATTTTGTTGATTGGTTGCTTTCCTTTTATTTGGGTATTTCGCACGGTTAAATAGCATACGAGGCTCAGGAAGAGGAAGTTGAGGCAGCTAGCTTGGAAGCTTCCGAAGACCCAGACCAAGACCCCCGCGAGCAAGGCGAGTCAATACTTTGGTCATATTGAACCCAATATTGCAAAGTTATTTCCTTTTTAAATTAACAAAGTGCATGCTATTATTTCATGAGCTATGTTATGTCCAAATTTCAGCAAGCTAGTTATGCCCTGTTATTGCCATTGTTTATATTAATCTTCTTGCCATACTTGACGTGTGAACCTTGTCGCCCTAGCAAAAATTACGATATTAACCTTTTGAAAATAAGTCCGTAATTTATATGCCATGCTTAGTGTTGTTTAGGTAATCATGGCGCAAGAGCGCCAAGCATCACTTTTAATCTCGAGAAAATTGGTTGGGCGATCATGGTGGTAATGACTGATAAATATTGGTTATGATTATTTTATGTTTCCAAAAACCCTAACATGCTTAAATATATGGGCGGATGGTTCGGGGGTATGGTGCAGTGGTGCACGAGAGTGTGGTTTGTGGTAGAACCGCTCAGATACCACTAAGGACCGAATCTTGTCATGACCTCTCGGTAAAAGCAGTACAACCACAAGTTCGTAAAGTATGACTTGGCTTAGTAGATTTCTGGGACCCTAGAAGTCATCCTTCCGGGAGGTGGTGTGGGTTAGTGCAGCGGCGATTGGTGAGACGGCTTGAATGGGACACCGGGTAGGGTGAAGTTCTGCGTGGCGGGCTAGCGAGGGTGGGAGCCGGCTACTAGGCGTTCGAAGGAGGACATCCCGCACAACGTATGGGACCCACCGCAAGTGGGAGCGACCCATAGGGTGAAATGATGGAAGGGCGAGGTACTTTGAAAAGTCACCGTGATGATCCGCTCAACCACACGCCTAAGGAATCGTGTGGGCAACGAGTTGATTGTCTCTTGTGGTGAAAGTGTACAAACTCTGCAGAGTCTAAAACTATTCGAATAGCCGTGCCTACGGTCAAGGGCGGACATGGGAACTTAATCGGATATAGTTCTGTTTTAAAAACATTGGAAATCGAATGGAAACTTGAAGGGCGAAGGGGCGCACGGTTTGGAATTATCACAGGTGTTGTCCGATGGTACGTTAAGCGACTATAATATTTGAAAGAGGCTATATGGTGCGATTCCATGTAATGGTGGATGGAATCTGTATCATTTATATGATCAACTTACTTTATAAACAAAGGTTTTGAGTTTAAAATTGCTAGGTCTCAGGATTTTCCTATAATTGTATTCAAAAGCACTCTCCGCAAAATAAAATGAGCCCAAGCCTTCCTTTGATTAGCCAGACATGTTTAAATATTGCATTCTGTGTGTTGGCTTGCTGAGCACGGGGTCGGAGTGCTCATTCTCGCTTTTGCGATAAAATTCAGAAACAGGAGTTCAAGGACACTACGCCTACGAGGAGGCCCCTGCCAGCATCGACGGAAGCTAAGGCGATAATTAAGGCGTAGGCCTCGGTGGTTAGGCATAGATAAGTAGACTCTAGGCGTTGTGTACATTTATGTTACCAGGACCCTGGTGCATATATTGTGCACATTACCCTACTGGTCGCTTGCCTGTGGATTTGGGTTTGCTTTGCTATAATTTCCGCTGCATTTGTGTAATGAAGGCATTTGGCCAAAGCGGCCCCTTTTGTAAACATTGATCACCCGACGCGGTGTATTCCAATTTATGTAATATGATGAATGATTAAGCGATGTATGAAATGATTCAGCAATGTTACTGTGTGCACAAACTACTGATCCAGGGAATAGTGCAGTAGACACAGTAGATTCCGGATTGAAAAATCTGGGGTCCGACAGCGACCTAAAAAGGCGTCGTGTGCAGCACGGATTGATATAAGGTGTTATAGTAATACTCAGCCTAAGGGAACCAACAAAGCCACTGGTTTGGCCTGTCACCCGCAAGACAACGGAGGTGGACTGTGATGATGCGATTAGTTACGTCGAACTGACCATCTGTTTAAGGATGGAAGGCAGAGCTCAACTAAAGTTTGACACCGGACTGCTGAAATAACTCCTTCCAAAAGGTGCTAGTGAACACCGGACCTATCCCTACCCACTCCTGCCCAGACCTATCCCTGCCAGCTGGCCAAAGCACTCGATGAGCCCCTCACTGTGGACGTCGAGGCAGTGCCATGGATGCCACAAAATCTGAAAAATCCTAGGTGTTCATCTAGTTGGCCAAGGAGAGGCGAGCCTCTAAGGCATTTCCTCTAGACAACCAGGGCGCCAAGGCGACGACCTTAGCGATGACGTGAAAACCATGATCATAGTATCGTGGTAGGATCCAACCTTATAAATAGTGTTTTTAAAAAATTATAGTAGTTTGACCACTATTTTATGTGTTTCTCTTGATTAAGATATACCAATATTAAAATGGTCTGCTGGATAATAATATTATAAGATCCTACGATACGGATGATGATACTAACAAACTTACTCTTTAGCTCGCTATACAGCTCAACAATTGTTCCCCGCGAACCAGACCAGCTTGGGATCGGGATTATTTTCCTTGTCCGTGCAATTAAACCGCCAGTTTTCTTTTCCTTCGCTCTTGAACGTAGGTGGACCGTCGCTAGAGGAGGCAGCCCGCGACGCTTCCCCACTCCCCACTTCTCCTAAAGCGCCGCAAAAACGAAACCACCACTTGCCCTCGAAAGGCAATGGCGCCAGCGCGGCCTGCCTCGGCGGCCGCGGCGGCGTATGAGGGTTTGCCGGAAGTGTTGGAAGTGCGGTGCGCTGGGTGTGGCGAGACGCTGGACGTGGAGCCGGGCCTGACGGAGTTCATCTGCCCGGGCTGCGCCACGCCGCAGTCGCTCCCGCCGGAGCTCATGCCGCCGCCGCCGCCACGGCGGAAGGCGCTGCCCCTGCCCCGCGGCGCGGCCGATGTCCGGGGCGCGCGGCTGCCGTGCGGCGCCTGCGGGGTGCTCCTGAGTGTGCCCGTCGGGCTGGCGCGCTGCGCCTGCCCAATCTGTGGCGCCGAGCTCGCAGTCGACACTGCGCGGCTCCGGGACTATCTCCTGTCATCCGCCGCAGCGGAGGGCGCCGTCCCTGTGGTGCCGATCGGGAACTCCTCGGCGCCACCAATCCTCCAAGCCCGAGAGGTATGTTGTTGCCGCTGTGCTCTTGTAGATTCAGGCTTAGTTATGGAGTTGTGTTTGATTCCCCCTTTTTGATTTTTTCCACCAATTGTTAGTACAATACGTTTGAGAAAGGCGGAACTTTATTCTTAGGGTTAGATAGTATTACCAATAAATTTGGTGGTATCAACATTGAGAAGAGTGAGCTTTTCTATGTGCTAAACCTAAACCAGTTGGAACATCTCAAACCGTAAACTGGACTTGAGTGTTATGTGGCCATTTTCCATGAGTGAACCATTAGTTTAATTTATTGAAAACACTTTTCTATTTCCACCTGCACTATGTAACTAGGGCCTATCGTAACAAAACTGTTTTTCTTTTGTAGCAATTAGTAAAAAAGTTGAGCTTAGCAGCTATCTGTAAGCTGTGTGCATCAAAGGATGGTCGAAATGTGACACTAAAGCATTTTTTCTTTAAGGCCTGCCTGGTGGTTCTATTCCTGTGAATGGACGAGAGGGGGTATAAGCAAAAGCATGTGAATGGGTATTGCATTTGAGGAAAGAGTATTCTGTTGGTCTATTGTTGGTGGATTTGAGAAGTTTGTTGGAATTACAGCCTAGCTAAATGTGTAGATTGCTGGATCAGCAAAGTGATGTATTGTGAGTTTACAAAGTGTTGCTGGACAGTAAGAGATGTCTAGAAGGCTTGAAAAGGTGGGACAAATGTTGAGTATCTAGTTTGTACGTAAATCAAGAAATTGCAATCCGTGGAAGCAGGTTGAACATAACCAAGTTTTGTTTCATGATTATTAGCTTGATTTGAGCCAAGTTTTCTTAGTATGAGGAAATCCTCATTAAGTTGAAGAAAAATATTATCTTCATTGATTTGATATATGCTACATTTTTGTGTCTAATCGTGCACTTTTCGGGTGCTTCTATTGCAATGCAGGTGCAGCAAGAGCATCCTAATTTTGAAACTCGATCAGGACATATACGAGCAGAACCTAATCAGCTAAATTGTATGGAACAGGTACATACAAAGCGTCCAAATCAGCTTATTTCCGTGCAGGCAGAAGCAGATCATCCTGATTATATGATTGATGGAGAGGAGGTACATGAGGTCAATGAGGTTATCACTAGACATAATAAGCAGAGAAATGGATATTCAGTTGGCCCAGGAATTATTAGTGTAGAAAAGAGACAAGTAGAGCCTTTAAATCAGGTCAGGCATCAGGGGCAAGATCAATGTTCCAGCTACCTTTTTCGTTCAAAGCAGACACATCTAGAGCATCCAGATAGAGTTATTGAGGCAGAGCCAGATTCTATTACTTCTGCAGGTTTCAGAGAATTGGGATGCATTGCACCTGTGAAGGAGACTACCGCAACTTGTATACATTGCTCAACTGGGCGCTCCATTGCCCCCCAAACTGTAAATGTAGAGAAGAGGCAGGGACAGACTCACAATCAGATCACACAACAGGCACAAAAACAGCCTTCTTATTATGCAATTTGTCCAGAGCACGCTCAGGCAGAGCATGCAGATGGGGTGATTCATGTCCAGGAAAAGCAACGGGAGCCTGTAAATCAAGCAAACCATACAGAAGATGCATGCACTCAATTGGTCAATGGGACTACTGCTGGGGATAGCAACAGGGGGAGAGTTAGGTGCTCAGCTGGCCCCAGTGCTACAGGTGCAGAGAAGAGGCAGGTGCAGACTGCAAATGAGGCCATAAAACACGTGCGAGAACAGCAATCTGATTCAGCAATTCATATGGAACTGGAAAATCAAGTGATTCGTGTAGAAAAGGAACAGTCGGAACCTTTCAGTTGCAGAACTCACAAGAGGAAGAAGAATGGTTTGATAGCTGCTTTAAATTCAGGTCTTCAACTTAGGCGTAGCAAACGTTTGGCGAAAGGTTCACCTGCTTCCATAGACAAAGAACCTGATAAAAACAAGTTTCTTGAGCTGCAGGCTTCTCCAAATGGCCAAGTATTACCTGCAGAGCCTGCAGTTGTAGACACTGAACCAGTACACAGGGAGACTGTTGAGAGTCAAGCTGCGTCTTCAACTGACCACATGCCAGCTGCCATCACAGACAGTGAACCGACAGAAAGTGAGCCTGATGAGCAGTATGCTGCTTCTCCAGATCAGAGGTTGTCTGACTCTCCAGATATTGATAGAATCAACAACAATCTATGCCCTAGTTCATCCCCTCGGCACGAGATGCCTCAAACAAGCTCTAACAAGTTGGACAACCTTCATTCAACTACACCACCTTCTTCGCATCTCGACATGTCTGATCCTGAGCATTTTGCACGTAACTACGTTCCTCTAGAGGTTACAAAGGCCTTTGCAAAGCTGAGATCTAATTCATTATTTGAGCATACGATGTCCCAGGCAAGTTCTGGTGAGGCATGCCTGCATGATTTGACTGATTCAGAAGGAGACGATCCTTGGATGCTGACTCGTCAGAATGTTGGTAATTTGCACCTCTATTGTCCTTCGCTCTTGTTTGTGTGGCATTGTGGAGAATATTAGGTCCTGTTTGCATTGACTTCTAAAAGCTATTTTTCTGCAGTAAATGGCTTTTCTACGGTAGTTAGCTTTCAAACGAAATGCCTTTTTAAGATGGGGTTTACTAGTCAATTGTAGTATACACTACAGCGATTTCATTTATATCGGCCAAAATCGCACGCAAGTGTCTCTCTACAAACTTTTCTATAAGCTGTTACTATTCATAAGTCAAAACCAAAAGTCTATATGAACAAGCCCTTTTATAAAGATATTTTTTTTAGGGAACATAAATATTAGTAATCTTATAGCCATATGAACTCAGTAAGCTATCTAGCTCATGATTACTTAATAGCTGGCATTTTTTTTTTTACATTTCATTCATGCTGAATTCATGGCAGAATGGTGATATCCGTCCAAGTTTTAACGAACCCATCATGGCCACAGGGTTACTATCTGAGAGGAGCTTAGCACTATACAAATTATTCTTTTTCCATGCAGGCCACTGGTATCTAATTCTATGGAGGGCAAAGAGAGAAAAAAAAAGAAATTGAATTTGTCTGAAACAAATCTGTAACACTGTTCAGACGCCCCAGTTTCATTATCAAATGCTGTTTATTTGGATACCCAATTTTTAGATAATGAATATGCTACTGTCATGTTCTTCAGATAAACAATAGCAGTTACCTAGAATTAAGCTACATAACAAGGGCTGGTGTCCAATTGTGGTGCTCTTAATAGAGTAATAACTAATAACTGTACTGCTTGGTGGAAGAAAGTGACTTGCTGGACGTTGTATTTTTTTTTATGGTGAATCCATTATATTTACGGAGGATTGGAGTTCAAATTTCAAGGTGGAAGTGAAACTTTGGGCACTTGGTTCACTGGTTAACTTCTGGACTGGTGGGCCCCAAGTCAGATCACAGAATATTTAACTAATACATTTAATATGTGGATTATAGAGGCAATAGAGGAGTAATATTTATCATAGTCCTAGGGACTATGTATAATACATGCATGATTTTGGTTATTCAACATCCTGAGTTCCTGAAAAACTCATGGGTATCAAATTTGTTTATAACGTGTGATAGATATTTAAACTATTTAGGATCCATGTATGTAGGGCATCTAATTGAGTAGAGGTAATGGTTGTGTCTTTTATAGTACAATACTAATGTTACATCTAGCTAAGTATAGAGGTAATGGTTGTGTGTCTTTCATAGTACAATACTAATGTTTTCTTCATATCTTTTATACCCTTATAACACAAGTACAGCATGCCAGAATGGGTGGCTGATGAAATTTGGTTGGGTTGTTTTATTTTCCTCCCTAGAAGTGATGTACTGATGTGTTAAACTTCTGACGGGCTCCCAAAATCTTTTATTTCATCAGGACAAATTTTGTTAACTTATACTGGTCTGACATAGCCAGTTGAGTTTAAAACTGAGTGGTTCTACTAGGTTTCCACCAGTTCAACACAGGTGCTATGAGGGAGTGATCTGATGGTCTAAATCAGACTAATCTGGCCCCAGTTCACTCTTTTTTTTCTGGGCTGAACCATTGGTCTGGAGTCTGGGCATTTTATTTTATATATAATTACGATAAGAAGTTAGAGGACTCTTGGGCAATTTACTGTTTTCAAGCCAGATAGACAGATTGTGTGTGAATTCAGATAAATGAGTATTTATTCTGCTTGGATTCCTAATGTTTTTTTTGTTTCAAGTAGGTACCAAGAGAAATCAAGGACGAGGTCGTGGTGTGACACTCTGTCTCAAGGTGTGGACCTTGCCTAAGGGTGTGCGCATACCAGTTTCATTGAACACTTCGGGTGAGCCTGTTGGAGAAGAGGCAGGCACCTTGACTAACTTTCTGGGCACAATAGCAAGAGATGGAATATTGGCACCTCTGTCACATCAAGATTGGAGGCGTGTTCCAGAGAAAAACAAGGATGTACTGTGTCGTATTGTCAAGGTATGAAAAAATATGGTTGCCGCTTTCTGTGCCTGTAGTCTCTTCTTTGACACCCCTTGTTTGTTGGTGTAGCTCAAATTTGACATCGCTCCAGTTGGTGAGCTCTGGATCCTGAAGTGTCTAGGAAAAAAGTGGAAGAGTTGGAAAGCTCTCTTAAAACAAAAACATTACGATGCTCATGAGACGGAAGCGGAACGCCTTGCTGATCGAAATCCTCGTGTCCTCGAAGAACAGTGGCGATTCCTAGTTGCATATTGGAGTACTGAAAAGGCGAAGGTGGTACCGACCATTCTCTTTCATGTGCATAGCTGTGTTGTCATTTTGATGTGCAGATTGTGAGGCTTGTTGAATGATTGGTATACTTCTCTCTGATCAGGCTACAAGTGCTCGCAATAAAGCTTGTCGGGCGAAAGTAACCGCTACCCATACTGCAGGAACAAAGAGCTTTGCACGGATAATTGAGGAGGAGGTAATTTAAAGTCGCTCCTTTGCTTTCTTATCAATGATGCATTAATTGTGTTATTGTATGCAACAGAGGCAAAAACGACCTAATAAGGATGAGCCTACTCGCGCGGATGTGTTCATATTGACTCATACACCCAAAAATGGGAAGCCTATGAAGAAGGGGACAGCTGATATCATTGTGAGACATGAGAAAATAAATTCATACTAAAGGGATTTTTCTTTCTGTGGATCATGCACATAAGAGCTGATATTTCGTTTTACATGCAGTCAAGACTCCGTGAAGAATCTCATAAGCAGACAGAGGATTCAGGAAGTGACTCTACTGTGCACAATTTTGGACTGGAGTCCCGCCCGAATGGCCCACGGGGGAAGGCAGCCTTGAAGTTGAAGGCATCCTTCAAGGAAGCTATGGAGGCCAAAAGGAGGGCTGAAGATGAGGCAGCCACTCTGAGGAAGAAGATGATGAAAATGGAAGAAAGTCAGAAAAAACTGCAGGAGAATTTGGCGAATATGAAGAGTACAGTTAGTATGCCAGTTAGTGACTTTCCAGATGAGCTTATGGGCGAACCATCGTTACCTCCAGGTTTTCCACAGGTAACATTCAGCTATATTACGAATTGACACATTGCAGAAAATATCCAGCCATTATCATAACTTATGCCACTGTTTCTGATTCAGAATCCGCGTTCTTCAGCATCCATGCCAGGTCCAAAACGCACCAAGCTCTCATGAAATTTTGCAGCAATATCTTGATTACTCTGCACTATACGATCCTTCCGCCTCTTCTGGCGGACAGTTTAGATGATGGCTCTATAGGCAATGCCATCTTGATCATGGCAATGGATGCCTGAAACGAAGAAGAAAGGGGGCTTAGCTCGTTGTCCATGTGTAATGTTGGCTCCCTAAGCCTTGAGCTACCGAAGACTTGGAACATGATATGCACATTATGTCAGAACATGATTTATATGCCTTAGCAGTATATACTTGTGTATTGCATCTGCGGTTTCTTTGGTGCTAGTAAATGATTGTACATAATTGATGCTTCAATTTCCTGCAAAGATCTGGAAGTGAAGTGTTTCCTAGCCTTTTAGTGACGATCTGACGTGCGTTGCTTTTCATGTGTCGTTCGTGCTGAATTGGGAGCCTCTGACTCTTTCATCCGACTGTGACTGCGGTCGCTGCTGCTACACAAAGCGGGTCGTGCGCGCACAACTAGCCCACTCCCCGTCCCTGCTAACTTCTCGAAGACGATGGCGCCACCGCCGCTAGCCGTGGTGGCGGTGGCGGCTGAGGAGTCCGCGGAGATCTTGGAGGTGTGCTGCGCGGGGGTGCGGGGAGACGCTGGTGGTGGACCCGGGGCTGATGGACTTCGTCTGACCGGACTGCGCCACGCCACAGTCGCTCCTGCTGGAGCTCATGCCCGGCGGAGGGCGCTGCCCCTGCCTCACGGCGCCGCGGACGCGCGCGGGGCCGTGCGGGGCCTGCGGCGAGCTCCTGAGCGTGCCAGTCACGCTACACCTGCCCGCTCTGCGGTGCCGAGCTCGCCGTCGACTCCGCGCGGCTCCGGAACTACATCCTGTCCTCCGCCGCGGTGGCTGTCGTGCCGCTCGCCCCCGCATCTGTGCGACCGATCCTCGGAGCCCGGGAGGTACGTGGTTGTGGTCGTGCACTTGTAGGGTTGTAGCTTTTGATACTGCGAAGAACGAAGAAATATCAATTCAGTCGAAATTTGCTGCGTCTCTAATAGTGCGCTTCTTTTCTTTTCCTTTGATGCAGGCACGACTATGGCTCCTAATTCGGCAATTCCTCTGGAGCCAGCACGGGTAGAGCTTCCACATCGTCTTATTCATGCACAGCAAGATGAACAGGAGTACCCTGATCATATGACTGATCGAGAGGAGGTACACGCGGTTGATGAGACTGTTGCAAGCGATAGCCAGCAGAGAAATCGATTTCCACTTGGCCGTGGTATAACTATGGAGAAGAGACAAGTATTGCCTTCAAGTGCGGCCAGACGTCAGGTAAATGATCAGCATTCCAGTTGCAATATTCAGGCCAAGCGAGCTCAGCTAGCATGCCTGCATAGGATCATTCATTCAGAGGAGGTGCAGGAAGGGCCTCTCAGTCATGAAGTTTATAGAGAAGCGAGACACACTGAACTGACATATGAGACTGGTGTAAGTGTTACTGATAGCAACCGGGGAGTTGGATGCTCTGTTTGCCCCAGGACTAGAAGTGTAGAGAAGAGGCATGTCGAGACTCCTAATCAGATCATTCAACAGCTGCAGAAACAGCCTTTTCATGCGTTTCATGCAGCACGCGCTCAGGTGGGGCGTCTGGATGGGGTGATTCATGCACAGGAGGTGCAAGTGCAACCGGAGCCTGACAACCAAGCAATTCATGGAGAAGAGGCACGCATTCGGACGATCAATAAGACAATTGCAAGGGACATCAATTGGACAGCTGGATGTTCAGTTGGCCCCAACACTGTTAGTGCAGGGAAGAGAAAAGCATTGACCACGAATAAGGTCACACAGCAGACAGTGGCACAAAAACAACAATCTGATGCGACTTGTGCAGAACATGCACAGATAGAGCATTCAGTTCAGGCAATTCACGAGCCTAACATTCATACAATTCATAGAGAAGCCGTGTGCCCTCTGCCTAAGGAGACTACTGCAAGGTGCAGCAAGCGGAAAATTTCACACTTAGTTGACCCTAGGACTATTGTTAAGAAGAGACAAGAGCCACTGAACCACAGTATACAGCAGGCAGAAAGACGGACCTCTGATATTGAGTCATGCAATGCAGGTCGAATTGGAGTGTCAAAGTAAGGGTATTGGAAGGCATGGAAAACACAGAACTAGAACTGAAGTTGACTCTAACTTGACTCTGGTGGAGCGGGAACATGTGCCTTCGAATCAGCTTACTCATGTAAAACAGAAATATGTGCCCCCCAATGATGAGATTCAGGAGGAGAAGATTGAAGTCGAGGTTGGCAAGCGTATTAGCGGTCGGACTCAGAAGAAGAATAGAAAGGGCTTGATTGCTTCTTTAAATGCAGGGCTCCAGCTTAGGTGTAGTAAACGTTTGGCCAAAGATTCAGTTGCTGTTGTAGAAAATGAACCCGTAGAAAGTGACCCTGCTGAGCTGCAGGTTTCTTCTCCAAATGGCATGGTGCCAGCAATTGCTATGGATAGTGAACCAATAGAATGGGAGCCTATTCAGCAAAAGGCTGCTTCTCCAAACTGTGAAGTGTCAGCTGCCATGACAGACGCCTAATCTGTAGAAAGTGAGCACGACGAGCAATATGCTGAATATTCAGATCAAAGCATGTCTGATCCTCCAGACGTTGACAGAATCATCGCTGACCTTTGCCCTAGCACATCCTCTGTGCATGAGATGCCTCAAGAGAGGAAAGAGACAAAAGAGAGGAAAATTCACATGATGAGGATGTACCTAAAAGTGGGAAACCGATGAATGAGACAAAAGATCATATCATTAAGCCCATTACTAGATTTCACATCTAACTATAAATTCAAACAACAATTTTTTTTTGCCCTTGTCTCCTTAAAGCATACAAGAACTCACATTTCTTTCTCATTCTACAGTCACGATCTCGTGACCGAAGCGATGACCTCTGCCACGGGTGCAGAGAGAAGGGGTAGTGCACGCAATCATGAACCTGGGGCCTGCCCCAATGACCTGCAGGAAAAAGAGAAGGCGTGTTTCAGGGAAGCTGTGGAGGCTAAAAGAATGGCTGAAGATGAGGTTGCCACACTAAGGAAGAAAATGATGGTATTGTGGACGCTTTTGTTGGCAAGGTTTATACTCGCCGTAACAAGAGAGCCATGTCCACAACAAAGGGTTAAAGAGAGAGGATAAGTTGTTAGAGAGTTTTGTTGAGGATGTCATGTTTGTTAGAAAGTGGTTGAGGTTGTCAGGATGTGAGTTGGAAACAGGATAGAGTAATGAGTAGACATGAGTTGGCCTAATGGCTATATATATACATGTAATGCCTTGATGGAGGGATATCAATAGAAGAAAGAAAGAAAAGAAAGTTCTGAGTATCAAGCCATAACAGCTTTGGTATCAGAGCCAACCCCCCACCCACTCTCGTCCATCACGCCTTTTCTCTCCTCCACCGAAGTTTTTTTCACGCCGTCCGCATCAGATCGGCGGGCGGGTCCTTCGCCCAGATCGCCGCTGGCGATCGCCGCTCGTGCTCTCCCGCCATCTCCCCACCACTCCTCTCCCTTCGTTTTCGCCTTCCCTCTTCCCGTCAGCATCTTTCCCCTCTGTTCCTCCGCCGCGCGACTCCTCTTTCGTCTTCCTTGTGCGCGTGATCATGGCGTCCCCTCTCTCTGCCGCCGATTTCAAATCGGCCATGGAGAAGCTCTTCGGTGAGATCCAGTCGGTCAAAGAGGACCTCGCGACGCACAAGAACGACCAGAGCCGCCTCTGGGTCGCCGTGAATCGCCTCCAGACCACCCAGCTCGAGCTCGGCGACGTCTCCGACAAGGGCAAGGCGAAGCCCGAGTCCGAGGTGCCGTCATCGCCTCCTCCCTCCTACCAGTCCTCCCACAAGCTGCGGTTCCCGCGCTACGACGGCTCCACCGACCCCATCGTCTGGTTGCACAAGGCGGAGCAGTTCTTCCGCGCCCACCGCACGCCGGAGGAAGAGAAGGTCTGGCTCGCCTCTTTCTACATGGAGGGCTCGGCGCAGGATTGGTACTACCGCCTGGAGCAGAATCGCGGAGTACCCACCTGGCCTCAGCTCCTCGACAGGGTGCAACGCCGCTTCGGGCCGCCGGTTCGAAGCAACGCGCTCGGCGCCCTCATGAAGCTCCGCCGCACGGGATCGGTCGAAGAGTACCAGGAGCGTTTCCTTCCTCTCCTGGCGCGCTGCAGAAATGTCACCGAACAGCAGCAGATCGACATCTTCACCGCAGCTCGCGAATCCTCTTCGCACCGATGTGGAGCTCCGAGCCCGAGACCTCGACGACGCCATGGCGCTGGCACGCGCTTTCGAACGCCGCTCGAACTAGAGACGCGGCGACGAGCGGCTCGTGGTGCCTCCACGCCGTTTCGCCGCATCGCGGCGGCGGCGGCACCGGCGCCCATGACGCCTGTCGGCTGCGCCCGGTGGCGCCCCTCCCTACTCCACCGGCTCCGGTTAAAAGTGCGCCGGCCGCCGGCACCCGCTTCAAGCGCCTGACGCCACAGGAGATGGCGCAGCGCCGAGCGGATGGGCTGTGCTTCAATTGCCCGGAGA
Source organism: Dendrocalamus sinicus (assembly GCA_036346575.1). Classification (NCBI taxonomy): domain Eukaryota; kingdom Viridiplantae; phylum Streptophyta; class Magnoliopsida; order Poales; family Poaceae; genus Dendrocalamus; species Dendrocalamus sinicus. The sequence continues at coordinate 4,546,679 of CM070652.1, forward strand.
AATTCTCAAGGGAGCACATCAAGCAGTGCTCGATGAAAGGGCTCTATCTGATGGAATTGGACGACAATGCGCCTGTGGAGGGTACCGGGGAAGATGATGACGCTACCGAAGATGAAGTTGAAATCTCGCTCCATGCTCTCACCGGCATCAAGACGGGGGATACAATGCGTCTCGCTGTGTCCGTCGTCACGACACAGTTGCGCGCCCTCGTGGATTCCGGCTCCACCCATTCGTTCATATCCTCCGCCACGGCCGATCGCCTCGGCCTCACAATGGAGCCACGGCCGGGGCTTACGGTGGGCGTCGCGAACGGCGATCGCGTACCATCACCAGGTGTCTGCCAACAAGTCCCGGTTGCCATTCACAATGAACACTTCCTCATCGACCTCTACGTCCTGCCTTTGGAAGACTACGAGCTCGTGTTAGGTCGCCGATGGTCAAGACGCCGGACCAGTGCGTGGGACTTCGCGCGAAGATACCATGACCTTTTGGCGACACGATCATCCCGTCACATGGCGCGCCCGAAGCTCCATCTCCGCTGCCGCTATGTGCCATGGCCCGATTGGATCTGTTATCACTTCTGCTGGCTGAGTTCGCCGATCTGTTTGAAGCTCCTTCTGGCCTACCTCCTCAACGTCATATGGACCACCGGATCACGCTGCTCCCTGACACGGCCCCCATTGTGGTCCGGCCGTATCGCTATCCTCAGCTGCTTAAGGATGAACTCGAGCGGCAGTGTGCTGACATGCTGCAACAAGGCCTCATCCGCCCGAGCACGTCGGCGTTCTCTTCGCCGGTGCTCTTGGTCCGTAAGAAGGACACTAGTTGGCGCTTCTGCGTCGACTACCGGGCCCTCAATGCCAAGACCGTCCGCGACGTCTTCCCAATACCCGTCGTTGACGAACTACTGGATGAACTCAAGGGGGCTTCCTTCTTCACAAAGCTGGACCTCCGGAGCGGTTATCACCAGATTCGGATGCATCCAGCTGACATCGCCAAGACGGCTTTTCGTACTCACCACGGCCACTTCGAGTTCGTGGTTATGTCCTTCGGACTAACCAACGCTCCTTCGACATTCCAGGCCATGATGAATGAAGTGCTGCGACCCTTCCTTCGGCGATCGGTCCGGTATTTTTCGACGACATTCGATTCTGATTCGTCATGGTCGAGCATCTTCAAAGACGTCCGCGCCGTCTTTCAAGCACTCCGCACTCACACCTCTTCCTTAAGCGCCCAAATGCACTTTGCGAACGCCGGTGGCATACAGGCCATATCATTTCGGCGACGCGCCGCAATGGATCCATCCAAGATTGAGGCGGTGCAGAAGTGGCCGCAACCGCGCACCCTTCGCGCTCTCCGCGGTTTTCTCGGCCTCACCGGCTACTACCGGCGATTCATCCACAACTATGGGGTCATGGCGGCTCCTCTGACATCCTTGCTGAAGAAGGACGCGTTCTGCTGGTCTCCGGCGGCGACTACTGCCTTCGAGAAGCTCAAGGCTGCTCTGACCACAGGACCGGTCCTCCAGCTCCCAGATTTCTCCGCCGCCTTCGTGGTGGAATGCGACGCTCGCTCGAGCCGGGCGGTGCTCACCCAAGCGCCGCCCTATCGCCTTCTTCAGCCGAGCGGTCGCCCCCCAGCATGCCAAATTGGCTGCCTATGAGCGGGAGCTAATTGGCTTAGTCAAGGCGGTGCGGCACTGGAGACCTTACATCTGGGCACGGCCGTTCACAGTGCGCACAGACCATTTCGCCTTGAAGTTCTTGCTGGATCAGCGCCTCTCCACCATCCCGCAGCATACTTGGGTCAGCCGCCTCTTCGGGTACGACTTCACGGTGGAATTCAAGCCTGGTCGGTTGAACGCAGCGGCGGATGCTCTCTCGCGCCGTGATGAGGATGCGGTGGGCGCTGCGGTATACTCCCTCACCCGACCCGATCTCCAAATCTTCGCCGACCTTCGCCGTGAGGCCGAGCAGCTTCCGGAGCTTATCGCCAAGCGCATGGAGGTTACTCAAGGCATTGCGGGTGCATCCTGGACGGCGGTGGATGGACTTGTTCTTCATCGCGGCCGCATATTCGTGCCCGATTCGTCGGCCCTCTGGCCGGCCATTCTTGCCGCAGCCCATGGCGCAGGACATGAGGGTGTCCAGAAGACTCTGCATCGTCTCCGCGCTTCATTTTACAACTCCCATACCAACCGGCTTGTTCGCGATTTCGTCCAAAGCTGCGCCATCTGTCAGAGGAACAAAACAGAGCATCTTCATCCAGCTGGTCTTCTACAGCCGCTCCCAGTACCCACCTCGGTCTGGGCCGACATCGCTATGGATTTTGTGGAGGGCTTTCCCAAGGTCAGTGGCAAATCAGTGGTGCTTACGGTGGTAGATCGCTTCTCTAAGTACGGGCATTTCATTGCTATTGGGCACCCGTATTCCGCAACTTCTGTGGCGCGCGTCTTCTTCGACCAGATTGTCAGGCTTCACGGCATTCCCTGCTCCATAGTCAGCGACCGCGACCCAGTCTTCACCAGCACTTTCTGGAAGGAGCTCTTCGCGCTGTCCAGAGCCGAATTGCGCCTCAGCTCCGCCTTCCATCCTCAGACTGATGGACAATCGGAGGTCACCAACCGTGTGCTTGGCGTCTACCTCCGGTGCCTCGCCAGCGACCGTCCGCGCAGCTGGCTCCGTTGGCTCCCTTGGGCGGAATTCTGCTATAACTCTTCATTCCAAACAGCACTGCGGACCACTCCATTCCAGGTTGTGTATGGTCGTCCGCCTCCGACGATGATGTCCTATCAGCCGGGCTTGTCGCGAGTGGCGGCAGTCGACAAGCAGCTGGCAGAACGGGATGTCTTCTTGGCGGAAATCCGGGACCGCTTGCTGCATGCCCAGGACCATATGAAGCACTCCTATGATCAGCAACACCGTGATGTTCAGTTCGCCACCAATGATTGGGTATGGTTACGCTTGCATCACCGCTCAGCTGTGGGCATTGTGGACAAAACTGGAGGGAAGCTCGCTCCTCGCTACTATGGCCCGTATCAAGTCGTGGAGCGTGTTGGTCCTGTTGCTTACCGCCTCCGCCTTCCTCCCAGAGCCAAGCTACATGATGTCTTCCATGTGGTTTTCCTCAAACCATTCCATGGCGATCCTCCTACAGAGGTGGTGCCTCTTCCGCCGGTGGTTCACAGCCGTGCAGTTCCTACACCGGCCGAGGTCGTCCGTGCACGCCTCAACAGGGGTGTCTGGGAGCTCTTGGTTCGCTGGGTGGGTTCCCCCGATTCCGAAGCAACATGGGAGAAGCTTGAGGGATTCAAAGCGGTGCATCCGGCATTCCAGCTCGAGGACGAGCTGTTTCTCCAGGAGGGCGGAAGTATTGTGGACGCTTTTGTTGGCAAGGTTTATACTCGCCGTAACAAGAGAGCCATGTCCACAACAAAGGGTTAAAGAGAGAGGATAAGTTGTTAGAGAGTTTTGTTGAGGATGTCATGTTTGTTAGAAAGTGGTTGAGGTTGTCAGGATGTGAGTTGGAAACAGGATAGAGTAATGAGTAGACATGAGTTGGCCTAATGGCTATATATATACATGTAATGCCTTGATGGAGGGATATCAATAGAAGAAAGAAAGAAAAGAAAGTTCTGAGTATCAAGCCATAACAGATGGTGATGGAGGAAAGTCAGAAAAAGCTGCAGGAGGATCTGACGAGTATGAAGAATCAGTGAGTACCATGCAGAAGAATAGAAGATGATGTCAATTGGTGGCATACAAGATGGATTAATGGGTGAACCAACGGTACCTCCCGGTTTCCTACAGGCAATATATCCTTTTAGTATACTAATTTACCTGTGGGAGGTATGTAGCTGCTAGTGACTTGTGCCACTGTGTCTGACTCAGAATTCTTCTTATTTGTTACATGCCAGGACCGAAATGCACTGAGCTTTCATGATGTTTTGCAGCCATATGTTGATTACTCTGAGCTATACCATCCTTCTTCGTCTAGTCAACAAACTCGATGACATGGGTAATGTCATCTCAATTATGCAATGGATGAACTGTATAAAACTAAATAACAAACCAACAAATGTCGAGAGGATGTACCACTTACTTTCTTTGCCTCGTTCTATTTTGCAGATTGAACCTGTCAAGCGGATGCTTTGGTACATAATGGGAGTAGCATTCACCTTTTAGCTCACTGATCGTGCAATTGTTTCCATGGATTTTAGATGCTCAGCCTGCGGCTCCCTTCAGGGGGAAGTGATCGCACATATGATCCCCCCCCCCCCCCCTTTTTTTTTGTCAAGAGGGTAATTCATTGTTTATCCTGATATCTAGGACTGACAACTTAAATATGGCGGTTTGCCGATGCATTCCATGTGACAACGAGATGTTGCCCGGGTGCTTGTATGCTCCACTGCGTTGCATTGCATTACACACTTGCACATGGTATGCTTCAGTTGTGTGCCTCGTCAGCATTCCTCCCCTTTCTAGAGGACTGAAAAGATCAGAAACAGGGTATGGAATTTGTTTGTAGTATCTCATTTAAAGACGTAACTGTGATCGTTTTGGTTTCAGCTTTTAGCTTCCGGCTTATTTTTCACTATTTATAAATTTCGTTTTTTCTGAACTTTTGGCTTTTTGTTGAGCTTTTTTGCCGGTTCTTTTTTCCCGTATTTGTTTGTATTACACGTAATAGGCTAACATATTTTTTATATTTTTTATTTTTTTTAAATTTAATTATGCTAAATAAGTCTCTGTCAGTTACAATGTTTTTTCAGTCAGCTACAGTGTTTTTAACCATAAAGCACAAAAAAAAGCCTAAATGATCACCACCCTAAGGCTGCAAATCCGTCGAAACCGTGGCAATTTTGTATGAGTAATAGTAAAACATATTTGGACTGGTAAAGCTCCAATTCAATAATTCACAGTGAATGAAATATATAAAAAGGTGTCTCGTACAAACTTTGGAAAACACTATCGATTTGCTGAGCACATGGAAGAAGATAGCAAGGCATCGCTAACAAAATTTAATGAATGTGTGCATTTCTGTTCGTGCCAGATTACCGGTGCATCGGATGTGTTGTCGGACGCGACCGAGGTCGCTATTTAGGTCCTGCCCGTTTGGGTTTGAGTTTCTACTTTTCGGTTTATTTTTTACTATTTTTAAATTTTGTTTTTTTTTTCGGATTTTTTGAGCTTTTTTACCGGTTCTTTTTTCCCGTATTCGTTCGCATTATACGTACTGGGCTAACCCATTTTTTATTTTTAAAAATTTAAATTTAATTATGCCAAATAAACCATCATTAATTACAATATAATTTCAATCAGCAAGAGTGAAAATTCAGTTATAAAAAATAAGCTAAACCGAGCACCACCACTGCTGCTTACTTATGGCATAGCTGCAGATCAACAGTGACAACATGACATTCCCAACACAAATGTCTCTTCTTTTTGAGCCTAGATATAAAAAGTCGTAGAAAATGAAATAGAAATTCACCTTTGCAAAGTTAGACCTTATTAGTACTATATCAGTTTAGTTGTTTTCAAAAAGGAATTTGCTAAGAGTATTCGAATATTTCTTCATCTTAAGAGTCCTCAAAATTTTATCTCTCTGATTTGCATCAAGATTCATGCTCTGCCTTGGTCTCTAGCAACAACGGTGGTACTCCGTCGATTGTTCCGATAAGTTAGGTTTTGGGGTTAACTGGAACCTTGATTTAGAGGGAGAGAGGGGACAATGGACTGATGGTGGGCAGCGGAGTAGGGAGGTAGTTGTGCCATCAGTGCTGCAGGTTGGAGGAGGGCGGTGGACAGTGGCCGTTTGGGGGAGGGGGCGGTGATGAGACAAGAGTGATTAGGAGGAGGCGGCGGCGGCAGCCACCGGGGACGAGAAAGGAGTGCGACATGGGGGAGGGGGTTCTCATCGTAGAGGAGGGGGAGGAAAGGGGCCACCCGCGCAAGGGCGGTTCGCTAGAGAGGAGGAAGAAGGGAGGCAGGGCGGCAGAGAGTGAAGCCAGCGGACCTCGCACGGGCCTGGTGAAACAAGAATGAGCTAGCGACGGCTAGGTTAGGGGAGGGGAGGGGAGAGAGGAGGAGGAGAATATATATGATTTGGGAGGAGAGATGAGATCCATTATATCTAGATCCAATGGCTCAGAATCCGAATACTTTAAAAAACCTAATATTTTGCCTAAACACCCTCTTTTAAAAAACTATAACAAATTCAGATAACTGCCCCTGTATAGAAACAAAAATAAAATTCAAACATCTAAGTTTCAAAATGTCCTAGCCCCGGACTAGACTTGGCAAAATAGATTGGGCCAACCATGCCAGCTTGACGCTCAATACTGTTGACCCCATCTAGACACGGCACGATACAAAACAATAAACGAGTCGTGCTGGCCCATCCTCGACAGGCATGCCGTGTCTAGGCCAGCACCTTAGCAAGGTTGGCAGCCCCCGCTTGACGCACACAATACTCTTCTGAGGTAATGCAGTAAAACATGCAATAGCTATCTTGTGACAGTACATTAAAATTACTTATGGATGACAGTAAAATTACTTAATTAGGGTTACTGCATTTTTTCTGAACGTAGATGGATGATTTGACAGTAAAATTACATACAACTAGCAATAAAGGGTCTCCAAATTACCCGTGACTAGCAATAAAGGGCATCTTCTTTTCAGTTTCTAAAAACTGTTTTCAGCTTTTCTACAGTAATTAGTTTTCAAATGGAGTGTCTTTTCAAGACGATGTTTACGAGTTGATTGTAGTACACACTATAGTGACTCTATTTATATTGGACCAGATCGCACGTGAATTTATGTTACTCCATACTATCTCTCACAAATAACTCAAAAGCTATAAGTTATAACTAAAAGATATAAGTCAAAACTAAAAAAATAAGCTTAAAATTATCTATAATTGATAATACAATTATCTATGATAATAAAATTACTTACGAAAGTTAGACAACTATTAGATCAGTTCGATCTTTTTCTGTGCTGTCTGCTTAGATGGAAGGAAAGGTACGTGTACCGCTGTGACAATTTATTCCGACCAGCCGTATAATATCTAGTCGGGCCGCGTTCTGTCCGAATCCGTGCAGTGTCAGGTAGGCATTTGGCCAGTCTGGCCAGGACCAACCAACCCACTTCGCAGTTTCAGTCTGTCCTCTCCTCTTCACGAAACCCTCACCGCCGATGGCCGGCGGCTCCTCCCAATCCCCGGCCGCCGCGCCCGTCCAGGTGCGCTGCGCGGGTTGCCGAGGCGTCCTCGCCGTCGCCCCCGGCATGACCGAGTTCATCTGCCCCAAGTGCAACATGGCGCAGCGCCTGCCCCCGCAGCTCATGCCCAAGCCGCCCTCGTCGTCGTCCTCCCCCCTACCCAAATCCTCCGCTAGCCCCGCTCCAGTGCAGCCCTGGAGGGGGGCGCCGCAGGCGCAGGGGGTGGACCCCACGAAGATCCAGCTCCCCTGCGCGCGCTGCCAGGCCGTCCTCAACGTGCCCCACGGCCTCGCCCGCTTCCGCTGCCCGCAGTGCGGCGTGGACCTCGCCGTCGACCTCGCCAAGCTCCAGAACTTCGTCCCCTCCTCCAACAACGCCGCGCCCCCGGGCCCCACCGCGACCGCCCCGGCCTCGGGGCCCGCGCCTCCAGTTCCGATGCCTCCGCCGGTGCCGTTCCTCCCCGTGTCGCCGCCAGGCATGCCGCAGCTGGTGGCTGGCGCGATAATCCCGATGTTGCTGCCCGCCACCGAGCCGCCCGACGAGATCAATGAGGTATGTTGGTGTGTTACTTATATCAGTTCCTTGAAGGATGGGACTTGGAGAGTCAAGGGTGTGATGGGTGGGGGGTGGGGGGATGGAGTGGCATTGTGTGGCAGGGAGTTTTAGACTTAAATGATCTGTCGGAGCGAGAAATTCTGTTTTGTTGGTTTGCGTTTTTGTAATGGAGAATAGATTCATAGGGAAGGCAGTATTGGAAGAGTTTCATTGATATACTTTTGCGTGAGATTGGGCATTTTGTCTGCTTGAGGTGATCAATGAAGACAACAAATATCAAAGTCCTGCACTTCTGCTTTACTTCAGCTTGGTGTTCAATGGGTTGGGCAATAGGATTTCATCTGTGGTGATTAGCTTGGCTGATTGGTTATAATTTTTGAATTGAACGGGACACATCTGAGCGGTTCAATGAGTCAGGCTGTCAGTGTTTCTCTATGTACTTCGTCACGTTCTTGTCTACTCTTAGTTGGGTGTGTATACTATTGCACATTTGCTCATTATGTTTGCTGATTCATGTATAGCATTCTCCATTGTTCATGAAATTTGGATGCTGATAATACATGCGAAATGCTCATGACATTTCTCATAAACATGCAACTGCTCTGGTGTTTTGTCTTACTAGAGCATCATGTGTCAGTGCCTGCTTCATAGGTTGTATTATCGGGCTTGCAGCCTTGCACTTACAGGGCTTTTGTCAAGCAGGTTGCAATTGATGTTGAGCGTGAAGAAGATGAAGGTGGTACTGTTGGAGAGACTTTCACTGACTATGTAAGAATTCCATGTACTTTGATGGCCGAGTCTGCACTGTGTGGAAATGCTTTCTACTTATAGATATTACTATTATTCTATTATTCTTTTATTCAATTGCTTGATAATTTTCCATATGTGTACTTATTTCCAGAGGCCTCCCAAGCTATCTCTTGGTCTGCCTCATCCAGATCCAGTTGTAGAAACTTCGTCTTTGTCAGCTGTTCAACCTCCTGAACCTACTTACAACTTGAATATCATGGATGAGCTGGGTGATACCAAGGCATTATCTTGCTTACAAATTGAAACAGTAGTTTATGCTTGTCAGGTTAGCTATCATTCTATGATTTTTCTATAAGGTTTTTATATATCACACCTCTTGTAAATATTTATGTTGTTGTATGACAGCGGCATCTTTATCATCTCCCTACTGGTGATAGAGCAGGTTTTTTCATCGGTGATGGGGCTGGTGTTGGTAAGGGGCGAACAATTGCCGGATTAATCTGGGAAAATTGGCAACAGGGAAGGCATAAGGCAGTGTAAGACTTTTGGCAAGAATCTCATCCAATAGCTGCTCCGATTTTTTTATAGAATTTCTTACAGTTGTGTCTGTCTTCTTCATTGCTTGATTCTATCTATGTTTGTGGTTGCAATGTCCAGGTGGGTATCTGTTGGTTCTGACTTGAAGTATGACGCTCGACGAGATTTAGATGATGTGGGTGCAAAATGTGTACAAGGTATGGAGCATATGAAAATGGAATTGCATTTTTTACCTGAAGTCATGCCATCTACACTGCACCTTCAACAGTATGTGACACGAACATGATAACATGTGGACATACCAACACATCATTTATTGAGAAATCCTAGCAGGGAGTGTTGGCTGACATGTGATTGATTTTTTATGTATAATGTATTAATTGATAAATCATAGACATTTTAATGTAATAATAGATGCATCATAATGGTACATCATTATTTATTATACTGTACGCCAAAATATCTATAAAGTTAAAGCGACTGTTTTAATCTAACAATAGATGCATCATAATGATACATCATTATTTATTATACTGTACACCAAAATATCTATAAAGTTAAAGCAATAATGAATAGAAATTACAGATATTGGATGCAAGTGTGATCATATGATGCACACATATTTCACTAAAACTTTAATTAACTTAGCAGCTAGCCCAAATATGCAAAGCAAACTTTTATGTCCAGCGAGTTCAACAATGATTATCTCGTGGCATATTAACCTGAAAGGGTAAGTCCATACTGCATCCAAAACTGTGTTCTTACGTGTAGGGACCATGTTTGAAAATGTGTTGTGCTATATCAGAATGAATTTATTTTTTAAAACAAAATGGCAATTGGAGCCATATCGACGTAGCAGCAATGATTTCTTGATGTGCCGATGCATTATAGCATGTCATGTGGGACATGGGTAATCCTCATGAGGCCTACTGGTGGCATGGAAGGCCCTTCAAGTCATATCCCCTTTTAGTTGACCGTCAAACCTCCTGGTAGCATTAAGCATTTAGCTGTAGTTTGCAAGATTTAGGGCTATCGATCTTCTTTCTCCATTCTTCACTTATATTTCTCTGCATTCACATGTATCGTAGTCACCCTTTCATTCCAATCATTTTCTCAGTACCAACTATTTAACAAATCCAAGGTTGAGTATCTCAGGATACTAAATAGGATCGTTTGTGGGTTGAGCAGTATTGGATCGTAGGGTCATGATCCTACTAGATAATAAAATAGATATTCTATGCAAATTACTACATGTACTTAATGAGGTTATCTTTATATATGTTATATATTAAAAGTACTATTAAATATGTATGACTTATTACGTTATAATACTGTGTAATTGGGTATCTGACACATTGAAATGCTATGAGGGCAGAATTAAGGAAGAAATTGTAGCGTCTCACAATAATAAATAGTACATTATTTTTTTAATAACAATATTATGTGCTGGAAACAATAGGAAACATATAAACTATCTAAGCATAGGCTAAATATTTCATTTGTTCACAAATGTCGGATCGTGATCCTAAAGATCCTACAATCAGGATTGGGATGCTTTATGATCCTACCAGTGATGTGTTGGTAAGGTCTCGTAGCTACGATTTGCATGGTATAGTGACAGCATTGGATAAATGAGGATTTAGAACTTTTAAATTGGCTTGTGCCAGAATATCGATGCGATATTTAGGCAATTAAGTATTTGAATACCAAGGGCCTGAATCAGCACTGTCCTCACTGAGCATTTTTTTTGGGGAAGCCCACGAGGAATATTAGTAGCAACAGTTATTAATAGCATTTGATCCTACTTGTCACTCACTCTTTGTACCATTGGAGGGAAGTACACAACATTTACAATTATCAGAAGAATTTGTCTTCCAACTGCTAGGCATATTGATTTATCTATCCAGTATCAATTTCATGTTTATGGTTGATATCAGCAATTGATATTGGTATATTTGTTATGCAGTGCACCCTTTAAATAAGCTACCATATTCTAAGCTAGACTCAAAAGCCATTGGGATCAAGAATGGGGTAATTTTTGTAACTTATAGCAGCTTAATAGCATCGTCTGAAAGAGGCCGTTCCCGTTTGCAACAATTGGTTCAATGGTGTGGACATGAGTTTGATGGCCTCCTAGTGTTTGATGAGGTAATGAATTTGATTCAAAGAGCATAACGAAATTTCCATCTTTTTGTATAGTGTTCATTTTATAACCAGATCTGTGTACCTATGTGTGTGTTTCTGTGCTGAAATCATATTTCCTTGCAGTGCCACAAGGCCAAAAACCTGATTCCAGATGCAGGGAGCCAGCCCACTCGCACTGGTAAAGCAGTTCTTGCAATTCAGGTGTGTATATGGCTAGAGCTTTTGATTCATAATCTAACTGGAAAAGAAATATTATTGTTCTCTATATTTCCAATTTCATGAGTGTATATTGTAAAATGTCAGAAAATATGCTCAATACTAATAAAACGCTTTTGATGATGTAGAGTGCATTAATCTAATCTGAATGATGTAGTTTTGAGGGGGTATTCTGTGCATAATTTTAAGGAAATTAAGGGCAAATTATATTCAAGAAGAGAACAGTTTCCTTCTTGCTTCCATAGTTTGATGGGGTTTGTCAATTTCCAGAGTTTAATCAATAAAAGACTGTGCAATTTACCGTAATTTGTTGCTGCATGTCAAGTTATGCGTGTCGAGTTATGGAGTTTTACAGTATGAGCAAAACAATTTGATGCAACTAGTAAGTGTGCACATGCAACACATATCATGCTAAACTCTTTTATCTAGTAAGGTATTTCAGAATTAGACAACAACATTTGTTGTTCGTTGTCCTTGTGTTTTTAAGAACTTAAGTTTTACTTAATGAGCAAAGATCAAAGAGACAGAGATACACAATACTGATAGCATTAATCATCTGGCATTAGAAATTTTAATGCTATCTCTAACCTATAACCTTCAGCTCAGTCATACCATGATATTGCTTCAATGCTTGGCACATAGAATTTGGAAATATTTGATATCAATACATCATGTTTTAAAGACTATACATTTGATATATGCTTGATAAAGTGATAAACTAATATTGTGACATCACCAAACATCACAGGAAAAGTTACCTGAAGCTCGGGTTGTTTACTGCTCAGCAACTGGTGCATCAGAACCGCGAAATTTGGGCTATATGGTTCGACTTGGACTCTGGGGTGATGGAACATCATTTCAGAATTTTCCACAATTTTTAGGTCTACTGCTTTATCCTTTTTTTACTTGAATCTTTCTTCGTTTCATGTTTTTATATGTATTTGCTATCATATTTTAACTTGGATTTAAAACAACTATTGATGTGTCCATGCTGACAGCAAACATGATGATAATACTAAAACCCAGTAATGGACCCTAAATTATGGCCACGCTAGACTAAATATATAGAAATTGCATCGTTAGTATCATCTCACTTAACTGTGCAAAGGATGACTTGGCTGGACCTTGACATATTTTTTAAGGATCACTAGAAGTTTATGGAAACAAACCTTACCAGTAGAGGTGTGTGGGACTAACTTCGGTTTACTGCTGCTCCAAGTAATTCAAGCTGCACTGGTAGTTAATCTAAATTATCATTTCTGGAGTGCTGCGAATGCTGGATTTTTCAGTATATGTTTAGGACACTGAGTAGTTGTTCACGCTTTATGGAAACTTTTTCAGGTGCTCTTGAGAAAGGTGGTGTGGGTGCTCTTGAACTTGTTGCTATGGACATGAAAGCTAGGTTAGTATTTTATTCCAGACCTCAGTTGGCATGGACACGAAGAGCCCACCTGCAATGGGTACCATGTGTCAATTGTGCTGTGTAAATGGGAAACTGACATTTTCTGTTTTAAGTATTGGCTGGCACATGTTTTTTATTAGAATGATTTATTGAGCTCCGTTTTCATTAAATTTGTTGCAGGGGTATGTATGTTTGCCGTACATTAAGTTATAAGGGGGTTGATTTTGATATTGTGGAGGCTCCTCTCGAGGAAAGAATGATGGTAAAAACTGTAAAATCTTGACATGTTTTCTGCCTCGTAACTTTATTTGGGTGGCATGGTCGCTTTGCTCTTTCATTTCTCCTCCCTATCAATGTTTTTCTTCTTGTTCTCTGATTGCTTATCCGTAAAATTATTACTCCTTATACCGTTCCTATTCATTGTTTATTGTTATGATATTCATGTGGAACTTCAGCTAATCGATTTTACCTAGCCTATGTATCCATGCCTTCGCAAAAAAAAGAAGAAGAAGGAGAAGAAGAGCCTGTGTATCTATGTATAGCTCATGATAAAGTTGCACCATCTTATTGATAATGCAGAGTATGTACAGAAAGGCAGCCAAATTTTGGACTGAGCTGCGCCTTGAGCTCCTATCAGCAGGTGAATTCTTTGCAGAAGAGAAAGGCATTTCAAATCAAATATGGCGGCTATACTGGGCCAGCCATCAGGTGTTGATTCCTTACTTTTTTTTTTTGCATCCTTGACAGTTCCATGAGTGCATGTTTTTCTAACATCATATTGCCCTTCTTTCTGGCATTGTTGAAATTGGGAAGTAAATTATAAGATACCATAAGGAGTATGGTAGATAATTGCCTCACATGCTCAAATACTAGCACATGTTATTCTTGCAAAATTGATGGCCTATGTTTTGCAGCGTTTCTTCAGGCATATGTGCATGTCTGCGAAGGTACCTGCCGTTGTGAGGTTGGCTAAGGAGGCTTTGACAGAGAACAAATGTGTGGTGATTGGTCTTCAGAGCACTGGAGAGGCTCGAACGGAGGAAGCCGTCACAAAATATGTGTGTTTATATTTTCTTCTGAACATTCCAATTTTTTCGCTCTAGCATAGTTAGCTCCTTTCGAAGTAAATTGATTTTCCAAATACTTGATTACTTTAAATTTGAATCAGGGTGTTGAAATGGAAGACTTTGTTTCTGGTCCTCGGGAGCTTCTTCTTAAGCTGGTAGAAGAAAACTACCCTTTACCTCCAAAACCCGATTGTTTTCAGCAAGGTTTGTGCTAGTTGTTTCAGCGCATTAATCTTAGCCAGGTTTTACCACATCTTTAGTCCAAGCTGCATGCAAAATTTTGTGTAATGCATGAAATGTTGTTACCTAGAATATTAGTATACAGCCTAGTAGTCTTTCCTTTTCCTGCTCAGCTATATATCTTATTTTATACTCCATTGCCAGTTGCATAAACAAATTTTGGAATTCGATCCTTTCCATCTAGGAAACTGGGCTTAGCATCCTATAGAAGGGTATTTCATATTTCATCTTGCATCCTTACTGAATTCTTTTTATTTTTGCATCTTTATTTCTTAATTCTCACGGTTCTTCTAGTTGCCTGCTCCTTTATTATTTTATTTATGTAAATTCTTGTAGGTGAAGAAAAAATCACAGAGATTCAGCGTAAGCGGCATTCTGCACCAGATGTATCATTTACAGGACGAGTTAGGAAAGTAGCAAAACTGGCAGATGTGAGCGATGATGACAGTGATGATTATTCACCATGTAAGTTTATTGGGAGTTACTTTATTATAGTTTCAGCTGCCAACCACGTAGGAAGCCTTTATTTGCTTACTGCAGTTGCAGGGTGTGCCACTTTCTCTGATAGCATAGCTGTATTGAAATATTAATGTAAATCAAGTTAGATGTTATGGGCTCGATTTCGGTGGACTGAGTGGAAGAAGCGATTTCTAAACATGAACGTAGAGAATAACTGGGCTGTCGCAATCGCCCTTGTGCGTGCGGCTGGACTTAGCAACTAACCAATTGTATCCATCAGGGATGCTTAACAACTAATATATTACTATCCCTTCAGAATAGTGATTGCTAACCAAACGTATCCATCAGGGATACTTATACAACAAATATATCTCCTAACAATGATCCTAACTGGCTTCCTGAGGTGCGCGTCAGATCAAAGCCTATGCGCCACTGCTGCCGCTGGCCCGAGTTGTGCCGCGTCACTGGTATGTGCAGGCCCAGAAGGAGTCTATAACATTTCCGCCGTCCCACAAAAACAGCTCTTCCTTGAGCTGGAACGTATGGTAGCTATGACGGAACTCCTGAATGGCCAACCATGAAGCTTCAGCTGGTGGGTGATCCCGCCATTTCACCAACACCTCCCACATGCCCTTGTTCAGTCGGGCACACTGCACCTTGATGGGCGTGGGGATGACATGGCTGTGCAAGATCTCAGGCAAATGGGCTAATATGTTTTTGACCAGCCTTTTGATGTAACTTGTCCTGCTAATCTTATTCGCAGAGTGCAGTAGATTGTAACTGTTTGTTGGTACTTCTGGAAATACCTGTACTCAATGATAGTGGATACCAGGGTTCAAAAACCCGGCGGTTATCGGCCGGTAACTGCTGGTTACATGTTCTACCGGTGGGGACCGGTAACCGAAAAAACTGGCCGAATTCAAATTTTTATTTTCGAATTTTGACTGGTTTTTTTCCGGTTACCGGTTTCAAAACAGCCCAAAATTTAAATTTTGATTCTGAAGTTTGACCGGTTTTTTTGGTTACCGTTATTGGCCGCCGGGCGGGTTTTCTCCCGGTTCCGAGATTTGTATCCTTGGTGGATACAGTTGGCTATTACTTATTGGGAATATCGTGGTTACTTTTGAAAATTACTTAAAACAAACTTTTGGTAATTGCGGAAGTACCTTCATTTATGACATTGGATACACCTGTTAATGTACTTATTGGGAACAACATGGTTACTTCTGGAAATCACCAAAAATACTTATATTATAATCTATACCTTCAAAGATGTTGAGGAAATAACTTTTTATCCCCAGAAGAATTGATAGGATTTTACTCTGGATGTATTCGAGATCAAGTTATTTGAGCTGAGCAGCAAAAGAAAGCAACTAAAAACATCTTATGTTGGGGAGGAGTTATTTGGTCAGACACTCTGACCTATCACTTGAAGAACTATATATCGATGGAGCATGAACTGACCATAGCTGTAAGAATTAATTAATATCCTTGATCTGGTTGAATGCTGCAGGAACACGTAAGCATTAGTACTGAAGGTTTAAATTAATGGCTATTGCTCTGTCAGAGCAAGATCCATAAAATAGCTATGCCTAGTTATATTTGTAAAAAATATATGGCATTTTAGAATGCGTGCAGTCAAGACTCAAGACTATGATCATACAACTTTTACCTACACTTTCTTTGTCAACTTTATTTTTCTCACTCACCCCACTGCCATTTGTATGATGAGCAATGGATGGTGGAAAAAGTCTAATATGCCTAATATACATACACATATACCATTGTCGTCATACTGCTCCATTTAGATAAGAAAGATTCAGTTTTAAGACATTAAAATTTAAAAATTTATCATGCCTTACAAAATTTAAAAAAGAACAGAAAAATATGTCTTTTAGCATCGCGGTCAGCTACCACTGGTATGAGATTTATCACCTTCAATATCAGTGGTGTACTATTGTCCACTATCATGGCAATAGTTAGTGTTAGCGCCTGTTTTTTGGGGTGCAGCTTCGGTTTTAAGATCTGAAAAGGCTACGACACAATTATCTGTTAAATATACGACACAGTTATGTGTTACATATTTTTACTTTTTGCATCATGTAACAGTAATGTAGCTGGTATGCTCTGGTATATTTGCAGAAATAAAATTTAGTAACTCAAAATAAAACATCCGAAAAAAGGAAATTAATGAATGGAAGAACTAGTATCTGTGGCATGATATAACAGTGGGAAAAATTGAATGAGAAGACGAATAATGAGGTCTACAACAACTATGTTTTTTTTGGGGGGGGGGGGGGGTGCATAGAACTTGCCCTGTATGTTGGTGCTGTATGTCGTGATCACTGATCAGGTTTAGACTGTTTATTGCTTGATTTGCTTCACAAACACATGTATGCAACAATCAAGATGATTCGATGGGAAACTGGAATGAGTTCCAAAAAAAAAAAGAGACTGGATGGGACGGTCCCTGATAGGCAGAGGAAAGGAATATGAAATGTTCCATGCCATATTTAGTAATAAGAATGACAAACAGAACGCGAAAGAAGGCTCCCTTCAAAAACTTGAATATGCAATAAATGACTATCCAACGAAAGCTGAAACTTCTCTCTACAGTCCGCTACATGCTATCCACTATACTGGATACTGTGGTCTGCTATAGTGGTATAGCATGCAGCTACACATACTTGCCGAAACAGCTGCTTTAAGCAGCCACAACCAATGCTCCACTATAGCATGATATTTTAGAACATAATTATTGTTACATGCATACTTGTGATTAACCATGTGGACTTTGCTAATAATTTGTATTCTTATGATGATTGTTAATCTATTGTATAAAATGTTTCAGCTGAGTCAGATCATGAATCAACAGAATCTGATGAGGAGTTCCACATGTGTCAAATCTGCAACACAGAGGAGGTGACTTTTATTGCTTATTGTTTGGTACTTTCATGTTAAATACAGCCATACAGATCTGTATTAACGAATGTTATTCACATTTAGTCTGTGCCACATTCTTTGAACTCATTGCACTGTATACATTATTTGGAATGATGCCTTTTGCTACTTTGCTTAGTGACCTTGGCTGTGTTGGTTTTTTAGGGAACCTTGGCTGTGTTCATAATTCTTTCTTTTGTTATTTGTTTGTATCATTTAGTATTGTTTAGAAATAAAACTTTTATGGTTGAAGATGGTAATCATACCAAAAATTGATTATGACTGTAGAATGCTTACAGGAGAATATAGTATCTGTGGAAGTGCACTGCCATTTTACGTTTCTTTTGTGAAATTCTTTTTGTATAATAATATCTAAATTTTCAGGAGAAGAGTCTGTTGCTTCATTGTTCTGGTTGTTCTCGACGTGTCCACCCTAGCTGTCTGACACCACCTTGGACTGATATTTTGACCGATGACTGGTCATGCTACACATGCAAGAAGGTCGAAGGCGAGGAAAAAGAGCAAGATGCTCATGTAGCTGATTTTTCAAAGAGGTATGTATGTATTTGATGAATCAAGATTTTTATTAACTTGTGCTCATATGGCCCAGTTTATAAATACTTGTTGTTTTGTGTCTCATTGTCAGGTACGATACTGCAGTCGAGAAAAAAATGAAGATTTTGGATAAAATACGTTCCTTGGATCTCCCTAATAATCCTCTGGATGATATCATTGATCAGGTACTTTTAGCTTATACCTGCTGGGAATTATCACAATCCTGATTCATCTCTAATTTCTGAGCTTGCACTGACATTTTTATGCATAATTGTGTGACATGAAAGGGGCAGGAATATACTCAGGTTTAGGATCAATTACTACTTAAGAATATACCTGGCCCAATTAGTGGTGACCCATGTGGCCCAAATGTAGTATTTATGGGATTAATCCAACATGGAGAGTTGAAGTGTAGAGTAGTGGCATATATAATGCTTGAGGATCCAAACATAGTATTTCCGGTTACCCACGTGGGGGCTGGGCTTTACAGATTTCAGAGCTTGGGGCGTTACAAAAGTTCTCATAGGGCTAGCTAGGCGTCTGCTAACTTTAATTTGTAGGGTTATATGACATCTCTTGGTTTTTCTTTCTTGTCTTTTGGATGTCTGGTACATGATTATTGTGAGTGGGTGTCATGGTAATGCATGGCATCACATTTCAGAGCAGGAGAAAGGGAGGTTGGAGATGCCAAACCATTTGCTTACTGCTTGAGTAAGCTCCTGTGAGTTAAATCACTGTTGGAATATCTCAACTCAAGCACCCCAGCATAGAGCTCCAGTACCTACTAATTAAAATTAGAGCTTCCTTGTGGCATCCATTTTGTTGGACGATGAAATCTTATTCAATGATCTCATCGTATTGTTTTGGGCTGATTTCCACTTGTCATCTATATCCTAATGTTTTATGTTATTTTACTAGTTTATATGTTGCTCTAGAACTTGATTACTTGAAACTTGAAAGTAACGACAAGCCGAATGACTTATGTAAAAGATCTTAATTTATCTTGATCTTAGCACTAAACTATACATATATTAAGAAGTTTTCATTTTATTTGGATTTTTTGTAGCTAGGGGGCCCTGACAATGTTGCAGAAATAACTGGACGTCGTGGTTTGCTAATAAGAGCTTCAGACGGGAAAGGCGTTGTTTATCAGGCGCGAAACGCGTGAGATAGCTTACTTATGATACTGTTTTACATTTTCTGTTTCAGCTAATCCCATATATGTATATATACTGCTTGTAGGAAAGAAGTCTCAATGGAGATGATCAATATGCATGAAAAGCAGCAGTTCATGGATGGCAACAAACTAATTGCAATTATATCTGAAGCGGGATCAGCTGGTGTTTCTCTACATGCTGATAGAAGGGCAAAAAACCAGGTTTTATGTTGCTCCGTTTTGCCCATCTGTTGCAAATATGCCTGAGGATTATCTATTGGAATGTCACTCAAAACTGCTTAATTAAAACTTTGCAGAGAAGAAGAGTACACATAACACTTGAACTCCCTTGGAGTGCAGACCGTGCAATACAGCAGTTTGGGAGAACCCATCGTTCTAATCAAATTTCTGCACCACAATATAGGTCTGCTATTTATTTATATGAACGATCTCAGGCTTTCTTGTAGATCTGGCTTTTGATTTTGCACTGTTTGCTGCTGAGGTTATCATTCGCTGTCCAGTACAAATTGTGACTACAATAAAAGTTTTTTATGGTATTTTCTGCTTCTACATGAATAGTTAGTGTTATGAATATTGTGTGTATAAATATGAGACCCAAATGGCCATATATATATGAGAGTACAAGAGGATATGCCATATAGAGATAAGGCATATATGGAATAGAATACAACTCTATCTTCTTAACACCCCCCTCAATTGCAATGCATATGCAATAGCATTGCATTTGAAAAAAGGTTAACACTAAAACAAGATAAATCCGAAGTCCGAGTCTTGATGATGTCGTCGTTGCGTGCAGTTTTTGAATAAACCGTCAAATCAAGCCGAAGAAGAATAGATAGATGCATGACGGCGCAGATCGAAGCCTAAGAGGTGGCGGCGCAGTGCACAGAGAACGCGCGGCGGCCTTTGAAGCTCGGGGCGGCGGCTAGAGAAGCGGCGGCATCATAACGACTTTTACGATCTGCACGCGGCTCAGAGAGTAGAACGGCGGCTGCTGCCATGCAAAATAAAATTCCTACACTTCTATGACTGACAATAAATTTGTGAACTTGCACGACTTAAACGAACTAAAAATTAGAAACTACGGACTTGGATGGACGCAACGGAAGACTAAAAAAAAACAACTGACTTCTTAAGACCGACTAAAGCAGAGACTCAACGAATAACTGACTCAAAATATATAATCCCTGAAAATCCCCCTCCCATCTCTCTCTCTTCAAACCCCCTCCTCACTCCCCTGTCGCCTCAGACGCACCTCACTCCCCCTCTCGCTTTTCTCCATCTCCCTCCCTCCCGTCTCTCTCGGAGGCACGGGAGGCGGTGGCGCGGGCGCAGCGATGCGGGAGGCGGCGGCCTCTCGGCGGCGCGGCGACCTCGGGCGTCGGAGATCGCCGGTCGGGCGGATCCGAAGCGGAGGCGGTCGGCCTCGATCGTGGAGGCGCGCGCGTCGAGGGTCGGCGGCGATGGGAATCGCGGAGGGGGGATGGAGTCGGTGGACAGCGCAGCGAACCCGGAGGCGGCAGCGGCGGAAGAGTGGGCGCCGGGTGACCAGCAGTGCGCGCGCGCGCGGCATGATCCGGCGGAAGGCGCCGGATTCGCGCGGCGTGGCGACTTTGTATGGCTCGGGCGCAGCGCGTCCGGCGGCGCGGTGTGGGCGAGGCGTGAGCACGGCGGCCGGAGGCGGCGGCGGCGAATCCGCCGATTCGCGTCGGAGAGTAGATCCGGCGGTAAAGCTCGGATCCAGCGGATCCGCCACGGAAGCCGAGATCGCGGCGGCGATCGGATCTAGCGGCTCGAGCCGAAGGAGGGCATCGGCGGCTCCGGGAAGGGCGGAGGCGCGGTCGTCGGCGAGTCTGGAGGAACGGCGGGCGGCGGCCCCCGGGGAAGCGCGGACCGGCGACGAGGAGGCCTCCCAGCCGTGGGGAGCAACAGTCAGCGCCGAGTGGGGAGTGGCGTGGGCCAGTGGAGGCGCGGGTGGGGCTGGACGGCGCGCTGATGAACGGGGTGCAGCGGTCTGGAGGTGGCTGCCCCCAGGAGTGGAGATCGATCCTCCCGGGGGCAGCGGCGGCGGAAGACGAACTTAGACTAGGTATGGAACCTAGGCTCTGATACCATGTTATGAATATTGTGTGTATAGATATGAGACCTAAAGGGCCATATATATAGGAAAGTACAAGAGGATATGCCATATAGAGATAAGGCATATATGGAATAGAACACAACTCTATCTCCTTAACAGTTAGATCCAGACTGGAATTTTGTTTAGTTAGTAAAGGAAGCACCTGCGAAGGATAGGTAGAACAGTTATTGACTTGTCAATGTATTTTATGTAGGTGCAGGATTCCTTTTAATAATAATAACTGCCGATGGCTGTCCGCTGGAACCTGGAACAACTAATGCTTGTCAGTGCATGATATGTAGGAGCAGAGTTCTTGTATATGTTTTTGAAACCAGCTAAGGAATAGATATGAACTTGTTTTGTAGGCCATCTGTTCAAGTTTAGATCATGAAGGCATTAAAGATGGGTATGTGCTGCATTCAGGAAAAAAATTGTTAGGCAGGTTAAATGTTGAGATAATCGCGAATTTATATTGATTGTCCAGGCTCAGTTCTTGTTATGTCGATTTTTTATTTTTCACATTGTTCACATGGTCTGAAGATGGTACATTACCTGGACAGATGGGTTATATACTTAAAAACGAATTTGGAATCTCAATTGTAGGCTTCTTTTTACAAATCTCGGTGGTGAAAAGCGATTTGCATCTATTGTGGCAAAAAGACTAGAGTCTCTTGGAGCTTTAACACAAGGAGATCGCAGGTTTTTGCTGATTTCAATCAACTTTGCAATAAACATTAGCCAAAACATTTCTGAGGCTAGATTTAAACTTCTGCAGGGCTGGACCTTCTCTGAGTGCTTTTAACTTTGATAGCAATTATGGGAAAAAGGCGCTAACCATGATGTATAGGGGAATAATGGAGCAGGTTTATATATTTACAGTTAATTTTTATGATTGTTTTCCTTTTTGTGGCTTATACACCATTCTAAGAGTTGGTTTCAAGGTGACCAGGATTCTTTTCCAGTTGTTCCTCCGGGGTGTTCTGACAATCAGGCTAGCATCCAAGAATTCATTACCGAAGCAAAAGCTGCTCTAGTATCAGTTGGAATTATCAGGGATGCTGTAGTATGTAAGTTTATCTTAAAAAACTATCCTTTTTTTTTTATCACATCTAAGTTTTTGCGCTTGCATTGCTAAATGAATAACATTTGTATGTGTGCATTTCCTGAAGCTGAAGGTGCTAATATTTGTCACCTAATTTTGTCATATAAATGCCAGCGTGATATTTACTATCTTTCATCTATTTGTTTTGGCGTAATTTGTTTGAAAAATGGAAGGTTGGCCTTTTGTCCTTGTTCAGCAAGCTTGTCATATTTGTTAATCTTGCCTTGGTATTTGAGTTTGAAGTTATGCGGTATCTCTTATTTTGATGTACTCAGTCCTCACTAACATGTTTAACCATTAGAACTCATCAAGCTTGCAAAATGATTATAAATTTAAGAGTAAATTGCATTGGAGCTCCCTAACCTGTTCAATTGTCTCACTCTAACACCCTGCACTTGCATTTTAATTTCTATCTCCCTAAACTTGCTCCCGTTTGCACAAGTCCAATCAGCCTTTTACTAACAGACCTTGCTGAGTTGGTGCATGTGTCAGTCCGATGTGCATCCAAATGGGTACACACGTGCATATGTTGACTGGTCCACATGATGAGACATCAAAAATAATAAAAGGGCTGTCAATTGCCTGATTTTTTCAATGGCTTAGATTGCTCTAAGATTCGTGCAGCCCCAAACATAATTTAACCCTTTTTCCTCTCTTGAAACCAAGCATGACATTTGCACCGCCTCCACTCCCTCTTCTCCGACGAGCCTTCTTCCCCATCGGTCGCCGGCGCTAACCGCTGCGCCCGCCATCCCCTTCATCCCTGCCTCCTCTCCCAGCATCCATCGCACTTCCACTTCCTGACACCACTTGTGTAGCCACCTCCGGCCACCACGGCACCACCTCACTAGTGGTGCCGCCTCCCCCACTCACATTCCCACGTGCCACCCCCTACACATCCGCATGGCCACAACCAAGGTGAGGAGGCCATGGGGCACCAGGAGTGGCTCAGGGAGGGGCCATGCGGGAGCAGCTCAAGGAGGTGGACACGCATCGTTGTTGTTAAGGGTATTAAATGTATTTCCTATTGTACTAGGGTTTAGCCTTATGTCCCATTTGTACCCTATATATATTGTCCATTGGTCCTCTTGAATACATATACAATATTCATAACATGGTATCAGATCAAATGTTAGGGTTAGGGTTTATTGTCCCTGCTGCCTCCTAGCCTCCGTTCGTCTTCCGCATTTGTTGCCCCCGGGAGGAGTGATCTTCGCTCCTAGGGGTGGCCACTGTCGCTGATCCTGTCGTTGCTCTTCCACAGCATGAGTCGTCGCCGTCGTTCTCTTCACGGACCGTCGCCGCCGCTCGGTGCTCTTGGCCGACGGTCTCTTCCATGCTCACCGCCGGCGGCCATCTCCTCGCTGCCCTGGCCGAGGGTGGAGAGCGCTGGCCGCTGCCGCACCATTGTGTTGTCCGTCTTGTGTGCTCTCCCGCTGCACCTGCCGCCGCATCCGTCTTCATCGGCGCCTCTTGCGGATCAAGTCGCCGCCGGCCTCGCCTCTTCTGAATCCAGCCTCCTCCGCGCTGGATCCGGCTCGCCACCACCTGAAGCCATCGTCGTCATCTTCCCGCTGCCACTCACCGCATCTCCGTCGGTCGACTTCTTTGCCGCCTTCTTCTCAGCTTTGGGCGCCATTGACTGAATCTGACCACCGTCGCTGCGCCGACGTCGGATCTGGCCATCCACGGCAGGTCGCTGACGGTTCTTCATGCGGCCAGAGGCGAGGAAGACGGCCAAATCCGAACGCCATCGCCTGCGCCCTTGTCGAATCTGGCTGGCCCTGCCCGAGCCGCCGTCTTAGGTTTCGATATGCGTCGTTATACTTCTATTTATTCCTCTTTGGCTTGATTTGACAATGTTTCTCTATCCAAGAGCAGCACGCTGCGACGACATTATTAAGACCTGGATTTCGGATTTTTTCTATTTAAGTGTCAACCGTTTTCAAATGCAATGGTATTATATACGGCTTGCATTTGAGAAGGGGGGTGTTAAGGATATTAGAGGTATTTCCTATTGTACTAGGGTTTAGTCTCGTGTCCCTTTTGTACCTTATTATATATATTACCCATTAGGCCTCTTGTATACATGTACAATATTCATAGCAGTCGTCTCCGTTGTTATGATGAGCGTTTTGAAAATCAACCGCATCACGTTATG
The DNA here is from genome assembly GCA_036346575.1 of Dendrocalamus sinicus. Taxonomy (NCBI): domain Eukaryota; kingdom Viridiplantae; phylum Streptophyta; class Magnoliopsida; order Poales; family Poaceae; genus Dendrocalamus; species Dendrocalamus sinicus. Next base: position 4,571,324 of record CM070652.1, read on the forward strand.
TTCCATACCTTCCTCATTTCCCCGAGTTAATTTGATTTCTGCTAATGCAGCGCGGCGAATATGCCGTTTTTTTCCTTGCCTCCAAGTTAGTTTTGCCGCTGCCGTTCGTTGTCTGTGGTGAGCCTCTTTCAAATTGCTTTGCACACGAGCATGCCCTCATTGTCCCCCACCTTTTTACGCCCTCACTTCTCTTCCTCACCCACCATGACGCAGTTGCCACCATGATAGAACCGCCACCAGCGCTGGCACCTCCCTGCTGTTCCATATACCCCAAACCACTGCCACCATAAGCTTCGTCTCGTCATCCTCATTCTATTTTGCCCATTCTTTGGGACTCGCGGCCTGTCTCCTGCTTTGTGCGTGTGGAGCCCAAGGTCACCATCGCCTCCCTCTCTGGTCTGTCTCAACTCTCGACTAGAGGAGGAAGAAGAAGATGACATCTCTGTTTCGCCATGTCAGCGTCCACCTCAACGACTTTCGTTATCTAACAGCAGATTGGATTTGCAATGCAAACGGGAGCAAGTTTAGGGAGCCCAAAAAGTAAAATGCAGGTTCAGGGTCTTGAATGAGACAACGGCACAAGTTTAGGGAGTTCTAATGCAATTCACTCTAAATTTAAATTGCACTTGTTGAATATGATTTACAATTTGGATATGTCCTAGTCTATGTCTAGTTCAAGAAAAGAAAATATGGCTTATTAAATGATATTCTTCAGGCAATGGAAAAGATGCAGGGAAGCTTTCTGGTCGGATTGTTGATTCAGATATGCATGATGTTGCTCGTTTGCTTAACCGTCTTCTGGGCTTGGCTCCCAACATCCAGAACAGGTAGATTGTCATGCAGGATGTTTGTGTCCCTAGATAGTTGGTTGGACTATACTAACACATTCTATGTGACAGGTTGTTTGATCTTTTTACAAGTATACTTGATGTTGTCCTTCACAATGCAAGAATAGAAGGCCAGCTGGATTCTGGAATTGTTGATATCAAAGCTAAGAATGTTGAAATGAAAGAATCACCCAAAGTAATGCTTCTTTCTGATCACAATTTTCTTTTGCAGCTCCTACTCCCATTAATCATAATGCAAGTTCTCCATGCAGACCGTTCACATTGATAGTTTGTCTGGTGCTTCAACAGTACTATTTACTTTCACCATTGATCGTGGAGTTACTTGGGAGGTAAGAAGACAAATTTGAAGCCAATATTTGTTTTTCCTTGAGAACCGCTTGGACATGATTGTAGTTGTATTTAAGTGCAATCCAGGTTTGCTGTAAAACTGCAACTTTGATCATTTGTGCATGATTTCTTTCATGAACATGTGAATGTGTGAAGTCGGCCAAGGCAATGCTTGATGAAAGACAGAAAGATGGTGTTCGTTCTTCTAATGATGGATTTTATGAGTCCAGGAGGGAATGGATGGGGAGAAGACATTTCACTCTAGCTTTTGAAGGGTATGTTGTGGTTGGATGATCATGTATTTATTCTTTGGTTCTTTTTATGAGCTATATGTTAGCATTATTAAAAATTAAGCCCCTTCCATAAATGGAGTGAGAGGGAGGGAGAAAAGTTAGAACTGTAGAAATTCAACATTCAATTAGTATTGTGTGTAGGATATTCAGGAAAAAGATTGGATTGATCCTTTCTATACTCGCTGTGTTTTAGGATCCTGCAGGACAAATTAGCAAATGTGCAATTTTGGCATATACTACAGAGAAGTCAAGCCAAAAGAGAATAAAAAGGTCAATAAAAAGAAAATGAAGCCTTATTGTTTTGTTGGGAACTGTGAACTATTTTTTACTTAAAAAAAGGAAATGAGGATAAAATTTTGATTTATTTATTGGCAACTGAGGAAGGTTGAGATGAGGTTTGAATATTTATATCAAGTGACAGAAATGTACATATATGATACAGTGATTCATTTGAATATATACACAGCATGTTACTTGTTTTCCTTGTCTGTGAAAAGAAAAATAATTGATGTGATGTGAATGTGATGACCTGAGTCTTTGTTCCTATTGTCTACGAACCAGCTCGACTGTAGGAATTTACAAAATAGTTCGACCTGCTATTGGTGAAGCATTAAGGTATTTGCTGTTCATCATTATAATTTTTCTGGCATAATTTCCATATGAAAAATTTTGAACTGCATACTGCTTAATTATTACCATCTGTAGCTAGCAGACTAGCAGGTATCATATCTTATGTGAAGGATGCAATTCATATTTTTCATTACCACTCCATTTTACTTTTGCAGGGAGATGCCTTTAACTGAACTGAAAAGCAAGTACAGGAAGGTGTCATCAATAGACAAAGTTTGCAAAGGCTGGCAGGATGAATACGATGCTTCATCGAAGCAGGTAATATAAAAAAAATACTATTTCTTTGATCTACGAACACGATTTCATTGTATTTTTTTTAAGGGTTTCACCCCTGGGTGGGTGGGGATTGAACCTAGGACCTCATGCCTGTACACCCCCACACACCTGGAAATCATTCTGTCATTCACACCCAAATGCAATTTTATTTGTCCATGTAAACTGTTGGAGCACATAAACTTATGACTTAAAACACTTCAGAGAGAAGTGCAAGTGTGTAAGTGTCTTGTTATATAGTGTTGAGCTTAGAAATTCTTGTACAACTAATGGGTTTTTTTTAAAAGATATCAATAGACAGGTATTGATTTAGCAATATTGAAAGGTTTAAGCATGCTGACATGGGCACAGGGCTGGAGTGCTTGGGCATGTTTTTGTGATTTAGTTCTTTATGTGAGATTGTGAGCAACATTTTGATGGCTACCCTCCAAAGGACCATGAGTTGTTCCAGCACGCAAATCTCTAGAGGTGCTGTTTATAGGGAATAGCAATGTGTTTGTGGATACATTGTGTTTTATTCGTCTTTTAACTTCAGGATTAAGTTTGTTTTCCATACTCCACTTACAATTGCCCCCAATTTATTTTAAGGATGACCAAATGGCGGAGCTGCTTCTGTACCTTTACCCTCTTCTATGTGCATTACTTACGACGTGTATTTTTACCTCATTTCAGTGTATGCATGGGTCCAAATGCAAAGTTGGGATCTACTGTACAGTCGGAAGAAGGTTGCAAGAGGTTAACATTTTGGGCGGCCTCATACTTCCAGTTTGGAGTACAATAGAAAAAGCCCTAGCTAAACAGGTTCATTTCTGTCACTTATTCACAAGTTTTTTTTCGTGCTAATGGCATGGTTCCTCTTGTTAGCCTCAACAATGGAAACTGGATTTTGTGAAGGGTTTTGCAGTGCTAATTGCAGCTGCTCCTTGGTTCATTATAAAGGCCCAAAAGCCAAAACAGAACATAACAAACTAAAGCAAAAGAGCTTAACAGACTAAAGCAAAGAACCTCAACAAACTAAAGCAAGAAACTTTCTACCTAAAGCTAACCTGGATTGGAGCTCCATCTACCACTAATTTCAAACATAGACTACACAAGCTTATTCTTTCATTTCTCCCCCTAAGCCTTGTGTGCAACCTCCGACTTGATGTGAACCAGTCCAATTTGAGCACGCAGTTCATGGAACTTCACCCTCCCGAGAGGTTTGGTGAGGATGTCGGCGAGCTGGTCCACGGTGTTGATGTGGCTGGCCTTCACGCTCCCTTCTTCCAGACAATTTCTGATGAAATGGTACTTGATCCGGATGTGCTTGCTTCTCTCGTGGAAGACGAGGTTCTTGGCCAGCGCTAGGGCAGATTTGTTGTCCACCCTGAGCTCGATTGCCTCGGCCTCCTTGCCAAGGAGTTCACCCAACAGCCGAGCCAACCAGAGTGCTTGTGTTGCGGCAGAGGTGGCGGCAATGTATTCAGCTTCGCAGCTTGACAGCGCCACCACCCGTTGCTTGAGAGACTGCCAGCTTACGAGGCAGTTGCCGAGGAAGAACAACGTTCCGCTCGTGCTCTTGCTCGTATCGATGTCGCCGGCGAGGTCGCTGTCGCAGTAGCCGACGAGGTGTGTCGCACCGGGACGTCTCGCGTAGTACAGACCGTAATCGAAGGTGCCTGCGACGTAACGGAGAATCCGCTTGATGGCCTGCTGGTGCTCCACCGTCGGCCGCTCCATGAACCGGCTCAGGTACCCGACGGCGAATGCCAAGTCCGGTCGGGTGTGTACCAGGTAGCGCAAGCTGCCGACAATGCGCCGGTACTGCGTCACGTCGACCTCCTCGGCCTCACTGTGGCGGCTCAGCTTTAGCCGCTCTTCCATCGGAGTGTAGGCGGGATTGCACCCATCCAAGCCACCCAACTCAACGATGCGCTTGGCGTAGTGAGTTTGTCGAAGAGTGATGCCGGAGTCGTCCTGGCGCACCTCGATGCCGAGGTAGAAGCTGAGGAGGCCAAGGTCACTCATCTGGAAAGTGGCCTTCATTTGAGCCTTGAACGCCCCACTCGCTTCTTCCGTGCGGTGATCACGAGGTCGTCGGCGTGACGCCTACCGCCAGGATGGAGCGACCGCCGCCGCCGATACATTGCCGCCTCGTGAGCGCTTTGTCGAAACCCATCTCCTGAGCGTCTTCGCCCGCCTTGGCGTTCCAAGCTCGTGGTGCTTGTCGCAAGCCGTAGAGTGCCTTCCGCGATCGCAGACCTGCCCTCTTTGCCGCCAGTGATTTAAACCGGCCGCCGCGACGACACCTCCTCCTTCAAATCGCCGTTCAGGAAAGCCGACTTGACGTCCATATGATGGACGCGCCACCCCTCCTGGGCAGCCAGAGCGAGGAGGATGCGGATAGACTCAATACGAGCCACTGGCGCGAATGCGTCGTCGTAGTCGATTCCTTCCTGCTGGACGAAACCTCGGGCGACAAGCCTTGCCTTGTGCTTGACCACCTCTCCCGCCTCATTCTTGAGTTTGAACACCCACTTCAAGGTGATTGGGCGGTGGCCGGCCGGCAGATCGACGAGTTCCCATGTATGGTTGTGCTCGACGGAGTCCAACTCCTGCTGCATTGCGGCACGCCAAGCAGCATCGCTTTCGGCTTCAACAAACGAGCAGGGCTCCCCGGTGTGAGTCAGGTGTAGCTCGGCGTCGATGTTGCGCTGTACATACCCTGGCACCGCTTGATCGCCGAGTATGTCGTCGATGGTGCGGTAGCGCAGTGGGGTGTCCTCATGTGCAGCATCAATGCGGTCCTCGTCATTTTCCAGAGATGTGGCGAAAGTGGGCACACTCTGTCCACTGGAGGCTGGAGTGGCTGTCGGTGTAGCAGGTGGAGTGGCGGTGGGCGTCGGTGTGCTCGGCGTGCTTCCTCGGTCCGAGCCGCGGGCTTGGCGAGTCGTTGGCGCCTGTGGCGCCGGACCAGTGGCCGGATCTTTGCCGCGCAGGCCACCCATTCCCCCGGCTCCTCCAAGTTGCACACCTTCGATGACGAAGTCATCCAGCGTTGCCGTCGTGCCGCCGCTATTGGTCTCCTTGGTCCAGTCCCAGCCATGTCCTTCGTCGAAGACGACGTCGCGCGCCGTGCGCACACGCCAGGTTGCCGGGTCGAGGATGCGATACCCCTTGACGCCTTCCGCATAGCCGATAAAGACTACAGGTGTGCTCCGGTCATCCAGCTTGCCGACGTGGTTCAGCTCCTTGACGTACACCAGGCAGCCAAACGTGCAAAGGTGTCCGACCGCCGGCGAGCGCCCATGCCAGGCCTCGTACGGGGTCTTCCCTTCTAGGCTCTTGGTCGGCGACCGGTTGAGCAGATTAGCGGTAGTCATCACTGCCTCCCCCCAGAACGTCGCCGGCATGCACCTCTGCTTGAGCAGAGCTCGCGCGGTCGCCACCACGGTCTGATTTCGGCGTTCGACCACGCCATTCTGCTGTGGCGTGTACGGCGCGGAGTAGTGTCGCTGGATTCCTTCTTCAGCGCAATGGGCGGCAAACTCCGCTGCGGTGAACTCCCTTCCATTGTCGGTGCGCAGCACTCGGAGCTTGTGGCCGCACTCCCTCTCTGCAGCAGCTTGGACATGCTTGATGGCATCCGCGGCTCCTGCCTTCGTTGCGAGAAGGACGGACCACATGAACCGCGACGCATCATCCACCAGGAGCAGGAAGTAGCGCCGCCCTCCCGGAGTCGCCGGCGTGATGGGGCCGCACAGGTCGCCGTGGACGAGCTCGAGTTGCTTCTGCGCGCGGTACACGGCCTGACGAGGAAAGGGGCGCCACTTCTGCTTGGTCACCACACAGGTGTCACAGCTGCTCGACGTGGTCGATTCGAGGCATCCCGCGCACCATCTCCTTGCGGCCCAGCTTCCGCAGAGCCTCGAAGTGGAGGTGTCCGAAGCGCTCGTGCTAGCGCCAGGCTTCATCTTCACGACGAGCGGCGAGGCAGATGGGCCGGGCCACCTCCATGTGCAGCACGTACAGGCGGCTGTGCCTGCGGCTGACCTTGGCTAGGAGGCGCCCGCGTTGATCCCAGATCCGAAGTATCCCTCGGTCGATCTCCACCCGTGAGCCGCCCTCGTCGAGCTGGCCGAGGCTAATGATGGAGTTGCGGAGTGCCGGGATGTAGTAGACGCCATGGAGCAGCTTGTGCTCCCCAGTCTTGGCCACGAAGACGACGGATCCGACACCGCGGATCTCTACCGTAGATGCATCGCCGAACTTGACGGTGCCCCAGACGCTTCGATCCAGGTCGGCGAAATGCTCCACACGCCCGGTCATGTGGTGTGTGGCGCCGCTGTCGAGGTACCATCCTTCGAGCTTGTCGTCGCCGGAGCCGTCGCCGGAGCCGTCGCCGAGGAAAACGCGCGCATGCGGCTGGTCGATGTGAAAGAGGGCAAACGCCGGCTGAGGAGAAAAAGTGAGCGACGGCGTGGAGTGTGGGCGAAGGGGTATATAACTTTTCCCTTTATCTCCTGAGAGCTGCAACCCTAGACTTGCGTGGGCCAGGAACAGTGCGGGCTCCTCATCCTCCTCAGCTTGGGCCATATGGACCGCGCCACCGCGCTTGGGCTGCCTGCAGTCCCTGGCCCAGTGACCACGGCGACCGCAGTTGAGGCAGACGTCGTCGCGGGCCGCCTTGCGTTCCCTGCCGCCGCCTCCTTCTTTTCCACCGCAGCCGCCGCTGGATTTTTCTTTCTTGCGCGGTCGCCGACGGCAGTCCTTGGATGAGGTTGAGCCTTCCCCCTTCTTCTCCTTCTGGCGGGCGAGCCATTGCTCCTCGGTGAAGAGCAGCTTTCCCCCAAGGTGACTGGCTCGGTCGAAGGCTCTTCTTCTCGGTTGTCGACGGCCTTGAGCCTGCCCGTCACCTCCTCGATGGACAAGGTCGAGACATCCAGAAGGGTCTCAATTGAGAGGGCGATCTGGGTGTACTTCTTGGGGACGATGCGCAAGAACTTCTCCACCGCCTTCTGTTCGTCGATGTCGCCGTCGCCGTGCCGGACCAGCTGTTGCACCAGGCCGGCGAGACGGAGAGCGAAGTCGTCGACGTCCTCGCCGGGCCGGAACGCAAGCCGGTCCCAGTCTTGCCGCAGCTTCTGCAACGTGGCCTTGCGGACACGGTCAGCGCCGATTCGTGCCGCCGTGATGGAGTCCCAGGCTTCCTTCACGGTCGGCTTGTCCGCAAGCGACGACACCATCTCCGGTGGGACGGAGGCGAGAAGAGCGTCGAGCGCCAGCCGGTCATCAAGGAACTCGGCGTCGCCGTATTCAACGGCATCCCAGATCCGCCGGGCCTGCAACTTCACTTTCATCAACAGACTCTACTCGTTGTAGTTCGTCTTGGTGAGCATCGGCCATGGGGTGCCTCCGCCGGACTCCTTGATCACGCGCTGGACGACGGGCGAACTCGGTCTCCCGGAACGACCTCGACGGCGGTGCGGAGATGGTGAAGCTCTACGGTCGTGGTCCCTGGGGGGGTTCCGCGACACAGGGCGACGCTCCCGGTCTTCCTCGTCGATACGGAGGGCAGCAGCGGCAGCAGCAGCTTCTGCCGCCACCATGGCAGCCCTGGCCGCCTCTGCTGCCTGTGCCGCCGTTGCTTCGGCGGCAGTGATGCGCGCCTCGCGCGCCTCCTCTTCGGCAGCAGCCGTCGCCTGTGCAGCAGCTGCAGCAGCAGCCCGCCGTCCTGACGAGGAAGACATCTTCAAGGAAGGTAACAAGAGGCTCTGATAACAATTGTTAGCCTCAACAATGGAAACTGGATTTTGTGAAGGGTTTTGCAGTGCTAATTGCAGCTGCTCCTTGGTTCATTATAAAGGCCCAAAAGCCAAAACAGAACATAACAAACTAAAGCAAAAGAGCTTAACAGACTAAAGCAAGAAACTTTCTACCTAAAGCTAACCTGGATTGGAGCTCCATCTACCACTAATTTCAAACATAGACTACACAAGCTTATTCTTTCACCTCTATATTCAGTGGGTTTATATCATTGTGGTCTTGGCATCTTGCCTATTTATCTGTATACCTTAGGGTAAGGTAAATGACTCCTCAAGGCACCCAGAAAATAATGGTGTTCAAAGAACAAAGCTAAGCAGGCAAATAGTCTTAAGTGCAATCGTGATGACAAGAACGGTAGCAGCAGGACTACATGAGGGATTAGACAAAGTCAGATCTGGCATGTTTGAAGAAAGTGGACAAGTTTCATGTTAACCGGAATCTCCAGTACCAATAAAAACTGGTACCCTAGTCAGTGCTCAGTACCAGGAGCCATAGTTAGAAAAGAGAGGCCACAGGAAGATATCTTTCTTAATTTGACAAGTTCATCTGGGTTAGAAACAACATTAGAAAACCATGTTATGGATAACATTGGACATCTTATGCTGAATCCTCTGCCCTTGAGAACTCAACTAGGTCTTCTTGTTTATGTATATTTTATGCTTAGCTGAATAGCTGTACCATTGGAGTGGTTGCTTAATGCTCATATGCTTTGCTGCTGTAATTGAACAGGTTCGTCAAAGTCACAAGAGAACACGTGTTGTCCGTTTAGAGACAACAAGTGACAATCAGCGAATTGTTGGACTGCTCATTCCAAATGCAGCAGTGGAGTCAGTACTAACAGGTTTGTTTCTGATTTCCCATAATCCCTGTCATGGTTTTTATTGTGGTCAGTAATATAATGGGGGAGAATCAGTTAAATTGTTATCAAACCACACAGTAAAATCACTATACTGTGGCAATTGAAAAGTAAGGTACTATTATGTCATGGGATTTTGCTCGGGAAGCTGATTTTGTTTGTTGATAGCATTTTCCAGTGAGGTTCCACTTAGTATTGCGAACAGTATAATGTGTGCTTGTCCTAAACATCTGCAATAAAAGTAAAAGATAAAGGAAATGAAATGATGGTGGACAAATCAGAAGGAACAGAGAGAAGTTAAATATGCTAGCAACTTTTTCTAGAATGCCGGGAATTCAAATGTTTTTTTCCATGGCATCACAACTGTAATTTTTGTTAGATGTTGAAAGCTCTATATGGATCCTTGTCACTTCCACACTGTCATGTATCAGCTCAATTCAAACCTGTGGTTTTTTTCATGAGAATCGTAAATCTTATGCTGTTTTTTGCAGGCTTACAGTGGGTCCAGGATATTGATGATTGACATGGAAAGACTTTTTTTCTCACATTCATATTGGTGGTGTTGACCACTTTTCTGATGTTAGATGCAGCAGCTTTCAGAGGCACGGCACATTTAATTTTGTTTCTTGGGAGCCGGCAAGCTAATTTGTCTAGTTTGGTGAAGTTGTTAGCTTAGAAATTAGGCAGGTAAATACAGGCATCTTCTTTTGTATGTAAAATATGCAGTGTACCATCAGTGTTGTTTCTTCCTTGTCCTCTCTTGTTCTCCATTTGGTTTATATGTTGTATATTGTTATGTAAAGCAACTAAAAAGCTCATCTGATCTAAAAAAAGACGCACCAAACCAAGATGGTGCCATTGTGTTTCGCCCCCGGAATGGTTGCTTACGCATAACCTAACAGCACATGGAAACTTAAGATTGCCTGTATTATTTCCAGTGCATAGATGTGCAAAAATGTTACACCTCAGGACAAGACGTATCCATCACAACTGTTCCTAGATTTGTTGATGTTGAACTGATTCCGGCGATACATTTTGCTTGCTGAATACTGTACCTGGGTGGCAAGTGTTATGACTGTTGCAGGTGAACGATGACGTTTTACATTGCCCTGTTGATTGGTTGGTGGGGTAAGTATGATTGCTATGCTTTTGAGGAGTTTGTAAAGATTCCAGATGGCCCTGGCCAAAAGTTCAAAGTCAGTCGTTGTGGAGTTGTTGGTCTCTTGGACCGGGCTGATCCTAAGCATCATTATTATGACTAATTTGCAGTGATTCCTGGATGATACGATTGGCTCGAGAAAAAAAAAACTTCGATCAATATACTTTGCTAGAATCTTCTGAATTGTTCTTGTTGTGGTCTTAATTAAACGGATCACGAAATGGTCGGAAAGCAGGGTGTTAGAGTTAGTAATCTTGTTTAGTCGTGTTTAAGTCTTGTACGAGTTTGTTTCTATGCACGAGTCAGTTTTTGAGTCTGTGTCGAAGTTGTCTCTGTGTGGTAGTTGTTGTGTTGGATATAAAAAATAAAGCCATGTAACGAGAGACTAAGAGGAAGAGATTGGTGTGATCGAAAGTGAAGCGATCGATATAATTAAAATGAGAAGGAGAGAAATAAAGAAAAGTGGAGTGCTTTTGCTCTCGGGAAGTTATTGAATATCGAGTTAATGTTTTCGAGCGAAGTAGAAGACGCGGTCGTAAATGAGTTACGACCACGGGGAGCGGAAGTGTCCGTAAGAACTAAAGATGTGGTCGTGAATGAGTTACGACCACGACTATCGAGTCTTCAACGTGGTTTCACAATGTGGTCGTAATCGAGTTACAACTATAGTAATCGAGCCTACTGCGTGTTCAAAGAAGTTGGGGTCTACAGTTGGCCGTAACTCTCGTCAATTGAAGTTATGAGTACGTGGTCGGAGCAAACACGATATGGTAATAGCTATCTTTAAAGTGATCGTAAATTGACTTTGTGTGTGATCGTAACAACTATAGGGTGGTCCAAACTCAACACAGCACTCGTTCCTGGCTGAGATAACCAGAAGATACTGTTGGAAACGTGGGCAATAATTTAATTCCAAATTTTACTATGAGGCAAATACAATAAACTAGAGATGCAAAACTAGCTACTAACAGTAGGCTACTCAACATACTTCAGAATATACGCAAGAAAATTTAATATAATAACAGAGTCGAACGTGCACACGAACGACTTACTTGTTAGCCCGATGAAGAACAGAAGCCGCGCAGCTTGACGCAAAGGCAAGACGCAGATGATGCGAGCAGGAGCGAAGGTGTCGCAGCAGCGATGAGCGGTCGCGCAGATGCGCTGCCCGAAACCTTATTGCCGCCCCGTGCAGTCTTCACAGCAGAACGGTCCGAGATACCGCTCCTCTTCTTCGCGGTGCACGCGGAAGAAGAGTCGACGGTTCGACAGCGCAAAGACAACAAAGACACAAAGTTTGGAGGAAGAGAATGGAGGCAGTCAGGTTCTCACTCATACTCTGGACGTCTCCAGGCATATATATAGACAGACTAGTAACTAACATGATTAAAACAGCCATTTACCCACTGGTAACTGACACATTCAACCAGTCATTTACACTAGTAATTGCCTATCATCAAAACCCCAGTAAAGCCTCTAATTCAAACGTTTGAATCTCATTCAAACACAAGGAGAGAGAGTGGTGCAGAGTTTAGCAAAAATAAAGATGGACTGGGTCTGCCACGCGGCGCACCACGTCACGACACGGTCGCGCGTCGCAAGTCACAAGTCACGCGATTTTCACGCGAAAATACGCGAGTACGCGCGCGTGTGACTAGACAGAGCCATCCCCATACCATCTCTTTCCATATTCAAGGAGTGGAGAGGACTCCACCTTATAAATCGGTCTTCCTCACCCTGCCTTAGCAATATGGTACTAAACATGCATGCTTTGGGATTCGCGAAATGAGCCTTCCTCATTGGGCCAATTTCTAACAATCCCCCACCAATGCCAAAGCAAAAAATTAATAAGATGTCAAAGATATTGTGCTGAAGTACTGTTAATATACTAGTCTTTTAGTGAAAGTCCCGTACGGGTTGAACTTGCACCTAGAATGACAAGATCCATCTTCTCACAGCTGATGAATGGACTATGCCTTGAATTCACAGACTTTTTGTGATCGATTTCACTTGAAATCTCAACTAGTACTAGGTCGCCAATGAACCACGCCTAAACGGAGCGTTATATGGTCATGCTCCTTATCGCTCATGAGCTTTCTAGAGAATGCCCGTTCTCGTGAACTGCGACCACACAGCTTAGACTCAAGTAGGTGTATTCTTTCTAGGTATCCTGCAGCTAATACCTTTTCCTTATTTGGACAACGAGAATACATTAAGGCTTTATGCCAACCTTCCATACAATCGAAAGTACATTGTTTATTAGGACATGGGTACAATAAATATGTACTCTCTTGTTACAACATCAATTTGTTTTTCCCATTGCCTAAGTCACGGATCTCCGATCAAGAAGGTATGGGTTACCATTGTGATGTAACTTAAATGGGCCTCATTCCCATGTCCATAGACGCAATGTAAATCGCTTTCGTGCTAACCCCTTTGTAAAAGGGTGCGCGATTTTTCTCGGTATGAATATAGTTCACAGCAATTACTCCGGAGTTTCTCGGTTTTCGACAGATTTAAGCCTACGCTTCACATGTCTAGAGGACTTCATATTATCCTTTGCACTTGTGACTTTGGCCAACACTGTTTGATTATCACAAGACATCAGATTGCGGTATTGGTTTCTCAACCAATGGCAAGTCCAATAGAAGTTCTCTCACCATTCGGCCTCAATCGTGGTCAGTATCGGTGCTACTAGTTCTGCTTCCATGGTTGACATCGTCAATATGGTCTGCTTGCAAGACCTCCATGAAACTGCGCAGCACCGGCTAAAGTGAATACATAACCACTTGTAGCTTTGATCTCATCCGCATCGAGATCCAATTGAGTCACCTGTATCCTTCTAATACGAAGGGTGTCCAAGATAATGTATTCCAAAAGATGTTGTGCCTCTCAAGTAACGCAACACTCTTCCAAGTGCCTCCCGTGATCATCTCCGGGTTAGAAGTAAACCGACTTAATTTGCTCACAAAGAAATGAAATGTCAGTCTTGTGGCACCACTAAATACATTAGTGACCCAATAATTTGTGAATATCTTAATTGATCTTTTCCTAACCCCTGGTTCTTTCAAGCTTAATGCTCGCATCATAGGGTGTTGGTGAAACTTTACGATTTTCAAAACCAAACCGCTTAATATTTTCTCAAGATAATGGGATTGATTCAAAGTAATCCCATCCTTGCTTTTGATCAATTTAATATTCAGAATAACATCCGCCTCTCCCAAGTTTGTCATATCAAAACACCGAGATAAGAAAGATTTGACATCGTCAATTAAGGCGATTTGTTCCAAATATAAGTATGTCATCTACATACGGACATAAGATAACTCCTTGACCCCACCATAACGATAATACACACATTTATCACTTCATTCACAACAAAGCAATGGATATTAAAGTTTTGTCAAACTTTTTGTGCCATTGTTTTGGTGCTTGTTTTAGACCATACAAAGATTTCAATAATCTGATACTTTATTTTCTGTCTGAAATCACAAAACCATCCGGTTGATCCATATAGATTTCTTCCTCCAACTCTCCATTAAGGAAAGCTGTCTTCACGTCCATTTGATGAACATGTAGACCATAGGAAGATGCTAACGCAAGGAGCACTCGATGGTAATTAATCAGCGACGGAGAATAGGTATCAAAGAAATCTTCTCCTCTTTCTCGGGTGTAACCCTTGGCCACAAGTCTTGCCTTGTACTTCTCAATTGTTCCATCAGGCCTTAGTTTCTTTTTAAAGATCCATTTACATCCTACTGAGTTTACACCGATAGGACGATCCGTGATCTCCCAAGTCCCATTAGCCATGATAGAGTCCATCTCGCTCTGATCGCCTCTTTCCAATACTCAAGATCGGAGATGCATAAGCCTCTCAAAGAGTCTTTGGCACATCATCCACGAGGTATACAATAAAGTCGTCACCAAAGGTTTTCTCAACCTTTTGTCTCTTGCTCTGCGAGGAGCTTCTGCGACTAGATTGTTATCCTCCTCGTGGATATCACATATTGGTTCGAAATGGTGGGAAGTTCGAAGTTTGATTATTCTCATTTTCAATATTATCGGTTTGAACATTCTCTGTTTGTGAAGTACGTCATTGTTCTCATAGGAAAGATATTCTCAAAGAATGAAGCATCTCTAGACTCCATTATTGTATTAGCAATAATCTCGGGAGTTTCGATTTAACTACTAAAAATCTATAGGCCGTGCTATTTTGAGCATATCCTAGAAAAATACAATCAACTGCTTTTGGTCCAAGTTTTCTCTTTTCTCGCAATGGTATATTGACTTTTGCCAAACACCCCAAGTTCGCAGAAAATTAACATTAGGTTTTCTCCCCTTCCATCCCTCATACGGAGTAATCTCACTCTTTTTAGTGATTACTCTGTTTAGTACGAAAGTTGCTGTTAGAATAGCTTCCCCCCACCATGCCTTAGGCATATCTGCACTCTCTAACATGGCATTAACCAAGTCTATTAGTGTCCGGTTTTTCCTCTCAGCTACCCCGTTTGATTGGGGTGAATATGGTGGAGTAAATTCATGGACTATTCTATGCTCAGAACAGAATTGAGAGAATTCATGAGAGACATACTCTCCTCCACGATCAGACCTCAATCTTTTTAGTTTCTTTTCTAGTTGGTTCTCAACCTCGGCCTTATAAGTTTTAAAGTAGTTTAAAGCTTCATCCTTGGTTTTCAGCAAATACACATAGCAGTAACGTGTTGCATCATCAATAAAAGTTAGAAAGTATCTTTTGCCTCCTTTTGTCAATAATCCATTCATTTCACACAAATCTGAATGAATAAGATCTAAAGGTGCCAAGTTCTTTTCATCCTCTAATCCCTTAAAGGGTTTTCGAGGTTGCTTTGCTTGCACACATGACCGGCATTTTGATCCTTTGACAATTTCACATTTTGGAATTAAATCTAATTTGGACATTCTAGCAATACTATCAAAACCAATATGACAGAATCGAGAATGCCAAATATTTGCCTCACATTTATTTAAACCAGTTGCAACATTCAGATTATAACAAGACTCTAAAATACTTAGGCGGAACAAGCCTCCGCTCTCATAGCCTTTACCAACAAATTTTCCGAACTTAGACATTACAATTTTATTTGACTCAAAAACTAGCTTATAACCATCCCTACATAGGAGAGAACCACTAGCGAGGTTCTTTTTTATTGTAGGCGCATGTTGCACGTTCTTCAAGTGGACAATCTTTCCTGAAGTGAGCTTCAGATCCACCGTGCCAACACTAAGAACAGAAGCATGCGATCCGTTTCCCATTAGGACGGAGGAAGCCCCTGCTGCCTGATAAGAATAAAACAAGGAAATATCAGAACATACGTGAACATTAGCTCCAGTATCAACCCACCAATCAGTGGATTGACAAGCTAAAAAGACAACAGGTGAATTACCATACCCTCCTCGAAGTCGAGGCCTCGCCTATGGTCACGTTAACGCCTTCTTCTTAGGTCGTTCACCATCTCGATTTTGCGAAACGCGATCCTTCGCCATATGACCGTCCTTTTCGCACACAAAGCGGTGATGTCCTTCAAATCCTTTTTCTCGGTTTTCTTCTTAAAGCTAGTTGTCTTGTTCAGTTTGTTGGATTTGTACTTCTTAGCAATGATCTTTTCTCGATGATGTTTGCATTGTTCTCGCGGATGTGCTAGGTGCATCTTTTGCTCTTGCTTTTTCTTCCACATCGAGGGCTGCAATGAGATCCTCAACAGAAATCTCTTCCTCTTATGTTTCAAGCTAGTAGCAAAATCCCGCCAAGAGGCAGGAGTTTAGCAACAATGCCCGACCACAAACTTTGGAGGCAACACACCCAAGTGCGCAATCTCACCGACTAGTAGCCGGAGGTCATGAGTTTGTCCCACTATGGACTTAGCCTCGCCCATGCTAAAGTCGAAAAATTGCTCACATATATAGAGCCGACCGCCTCGCCTCGCATATTTGAGCTCTAGTGCATCCCACAACTCGTGGCGGACTTGTAGTCCATGTACACATCATAGAGCTGATCTGTCAGAACAGTCAAAATGCAGCCAAGTGCAGTGTTGTTCGCATTATCAAACTGCATGTACTGCTCGATCGTAAATGGATACTGTGGATGGATAACCCACCACACCCCAAAGACATGAGCCAAAACTTGACTCTAGTCTGCCATCTACGAAAGTTCTGACCAGAAAACCTCTCAGGTTTCATCGCATCAGAAGCATTGGCCATTTCTGTATTGCAACAAAATTCGCAATAAGGTTTCTGGAATGTTGGAAACGTGGGCAATAATTTAATTCCAAATTTTACTATGAGGCAAATACAATAAACTAGAGATGCAAAACTAGCTACTAACAGTAGGCTACTCAACATACTTCAGAATATACGCAAGAAAATTTAATATAATAACATAGTCGAACGTGCACACGAACGACTTACTTGTTAGCCCGATGAAGAACAGAAGCGCGCAGCTTGACGCGATGCGCAAGACGCAGATGATGCAGCGCAGAGCGAAGGTGTCGCGATGCGATGAGCGGTCGCGCAGATGCGCTGCCGAAACCTTATTGCCGCCCCGTGCGGTCTTCACAGCAAGAACGGTCCGAGATACCGCTCCTCTTCTTCGCGGTGCACGCTGGGAAGAAGAGTCGACGGTTCGACGGCGCAGAACTACAAAGACACAAAGTTTGGAGGAAGAGAATGGAGGCGATCAGTTCTCACTCATACTGACGGGCGTCTCAGCATATATATAGACAGACTAGTAATCGACATGATTAAAACGACCATTTACCCACCGGTAATCGACACATTCAACGATCATTTACACTAGTAATCGCCTATCATCAAAACCCCAAGAAAGCCTCTAATTCAAACGTTTGAATCTCATTCAAACACAAGGAGAGAGAGTGGTGCGAGTTTAGCAAAAATAAAGATGGACTGGTCGCCACGCGGCGCACCACGCCACGACACGGCCGCGCGCCGCAAGTCACAAGTCACGCGATTTTCACGCGAAAACGCGAGACGTACGCGCGTGTGACTAGACAGAGCCATCCCCATACCATCTCTTTCCATATTCAAGGAGTGGAGAGGACTCCACCTTATAAATCGGTCTTCCTCACCCTGCCTTAGCAATATGGTACTAAACATGCATGCTTTGGGATTCGCGAAATGAGCCTTCCTCATTGGGCCAATTTCTAACAATCCCCCACCAATGCCCAAGCAAAAAATTAATAAGATGTCAAAGATATTGTCTTTCAAATCTTGTTAATATACTAGTCTTTTAGTGAAAGTCCCGTACGGGTTGAACTTGCACCTAGAATGACAAGATTCATCTTCTCACAGCTGATGAATGGACTATGCCTTGAATTCACAGCTTTTTGTGATCAGATTTCACTTGCCGTCACAACCTAAGATGTGCTACATCTGTTCGCTGGCAAGTCACCTGGTTTCTTGATTCTGAGCGGTTATGCGCCTATGACCTTAATTAAGCTAAGCTAGTACCGTTTGGTAATCCATACGTGAGATTCCTCAGGTGACGTGTCAGGCGACGACCTTGAATGTTGGCCACTGGCTAGTTCCACTCCCGAACAATCATAGAACGCACTCACCTACTCGCTTCTATCTGATCCGAACACGCATCCATGGTGGCGACGACCTTACTGGGTCAATGGTCTGTCCGTCGATCTCGAGCACCTGTCGCCGATACGCACCGGGGTTGTTCGGCGATGCCCACATTCTGGGTGTTTTGTTCGTTTCCAGTGTTTGGTTTTACTTTTAGCCCCCGAGGCTAAGCTTATCCGTGATCATGGTCTTTGGGCTTGTTTTGCAATACGAAGTATTTCATCCCATGGAGAGAGTTACGGCCTATTTTTATTGACCTTGCTGACCACCACACCGGTATAAAAGTTGAGTTTTTTTGGGTTTGTGATTTATGTTTTCTCAGAATAAATAAAGAAATAATTCCACCTTATCAACTATTTGATATTTAATCAAATGTTTATAATAGATTTAAAAATTATCAGATATAATTATAAATTATTAGTCGTGGCCGAAAAGAAAACGTGTGAACATGCGCGCATGGAGCAGGTGCGACCTTTCCTCTCCTCCACAGTGGAGAGGATCCGGGCCCGTGAGGCCGCGCGTGACGGCTGACAGGTCAGCCTACGGGGCACACGGGCCGCTTCGCTTCACACGCCTGCGGAGGAGCCAGCGACCCGTGCGACCGCGCGCGCACGTGTCCCCTGTCCTGTCTTGCCACGCCCCTGGTGATCCTAGTGGCGGGCCAGCCCCGGCGGTGGCCGACCAGGCTGGCAGCGCCGGCCGGCTACTGGCCTCTGACCGGCAGGCTACCATCCACCGCAGGTTGGCCCAGAGGGCGGTACCTGACGAACGATCCGCCTCTGCCCAGGTCAACCGGCCACGGGGCCAACCGCTCGGAACCCGTTTTGCCACGCGTACCAAGGGCTCCCTAGGCAACCGGCATACTGCTCCTTCCTCTCCCGACGAAAAAGGCAACAGCTATACATACAGGGTCATGCCTTGTACCCACGGATGTGACACCTGCAGAAGAAAAGAAAAGCGTATTGGTAGTTGCCATACAGTGTCACGAGTACGCTTGAAGTAAAAAAGAAATAACCTGTTGTTTTGTTGGGTTTGTTAGAAAAAGATGTAGCTTAAAGCGAAAAGAAATGCTTTCATCTCGAATTTGTTGGGAGAAAAAATATGACTTGTTCACGCCTATTTTGTTCTTTTGGAGAGAGAGTCTAACACGGTTTTTTTATAGTTATAGACAACCGTTTTAAATTGTTAATAGAGGCAATAGGCTTTAATTATGTAGTTCATCCTATTAAGGGCGTCTCCAACAGCTGGCTATTTAGTTAGCTAGATCTGATGTGGCAAGAAAAAAGTAGGAGAGAGAGTAGTCACTAACGACGAGCAAATAGCTGATCTATTTCACGTAGTCCAAGAACATGAGAGAGGAGCATGTGGGTCCAACAGTATAAAATAGTCTTTGCTTTTGTCTCTCACCTCCACGTCAGCTGACTATATAGCTAGTACTAGCTATTACCATTGCGGACGCCCTTAATACAACATACCTGGTGCCGTGTGGTATGTTTGAAGTTAAAAAGAAATTGTTGTCTTGTTGAATTTGTTAGATAAAGGTGTAGCTTAAAGCGAAGAGAAAATAGTCTCTTATTGAAATTGTGAGAGAAAAGTATGACTTGTTCAAGTCTCCTTTGTTCTTTTTGAGAGAGTCAATCGTAGTTATCTTGCAGCAGCCTTTTGGATTGGTTTTTTTGAAGCAACCTAACACAGCTAAGGGAAAGACACATGGAAGTCATGCTGAGCTTCTCAATTTGGTTAAAACAAGACAAAAAAAATGCAGCTGTGTGCACCTAGCGTTATTCACGATGGGGCGGGCGAAGCTTCGTGGAAGCTTCCCAGCACTGAAAAAGAAAGAGAAAACTAAAACGAAATGAAAAATAAAAGCTAACAAGCCAATCCAGGATTTTGCAAAATGGCAGTTTGTACTTTTTAATCCTTGTCAAATTGCCTATCTTACTGTTTTCATTTAAAATAACTGCTCTTTTGTATGAATTAAACATTGGAATCTTCGTTTCCGAAATCCGAAGGATAAGATGCTCGACCACCTTAAATAAAAAAAATATATAACGCATGAAAGTATTATTTAGAGAATGTGCACGAAATCTTACCATTTAGGTGTTTCTTCAAGTAATTAGGTTATTGACGTTAGACCCAGGTAACAGTGAGCTTTAGGAGACCATTTGTCGATGACCCGTAGGGTGTAGAGTACGTGCGTATTTTTCGTGTTAAAAAAACAAACATGTACGATACATACAAATGAACAACGTACGGAACAAGTATGAGATCCCGTCGTTACATTGCTAACGCCAAACCCGACCAATAGTAGACTTTCAGCGAACTATTTATCGCTGATCCATAAAGAGAGTACAGACATGTTTTCCCCGTCGAATAAAAACAAATAGGTGTGAATTAGTTAAATACGTATACAACACGTATCGAATCAAATCCTACCATTAGGTCCTGTTTGGCACAGCTTCACCAACAACTTTATGAGCTGTTGTGAGCTGTTTTTTGCCAAACACCCATTTTGCAAATAGCTTCACCCATGAAGCTTCTTTTTTTGTGCTCTCACAAAGGAATAGGGAGAGGTGAAGTTGAAAAAAGTAGGTTTTCATAGTTCTCTCCCTCAGGCCTATATTCCTAGGAAGTGAATGCCCCTCTAGTTCACAAATATTTATACGCATTTGCCACTCAGCGTACGCACCGCAGAGTTCACAAAAATCCCGTGCATGAAGCCATGCATGAAGCTATTATTTTATTATTTTAATTTTTTAATTCAAATATTCATTATTATTTTTTAATTTTAAATATATATTATTTTATTTTATTTTAATTTTTATTCACAAATCCTGTTCACAAATATTATTTTATTATTTTAATTTTTTAATTCATATTCATTCAAATATATTATTTTTTAATTCATATGATCATATACAAATATACAACTCCAAATGTTAGAACAAGTCAGGTAGACAGGGGCATCTTGGACAATTGACCTCTCTCAGCCATGCATGAAGCTGTTGGTGAAGCTGTTTTGCCAAACAATTTTCTAAAACACTGCCAATAGCGAATTGTTAGGGGACCATTTGTCGATATCTCACAGGGAGAGTACGTGGATGGTTTTATACATATTACGTATTTTTCGTGCAAACACTTCAGCTAAACTAATGGCAATTAGCTCATTCATTTTTTCTTTTTTAAAGAATACACAGACATGAAACCCGATTCTGTGTACATGTGCAGTCGTACGTATGCTGGTCCTGCGTTTGCAAGTTGCATTTGCATAGCCAGGAGTAGGGGCGGTAGGGTGGGAAATAAATATTATTCGGTTATCATATTTGAAAAGCTATGAATACGGTAATATTTTTTCGTCTGATTAACAAATTCTCTCTCTCCTATTTATATTCGTATTTGAATCTGCATACAAAATATAGATACAAATATGGTATGTACTTTTTACCATCCAAAAATGTTATTTTATCTAAACTATTATACACACACTAATCAATGGCTACGTGTAGAATAAACGCGTGTCTCTAACCGACCAAACTAGCCAACAGCTCCACCATCTCACCCTATGGACAGTTACTAGTGTTTATTAATTATAGTAAAGTTACTATCGTATGTACATTAAGTTATCATCTGTAATTCATGAAGTTATTTATAGTTATCATCCGTAATTTATGAAATTACTGCCGTGTGTGAATGAAGTTAATGTCAATATGCATGCATTGAAAGAAGAGAGAAACATGCATGTCAATAGCAAATAACTCATACGGAAAGATATTACCGTGTGCGAGTGAAGTTACTGCTAAACACATATAGAGTTATTATCCATTGTAACACTATAAAACTAGCAGTAACTCTATATGTATTTGACAGTAACTTCACTCGTACACAATAGTAATTTTATATAACACGAATTTCGCAATGTCAAAACATATTCAACATGAATTTTATTTCGTTAAGCTCGTAATTTCAAACACAATGGTGCAAACGGATCGCAGATTATACTTTTGGTGAAAGAGTTATTGTATTTTTTTAGCTTGTAAACAAGATAAAAATCACAAATCATATGCATTTATTCTCTTCTCTCTCATGTTGCATGCATGTATGCAAGTCAAGTTACTATACCTTGAACATAAAGTTATCATCGATAATTCATCAAGTTACTATCTCCGAAATATAAAGTTACCATCAAATATAAACCACACTAGGATGCTCGTGCCCCAGCCAGCAACCCACGCGTATGTGTATGTGTGTATATAGTACAAATGTAGTACAGATACTATCAGTGGCATAGCCAGTCGTGGACCAGGCCTTGGGTCCAATCCACTGGATTTTTGATGTTGCTATAGTATTATATAGTAAAATTTTTTTGATCTAGACCTCGGGCTATTACCCCCATAACCTGAGAACTAACTCCGCCTCTGGAGACTATTCAAATTCATACTCCACCCCTTTTCACCCGAAGACGCGAGGGGAGGACTCGGCTGCGCTTTGTTCGGTTCCGCCGATATTGGGCCCTCCTCCTCCCGCAGTGGGACCCACTTCCCGCGGCTCCTCCGCAATCATCAAGCGAAACAGCAACGCCCCCGCTCCCCCTCACGCCACACCACAAGTGTCCGGCCTCAGAATCGGATCAAAAGAAGCAACCCGAGAGAGCCTCACGCACACGACCACGGCCCGTCTCGTCTTCGCGAGCAAGTTTTTTTCCTCCCTCCCTCCCTCCCTCTCGCACATCGCCTTGTGGCCGCCTGTGGGTCTGTGGGGTGATCGGGCGCAGCGCGCGCGGGGGTGTTTCCTTGACATGGTCGGGCGGATGGAGGGGCAGACGGCGTCCTGCTCCCCCTCCGCCGCGGCGGCCTCGTCCTCGGCCTGCGGCGGCAAGAAGCGGCCTGACATACTAAACATGATCCGGGTATGCCCGCGTGCTTGCTTTCTTGGCTGTGTGACAAAAGTTTCTCCCTTTGTGCTTGCTCTGTTGCTGTTTTGATGTGTTGGTGTCTGATTGAATACCGCGATGTTCGGTTGGTAGGAGCATGTGTAAATACGTGTTTAGATAAAAAAAAATTCCTCCAAAATTACTATCAAAATCATTCATAAATCCCAACGGTCCTTAAGTACGATGCAGAGGAGAGTTCGAGTGACTTAAGATTTTTTTTTTTTTGGCTACCACTATAGGAAGTTAACTTAATTGGCTAAAGCTAGAGGTGGAACTTGTAACTTGAAGCCACAGGATTTCAAAGTTTGGGGTTGCAACTTCCAAGCAAAGTCCGACTTGTGCAACTTCGCTTCTTTTTTGACTTGGTACGCATGCGGCATGTCATGCCAGCCGTAAGCAACTTGTACTTTTTGGAGCTTTGCTCTGCGTCTACTAGTAGCATCTTGTTGTACAAAACCAGTTCATGCAAATCGTGAGCTCCAATATGTATTTACCAGGAATGGTAGTGGTTCCCTTAAAGCAAATCAATTACTGAAATTTTGCTATATTTGTCTATTACGTGCCATTTTTTTTAAAAAAAAAACCGTCTTCGTCTTCTTGCATCGGAAATAGTTGCCCCTGATACAGTCATACAGATATGTGCAGTTAACCACACCTTGAGCTCTGTCTATGTGGGTGTAGTTAAATTCTGAGTATGTGATTATATTGTGGTAAATGACGTGCGAGTGTCAGTGACTTGCATTAATCGACACTTGTATCCACATGCTTACGAGCCTTACGAGTTTAGACCTGGACCACCCATAAAGTAGCACTAGCTCCTGAAATGTTGCAGATATCGAACCAAAGTAGGGAAGATTGTCGTCATGATCCTCAGGCTTTGGCCATGTGCGTTGTCTACTAGGTTTTGGAGATACTTTTTTTTACTACTTGTCTCTCACCTGTGGAGTCCAATATTACTTGTACACTGTGATTTCTTTGGGTCCTCCACTTGGACCTTACATAGCTGTTCTTTTGCTAGCTTTGTACAACTGTGCCGGTAGTCAAGTTATTTGATCAAGTAATGTTTTGATTTGTTTGTAGGAAGGCTTAGTACTCTATTTTGTGATTTTTTTATTTCAAATTTCTATCAGCTCATGTTTCAATTTGTTCAAAGCATTTTGACAGAATAAGTTCTAAGTTTTGAACTTAAAAAATGGCGAATATGTTAGATTGCAATTCTCGGCAATTGCTATTTATAGTTCTGATTGTTGAGCATGGAGCTTTCTTGTGCCTGTGAGCATTCTATTTTGATTTTGAGTCAAGGACGAGATCCTTTTTTATATATTTTTTTAACTGGTTTGGGATCTGTGACATTTGTCTATTTGGAGCCAAAAATGTTACTTGCCCATGTCTTGTTAAGACCATTTCAGGCTGATACTGTTCTTTCACTAAAACATGTTTCCTAATATTACTTTAAAAAATAGGTTCTTCTGGTTTTTACTGGAAACTGGTCAATTTTCAACTGAGTTTTGGCCAGATTAAACTTTGGGATTAGTATAAGTCCTATCAATCTGGAACTGGCAAGAAACCAACATTTTCACCCTCCAAGAGCCAGGTTTAAAACAGTTTACATAATTTTAGTTAGGAGCTGAAACAGGAGAGAGATGCTGTTTGTGTTACCTTTCTTTCCTTCAGCACTTCAGTTCATTTCTCTCTGTGTGTGTAGATATGGTGGTTAATCAAGTTTGAACCTTGTTCTTCAAAAAGCTATGATTTGGCCTACATTTTCAAAAGTAATGAAAAGAAGGAAAAGGGCTTTGCACAAGACTAGTTTAGATTTTGTTCCCTTTATCTTTAGTAGTCTGCTTTGTTGATTCAAGAATATTCTGCTAGTAGCTTCAGGTTTTACGTCAACAATAGCCTTTGTCCTTCAACAGAAAAACTATAACACAGTACACGACACATTTGCTAGGTTTATGTGAGATATTATGACCTGCTATGCTGCTGCCAGTGCAACCTTGTCCGTATAGTAAAATAGTGATTTCTGTGAGCTTTGTGTGACTTTTGCATGTTGTTTTATGTTATCATTTTCATGGGATTCCCCCTTATATCTCCTTTTGTTGGTCCTGTTTTTGGCTAGTCCTCAATTATTGTTAATGTTTAGTAGATTGAACATACTGACATTGTATTTGGTTTTTCTGATTTCTGCATGGCTGTAAAGAGTGCAGCATGCCTTAATTCATCATCAACTGATACTGGCAAGGGGCGGAGTAAACTCTCAAGCAACAAAGTGACTCATGGATTCCACTTGGTGGAAGGGAAATCTGGCCATGACATGGAGGACTACCATGTAGCAGAGTATAAGCATGAAAAGAACCATGAGCTTGGTCTCTTTGCCATTTTTGATGGCCATTTGGGAGATAGGGTGCCAAGTTACTTGAAAGCTAAACTTTTTAGCAACATACTGAAAGAAGTAAGCTTTACAATTTGGCTTTCTATTCTATGCCAGCAAAACTAGGAGTATGCATTATCGTATCAATATTTAACCCTTAATACTTTTACCCTATGGATATATCTTTCCTTTACTGTTTCCCTTTTCTGATTGCTGCAGCCTCTCTTCTGGACTAACCCTCAAGAAGCAATTAAAAATGCATACCACTCTACAAACAAATATATTCTAGAAAATGCCAAACAACTTGGACCAGGCGGTTCAACAGCAGTTACTGCTATTGTAGTTGATGGTAAAGATATGTGGATAGCAAACGTAGGTGACTCGAGAGCTGTTTTGTGTGAAAGAGGTGCCGCTAATCAGCTCACTGTTGACCATGAGCCTAGTACAACTAATGAAAGGGAGAGGATTGAAAAGCAGGGTGGCTTTGTAACAGCATTCCCTGGTATGATCTTTTGTTGTGTAATTGTCTCATCATTGTTCTTAGTCAGACAAGATGTATTTGCATGTGCCTTATCGTATTCTATGGCTTGCTCACAGGTGATGTTCCTCGGGTAAATGGTCAACTCGCTGTTGCAAGGGCCTTTGGTGACCAAAGCCTCAAGGCGCACTTGAGTTCAGAACCTGATGTTAGGCATGTACCAATAAACTCAAGTATAGAGTTTGTCATACTTGCCAGTGATGGATTGTGGAAGGTTTGTACTAGAACTGCTTATTAACTCTTTCCTACATTAATCTTGTTCCTTTTCATGTTTCAGAGTTTTTAAGCATCTGTTGTGGAAGATGTCTGTACATTCACATCGTGAATGCTATCTCCCTTTAAATTGCGCTTCTTTAGTCCTTGTCTACTTGCGTGTTTACCATGTTCTCTCAAAAAGTTATGATTATCGTTTGGTTAAGAGTTGTTCACCTTTTCGATTCTTGTTCGTTTATCGTGTGATAAATGCATGACCTGTTTCCAGGGTGATTCACCTGTATTTGAGAATTCTGTTCCTAAAAGTGTGTTTGCAAATCAGTTCCTAAACCTACACCTTTGCTGAATGAAGGTAATGAAGAACCAGGAAGCCGTTGATCTCGTGAAGTCAATCAAGGATCCCCAGGCAGCAGCAAAGCGACTGACAACCGAAGCACTTTCAAGGAAGAGCAAGGATGATATCTCTTGCATCGTGATCCGTTTCCGCTGCTGAATGCCGTCCTCTGTGGCACACAAATTTCGATCATTTCTGCATGATGTCGCGTCGAGGAATTTGTCTGTATTTATTTCTTTGTTCCAAATTTCTGCAGTGGATGTTCTACCTATAGCAGCTGCGAACAGGCTTAGAACTAAGCAGGAAAATGGAGACTTGGGTGCAGGGTGCTCATTCATCTGTGCATATGTACACCAGCATAAATTGCCCATCAATTGACCGGGACAAGCAGAATATCGTTTGTGTACTTGTTGGCTTGATGGTAATGGACCAATGTTGGTAAGGTTGTGTGTGGAAATTTGTTGATTCAGATTCGTTTGCTGTTCACTTCGTAGATTGTATGTCTGATTTCAGTGAAACAAGCTAGGAATTAATGTTGTCTTGCCGTCTTCCAAATTTCCACCCATTTTGTAATGCTCTTGCCTAGATTACTTACATAATTATGGCCATCTCTTCCGCGCGGGGCCGTCCGGTCCCAGCTTCGCCGGCTGCCGCGTCCGCTTCGTCAACTTCGCTTCGATGCTGCCATTTACCGGTGCCACACGCGAGCCGGTTCAGCGCACGTTTGAAACGCTGCTGACCGCGCAAGCGCGGGGTAGAAAGCCATGCGCACCGCCGATCAGCCGGCCTCTCCGCCCGTGCTGTCCGCCGCCGCCGGGCTCTCGGCCGTCCCACCGCGCGACGCCGTAAGTTTGTCGCGGTGGTTGGGTGGGTCCCCCTCGAATACTAGGCAGCTAGCGTACCATGCATCCGATTCTTTTAGCTGAGTTGCTTACTAGTCCTTGCTTTTTTTTTTCACCAATTGAGTTGTATGTTTCAACCTTTAACTTAAACCTCGGAGTTGGTCACATTAATTTGAACACATGGTACAGTCCACGAAAGGGTAAAACTTCAAACATCACAGTCACGATCAGCCAGTAGCCAACTAACGCTTTATCACCATTATACATTCAATCTCATCTTTTAAAAATCGGAGTAAGTACATGGCAACTAACGCTTTATTACCATCACACATTTTCCCCACTTTGGTTACACACAATATGCTTTGTTACAGCATTACGTGACATGGAGTGTTTATTTTCCAGAAACGAAGTCACCAACGACACAGTTGGTGGCGTCAGACAAGTACTCCATGCGTGTACATCAGTACATATATCGACTCCAAACATGCTTGATATGACACTACACTAACATTATACGATTCCATTAACTGCACAGGTAATATGGATACTAACACGCGCGCTCAAACGTAAAGACGATGTCATCCGTCAATTTCCAGTAAACAAACTGCAATTTTATTGTAACACTAACCTTTGCCGAACTACCAATAGTAGCAGGTATTGTAACACTAGCACGCACATGCAAGTCGTAGTAGGTGCCCTTTCGTTGAACAAACTGCAATTTTATCACGTACGTACGTCGGCACGTACATGCAAGCTACCTTGTTGTTGGGAGGTTGAACATGCATGCAATGTCCATATGGATTTGTTTGGTCATATGTGTATATTTGCTGGTTTGCTCGAGTCAAGTAGTCAACACTTACCTTAGCGGCCGGCACGCATCATCAACTACACAATATTTGCATTGCATGGTTGGTTTAGTTCGATTGCACTAACTAGCAAGATAGCAAAGCAGACAAGTTGATCTGAGCTCTCTGAACTTAATATGCCATGGTTGATCCGGCTCGCTTTAATCCTCGCTGTAATATCTCGTGGTAATCGCTAACAAAACACCGCACATACACCCACCTACCATAAATGCTACACAAAGTGTGTTTCAAAGCATCTTCATTTTTTAGAGCGCAAAGTGAGCAAAGGTAAGTACTCCACTTGCTGTAAGATTTGTTGATCTCCAAAAGGGCAAAGGCCGGGTCTGTTTCTATTGGGCCTAAAACATTGCCCGAAAGGCCCATTAAGACTTGGAACTTGGACCAACTACGCGTGTTGCACCCGGCACATCTTCAACAATGTCCTCTAAATCTCATCCCCTAAATCACTTTTTAGAGGACACAATCTAGAATATAAAAGACTAAAAATATGTAACCTCCAACAAGTCCTCTAAATATGATCCCCTAAATTAAAATCTGGGTCCACAAAAACTACCAACCAAAGAATTTAGGGGATCGGACGGCGCAGGAGCGTTGGGATCAATTTAGGGGATGGTGTGCGTCCTCCATATATAGGGGACGAAAAATCAGAGATGGAGTCCTCTATATTTTTGGGTACCACTTAGGGGATCTGTTGGAGCCTTTTTTTTTTACCTTTTCTTCTAAAATATAGGGGATATGAGCACTTTAGAAAATTTATTAGAGATGCTCTAAGTCTTGCTTTCGAAGACAGCCTAACTGAAAAAAAAACCAAATCTCCGGTCATGCTTATCTCTACTTTCAATTCCTAACTTCTAACTTGCAGAAATCAAAAGTGAAGATCAAACTTTTTAATTTGACTTTTTTTTCTCTGTATCACAAAATTTGTTAGTCTTGATCTGATTTTTTCAGCTTATAGTTTCTCTGAATAAAATATCTTCTTTGTCATCATTTTAAAAGAACTTAATAATTTATCAACATTTAATTTATTTGTATAAGAACTCGCACTAAGATTAAAACAATATTAGCCACAGTTAAAATGAAGCGTAGTATTCTTTGGTCCTCTAGGTGTACTGGTGGCCCACTTTCGTCCGTTAATTATTAAGTTAGCCAAATCGGTTCCGAGGCTATGCTTTCTAGCTCGTTTTTGTTTCTCTGCTCGTTTTGCATCACATATTTACACACTAAGTCAACAAAAGGGAGGACTTTGCCTCGCGTATATTTAACATGATTGATACTCCGCCGAAAATACAACATGGACCCATATCCATATGCACACCAAACCTCCCCGTTGACCCTTTACTTTTCTGTGAATTCTCGGTCAAACCGCGGGCTCCATCTCACATCTTCTTCCCCAACCCCACCCCACCATCCTATGATCCATCCCAGAACTTGTGGAGCGGAAACTGCCAAATAAAAGCGCAAATCGGCACGAGGTAACAGCTCGGCAAGCGCTAGGATTCGGATCCTCTGTTCGTTCGTTAGTCTCTGTCCCCGAATCCCCTGCGGCCCTGCCTGAAGCTGCAAGATTCCGCTGGATCAGGCGGGTCTTTGAAATGGTGCAGATCCAAGAAACGCACTCCGGTTTGCTCCTCCTCTTGCCAAGTTCCCCTCTCGTGATCGTCTTATTGGTTCTTCTGCTTCTTGGGATGATTTGTGTGCGTGTTTCTTGTTTGGATTTCTCAGGACTAAACCGTATCTGAGGAATCACCGAAGTAGGACGAGTTGGACCCAACTCACCCAAGCAACAAAAAATAAATAAATAAATAAAATCAGGCGCGAGGAGAGGGTCAAGTTTGATGCTTCCAACCTGCTTAGGATCACTGCAAGATAAGCCTCTGATTCGAGCTGTCGGTTCTCGAAATGGTGAGGATCCAATAAGCTTCCTTTCTTCAGATTCAGTGGTTTCGGTTCGTGTCGGTTGGTTTCCTATTTTGAGTTGATGGTTTGCTTTAGGAATGCGCAAAGCGACGTCAAAAGGTGAGGATGTGATGTGCTGCATATTTTTCGTGGTTGGAATGCATAATTCTTGTTTGGTATGCTTTGTTTTGGTTCTTGTCAGGTACTACTTTTGTTTTGTTTGAGGTCGGTTGGTATATTAGTAGATGTGCGTATTCCTGCAGGTAATTAGTTTGAATGAGTGCTTAGTTGGCTTATACAGTGATACAAAGTGAGCTTGTAATGCTTTTGGATCTATGTAATATCTGAGCTGTGGATACTAACACTCGTTATACGATGTGTCATGTGTGTGTTTACTAGTTGTGGATTAGTACAGCCGTGTTCTTTTAACTAACCTATTTGCAGAGTGAGACAAGGGAAGTTTTCCTATCTTTTTTTCTGTTTTGTCTGTCCTTTTTGGATGATTTGTCGTAGACATATGGCAACTTTTGGTTTGGTTCTTGTTATAAACTTAGAGTTACATATACTTCGGTTAGATATAGGGAGCTTTACTCCCTCGATTGCTATATGAATAACAAATGTGGTCGTTACCTTGCAGATGGAGGACGAGCAATCAGCCACATATACTGTGGACGATGCACTTCTGTGTTCAGGTTTTGGAAGGTTCCAAATATTGGTTCTTTCCTATGCTGGGGTTGGCTTAATTGCAGAAGCAATGGAGATGATGCTGCTATCATTTGTTGGTCCATCAGTACAGTTAGAATGGAAGCTTACTTCTCATCAGGAAAGCATGATTACAAGTTTTGTTTTTGTTGGAATGCTGATAGGAGCTTACTCTTGGGGTGTGGTTTCAGACAACTATGGAAGGAGGCAGGTCCATTTTTTACTTCTGTCATCGACTTTTTTACACCAATTACACGACCATTTCCTCTCTTGGTGATATTTAGCATAGGGTTACCCAAACTGGTGTTCATTGGGCCGCTGGTACTGATTCCATGTTGTAGCTGGTTACCAACAGTAACCTGTTCAGAACTGGCAAAGGTTTCATGTAATAGCCAAGTTTTGACATTTCTATGTTAGTTTCAGAAAAAACCTCAAAACCATTCTCAAAATTTCTGTTCATGAAATAATGATTTCCAAGGGCATCTTTTTTTTTATTCTAGATCCTAGAATAATTACAGGTGGGGGAAAACAGGATATTATTTAAAGTTAATGCAATCATTACCTGATTTTATTCTTGTTTACAGCATCCAAAATCTTACATTCTGTTCCATTTGGATTTTATAGGAAGGGATTTCTCTTTACTGCCATTGTAACAAGTGGAGCTGGATTCCTGAGTGCTTTTGCCCCTAACTATGTGTCGTTGATTTTACTAAGATTTTTAGTTGGTATTGGCTTGGGAGGAGGACCTGTACTTGGATCTTGGTTCTTGGAATTTGTTCCTGCTCCAACTAGAGGAACTTGGATGGTGATATTTTCAGCATTTTGGACTGTTGGGACCATCTTCGAGGCTTCTCTTGCATGGGTATAATATTTTCCCCCTGATATTTTGAAACTGAGAAGGTAGTTAAGATTAGTACTGATGTATCAGCAGTAAACATTATACACGATAAATTATTTTGGTACTGTGCCCCATTCTCATCACAAGCTCCAGTATATGTTCAGAAATTTATGAACATATGCACTGTCAGACAGTTGGCTCACCAGAAGTGATGCAGATTATATCACAAACAATTAGTCTGTGGTGTTAGCGGGTCTGTTATGGGATGCTTGGAAAGAAAAGGTTGCTTAATTCAATATGACATGAGAACAGATTTCTAGGAGAGTAGCAATCTGGAATATCACTTTAGAAAAGAACCTTTATTATAAGGGCACAAAAGCACATACCATTCACACTCTTTGACATTTACTTATCCTAGTGAATCCCTTGAAACATTATGTGAAACACTATATTCACAAAGATCTATCTGTATTTTTTTACTTTGTGACTTTGATGCAAAGATCTGTAACAAAACACCCTGTTCTGCATAGGCAGCTTGTAATCCAAAGAAACATAAACGTCACAATTAGACAGTTATGCCCAAGTTTGGCTGGAGGTGGTTGCTAGCATTACCCGCTGTTCTGTCTAATTTTTCACCGTCATTATGTGACTAATTTTTCACCATACTAATGGCAGATAGTTATGCCCAAGTTTGGCTGGAGGTGGTTGCTAGCATTATCCGCTGTTCCGTCTTCCCTCCTGCTTCTATTTTATGCTATTACACCAGAGTCACCAAGGTTCCTATGCATGAAAGGCAGAATAATGGAGGCTGTGGAGGTATTGGAGAAAATGGCGAGATTAAACAATGTGCAACTCCCTTCTGGTAGGCTTGTTTCTGACAACAACATGGAGCTAGATGAAGTTTCGAGATCTTCTGAGTCTGCAATACTTCTAGCTGCTGATGAAGAAAATGACATCAATGAAGACGAAGGTTCCAGTTTTGGAGGTATTAAGTCCGTTGTCAAGCTGCTCACGCCAAAATTGCTCAGGGCAACTCTTCTTCTGTGGATGGCTTTCTTCGGAAATGCATTTGCCTATTATGGAATTGTTCTGTTGACATCAAAGTTAAGTAATGGAAACAGGATATGTGCAAAAGAGGAGGTTGAATCCGTACACTCAAATAATGCAAGCCTCTACAGAAACGTTTTTATCTCTAGCTTCGCAGGTTGGTTCTTACTCTGCGTAGTATCTCTGTGATAACTGTCTTGCAGTGCATATGATCCCATCTTGATGACCAATGCTGGCGTGTTTTCTTGAAACAGAGATTCCAGGGTCATTTCTATCAGCCATGATCGTGGATAGATTTGGCCGAAAGCTTTCAATGGCGTCGATGCTCTTCACTAGCTGTGTTTTCTTATTTCCATTGGTGTTTTCCCGGGCAGACATACTAACAAGAATCTCCTTGTTTGGCGCCCGGCTGTGTATATCTGCTAGCTTCACCATTGTATACATATACGCTCCGGAGGTTAGTCCAATTCTACAACATCATTTGCTTCAGTAGTTCAGTGTCAGTGTCACTAGAATATACTATCATAACCCTCTCTTTGTGATAACCAATCTGGAAATTGAAGTTGAACCTTGTCAGGCGTTGATGTTAACAGTATTTTCTTCTTGCTTCATTTCTTCAGATTTACCCAACCTCGGTCAGAACAACAGGCATCGGTGTCGCGAGCTCGGTTGGCAGGATTGGAGGCATTCTGTGCCCTCTCGTCGCTGTTGCTCTGGTGCACAACTGCGAACAGACGACAGCGATCCTCCTCTTCGAGCTTGTAATCTTCCTCTCCGGGATGGCTGTGTCGTTCTTCCCTTTCGAGACAAAAGGCTGCAGACTAAATGACACCGAGGTCGATATGAATTGATGAGGTGTTGTATGTGTTGTAATAATCACGGTATTAGCAAATATTTGAATAAATTTTTAGAAAGGTTGGATTCTTTTTTGCTTTGGCTTTAACTTATCACTTCTTTCTACGGTAACTAGCTTTTAAACGGTGTTTTTTTCAAGACGATATTTACAGGTAGATTGTAGTAGACACTGTACCAAATTCAGCAATACAGACTAAAATCACATGTAACTATTTTCCTCTACACACTATCTCTCGCGAACAATCGAAATTCAAAAACCATAAACCAAAACCACAGTACAAAAGAACGCACCCTATAAATAAGTAATAAAGCATCTTTCTAACATAGATTAAATGACAAGAGCAAAAATAAAATAATTGCAAAATCATAAATTTCTTTTAAATCATTTAAATAGGAAATCATGTTTAATAGGTTTTTAAAAATAAATAAATAGCATAATACTTAAATTGTTATTTAGATGCCTTGCTCTCATATGTCGGGTTGCTTTTATTTAAAACAAGGCCTTCTCACCACGGTTGTTCTAAATCTAATTAATAATTAAAATGATGATCTCTAGATATTCTGCTAGTTTTTGAGCTAATTACCTTACCACGATAATCAATTGCAATTCAAAAATAATAATAAGTTATGGATTGCACTTCCAGATACTTCACTATGATAATTAGATCATTAAGACAAAAAAGTATAAATATAAAATAGAAGCTTAACCGAATATAACAACAAGCAAGAACACAATATATGATGATTAATGTTATGGCAATAACAAGGATAGCATCAACAATGGTTGTCAACTACTCAAAGTACTAGTAGAATATCCTAAAACATCATCTTAATTAATCTCATATAGATAATGAATCATCATTGAGCGATCATTAATCCCATATATTATTATACAATTGTCTCCAAGAACTAGTGATTCAATTATCAAACACTAAAGCGCACTAAATGGCTCTCAATTGCACAATAGCAACAAGAACCGAAGGTAACTCATTAGTGACAGCAAGCCGTCTAGAAAGCAACAAGGTTAGGCACGCTAAAGTCGACGCTGTCATAGAAAACTTATCACTGCCATTTATACCACGGTGTGGTTTTCGAAGATACAAAACCACCCACATGAATCAGCTAGCACCACAATTGTGTCATCAATGGTCAAAGAACGTCGCATAAGACTAATATCCTAGCACCAGCCAAGTGCTAGATAAACAAGAACACCACGGACACCACAGCCTGTTGCTTGCAGCAATATCAGGTTCATGGTAAGCGTTGCCTTGCACCCGGACGGGCATTCGGGCAATCACCACGGCGGCGATTGGATGCCGTCGCCGCCGTTCAAGGGCCAAGCCTACTCCTACAGAAAACTGGACGCAAGGGATGGGGTTTTGCCGTCATGATGACGCGCCGATGGGCATTGCTCTGGTTGCTCCTGCATGCCACGCAGCGCCCGTCACCGAGTGGCCTTGACGGCCTCGGCCTGGAAGCTCGGCAAGGACACTGTTTTGGCCTGACGCGGCGAGGCGATTGGGTGCCAAGCTCGTGTACATGGGCGACAGCGGATTCGGCCTGGTCAAGCTCCTCGTGCACGCGGTGGTTCCCTTACCTTTGGTCTCAGTTAGGCTTACATGACCGGCCGCCTTTGCTGGTGTGACCGTGTTAGGTACGATAAGCAGGAAGGGAGAGCTGCGGACTTCAGGGCACTGGCTCGCTTCGCGTAGGTCGCTCAAATGCTGAATCCCGTGGCGTTCTGGACGTAACGACGATAACACGTGTATGCACTTTTCAGCTAGTCGTATGCGCGGTTCTCTTTTGTGCGATTCTGATGCTTTTCTACTGGTAGTATTATGTACGGTACTCTTTTTACTCCCATCAAATTTGCATGCCGAATTCCCTTGTTCTCACTGAATCGATGGCTAGCGGCAACCAGGCGCAGCACGAGTATGTCAACGAATTGCAGCATAAATCCTGCCAAAAGCGAAGTATTTCTTCCCCCACAGCTTGAAAGCAGCAAACCAAGAAGTTGGTTACAGAAGAAAGCAAATGATATTAACCAGGCGAAATCATCCTTCTTGTAAACCATAAGGGCGGTTTTAAACCACAGAATTCTTGCAGCAACAGGTTACCACAGTGCAATATATCCACCACATTACATATTGAAGATTGACGCAACAGGAAAAATAATAAAATACAAACATTAGCAAAGGGTACTGCTGCAGCAAAGGTTTTCTGCTAGGAGACTGAAATTACTGCTTGCAGCAAAAATCTACTGCTAGGCAACTGAAACTTCGGTTTGAGCACAGCGTTGACTGGCCTTCTTCAAGAAAGATGCATCACTGTTCTGCTTGACAAAAACCCAACATGTCTGCAAAGGGAACATTAACGCTTGATCAGATTATATATACTACTTACAGAAGCAAAGATGATGACACAAAAGGTTGCAAATACTGCTACAGCATGCACCAAATGGATTTAAACAAGAGAAAGGTGTGATAAATACACACATATATAGTATATATATGGTAAAAGCTTAGCTTAACGTTACTAGAAGTAAACTTCACAAATAATACAAGCATGTGTTTATTTACAATGATGCAAATCTGCAAACATACAAACAGTTGTAAAAAGGGGGACTTACAGTTTCAGATATGTTTTGTATTCAACGATGCCTCCTGTCTCTATATTCATCTCTAGAATAGCGGTGTTCATAATCCCTCCTTGAATGGTGATAAGAGTCAACGTATCTAGACCTCTTGGAATCATGGCTATCTGCATCTCTAGTTCCACGTCGACCATGCCCTTCATGCCTCCTCTCCTCTCTGTTTTGGCTGTCCCTGTTTCCATCTTCCCTAACTCTACTTGAATATGGTTCATACCTATCTTCTCCAGCCCTACTTGAATATGGGTCATACCTATCTTCTCCAACTTTTCTTTTGTTGTCTCTCTCCACATCATTTCCACCTTTCCTTCTCTCCTGTTCTCTCTCCAGCTCCTGTCTCTCTTCCTCCCTCTGCTTTTGCTTCTCCAGCTCCTTTCTCTCTTCCTCCCTCTGTTTTTGCTTCTCCAGCTCCTTTCTCTCTTCCTCCCTCTGCCTTTGTTTCTCCAGATTCTTTCTCTTCTCATCTTGGCTCCTTTTCCTTTCCTCTAACTCATTTCTGTAAGATGCCCTTTCAGCATATTTCTCATCATTACCATTCTTCAACCCTCTGTTGAATTTCCTGTTCTCACGGCTGTCATCACTCACATCTGATTCACTACCACTGCTACTGCTGTAATATGAACTTTCACTTGAGCTAGTCCTCCTTCCTTTCTCATGAACTCCCTCTTTTACCCCTGCATCAAGGTGTCTTTTCCTGTCACGAGCATAACCATCTGAATCAGAATCAGTATCATGCCTCTTGCGCTTATCAACAGTCTTCGCAAAGCTGTCTTCATTCTCTTTACCTTTTTGTGCTTGTTTATCATCTTTAGAATCATGGTGATAGGACTTTGCAAGCTTCTTCTTTTCCTTGACATAAGTCTCCGAGTCAGTCTCTGATTCATCACTGTACTTGTCCTTCTGAAGGACCTTCCTACGTGACTTCTCATCTGCAGAGTCATGGCGAGAATTCTTCACAGGCTTTTTCTTTTTATTGTCATCACTACCTGAGTTACTCTTCGATTTATCATGGTACTGGTCCTTCCTAACAACATCAATTTGGGACTTATCAAGTTCAGAGTTGTGGCGAGTAATCTTTGCATATTTCGATCTCTCAACATGGTCATTGTCCGAGTCACTCTCTGATTCATCAGAATACTTGCCCTTCCTAACAGCCTTGCTTCGGGGCTTATCATCTTTAGATTCATGGAGAGAACTCTTTGTGGATTTCTGCTTTTTCTGATCATAATCACTCTCCGAGTCACTGTGTGAATCATCCTTGTACCTGCTTCTTCTGGGCTTATCTTCTTCAGAGTCATGGCGGCGAGAGGCCCCAGGTCTCTTCTTTCTCTCATCGCGATTGCTTTTCCCATGTTCTGTTTTCTTCCTGCCATAATCACTATCTGAATCAGCATCTGAATCGTGACGAGAGCTTTTTCCACGTTTTGCCTTCTTATGGTCAGTCTCAAAATCATCATCTGTATCATGACGAGATTTCTTCCTGTGTTTCTTCTCCTTTTTCTCATCATAGTCAATGTCAGAATCATCATCTGAAGCATGGTGAGAACTCTTCTTGTTCTTCTTCTTCTCATCATGATCATGGTCTGAATCTGAATCATACCCATGCTCACTCTTCCTAGAACTTTTGCTGCGACTCTTTTTGTCATTCCCGTTTTCCTTCTTTCCCTTCTTTGCATGCTTTCTGCTATCCTTTGAAGTCTTGCTATATTTCTTCCCATCAGTATCCAACTCTTCAGAATCCTTCCCAGGAACAAGCTCCCCAGATTCCACATCACTTTCTACATCCCCTTTCTTCTTGTGTCCATCCTCAGCATCTAGCCCAAGAGCAGCCCTCAGCGTCTCAAGCTGCTGCTCCTTCCGTGCCGCAACATGGTGGCTCTGTGTGCCCATAAACCTGAGAAGAATTTACCTTCTTGTCAGAAAGTAATGAACAGAACAAACTAATGAACAATATAAACTGCTAAAATAACGAAACACATACATATGGACATGTAGGAACCAGAACACATGATAATTATACGGAACTACAAATAAACATAAGCTACAATTCTCATATTGAACCGAACTTTAAGCAACAATTCTTTCTCAAAGAAGGAATCTCAGAACACTAAATCAAGATAACTAATTGAAAAGAAGAAATCAAGATGCTGTTAAATGTTTACCACCGCCTCCTCTGCAGTAATTCCACACAAAAAAATAACTGACAGATACAAAAATACACTAACAAGACCAATTCTTCGATCCATACCCTTTGCCCGGGAGTGGTGGTCGCCCCCCGCCGCTGCCGCGGCCTTCCTCCTCCTCGATCGCAACAGCAGCCGCCTCGATCTCGGCGGCCTTTCGCGCCTCATCGACACGCTCCTCAATCTCGCCCTCCGTGTAGCCCTGCTCCTCGAGCGTGTCCCTCAGCACGAGCAGCTGCAGCTCCACCTGCCGCTTCCGATCGTGCTCCAGGATCTCCTTGTTCGGTTTCCGCATCCCGCCGAGTCCCCCGGTGTCGTCGCCGGCGCCGGGGAGCGGCGGCTTGGGCGGCCCGCCGGCCGCGGAGGTCCGGGGCTTGACGAAGAACTTGTTCGTCTGGATGTGCCCATTCGTGCCGGACCCCCGCGGGGTCTGCAGCCCGATTCCGTTGTACATGGCGGCGGCGAGCGGCCGGGGAGACGCTGGTTTGGAGAAACCCTAGGGTTTCGATCGAGTTGGGTTCGTGGCTTATTGTGGGGTTTGGTTCGCGAGATCCCCAATTCGGGACGATGGGATGAGAACGAGGAGAGGAGGCAGCGTTTTTTTATTTTTATTCCTGTGGTGGGGCCAACGAATTAGGGACTGTCCCGTGGGGTCTTCGTGTCGGTGTCCGATCGGGTAAGCCGGGTCAGTGTGTGATACTATGTGGCAAGTGTAATTGCATCACCTGGCGTCTTCATAGATTCTCAAAAATAAAAATTTTCACAGCCACATCAATGCATTCAGGTGGATTCATGATTTTGACGCGTCAGTTCATTTCTGAACTCCAGCGTCTGGAGACAACGCCGTCGTGTCTCAAATCTCGTTCAGAACCGAGATGCAATGGGCTAATGGCGCATCGGTTTGCTCTAGACAAGGCAATCTGATGCAACAATGTACTTTAACTATGTTGTGATTCTACAAAAACTATTATTTGAAATGTCATTTTTTTTCAAGGGATTGGATTAGTGTGACGTAGGAAGGAGAAATTTGATTGCAATTGTGAAGTCAGTTGGGGAGAATAAGAAATCTGTGCATACACAAAATTCTTTTAGTACAATGGTACGTATAAGACTATCTCTTGGGCAATTTCCTGAATTTCTTTTTTCAAATAAGGACACATTCTTTGATTTATGTAAAGAATCCATTTTTGTGTTTTATGTTCTTATATAATACATGTTGTACAAAAGGGCAATTTTTTCCCAATATTTAGCAAAATTTTATATCGGAGTATTTATCTATTACAATAATAAAACTGTAGCCAATTCCAGAACTAATGCTATTTTACTCCATTCTCCATCGCTCACACTGGGGAAACCAATAAAAGAATAACAATTCAAATTATCGAATAGGTAGGGACTTCGAGTACATTAGATTAGATAGGCATATATAAACACACCGTCGATGCTACTACCAAAGATTAGCCCATCACGGACAATTTAAAGGAATACGGGAAAAAAGAAACAGCCAAAAAGTCAAAAAAAAAAAAGAAGACGAAATTTAAGAATAGTGAAAAATAAACCAGAAACCAGAATCTCAAACTGAAATGAGTGGAGCCTGAGTGACCTGATTATGTGTCCGCAATTCATTGTATAATGAAATCCCTGATTCGGGATTCCACTATAGATGCTTGAATCACTTTGATCCTGTTTGAAATCTCATCGGAGCCCCACAACTACCCATAGCTTTTCTTTCGTTGTAGCTTTCCTTTGCATTGTACGTGGGGATATAACAATGTTTTGTTTATTTTATTCTTATTATTCTTTTTTTCGTTAATTAAATGACTCAGAAAAAGCTAAGAGTTGCTAAAAATCATATATAAGTGTCTCTCCGTATGACTTCTCTATAAATTATTACTTATTTATGAGTTGTAATAAAAAAAAAAGTCATGAGCCGTAGCTCGAAAAAACAGGCCGACCATATAACCGTGGCCCAGGTGTAAAGCGGGAGACACGCATGCACGATCCGTTGAAGCTCATGTGTCCACTACACGGTTCACTCGCTCGTAGTGTATCTCTGTGCTGTGCAGGGGAGGCCAGCTGTGTACGTGTGCGAAGGCAACGTGGTAACGCACAAAACGGGCGCGCTGTCCGCGCCCTGCACACCAATGTGCGCCCACAGGTGATACACATTTGGCATCTTATTAACCAAAAGGAGGCCTCCCAGATCCCAATCATTTGAGATGATTACCTACCAAATTGTTTGTGTGTTCCCCTTTGATTACCGACACCACACACCACCTAATTGTGTCACATGCCTTTTGCTGTTAAGGGTGCAGTTTTGTGATGTTAACCTTTGGATGATATACATTAAAAAAACCCCATCAACTAATAGTTTGTTGGGAACACGACAAGTTTTTCCAATTTCTGCAGAAATGACCATTTGAAACGTACGAAAATTTTCAATTCCTGCAGAAATGACCATTTGAAACGTATGAAAATTTCCAGTTCGTACAGAAATGACCATTTGAAACGTATGAATTTCATAAGAACTTGAAAAAATTTCCCGTGTTCTAGATGTTCGAAAAACATTGGACAACAACGGAGAAGCCATGATTGCAGTGAGGTCCCCTACTACTATGCATAGTTATCGAACTCGGACCGAAGGTCGAACCAGTGTAGTCGCCGGTTCAGCGGTCCAACCGACGGTTCATGTATGTGTCTGTAGTAGTGCAATTTGATATGTCCACTCCAGATACTTGGGAGTATAAATTCATTGCAAGACTGAAATTGTACCTGATTATCATCAAGATTGTGCCATATCCCACTGGAAGTCCGAAAAAGCTAGTCCCACTGCTGACTTCTCTGATAGAACTTGAAAGGATACATCTTAGCTAGTGTGGAGGATGGCGGTGTGGATCCGATCTACTTTGTCATTGAATTGTAAGTGGCGCAACATCATAATAACACTCAGCAGAAGAGCAGCCGGGTTCGCAATGTTCTAGAAACAATCAATAAATAATTCAGTGAAGTTAAAGACAAAGGGAACAGTTATACTAATAACTGGAGTAAAAGACTGGATCTAGAGAATATGGAATTAAGTCACAACAGCTAAGTATCTACTAATTGATGCTACTGGGTTCATACATGCACAGTAACAAATGTTAGACTCACAAGTTTAAATATCACGAATCTTGAAGTGATATTGTTGGCTACCAACAAACATAATGAGAAATCTCAAGTTAAAAATCATGAACCATGATATACAGCAGTAACTGTTTAAGACCAATTTACCTTGCTAGCGATATCAGGAGCAGAACCATGAACAACATCTGCCAGACAAATGCCACCTTCACCAATGCTGCAGCTGGGGGAATCAACAATAGTTAGCT
This sequence comes from Dendrocalamus sinicus, assembly GCA_036346575.1. Classification (NCBI taxonomy): domain Eukaryota; kingdom Viridiplantae; phylum Streptophyta; class Magnoliopsida; order Poales; family Poaceae; genus Dendrocalamus; species Dendrocalamus sinicus. The sequence goes on from CM070652.1 coordinate 4,612,771, forward strand.
GATGTTGTCTCAATGCCCAAATAGACAAGACAAAATAAAACAATTCTACCTAGGTATTAGGCCCAAATCGCTGATCAAACTGACACATAGATTATTAAGTTCTTAACAAACTGCATCGGTGTCAATATCTTCCCTGTTGACTGTAGTGCACATCTTCTAACATGGTTCTGACTTCTGAAGAGCACCTAATGCACAAAATCCCGCAGTCCGACCTTAACAAAATTATAAACTGGATTAGAAGTAATTACAAAAATAGCACTTGCCTACGACAAAGAAAATTTTGTTTCATACTTGTCCGATAAATGAGATGGATGTACAAAACAAATGCACACATAAACAAGATGCATTCATAGTCCATACAAATTAGTAATCAAGTCTAGGGCTTCCTTGCAGGGGTTGGATGATGAGGCTACACGTCAGGAAGCTGAACTCCTGCCATCCCACGAAGAATCCCTCACTCTCCGTGACAAAGAATCCCTGCCAGAGCCACCAAATGGCCGCCGCCGCCGCCGATGAGTTGGGTTCAACTTGGACAGTTGGACTGGAGACCGGAGGCAGAGGAGAGGCGACTGTGTGAAACTGTGAAAGGTAACCCTAAAAACATCCCAACACAACAGGCCAATCTACACACTTTTCTCATTTTGCCCCTGACCGTATTGCTGAACAAGGTAATAAGGTCATGGACAAAAAGGCGCTCGGTTCGCTGATAGCTAGCACGTCCAGCGGTTCTGTTTTAGTATTTTCGGTTCAATTGTATATTTGTACGCACGGTTTAGAAGTAAATCGAACATGTGTAATCTCCAGTTCAGTTTTTCCTAGTTTATTTGTCTGTCCAGTCCGGTTTTCATGACTATGCTAGTATGTGAGACACTCACCAATCAGCTAGCTTCACTAATCACTCACCAAGTAGTTAACTATTTTCCGATAGGGTTAATGTTAAACCCCATAATTAATGTAGAGGAACCTTCGCTGGCGAGTCTAGTCCGATCGATTCCTCCTATGCCAATGTAGATGGATCAAACACAGAACAATCACAGAATAATGCAAGAACTAAACACAGAGAGATGAGGGGCTCCTTCTTCTGTTTTATTACTTTTCTTTCTCTAAAGGTACAAGAGATGACAATGGGGATCCCTATTTATAGACTAATGTGGAGGGTGCCCACTAATGGGCTGGGCTTGCAGGCCTAGGCACAGATTTCCCAATACTCCCCCTTGGGTACTCATCCGACACGATCATGCATCATCAAAACTCTATAAAAACCCAGTGAAAAAAATTTGGAGAAAGAGTACATGATACATGTAATGTTGTGTTGCACGAATTGCCTCATTAAAAATATTAACCGAGAAACTTCAGGAAAACTCGTCAAGAGAAAAAGAGTACAATCCACCCAATTTCACCCAATCTAACGGATTTATTCTTTGGGTACTCGATCTTCGTCATCAAGTTTTAATAGTGAATTCGTGAAGAGTATTCTCTGAATTTTACACTTCTCTAAGTTTCATCATTCCAATTCCACATACACATCTTTCAAAATTAGATACTAGAAATGACTTAGTGAATAAATATGAAAGATTTTCACATGGCTTAGTATGCAATATCTTAATTTCGTCCATCTTTTGTAATTCATGAGTATAGAAGAACTTAGAGTTGATGTGCTTTGTAAGATGACTCTTCACGTTCCCTGTCTGCACTTGTGCAACACAAGCTACATTATCTTCATAGATAATTATAGGAGCTTGTATGATGTTCAATCCACATGACTGCTGGATGTGATGAACCATTCGTCGAAGACAAGCATATTCTCGTGTAGCCTCATACAACGCTATGAATTCCAAGTGGTTCATCAAAGTCAATACAAGACTCTTTGTTTAGACGATTTTTATGAAATTATAGTTCCACTACATAAGAATACATAGCTTGTCTGCGACCTAACTATACGCGGGTCTAACAGGTACCTGCTATATGCATAGCCAGTCATATTCAAGTATTGGTTCTTTCTGTAAAATAGTTCAAGATCTTTGCTTCCTTGGAGGTATCAGAAAATGTCCTTTTATTCCCTACCAATGCCTTTTGGTAGGTTCTGCACTGTACCTTGCTAATAGGTTTATAGCAAAAACAATGTCAGGTCTAGTGCTAAGCCAGCGACGTCGCATGCGAGGCCAGGTAGCGATGGCTCGCTGTCCGGGCGATGGCGACCATGTGGGGCTTGTGCGATGCAGCCTCGCCCGAGGGCCAAGATCTGCACACGGCAACACCTCGTGCAAGAGACAGCGGCATCGTTGCACGGCGGTGCGGTCGGCCATGTGCGAGCGGCTGTCCGCATGCGAGTGGCTCGAACGGTGCTTGTGTGGGAGCAGCGGCCGAACGACGCGCGGCAGCATGAAGCAGTGGCGGTGACTTGTGCAGGGTCCGGTGACTCGGGCGGTGCGGCTGTGGGCCGACGGCGCGGCCGTGTTTGGGCGATGCGCACGGCATGGAGGTCAGTAGCGCATTCGGCCACATGCATATTTTTTCTTTCTTTTTTTAATCTACATTGCAATCAACATCTTCTCTTCATGTAATCTATTGATCGATATTGTGGCAGCGACTTTAAGTTTGCTCGTGGTAGATTAGAGCGGATTTGCACCGTAGGGATTAATCTAGAAAGCAAAATTATGCGGAATTTAAAGCGATATAGATTAGACAATTCAATCTATTATTGTTTCGATGATTACCTTTCGATTCCACAGAGTGATTCATGCTAATAACGTGTTGAGGAACCGTCACTGGCGAGTCCAGTCCGACCGATTCCTCCTACGCCAATGTAGATGGATCAAACGCAGAACAATCATAGAATAATGCAAGAACTAAACACAGAGAAATAAAGGGCTCCCTCTTCTACTCTATTATTTTTTTCTCCTAAGGTACAAGAGATGACAATAAATACCTTTATTTATAGACTAATATAAAAAAATACTTATTAACAGACTCAGATCTAGTTCCCAACAATTAACACGCCACAATTATCATGCCAAGAGAGTGAGTGAGAGGCGACTCCACTCTTTTAGTTCCTCTCTCCTCTCGAGGGTCTCCTCTTCTCCTATCCTCCCCTGGTCATCGCCATCGCCTCCCCACTCGTACTCCATCCCCAGCCTCCTCCTGCGCCCGCCGCCGCCTACACTGCCGCCAGCTCTGCGCTGCCGCTCCCTCCAGATCGACCCCCGAATCGCCCGAAACCGTGAGCTTTACGAGGTGGGATTTCGTGGGGGTGCGTTTGGGTTTGATTTAGTTCCTGGAGGTGTTTTGAGGTGGGGATTTGGTCGAGTTAGGTTGTTTTCGAGGTTTTGGTGTGCTTCGTGGGGGGTTTGATTCGGTTTTTGGAGGCCCTTGAGCGATGGAACTTGTGATTTTGCGAGGGGCTCTTGATTATGTTGTGCGAGGGAACTTGTGCTTTCCTGATGGGTTTGCTGGAATTGGTTGGGGATTTGGCGGTGTTTGATGAAAGATTTGCCAAATTCGTGTGCTTAGCATTCTGGGAGGAAAATTCCCATTCCGAGTCGTTTGACGGGGTGAAATATCAGTATTTAGATGTTTTTATTAGTGAAAGTTCTTGTCTTTTTAGCATTTTAGTTGCTTGTTGCAGTAGTATACTCCCTCCGGTCACAAATTCATGTGGTTTTGGACGTTGACACGCTCCCTAAAACGCAAGTTTGACCACTAATTCCTATTATTATATAGTTATAACACCCAATAAAATTATAATATTATAAAAATATTTTTAGAGACAAATCTATACATATGATTCCTATATATCCAATCTAAATATTTAAAATATATGGATAGCCAAAGCTTTGAAAGTTTGACCGCTTGTATTCCGAAACTATATGTATTTGTGAGTGGAGAGAGTAGTTGTTTGTTATTTCTGATGGATTCTTCCCGCCCAGGTTATCGGCTCTTTTGGAAACCGTTTGGGGGGAGGGAGCAGGAAGGAGAGGTGCAGAGGCAGAAAAGGTAGAAGGCTTGATTGTTGAAGAATGGCGGAAGCCCCCAAGTTCGCCGGCATGATTGCCGGTGTTGGCGGCCATGAGAATGGTGGGAATTTTTGCGACATGGCATACTACCGGAAGCTTGGTGGTGAGGGCTCAAACATGTCAATCGATAGCCTTAACAGCCTGCAGACCAGCACACATGGTGGCTCCATTACAATGTCTGTGGACAATAGCAGCATCGGGTCGTGTGATTCCCATACTAGGATGCTCAATCACCCAGGCCTCAGGGGACCTGTTGTGGCCAATTACTCAGTCGGGCACAGCATTTTCCGTCCTGGACGGGTGTCACATGCCTTGAGTGATGATGCACTGGCACAGGCGCTGATGGACCCAAGGTACCCAACTGAGACACTCAAGGATTACGAGGAGTGGACAATTGATTTGGGTAAGCTCCACATGGGAATGCCCTTTGCACAGGGTGCCTTTGGGAAGCTCTACAAGGGTACCTACAACGGGGAGGATGTCGCCATTAAGCTTTTGGAGAGGCCAGAGGCTGATCCAGAGAGAGCCGGATTAATGGAGCAGCAGTTTGTGCAAGAAGTTATGATGCTTGCAACCTTGAGGCACCCGAATATAGTTAAATTTATTGGAGCATGCAGGAAGCCAATGGTTTGGTGTATTGTGACGGAGTATGCGAAGGGTGGATCAGTTAGGCAGTTTCTGATGAAGAGGCAGAACAGGTCAGTTCCGCTAAAGCTGGCCGTGAAGCAAGCATTGGATGTTGCAAGGGGCATGGCCTATGTCCATGGTCTTGGGTTCATTCACAGGGATCTTAAGTCAGACAACCTCTTGATTTCTGGTGATAAATCTATTAAGATAGCAGACTTTGGAGTGGCTCGGATTGAAGTAAAGACCGAGGGGATGACACCTGAAACAGGAACCTATCGTTGGATGGCCCCGTAAGTTGAATGGACCAACTAGATAAATGCTATTTACCATGCTAGTTCTAACTACTCTCTATGCTTTATTCCAATTAATAGAATTTTGTTTAATTATTGAACATCAGCATTAATCAAGAGTATGAAACTACTGATCAGGCAAGATATACAGTATAGTGTGTTGGTATTCAATGATAGCTGTGTACCATGTGAGAGTTCACCATGACATGCAAGGTTGTTGTTATTCACCAATCATGATAATGTGTTGGTCTGTAATGATACATAGCACTTTCTGAACTTCACAGTAACAAGTAAGAATTTCAGTTACCTTTTTCTTCCAAAGTTCCTGTGCATGGTTTTTACGCGGCCTGCAGTATAGCCAATACTCAGGCTGTGGAAATACATGTGCTGATTTGCATGTGGGATTTTTCATTTATGCTTCATATATTTTTGTTGCTTCTTTTACTAGTTGAGGTTGAGGCTGTGTTGGCATTGCAGGAATGCAGGTTATTGGATATTTATATGAAGCTTTGATCCCAGAAGAGATGTGGGTTTATGGTAGAGCATAAACTGATTAGCAAAACCATGTGGGTTTACTGTAGAGCAAAAAAAAATCATATATGCACATGCTTTCCTTAACCCGGATACATAGTCTCACTTTGGTGGCATATATGGATTGTCTCACTTTGGGAAATGGTGTTCACCTAAATTTTGAAGCTTCTTGTTGGTCTTTTAATACGTTCCATAGTCCTTACCAGTGCTTACTAGTGCATTTTGTTTGCCATCTGGTTGCTGCTAGATACAGATTAGCTTTACAGAATCTGTGTTCTTTAATAAACTACAATCAGTGCATGCATAGCTCTTTCTCTTTGGTTCTTCCTCTTTATTGTGCAAAGATAATTATAGGGTCTTGAGAGTTCAGCTCTAAAAGACTATGTTGTAGGGTCTTCAGAATCCAAGCCTCTGACCAGTTGTTATTCATTTAGGTTTAAGTAACTTTGAGCAGAACATCAGTTATTACTTGCCACTTCTCCCGCCCAAGAATATTATGTTAATCCTTAATGTAAGTCATTTTTAACGTAGAGGATTTCAAACCCTGCTATTATAAGACCAATGGTTGCGGTGTTCTGGTACTTGTTCTTCTTTTGATTCAATTGTTTCAAAATTATAATCCATCTTTGTGGAGCATTGAAATAATCAGAATTACTATTCACACAATCATATTGTTGGCCAAATTAAAGCTATTTCATGGGCATGGCAGGATGATCTAGAACAACTTGATTTACACTATCTACTGCGGATTTGGTTTGTTTTCATGTGCAGGGGCTAGTCGACTTTGTTTTTCTACAGATGCTTAACACTTATGCTGGCTATATTGTTCCAACTCTTTAAGATTGTTATTTAATTGAATTGCTCTAGTTCGTTTCATTATATATGAAATATTTAATGATGTAAGCATGTAAGTCGTAAGTTACACATACTATTTTATATAGAAGGAAGACCGATGGCTGAGTTATGCAGTTTTAACCCAAGCATGTGTATCTCCAAGTTGAATGGTGTTTGGTCGTGACTGTGCATACCACCCACACACATGTTTTTGAGTTTTTCCGGTGGTGACTAGTAGTACATTCGTCATTCATATAGTGACCATGGAAAATTTTAGTGAAACAATAGCCTTCTTTCCTTTTGTAGCTGAAAACATAGAACATGGCAAAAGAGTAAATTTAAGTGCGTGTCCATTTAATTAGTAAAATTCTTCCTCTTCTCCAGTAAGAGATCGTAGTTAACAAAAGTGGCACACAATGTACATGCCTTTTCAGTAGAAATGGTATTGGATAGGATTGAGGGTCCTCTGTATGAAATAGAAAACTTAATATGCTTGTTCTGCAAGCTGCATTATATATCCATACTTCGTTGGAACATGTGGCTGCATAGATAAACAGCCGGAGTGGCAGAGTAGTATCTGCAATGCTGCCATCCCAAGCACTTGTGTAGCCATGGCCAATTCTCGTGCTCACGCACACTCAGGGCATGAAACATCTGGATCCACTTGCTCTTGCCACTATTCGAACAGATCCGGGGTATTGCATCAGTGGAGTCAGTAGGAGTGTAGGATGCGGCTTCTATGGAAGTAGATGTTAGTGAGTCACATTTTCTTCTATTGGAATGCTTCTTTTGACATGTATGATGAAATGTGTACATCCATGAAGTCACAAATAGTGGAGTTGTCGTGGTTTCGTAGCATCTGGGGATGCTAGGGCCTAGGTCACACTTAAGGTTGGGTGTATGGTTTTATTGATATACCATACATGCCCATTAGTGGTTTGTAACTTTGTATAACCTCACATTGGAATTTGCGGCTGTATGCCTAAATGCTAGTTTCTAGGCTTCACTTTCTAGTTTTCATGAAATAACTAGATGATGCGGCCCGAAGCCGTAAAATGACACCAATCAGCTATTCCAGGTCAGATGCTACCGTTTGTGTTCACACATGTAAAATTTCAAGTCTAGTGGCACATGCATGCACTCTACGTATAAACACTGTGCTTCGTATTAACCTAGAAAACAACAAAACAGCGGAAAAGCCAAATCTTGCCATTTTAGTTTTTTTTAGAACCAAGGTTTAGTTTATTACTAACTATTGTTTTTCCTGGTATTTACTTTTATGGTGGTCAAATGATGAGGCTACAGACCAAGTAGTCTGTTTTGGTTATAATTTTGTACTGTTCGAAATTTTAAAGCATTCACATATATACACCTTTTTAACTTGATTCCAGATGTGCTGACTCTCCTTATTTTTTCTTGCAGAGAGATGATTCAGCACAGGCCGTATGACCAGAAAGTAGATGTCTACAGCTTTGGTATTGTCCTATGGGAGCTGATAACTGGCATGCTCCCTTTTGCTAACATGACGGCAGTACAAGCTGCATTTGCTGTGGTGAATAAGGGTGTCCGTCCAGCCATACCCCAGGACTGCCTGCCCACCCTCGGTGAGATCATGACCAGGTGCTGGGATCCGAACCCTGATGTCCGTCCTCCATTCACTGAAGTTGTCGGGATGCTGGAGCATGCTGAGATGGAGATCCTGAGCACTGTCCGCAAGGCCCGATTTCGGTGTTGCATCACCCAACCGATGACTACAGACTGAATCAGACAGAAGGTGAGGTGAGAAGAACTTGATGGAAGCATAATTGAGTGTATTTATCATATATTAGACTTTGCACTACTGAAGTAGAAAGCCCCACCTGAGTGTATGACTGTGCATGTACTCAGGTGTAAGCCGGTTCTATCTTTCAAATCTCTCTTATAAGAGTATACCTAGTTTGTGTTTTCAGACTGTTGGCCGTGTTAGGGCTAGCTCTTTATCCTTTTGTCAAAACATCATGCAGGGTTCCTTTTGTTGTAGCAGCCGTATGTTCCTGCTGCGTTGTTCATGTTTTATAACTCTCCTGCTGGAACATGCACAACTTTGTTGCTTCAGAGTACATAGTATGTATAATTTCCTATCATGGCTTTGTTCCAGGGGCTAATTCCTTATATGCCACTGGAAAATTTTTAAATCCTTGATTGTGTCAATGGCATATGTGGTCGGTGACACAATGAGTTGCATATATGGGATAATGCAAAATTTCGATGGCAAATAAGGCATTGCCCTTTTCCAGTGGCAGATTTCTAAATGCTGATAATTGCAAGCTTCCAGTTATTTAGCATTGCCCTTTCTTAGGTTCAGGTGTTAGTTATTGGTCGAATCAGTAGTGCGTGCCACTGAAATGAAATATACCCGAACAATGTTCACTCGGCTTGTCAGATTCCCTTTCCTGGTCACCTGACTGGTTTACACTGACGCAATTGAAATGACTCAATAGATGAACAGAACATTTAACTTCAACCGGAGAGTTCCACTACAGAATTGTTAGATGAGGCGATGACGTATTGAACGGACACGCGAAAAGGATAAGTGAGCGACATGATTCAGCTGCGAAGTATGCATGCAACTTTTCCCTCATGGCTAAACCACTGGGCATCATTCTTGCGGGGCCCGAGTGGAACAAAAGAAGAGAAGAAAACAGGGTGGGTTCAGCCAGGCTTAACTGTGGCTTATCATTTTTGTTATAGTAACTAACTTTTAAACGGTACATCTTTTTAAGATGGTATCTATAAGAATATTATAATAAATACTGTGCCAAGTTTAGTTATATCGGCTAAAATCATATGTGATTGTTTCTTTCTGCATACTGTCTCTCATGAACAGTTAGAATTTAAAAACCATAAACCAAAATCACAGTTCAAAAGAATCCACCTACAGATTACAGATAGATGGAAGAGGAGGGGAAAAAGAGAGAAGATCGCATGGAAAGCTGTGACACATTATAACATTACTGAAGGTGAAACAAAGCCTTCACCTCCAGGCCTATGATGTACAACAGAAGCAGCAGCTCCCATTTCACATACCAACCTCCTTTGCCCTTCTCACTTCCCATGAAAATATCATACATGACCCAGCTGCTGCTCCGAATGTCATGAAAAGAGAAAGAACGATCAACCGCTTTCCTTCAAAGGGCTCTGCTCCGCGTTTGCTATGGCTTCTTCAGTCTTAACAGGAGCAGCGGAGGGGTTCTCAGCAGCCGCGGTATCTTCAACCTTTGGTCTGTTACCATTGCCCTTGGTTTCTTCCAGCTGGACAGCCCGTGCAAAGGTGGCCGGGATATGGGTCATAAGGTCCATTGGTGCCTTGGTCTCCACCGGCTTCTGGGCCTCAGCATCAACACACTGCTGCTTCTGCTGCTGTCTGTTATCCAGCATGGCTTTCTCTCGTTGCTCATAGAAGTCGAAGTCGTCAAGGATGGTCGTCTCGGCTTCATGGTTCTTGAAGATGGTTAACATCTGGAGACCCTGCTCCAGCCTCACCTGCAAGTTTGTCAAGTTAATTAAAATATTGTTCAAAAAAGCCCATAAATAGACCACCAACAGATAGGACAACCAAAAGTAGACTACAAATGTGACAACCAAAAGTAGACTATAAATGTAATTAACATTCTAACAGTTACAAAGATTCAACTCTTAAGAAAGCCACCATGTGCATTAGCTTTACCTCCTGCGTGTCCCTGCTGTTTGTCACAGGCTTGTTGTCATTGTTCTCCAGAATAATGTGCCGAAGAAGGTTGTTTGGGACATCCTTAACAATATGCCATTTGACAGGGAACTGACCGCTCCACTTGTCCTGCTGCCAGTAATCAACACTCTTCTCGAAGTCAACAGGTTCAATCATCTCAGACACACCGCAGAACTGACCACTACCATTAACCTGTAAAGAAACAGCCATAGATCAACTTCGCATATGCACAAATACTAAAACTCAAAATTGAAATCATATGGTAGCTCAAAAGACAAATATTCTATTCTTCCATCGGCACAAAAACAAAAGAGAAGAATTAGCAATTAAGGCAATGATCATACCGAGAAAAACAAGAAAATAGGACAATGATCTTCTTTTTCTTTTGCTTCACGATAAGCAGCATTTAACTTTCTGTTCCCGCTAGCAGTGCTGGCCCAAACACCATACTTAATGCTCTTGTGTACGTGATCTTCAGTGTAGGACTTTATTACAAAAAATTTGGCATCCTTGTATTCGGTGACAAAATCAGGGTGGTTGTACAGATCAGAATCAACTACTAATGTTGTTTCCTTATTTTTGTCCTCGGCTGAAGTGTTATCCACTTCTTTCTTTGGTTTAGTGGTCCGTGGGCCACGGTTTTGCTCGTTCAGAAACTCAGGAGAACCCTTCTCATGCTTGAAGCCCTTGTCAAAGGTGCTAAATCTGCGACTAGCAGCACCTCCAAATTTACCACCTTGCTGTTGCACCTTGTATGATCCAGAGCTATACATGGATCCCTGATGCTGCAAGAAGCAAGTCATCAGTACGATCAGAAAACATAACTGGCATGGTAGGCACAATAAATAAATAATAGTAATAATAACTGAATTTCAAAATTAACATCCTTACAAAACCAGCCATGGACCGTAACCACTGATATAATCAATTAAGAACATGCCAAAATACAATTGCATAACAGTATACCATTTCAGAAGTCTGTGGTATGTTTCCTTGTCCAAAAAATCCAGGAACACCACTTGGTTGCATTGGAGCTACAACAAATTCACACGATCAGTACAAACATGGCATGGGCCAATATATGAATGACATTGCACAAAAAAAATGTATACATCATGAGGAAGAACCACACGGAGATTAATGAAGAAAATCATACCACCATCAAAAGAACCAAAAGGTTGATGAAACCCTGGAATAGGTGAATAGAGAAGTCCATCAGGAAGGTAATACTCTTGCATTGAATCACATTGCGATATTCCAGTTGCAGATTTTGAATATCCCATGCTTGGAGAAGCAGGTGGCTGGTAGTAAGGACTCAACAAGGGGTAGTGCAAAGGGAAATATGGCTGGCTGTCTCCAATGGTTGACAGAGGGGAATAAGCTCCATACGTCACCTGAGGATTGTTTGCATATCCAAGAGATAACATAAGTAACCAGTCCATATTGTAAAGTCACTTTAGTAAAACAAGATCATGAAAAGATTAATGGGGGCAGAGTTCAATAGTCCAATACTTACAGGTGATGCAGCATCAAGCCCCTCTGTGCTCACAACATGCGGATATTCTTCCCATTGACCCAAATGGTTCAAGTATCCTGTAGAAGAAAGCAAAAACTTAAATCAAATTAAGCAGTGGTAATTCATGAACAGGGCAATATGCTACCTGCTCAAACAACAGAAAAACATCTGAAAAATCAAATAAATAGAATTTTCTGTCCTCCCATAATACCGGGATAGAAATTAAGACATCATTTTCTTTCAATGGGGATTGAGTCATTGAACAAAGCCCAGCAAAACAATTAGCAAATATCCCCTCATTTGGACAACAATGATACTATTTAGTATTTTAATAAAAAAATTGTAACTATTTAGTATCTTCAATGCATCCTCCATGTGGTGCAACAATGTGTTGGTGGGTGTAAGCATCAATTCAGAGAAAAAAAACAATCTAACCTCCAGAAAAGAATGTTTGTGGCTGAGGGGCATACACATTGGGCTGGTAGACGAACTGTTGTTCTCCACCTTTACCCAAAAAGCTAGACTTCTCTTGAGCACCTTTTGGCGATTTTACAGAGCTTACACCACGCACAACAGTAGTAGATACACTATGATCTTTACTAGACAGAACCTGGTAGAATAGTAACCAACCATTAGTAGTACTTCAAGATTTGCAAATAAATAGAGAGAGAAAAAAAAGAACTACAAGGAGCATTACTGCAGTAACCTGCTCTTTGGCATTCACACTCGTGGAATGATTTTTCTCAACTACAATTTGCGATTCCAGTGGCACCATGTGATCTATTCAAAAGGAACATCCATATGTAAGTCCAGCAAAGTAATTTAAGTTGCATTTTGATGCACAAATCAAACTTAGAAGCTAACAAAAGGGAATTATACGGCATAGGCAGGCAAGCCAACTGTCATGTACAAATACATAACGGATAATGTCACTTAACACGCTAAACCGGACATAAACGGTAAAATTTCTCGTTATTTGCAGAAATTCTATATAAGCAGGGCATCATCAACAAGCTCCCATTATACACAACACAGTAAAGATTAATTGTAATTCTTCAGTGAAGAAGAACACTGAATAGTGAATGCATCATTAACCACCATCTCTAAGTTTCTAAGACTTAGCTTTCTGCTCAAACACAAATGCTGACCTTCAGGCACAGACAGGTATCGTACTTAGTAAATGGAGTATGTACGAACTTAAGCACACTCTGAGTAACAAATTGATGATATCTACATCACCAACATGGCAGTCAGAACTCAGAACAAAACGACATCTAAAATTGCAATTCTCGAACAAACCTAACCTAAAAGAAGAGGCGCCTTAACCGCAATATGGCACTTGCCCTCAAACAATGCAACCAGCTGATCTGCTGATGCAATCATGTAATCAACACAACAAAAAAATCACAAGTCGACAACTGCATCGTATAATTTTGCAGCTTTGAGCAAAATTTGACCAGAAAACCAGGACATCTGGTAATTTTAGCACGACCCCACACGAACGAACAACGCCAAGATAGCAACTATACAGAAACTTCCCACCGAGAACCTCAAATCCAACCCGAAAATAAGCAAAAGAACCGGAAGGCCACGAAATCCGCAAGCAACCCAAATCAAAAGGAAAGAAAAAGGGAAAACCCACGAACCGGCTGAATCTTGAGCCTGCTGAGTTGCGGCCATCTCAGAGACCAAGAATTGGCAAATAAACGCGGGGAATTTCGCGGCGAAATCTCCCGGCGGGGGTTTAAGAAATTAAGTGAGAACAAAAAAATGGTAGATTTACTGGGAAAAATCGAGCGAATTGTAAGTGACTTTTTTGCCCCTTTTATATATGCTTCATGTAATTGCCATATGGCCCTTCTTCTTTATAAGAATTACATTAATACCCCTTCCAACTACTGGCCTGTCTGATATGACTGTAGCTTATGAATTTTGGCTAAAATTTTTGAATTTTAGCTGTTTGCGATAGGGATTACAGAGAAAGAGAGATACTCGCTTATGATTTTGGTTGATACAGATGTTAGGCTTTTAACGTGTACCACAATTAATTTGTAGACTCTGTCTTGAGAAAATGCTTCGTTTAAATATTAGGTACCGTAGCAAAAATCAAAAGACGCTTTTAGAAGCCGTTAAAGAACATGCCCTACACCCTGCTTCAAGTGGCTTAGGCTTCTGGCAGAAACTAGAAGCCGAAATGAACGCATCGGCTTTTTAATTTTAGTTTTTTCTGCCTTTTTTGCTTTTGCTTTTCCTCCTGTTTTCTTTGCATTATTCATGGAGATTTAACGGTTTCTTTAATTTTTATTTTTCTTTATTTTTGTGTAATTGAATGACTCAGAAAAATTAACAACCGCTATAGTACAATTTTAACTAAAAGCCTATAATTAGAAGCCGCAGCCGGTTGGAGCGAGGCCTACAGCTAGAATTGTACTTGGAAACTAGTACAATACATGATCCAACATGAACAAAGACACCGTGTTTGTCTAAATCAAGATCAAATCGGGTTCTGTCACCTTCTCTCATATAGAACAAAGGTTTCGTTTCAAACGGTTTTAGTCTCTGGTTTTTTTACTTTCAGCTTATTTAAGTCAGAAACCATTTGGAATGCGTCGGTTTCTAATTTAGGCTTATTTTATCTTTTTTAGCCGTTTGTCATTTCTTTTTTCTCTTATTTCTATGCATTGTCCATGATGAATAACGTTTTTTCCTTTTAAAAATTTTTTCAATTAAATGTCTAGGAAAAAGCTAACAGCTGCTATAATACAATTTCAGTTAAAAGCTAACAGTCAAAGCTAGATGCTCAAGCTTTTTGGAGCGGGCCAAAGTCTATTTGCACAAAAGTACTAGCATCACTTGTGTTCACTGTTTAACTTATCTTTTGTGTGCTCATTTGTGTTTTCCCTTCTTTTAATTCCTGCGGTACCAGATGTGTTTACTCAAGTGCATCACCTATCGGAGCTTATGCAAGTTCAGGCACGGTTAAACGCTGGAGCTAAGCTAATTGCAGGAATCCCTTGAGCCAATAATGCCAAAGACGTGTACTCATGTGTGGGCCATATCCTGTCACGGCCATCACGCTGATGTCGACCTCCCCCTTGGGAAGAAAGTTTGGAGAAAGAAAGGGAGGCCGTGCATTCTGCCGTCTGAGTGTGAAAGTCACGAAGGCTGAGTCGGAAACTCGGAATGCAGTGGCTGTCTCAAGTACGCGTTTCAACCGGAAGACGACGTACCAGCCTCTTGATTCGAGGCTAAGGCAAAGCATAAATACTAGAGGGAGCTGCCAAGTAGCCTTATACCCTTCCCTCCTCTCTCTCTCTCTCTCTCTTCCTCCGCCGTCGGCTATAAAGTTGAAGAGACCGATAAAAAAAAGGATAAATAGGTGTTTTAAAATCTCTTCAGATAAAACAGAGTTTTAGATGTAGAAATATAAATCAAATCAATTTTGCTCAATTAAGATCTAGATTATCTAGTTTCATGTAACATCCTGCAAAGTATAAATAGTAATTTGGTAGACTTTTGGGTTATTTTATTTACTTGGCATTTGAATTGGGAGTTTATTGGCTTTTTAAATATCAAGGAATTTCAAAAATAAAAAGAGGGAAGAAATCAACACCTAAAATGATAAAACATGCACATCAAATAAGAGGTTAGCATTTATACATACAAGCAAAAACATGTGAATAACAATGTATATAATGCCATATATGTATATATACACATGTATAATATGTGAAAGAGTAAATAAATAAATATATGTGTATATACACCAAAAACCAGAGAGAAATGAAAATGTATATACATGCAAATTTTTAAAATAAAAATAGAAATGAAAAGAATGAGAAAAGAAAAGGAAAGCGGGCTGGTCACCCCACCCAGCCTTTCTCTCTCAACGCGGCAGCGCGCGCGCCTGCCGCTGCTGCCCGCCTCGCCATGTGGGCCCACGCCCGATCGCGCCGCTCGCTGGCCGGTGGACTGCCTCCACCGCGCCTCGCGCCCCCGCGCCAATCGCTTTCCGACCGGTGGCCCGCCCGCCCGCATTTCTTTCTCGGCGGTGGCCCCGCCGCTCTCCTTCTTCCTCCTTCCTCCTCTTCTCCACGCTGCGCGGCCGCAGCTTCGCCTCGCGCTCACTCCTCTCGCAAAGAAATCTTCGCTCCCTCTCTCACCTCGCGGTGATTTAAAAGTACAGCTACTGGAGGGGAACTCACCTTCCGCCACCTCTCCCTGCGAAATCCGAAGAGGATCGCGTTCCTTCCCCGCCTCGCTCGAACAATGGCGGCCAAATATCTTCCCGCCAGTACAAGCCCTCTCCGACTATAAAGCGCGCTCGGGAGTCTCAATCGCGCCGCAACGTTCCCTTCTTCATTCCCGGCAAGCAATTGACAGAGTGCACCAATTCCCACCGGCGACCTTTTCTTCCCCACGGCCGGCGACCGAGCCTGCACGATTCGACCACCACCACTAATTCCTCCTCCTACACCCTCTTCGGGACTGG
Organism: Dendrocalamus sinicus; assembly: GCA_036346575.1. Taxonomy (NCBI): domain Eukaryota; kingdom Viridiplantae; phylum Streptophyta; class Magnoliopsida; order Poales; family Poaceae; genus Dendrocalamus; species Dendrocalamus sinicus. The sequence continues at coordinate 4,628,801 of CM070652.1, forward strand.
CGAAGTAGAAACCACCTCTACCGAGCTCCCGATCACTCTACATCGCCGGCCGATCGACCCTTCGACCGCCGCCACCTCTCGCCGACCCTCTCGGTGAACCCACCTCCGGCCGTCTGCACCGAAGACTCCGCCGCCGGGATTGTATTCCACGCAGCCCCGGAGCCTCCCGACCACCGTACGCCGCCGGCCACCGTCGCCCCCGACTCTTCTGCCCGGCCGCCTCTCGGAGCTACCTCAAAAGGTATACTTACCCTATATGGGTAAGCATCGCTCGGTCGTCCGAGTGGCTTTCAGCGTTACTCTTCCCTCCCCTTCGCTCCCGCGGCGCGCGTTCGAGCCCCGGCTCCGCGCCTGCGGTCGAGCGATTTCTTTTAAAATGCATCTCGCGGTGGGCCCTCGTCGACCACCATGCGAAAACCTCAGACTACGTGACAATGGACCACGGTCGGTGTATACCGTCATCGCAGATGGACCCCATTGGCCATAGACACAGTAATAAACGAATAAAGAAAAAGAAATAAAATAAAAAGAAACTGACATGTGGGACCCACTGTCAGAAATTTAATAATTTTGGAATTTATGAATCGAGAACTTCAAATAATCATAATTTATTCATTTTAACTCCAAATTGAATGGGACAAATTTCTAAATTCATATAAAATCAAGATCTATCCAATGGAACTGAAATAATAAATTTTAAAGTTCATTTGAATTTCTGGTGATCTTTTGAGTGATGGATTGCTTTTCTTTTATTTGGGTATTTCACACGATTAAATAGCATACTGAAGCTCAAGAGGAAGAGATCGAGGCCGCAGCACTAGAAGCCCGGACAATCAAGCACCGACCACTGTGACCAAGGCGAGTCAATACTTTGATCATGTTGAACCCACATTTATGCAAATTACTTTGTGTTAAATTAACAAAATGCATGCTGTTATTTTTATGCAAATACATGCTAAATTTGATGTTCTAGTTATATGCCATTGTTAACTTTGAATAGTATTACCCTCCTTGAGTAATTGAATATATGAACCTTGTCGCCTAGCAAAAATATATTAGTAACATTTCAAAAATAAGTCCGTAATCGTATGCCATGCTTAGCATTGATTAGGAACTCGGGGCAAGAAATTGTCCCGAAAGCACTTTTATTCATGAGAAATTGGTTTGGGCGATCATTGTGATAATGATGGTATATGTTGGATATGATTATTTTACACTCCCAAGATCCCCAACTTGCTAAATTATCAGGCGGATTGGTTCGATGGTGTGTATGTGTGTGGTGCGATGATTGCATAAGTGGGTTAGTGGTAGACCGCCCGAGATACCACTAAGGACTGAATCTTGTCATGGCACCGTGTAAAACAAGACAACCACAAGTCGGCAAAGTGTAGGCGGGGTTTACTAATTTGTGTGGCTCTAGGTGGTTACGTGAAGGTATGACCACGAGCAAAGGGATGGATGGTCGCATCCCGCCTTTGCCCGTGATGGCTCACGAGGACCCTTCCCGAGGATGGTGGATCCTACGGAAGATAGACCTTAGCGGGCGTAACCACGTGAGGACTATGCATTGTAACAATCTCGTGATAGTCTACTCAACCGCATGGCTAAGGAATCATGTGGGGCAACGGGTGGATTTATCTCTTGTGGGTAAAGTGTGCAAAACTCGCAGAGTCAAAACTATTCGAATAGCCGTGCCTACGGTCAAGGGCGCATATGGGAACTTAACTAGATATAGTTCATTTACAAAAGTATTTGAAAAATGGGAATGGAAAAGTGGAAGGGCAGAGGAAAGCCCAGATTTGAGTTGTCCTGGGTGTCGTCCCAGTTGTTCCTGGATGTCGTTCCAGTAGTGCCTGGGTGTCGTCCCAGTGTGTCCTGGATGTCGTTCCAGTGGTTCCTGGGTGTCGCCCCGATGGTAAGTTAAGCGGCTATAACGCTGAAAAATGTCATACGGTGTGATGCCGTATGTAGAGAGAAGTTATGGTGATATTAGGCATATGGTGTGATGCCATATGTATGGAAATTCATATTAATATTCCTTGAACATTATGCTTTTGTTCAAAATGCTAGGTCTTAGGAATTTTTATATAATTGTATTCAAAAGCACTCTTCGCCAAAAATAAAATAAACCAAAGCCATCCTTTGAATAGCCATACATGTTATATACTGCATTCTGTGTGTGTTGATTCACGAGCACGGGGTGGAGTGCTCACGCCGCTGCGGCAAAAATCCGACAGGAGTGCAAGACCACTACGCCTACGAGGAAGCCCCGCTACGGAGGAGAAGATCGCGAAGGAAACTAAGGCGTAGGATTCGTTCTTGAAAACTGGACAAGTGGACCTCGGCGTTGTGTGCACGTATGTTACTAGTTAGCCGGTGACATATAATGCACAGTACCTTCCGATCGCTTGCTCGTGGATTTGGGTTTACTTTTGTTATAATTCACTGTGCGTATTTGTAATAATGACAATTGGCCTAGTCGGCCCCTTTTGTAAACTCTATCACCCGACGTGGTGTATTTCAGTTCATGTAATATAATTATGCGATGTATGAAATGATTCAGCAATGTACCTGTGTGCACTAACTACTGATCCAGGGATTAGTGCAGTGAAACACAGTAAGATTCAGATTGAAAAATCTGGGTCTGACATTTCACTAAGTACACCAGCAACCTGAGTCAATATCAAGGTTTGTAATTCTAGAATGACAAGTAATTAATATAATTCTAGGAATATAAACTACAAGAATGTAAATAAGCACAAGAAAGCAAATCACAATTGACACGATCTTTTTTTATCGTAGTATTTGTAAAGTTGCTAATCTCCCATAACCCACGTTGAGGTAAGACCAAACGAATTAGATCGATTCCATGAATTAATCCAAGCACCTCAAATCCACTGGCAGTAGCTCTTTTTCTCTCCGGGTAGGTGAGTTACAACCTTCACAACATACCAGACCTTATGATAAGCTTCTTAAGAAAATCACCGGACAACGACACCTTTACGCCATCTAAGAGTCGGTAACCTCTAAGAATAATAAGTTAAGTTATTTGTTTTACTCTCACCAAGTGCAACACGTGAACAAATAAATACTTAATTTATCTCTAAAAATAATACATGCAACTAGAGACTTCTCTTCTTGCTCACAAGGTGTATGTGAGATTTCAACCTTCACAACATGTTGAATCTTGTAATAAGTTTCTTGAGAAGATCGCCGAACAATGACACCTCCACATTGTCTAGAAGTCGGCAACCTCTAAGAATAATAAGCCAAACTAGTTGCTTGACTCTCACTAAGTGCTATACATGAACAAGTCGATACTCAATCCATCTCTAGAAACAACACATACAACTATAGACTTCTCTTCTTGCTCACAAGGTGTAGGTGAGTTCCAACCTTTATAACATGTCGGATCTTTTGATAAAAGACAAGACCTTTCTTAATAGTATGGTAATCTACATTAGCAATTTAGTCTTTCAACCAAATACCAAGATCAATAAAAGACTAGGAAGGCATCTCTAATCTATTCTAATTATACATTTGCCCTACACATCCTCTTAAAGCTTAATGACAAGCATCCTCACTTCAAGTCCAGGCCCTTGTCTTAATATACATCAAACATGATGCATCCTCTTGACTTGATGGCCTTTAGCACATGAAGCCATCCACCACTTCGGGATCTCGATTGAGCACATGATGATCATCTCTTCTTCCCCAACTTTGATTTGATGATGATTAACTCATGACTTCTTTTCAAATCATCCTCTCACAATGAGACCTAACCTATTTTACCAACTCATAAAAAATATTAGTTTCACAAACAGAATATTATTAATTATTAAAACTTACCATTAACTTATAATGGAGGGACTAGATTCTTCATGGACGATGGCGCAACTTTCTTCGATGGTGAGCTTTCCCTTCCTTCCTCTCTCTTTTTTGACGCCGGCATAGCAGAGCAGTGACCAAGAGAGACCAAGAGAGTGGGTGAGAAGGAGGATGCTATACCATATAGCATTTTCTAGCTTTTGTCAATATTAGAGGTAGCGTAGCTTTCCAGAATTGATTGTGACTCGTCCTATCAAAAAACCTATGCGTGGTGTGTGCTATTGCAAGGGTGCTTCTATTAAAGAAGCATGCCAGTGTGGTGCCTCTCTGTAGGGGTGCAATCAGGTCAGATTCGGACAAATATTGCTTATAACGTAGCCTAACTCACATTTTTTTCTCAAATTTGGAGTCGGCTACGGTTAGGCTGGATACAAATATGATTTCGAAGTTTCGGATATGGTACCGTTGGGATGGATATGTAAAGGTTTTGGATTGAAAACAGATAATATAGGTGGATAACATGGACATACAAAAAGGAACGCTTTATGAGAATATAACACAATTAGTGAGAATGCAGATGATATTTGAAGAAATAAAGTTAGTGATCCAGTACGCAAACAAGAAGAGATATGTTGTAGTGATGCATTACAGCATAAAGTATATGACTATAGTTAAATGCTCAATGAAGATTGTGGGGGGATTATTGCCCAAATCCTATGAACACAACTACAGTACAACACCTGAGAAGTTAAGATAGCACAGCACATTTTCACAAAAATTTATGCAAATGAAGTTAATATAACTACGTAGCTTTTCAATTGGATAAGAGGGAATGAATCGGGCAGTTGTGGATGTTCGAATAGATAAAATAAAATGTTTCATATATTTGGTTTCAAAATTTTAATGTTCCAATCATTCATTGATGATGTTCCATGCAATAAGTTTTAAGGCGGATTGTGCCAATGTTTCACGTATTTGGTTTTAATGTTCCAATAATTCATTGACGATGTTAAAGAAAACAATAGTGGAAAAATGACATGAGAAAAAACCCTACCACAACATTTGAAAAATGGATACAACAAGATGAAAAGGAAAGAATAAGAAAGAAGCGAGAAATGCAACTAGATGGAAAGAAGAATAACTAAGAAAGAAAAATAAGATAGAAAAAAAAAAGAAAAAGGAAAAGACAAAAAGAGCTACTAATAGCTCTAGCGCATCTAGCTTCGGCTTCTAGCCTTGAGCACATGAGATAAGCAACGAAAGCAACGTCAGTCACTTGTGTTGCACTTGTGATTGGGCCATGGGCCGGAGTGGGTGGCAGAGTGCTCATGGCACATTGGAGAAGGTGAAGTATGCTTTGGAATAGGCCTAAAGCCCACGTACAAAATAATAGATAAAAACTTATTTGAACACGAGCTGAAACCACCTGAAAACGACTGGACTGCAAAAAGTGTAGTCCACCGCGCACCTCGTGACATCAAGGACGCTCTCGGGCAGCTGTGGATAAGTTTGGTCGCGAGCGGAGTGGGAATGGCAACTGCACCGCTGACTTGCTTTGCCGTGGGCCGTATGGGCTGTGCCAGATATTCGCTCGGTAAGTATCCAAATGGACCAGGACGGAAGCTATCGGCGACGCGCGCGGGCCAGCTTTGGGCGGGCCAGCCGTGCGGGGGCAATCGCGCGCCCGGGCGGCCCGGCCCGGCCCCCGTTTCGGCGCGCGTTTGCGGAGCCCTGCGCGCCGTTTCCCTTACCGCTCCTTCGCCTGCCGCGCTCGCGCGAGCCCTCGCGACACGCGGCATGCCCGGCACCGGCGGCTTGGACAGTCGGATCTGCGCATCGGAGGCTCGCCCGGGGAGGCCGCGGAGAGAGAGGCGGGTACCTGGGCTGGCAGTGGTCTCTGCCGACCGTCTGCAACCATATAACTATATGTGAAGCCATCGCATCAAGCACTGTAAGTTGCTTGGCCTCGTACGAAAGATCAACAGATCGATCGTGCTCGTGGGTAGGGGTGAAAACGGGTCGGATTCGGACGGATATTGCTGTTACCGTATCCTAACCCATATTTTTTCTCCGGATTCGGTATCAATCGGATTCGGTACCAATCGGATTCGGTGTCGGATCGATCGGGATTAACCCAATTCGTTTGCACCCCTACTTGTTTGTAAGGAATGCATACATGCAATAAATGGAGTAGGACGACCGACTTGATGTTACTATTTAATAGCTGATGTGGAAGATTTTATTTTACCATTACAAAAGAAAATGAAACATCAAATAGTAGCACTAACTCAAATCATACTTGAAGACGATCGGATTCGGACGGATATTCGGATTCGGACGGATATTGCTGTTACCATATCCTAACCCATATTTTTTTTCTCCGGATTCGGTACTAGTCGAATTCGGTACCAATCGGATTCGGTGCCGGATCGGTCGGGATTAACCCGACCCGTTTTCACCCCTGCTCGTGGGGGCGAAGGCATGCAAGTTTTTTTGCAGTGAGCCAATTGCATTTCACAGGTGCACATTATTCTCGAGCTGAAACGACAGAATTAAGAGTTGCCACTGTATCTCAACTCTTGTTATGTATAGCACCAGCTGATTCTGAAGTTGCATTACAGTGGACCGGCGGCAAAGAGTAAGATACACAGCTTTTATTCTAGCATCACGGCCAGCTGGCTGTAATTGATGATATCAGGTTGAAAAGAATATGTACGTTGCAGGCATACGAGAAAACAAAATCAGGTTCCATGACCTCTGGGACCGGCAACCATGGCAAGCAACCCAAATACGCCCCCATGCAAACAAGGCCTGTAACTGTAAAAGGAAAAACATTACCTAAGGAAACAGTGGTTCAGATTTTTAGTCCAGATCACTGATTATTTTTCAAGCTATACCATCCCTAAAATGATCGGACAGTGTCAAAAAAAAAAAAACAGAGCTATCCATGCTAAAGATCTACTATACATAATTATATTACGTTTGTTCTTGAAAAAAATATTATGTGATTTACCAATAACCTTTTAGTTTAGAAAAGATCATGACATTAATCTAGGAAATCTAACTTATGACTTTGTGTGATTCTTTTCTTGAAAACAGGGTAATGTTGAACTCCAATTTCCACACGGAGATGACCCATGCAGCAGATTATCAAGCATGCTTAGTTTCTCCAGTAATGCAACACAAAAGTGTGGAAAATACATCAGAGCATGAATATACCTGGCGAGCATGACCGTTTCTTGGAAATTTCCTAATGACAGTAACCAAAATCCTTGGTGAATAAAAAAAATCTCTAATGACGCTTCATTTCTCGGAGAATGTTCAATACATTAGGCGATAGCTTGGGGAGGAACCTATATATCTGCAAAACAGGAATAAAAATCAGGAGATTGATATTTTCAAGAGAGCATGTGCTTCGTGTTCCCCAAGGCAGCCGCCTAGCCCGCATAGGTAGCGCCTAGGCGCCACCTTCCTGTCTTGCCCGTCTAGCCGATTTTTCCTGCCTAGACGGCCGCCTAGCCCGTCTAGGCGACGATTAGGCGCTAGGCGCCGGTCTACCACCTGACTAGCGCCTAGCACCTTGGTGAGTACTGCTTCTAGTTATGAGCAACAGACATCTGATCATATTATGTCCATTTGATGAATCTATTCTGAATAGCAGTTTCAAGAGAATGTATTTTTTCCATTGAGGTGGTAACTAAGAACACATCACAGTTACTTCAAAGTTGCAATGGGATTTGTAGAAAAATCCACTAACGGTATAGCTTCATGCAAATGTTAGTGCACTAACTATGGAATGATCAAAATGTGAACAGAAACACAATGCAAAATTCTAATTTCAGCTGCCTAATCATGAAAATGTCTTGTTGAGGAAGAAAACATAAACTTTACTACACTACCTGGAGTGTGCAAAGACACAAGCCAAACCTACCCATATCTTCACAAATACATCAATAATGACTGGAACCACACAAACAAAGATGGTAATTGCAGCTTGATTGACTTCAAGGCCATAGTGCTCAAGAACTACTTCTGCCAGTGTGTGCCAACCTGACTCGGAATGGTACCTGTAAAATAGTAATTGGGATAGGATGACATGGCCAATAGTAGCATCGCAATGCAGAGTTCCATGACTCATGCAGTTCATATAGGGCATGCTTCTGCGTAGACTAACTTGCTTCGAAATGAAAGAAGAGATACTAACATTCAAGTTCAGTTTTTTCTACCTAGATCGTAAATAACAAGGTTCTGTGATATGCAAGGTACTACCATGCAACTGGTAAGCTTTGTTTAATTAAGGAAAGCCTTTTTCTTTTGGAGTAAATACCTATAGATTAGAAATTTGGTTATATGTTGATACATGCACAAAATGTGGTAGGCACTTGCATCTTAATTGAACTATTAGCTCTTCCATAACACTTTTGCTAAATATCAAGCATAAAAAATAACATAAAAGCCAGTATCCTTGTTTTTCAACAAATTATACCAGTACAACCAAAAGGACATGTTATGTAAGGAAACAAAAGAACTTTACTTACCCCAAAGAGATATCTGCAAGCATAATGATAAGAAAGGCCTTCCCAGCATCTGAAATATTACTCAATAACTTGTATCCTGTGAACTTGAGCAATGCAACCTGACCATACAGAAAGCATTGAGATTAAGATGCATATCATCATAATTAAATTCTACAGAAAGCAATAGAACCTGATCATAACTAAAACATAAGATGATTGACAACTATGGAGATATCATATTACTTTTCTATTGAGTAAAGAAAACATGGCTGTCTGCTGAAGATAATAGACATCAACATAAACCAATATCAAGGTGTTGATCACAAAAAAAAATTGATATTAAGGTGCTTTTAGTACATGCATTGTTATTGCAGGTGCTCAGAACAAATATTTTGCATTCTAGATATAAGACAAGAAGACATGAAATATCTACGACTCAAGAATTGCTAGAAATACTGCAAGCGCTTCAGAGCAGAATTATATATATAGAAATAAATCAAACAAAATAAATAGCTCTGCTGTTTGAGAAGTAGTTTGCAAGCATCCTAGCTAAACCACTGTGCATATCCTGTATTTTGGTACATGTAGAAAGAAGAATGTGGGTAATTTGAATGTCTGGCAAAGCTATCAGGCCAAGGCAAAGTTTTTTTTTCCTTTTCCTTTGCACTGTCCATGGATATATAGCTGTGTTTTTCATTTTCTTCATTTTCCTTTAATTGAATTCCTCAGAAAAAGTTAACCGTCGCTACAGTACTATTTCAACCAAAAGCCATATAGCAGTGTCCGTTATTATTTGTATCAGTATCTGACTATCTGTAAACCTAACAGTGCACTAAACTTGTCAATTTTTAGGCATACGAATTATTAAAAAAAAACACTACAAAAGAATGCTGCTCAGATCTAATAATACAAATGTAATAAATAAATAAAATTGAAAAAGAATTGTCATCTGATGGATACTTGCTTTGCTTTCATTGAAGCAAATAAGAAGGAATAGGACGATCCCGTAAACCATGTCGGACAAGATGTTAGCAAATGCTTTTCTGTTTTCCAGTCTCCATTCATCTCTCAATTCTATCCTGATAAAGTAGCATAGTGAAGCATCAAATTTTTTTAAAAAAGTCTTTACCAGATGAGCACAGGAAAGATCTCATTCATGTAAAAAAAGATGCCAGTGTATAGGTGCAGATTGTAGAATCAACAACTTTGGCAAGGAAGTATAACGGAAGCATTTTTCTTACGCTTTTTCCCTCAACTCCAACCAGATCTCATCATCAGAAAGAGGGGGAGATTTACCAATCTCCATTTCAAAACGAAATCTTGCTTTGTCGACTTTTAGGTCCTGTACCATCTGAAGCTTCTGGCTTCTTCTTACATCAAACAACTCAGCAGCAAGTGGCACCTTCTGGACATACCTAGAGATAGTAGACAGTCATGTAATCAATTCTATCAATTTGCACTATCGTGAAAGCATGAACAGGCATGATTGTCACTGCCTCAATTGACATTATAATTACAGCTCTAGCTTTCTGTCAGCAGATTGATAGGCATGAAAGAGTATAACGTGAATTACCTGTCTAAAAATGGCATCAGCACATAATCATGAGCTACAAAATCAAATATCCATGGAACCAGGATCAACAAAGCAAGAAATTTTGCCTGAAAATTGCAAATGAACCAATTAGTTCAAAACGTCTCAATATGACGATTACATGCACGATAAGTTTGTTCCCTATTTGACATGTGCCCTCAACTGCAAGAAGATCAAAGAGGTTCAAGCTATTACACATAATGAAACATATAGAAAAGCACGGCATAGGCACTGAAGCTGGACAGTGCACAAATATCAAGTTAGTCATCGGACCACAAATTATGATGCGTAGTGATCCTGCAAAGGTAAGAAACACGTACCGAGTTTGCCGAAGCATACTCGAAAACTCGATCCTCAAACAGCATGTCATCATCATCTTCGTTAGTAGACTCTCTAAAAGTCTCAATGAAGCCCTTCTCCTTCATTATCTCCATTGGATCATCTGTTATCTGCTCTGACACATCAATGCCACCGCCCCAATCACTATCCCCTGCCGAGTTGCTTGTGCCAATCCAATCCTCCCATAAACGTCCTTCTGAATTCATCACCTCCTGCTGTGCCTCCCGCAGTTCAACAATAGCTTCTGCCTTGCTCTTCCACTCTTGAAATTTCTCATCCTCTGGAAGTTCTTCATCTCCACCGACGACACTAAGCACGTCATCTGCTCTCCAATCAGGCCAGCCCCACACATCCGAGAACCAATTCTTCCACCAAGGCTGCCTCTTGGAACTTCTTCTCTTCTTGGCAAATACCACCCAATTCCTCACCCTCCCTCTCTGGGAACCAACAGCAAACACCTTACATGCGTAAACCCTCTTCCGAAGTCTCTCCTCATCGACAAGCCGGACCATGTTGGCACTGGGGCGCACCATGGAGCAGCTCATTAAGCTCATGGAATTGATACCACATCTTCGAGGTGGCCAACAGAACTTACAACATCAGCATCACCCGAGTACCACCGATCATCCATTCTTGCAACCAAATCCATTAGAAGGCAGGGACGCACTTCGGAAAGCTCAACAGCTCTGCGACAGGAAGCTCATAGTCTCCTAACACACTTATCTTAGCACAATTTCCTCCACCATTGCTAGCATTCTCCTACGCAGCAAAAGAAACGCACGACTTGCACAGACTGCACCACGCTCTCAGTAATCGACCCAAGAAACCTCCCAGAGAATCACATAAGACCCCCCCCCCCCCCGGCTTTGCAACACGGGTAATTGAAACGAAGAATGTGCCAAGAACGCTAGAAAAAAGCTCAAAACACTCGGATTTCTGGGAAATCAAGAATACGAGAAGGATCTTGTAGCCTCGAAAACACCACCCAAAAAAGAACAAGAAACCCTTTGCGTAGGGAAAATAGAGGGTTTCCGCGTTATCTGATTATCTCTATCAATTGTCGTCTGCTTCGTCCGCAGTCCGCAACGGCATCATCCTCTGATCCATCGGAGTGGATAAGAGGAGCACACGACCGGCCGTACACGAAGCACTTGGAAGTTGGAACAGCGATGGCCGACGAACTGTATAAGCTACCACACGAAGGAGGGAGCAGTTGGGCCTGCAGTCCCTTGCTTCCTGGGCCTGGCCTAATCAAGAACACGTCCTGAATCGGATGTATAGTATCTCGTCAGCCGTTCAGAATCTCTCTTTCCGCTGTTACCGACGGCTTTTGTTCGGAGAAATTTCGATATTTGACACTGAATATGTGCGCTTCTCAACTTTTAACTCTCAATTCGTACGCCTTTGAAAATTTAACCCTGTCACTGCGAATTCTTTTGATTCAAGGGATTCTCCTCATTTTCTCTCCTTTTCTATTTTGACACTTGTCACTGCGAAAATGAGGAGAATCCCTTTAATCAAAAGAATTCGCAGTGACATGGTTAAATTTCCAAAGACGTGCGAATTGGGGGTTAAAAGTTGAGAGGCGCACATATTTAGTGTCAAATATCGAAATTTCTCCTTTTGTTCGTGGTTTAATTAAATAGCAATAGCTAAAAAGGTGACGGTAAGAAGAACGTGAGTAGTGGAGAAAGTGAGTGGGATATATGTGTGCGTGATGGAAGTGAGAGGAGTGAGGTGCTTATACATCCATGATTTTATGTCTTATCTCTAGAGTGAGACGGTAGCGAAAGAAATAGAGAAGTCGTTTAAAAAAAGACTAATATTAACATAGCCGTATAAACCCGAATTACAGTTTGCTATGCTGCAAAACGAAGGTCCTCTACGGGAGAACACAAGTGGCAATTGCGATTTTCAAGAAGAAATAGCACAATGCAAGGCATCTTGATGTACCAGGTAAGTTTTAGTGATATGATAATGACCAGGTAAATTTTAGTGTTATGATAATAACTAGATAAACTTTGGTAATATGATAATGAGCAGGTAAACATTACAATATGGTAATTGTGCTCAAAGGTAGTGGCGATAGTTAATCATGAAACAGGTGATATGCGAAACGGGGAGGTTACAGCCACGAGGTACTTGCCTTGAGTACGTTCGACGAACTCGCTACAAGAAGGGTCTAGAATGCACAACTGTCCGAACGCTTCCTCAACAGCTGCGTGCGAACGTACACGATGCAACGCAAGTAAATTAGATATGGCCCAGTTGAAATTGACGAGAGACGACACGAGATTCGCTTGATCGAAAAAATAGGTTTGCTAGCCCCTTTTGCCGTGCGAATCGGCACATGCTAACAGATCCACACGTAAACCATGATTCGACCGTGCCCCTAGCCGACCGAACCACGACGGCCTACGTGACGGCCGACCGCTGTCACCGCTACCGGCCGCACCGCCACCCTACCCGCACTGCACCTGACTGCTGCTCGGCCAAGACCCACGCTGGCAATCCTGGCCATGCCGCCCTAGCCACGCTGCCACCGGCCACAGATGCGTCCGACCTGCGCACCGCTTGCCGTTGCCACGCCCGGCCCACACACGCTTATCACCTCTGTGCCCGGCTTGCGTGTCGCCCGCTACTGTCGCTGGCTGCGCGCACCACTAGGGGTGGAAAATAGCTTGAGGCTCGTGAGTCGACTCGAGCTCATTACGAGCCGAGCCGGCTCTACTTGAGCTCGTAAATTTTTGAGCCAAGCCGAGCCTCCTTCGCAGCTCGCAAAAAAAATGAGCCGAGCTCGAGCCACTCGCGAGCTTATTTTGGCTCACATTTGTAGTTCGCAATCGGCCTAGGCGCATGCACCCCCTGGGCCCTGGCCCCTACTTTAGTTCATTGCTTCGCACCTCCTCCTCCCCTTCCACTCGACAGCCCCCCTCCTCTCCTTGCTTCCTCTGCACATCCTCCCCCGCCATCTCTACTCCAGTGGCCCTCCCCCTCCTCCTCACATCCTCCCCCTCCCCCTCCGGCCACACACGATGAACCCCGCTCTACTCTACCACAACGAGATCTGGTAGACCCGGGGCAGCGAGATCTAGCAACCAAGGGCTGGGGTGGTGGGATCTGGTGGTGGTGGGTCGGGACGGCACCATCTGCATGGTGGATTTGGAGGTGGTGGCCCCAAGGCGATAAGATTCGTTAGCAACATCTAATGGCCGGACGTTAGGTACGGTGAGATGATGGTGCTCAACTAGCATGGAGAAGATGCCGCTGGCCTCCTACCGCCCACTGCGCATCCCACCTCCCACCGTGCCTCCAACCGCCCGCCGCGCTGCTCGCCCCTCCCAAGTGGTGGCAGCTTGCTCTCCCGACATAGCAGCAATGACTTCTCCCTGGCTACAAGGACTTCTCTCCGGCTGCAAGGTGACTCTCTATTCCATATTCCTCTAGATTTGACCATGTAGATGTTGTGTGATGTATTTGTGCTTGAACATTTGTGATCAGTGTGGACGGATTTGTGCTACTAAGGGGATATCCTTGTGATGAAATATATGCTATGACAGAGGAATAGCTAGATTAGTTATTCAGAACAAGGCTTAGATTCTCCTTACTGAAAATAAAGTGATAATGTTTTCACTAATGTCCTAAGCTCCAATTTTCAAAATTTTACATTTTTGATAGGAATCTGAATCAATAACCGAGCTAAAGCTTGTAATGCACTGTTGTGTATGAGCATCCATGTAGCATTAGAAGAAGATGCTATTGATTATTTGCTTATGAATTGTATGTGTGTGTTGTAAATGTTCTATTCCATTGTTCATTTAGAAATATTCTTTCTGTTGTGAGTTAACAGCCATCTGATATTATCTCCATGGAGATCTTGGTGTTTGCAAACAAATTTTGTTGTCAACTTGTGATGGGAACCTGGCTTTAGTTGAAGCATCAAAAGGCAGCATGGTCAACTTGTATGCTGGAGATGGTGGTGGGTGTTAGAGTCTAAGGTGATAGTATTTTGCTGCAAAATGTGATACGGATTTGTTAAGCTCAAGGCTCAGGGCTAAAAAGCGTGTTATGGCCCATGGGCCGTTCAACCCGGCTCGAGCGAAGAAACGAGCCAAGTCGAGCTAGGCTTCTAGCTCGTTTCCTGAATGAGCCGAGCCGAGCTGAGCCATAGCTCTGGGCGAGCTCGGCCGAGTCTGGCTCAAGCCGGCTCGGCTTGGCTCGTTTCCAGCCCTACACGGGGAGAGAGAGATTCGAGATGAGAGAGAGAGAAGGGATAGGAGAGAGAGAAAGAGATTAGGGATACAAGAGAGAGATAAAGATGAATTCATTTAGGATTTTGCCGTATTGAAATCTTATACCACTTTTCAGATCTCGAGCGCTACAACCATACTCCATTTTGTTTCCTCTTCCCTCTCTATGTCTCTCTTCAGTTAGTTCTCTCCTTCTATCTTGTAACTCAACACTAGATCCCTAATGTATGTAATATTTTCCCCTCTCTTTAATACAACGACATGCAAACCTGTGCAGGTTCCCTTAAAATGAGCTGACAACCTAGAGACCTAGAAGCTTCCAGGTCATCTTCATTTACATGGACCGCAGTAAGGAAGAATTCCAAGCAAGCTTGACTGGGATGCCATGGTTTGCTATCCCCTACTCTAACGCAACAACGCAAGGGCTTACTAGAATCTTCGCTATCAAAGGCATCCCAGCATTCGTGATACTAGGCTCAAGCTCATGCTCGTGTCGGGGATCGTTCATCCGGCGGGGCAGGCTGTTTCCTTCCTTCCTGAGCAGCTCCTCCACCTCATAAGCTCTAGATTCTGTGAAAGGGAATGCCGTTGCACCGTAATTTGAAATTATTGCCCTGCCATCTGTTTTGAGAGCTTTACCATCTGGCCCAAGTATCACCAATGCTGGGATGCCTTTGATAGCGAAGATTCTAGTAAGCCCTTGCGTATCATTGTGTTCTCTTGCAGGAAGTGCAACTTTGACCTCCATCCCTCCTGTGTAGGAGAATGTACTTTAGGCAACATCTGATTAGATATAAAGGATACTTAACAGCAATGATGCATGTTGTGTTAATACTTAACAGCAATGATACGCTTCCAGCGATCAAATGTGGCCATAGATGGACAATTTGCGAGGATTCTCTCCAGAAAAGATAAACGTTTTCTTGATCCAAATAGCATCCTGGCGGATTTGGCAGGGAGAAATTGGGGAAGAGGATAAATAGACTGAACAATTTAAAACCAGGTAATTACACTATGCCTTAAAAAAACAGTGATGCCATTTGATAGTAACCGAAATTGTATTTTATTCGTTTTAGAATTAACTATGTTATCTTCGTCAAAACTTTACTACTTTGAATTTATCTCCAACAATGTCGAGAATAATAACATAAGTAAGGACACGTGTCTTGTTTTATCAAAATACACCCGATTACCGAACAGCTTCTCCTTATCTCGAAGATAGAACTTCTCCTTGCTCAAACTATATTCGATAACTTTTAGATCAGTGATTCAATTACTACTGCGAAGTGAGAGTGGTGGCAAATTCTAACGGGCATAAGAATAAATTCCATCAAATAAAATATAAGAAAATAGTGTTTTTTTTGGGAGAAAAAGTAGGCGTAACTCATTATTGCAACATGTAGTTGGTGAGAATCAATTTCTAGTCGTTAGCTAGAAAATATGAGATCCACGCAGACTGAATTATTTGTTTGTAAGTTACTTTATCTTTAAGAAAAAAAATATAATAAATTTATTTGTAAGTTATAATTCCTGGGCTGTTGGCCGAGCGGCTTAGTGATCGGTTGGGCTGTGGCTTATGACTTATTTCAATGTAGATGGCTGAAATTGCACTGTAGCTGAAGGTGACTTATTTGGTATAATTAAATTTAAAAAATTTTAAAAATAGAAAAAATGAGTTAGCCCATCGCGTGTAATGCAAACGAATACGGGGAAAAAAACCGGTAAAAAAACTAAAAAATTCAAAAAAATCAGAAAAAAACGAAATTTAGAAATAATGAAAAATAAGTCAGAAGCCGAAGCCGAACGATCAGGGCCTTACAAATTTCACTAACAATCCACAGAGTAACAATACACACACTCATCACTGAAAAAGCGAAGTGTTGCAAAGTGTCCGCAGTTATCAAATCACCATCAGTTCGAGTTGTAAACCATCAGTAACTGCACCTCCTATGTTCACCGAGCTGCATACAAGTTTGTAACTTCCAATTAATCAACCGAAACTCTTTTGCCATAGGTAAACAGCTATTTATCTGAACTCCGATGGGCAAACAAAATTCTGGACACTTCTTTTCAATTTATGGTTTTCTTAAAACAAATAAATACGATAATTTCTCTACTATCTTTTCGAAGCGACATATCAGAACAATATTTTTCAAACGGTTTATCGATAGTCGGTTTGCACGTGCTATCCTTTAGGCCTGATCATATTTACAACACACCCCTCGCCCCATCTGTATATTTACAAACAACACCTTCCATCGCACCTTATTCCTTCTCGCGTGGTCATCTCTAACTCGAAGCAAACTGGGACACCTAGGGTTTATAGCCTCATAGACGCGGCGGCACGCCGCGCCATCCACCGTGTGTACTGAAGTAAAAGAGGCGAAAATTCGTAGCTAAAGGAAAGCGTAGGGTTTTTTTCAAAAAAAGCGAGGGGCTTTTCGCAATAAAAGGAGACCAGAGGAGTTTTTTCGTAAAAATCAGGGGTTGTTTTGAAAGAACCGAGGGCCTGTACATAATTTCGGAAATTGCGGATCGTTATCAACGAAAAATAAATATGCGCAGGGTCTTTTTTGAAAAATTTAGGGGCCTTTTTGCGATAACAGAGGACCTTTACGTAATTTCGGTAAAATGTAGGGGCTTTTTCGCAAAAAAATGGCACCCGACCGTACGGGAATTCCCCCGCCACGCGCCGGCCGGAGCGAGCGGGCGGGGTGACGTGGGCGCCTCCTCCTGCGGGGAATCCCGCGGGGAGTAATACAGGTATGATTTGGATTGTGCCCAAGTAGCCAATCCAAAAAATTGACGATACCAAAATCAGAGTATGATCAAAACTTTAGTAAAGTAGACATTTAGATTGCAAACATACCAGCAGCTACAAAGATTACCAAAATTTTCCCAGATGTGAGTATGGCATGTGGATCCTATATGGCATCTTTTTTTGGCACCAAAACATAGCCAATGTGTCTTGTTTTGTTGATTAAATCACAAGGAATACAACTATTTAAACGGATTATAAATCAGATACACGATTTAGAAGATACTATTATTTGAAGTTTAGAAGATAATACTATCTTTTAGGATGTGGCTTATGTCTTAAATTTTTTAATTCTAACTGTTTGCAAGAGGTAGTATGCAGAAAAAATAGTCACATATGATTTTAGTCGGTATAACTAAATTCAGTATATTTTTTACTATAATCTTTTTAGTGACCTCACTTTAAAAAATGTATCATTTAAAAGCTACTTAGCATCATGTAAAACTAAAATTTTGGCGAGCAAATTACTTATGGAAGAACTGCCCATATTTTACGTCGGTATTGCTAATTTTTTAGAGCACACCAATCGTTTAGTATCAATCCAAACTCTAGCCAAACCAAACCAAACCAAACCGACCCCTACACACCTAAACCAAACCAAACCCAACCCTCGCACTGCCCACGTTCTTCTCGGCGGCGACGTACGGGCCGCAGAGGCTGCCATGGCGGCGGTGGCGACGGTGAGCTCGGCGAGCGGGATCCTCGCGATGCTGCAGGAGCCGGTGGAGGAGCTTAAGCTGCACGCGCTCGCCAGCCTCAACTCCGTCGTCCACCTCTTCTACCCGGAGATCTCCACCAGCATCCCCACCATGTGAGCCCCGCCGCTCCCCCTCATCTCCTCTCGCTTCCCCTGCGCTACCTAGTTGCCGCCGCCTCGGTCACCGCTGTCTGTTGCAGTCGCTGCTGTGCCTGCGCGATTCGGTCAGGGGCCGTGGCTGGGATTTATAGTGTTTCGATCTGCACCTCTGATTGATGAGGATTGTGGTGGAAGAGTTTCCCTAGATGCTGTTGCTGTTGCGCGATTCGTTTGGCTGGTCTCGTTCGGTTCGATCTGGAGTTTGCGTGAGGGAACCGTGGGCTGTGGGTTGGTTCTGATTTGTAAACTTGGGGATTCCGGGGGTTTAGTGCGCGGTTTTGTGCTCTTCAGGATGAAGCCCTAGTATTTAAAGCGAAATTTCACACTTATTGCTGGTAATTCGTGAGTGAATTGGTACTCACCGTAAAAATTTGAACGTTTTGCACTTTTGTGTCGTTTCTTGGATTTCGCAAGGGTTTTAGTGGAGAGGATAACTTATTAAAGTGAAAAAATGGGAATATTAGTGGGAGTTAACTGAGGAGGGGTAAGAAACAGAAAGCTTTGAACTTTCAGGGGTGGGAAGGATTCCAGGTTTGTAATTATTGAGAATTTTGATTTGTTCGGTCATATTTTTGAATGATTTTGTCCATAAATATAGAATGTATTTCATATTCCAATGTAGAATAAGTGTCTTGTTCCCTTTATAGCTCTAATAAATATCTAACTTTACTTTTATACTCACTAGATACATGCATTGATATAGTACTTAGACGTAATAATTATGAGTAATCTTGTCATTTTTAATGTTTCCTTGGTCCCTGTGTATGATAAAATACACCCTATATATTTGGAAGGAGGGAGTAATATACCAAGGGAAATCTTGTATGGAGTGAAGATTTGAACTATAGGGCTTGGGTTTTTATTCTTTTCCTTCAACATAATTTATTTATTTTATTTAATTGGGGATTTTGTGTTTCTGTTGAGTAACAGACAATTTGGTTGCAATATGTTAAGCTTGAGGTTTGGTTGGTAGTTATGTGTTTTGAGAAGTTACTCTAGAATCTAGATAGTTGTTACTTTTGTTTATATTATAAATTTTTTGTTTCTATAATTCTCATTCCACTCAAATTAGTATGATGTGGCAATGTAACTTTGCTTTCTGTATGTAATAGTTCTTTATCTAGTTGTTACTTTTGTGGAATGGAGAAGCTTTAATTTTAATTTGGATTTTGTTTGTGGAGCAATATACTTTGTTCGATGAGAACATATTAAAAAAATTACTCGAGGTTTTTGCAAATATGATTGGAGGAAATTAATGTCTAAATTTGCAATAATGTAAGTCAATAATTTGTTTCCAATTGTTTCCTTTTTCCTGCAGTGAGAGCTTGTACGAAGATGAGGAGTTTGATCAGAGGCAGCTTGCTGCACTAGTTGTTTCTAAGGTAGTACCTAACATTACTTTAGAATTTTTTGGGAAAGACCATTTGTTGTATTGTTTATATCGATGTTTATTGTATATCATGTAGGTATTTTACTACTTGGGCGAGTTAAATGATTCACTGTCATATGCTCTTGGTGCTGGACCTCTATTTGATGTTTCTGAGGATTCGGATTATGCTCATGCTCTTTTAGGTGAGGAGTTGCCTTAAGTTCTGAGTTACTCTGGATGTTATTTTCACACAACATTTCTTTTGGTCATTAGATTTAATTGTTAGTTCTTTTTTTTCAGCCAAAGCGTTAGATGAGTATGCCAGTATCAAGACAAGAGCTTCTAAAGCTACAGAGGAGGAAGAAAGTGTGGATACCAGATTAGAGGCCATAGTGGAGAGGATGCTGGAGAAGTATGATAATATCATATTGTTTGCCGATATCCTTCCGTATATCAGATGGGGTATTCACCTAATGGTTATTCTTTGCTGCAGGTGTATTCTTGATGGGAAATATCAACAGGCCATGGGTATGGCTGTAGAATGCAGGAGACTGGATAAGTTGGAGGAAGCAATTGTTCGGTGTGATAATATTCACGGGGCTCTTTCGTATTGCATCAACCTTTCTCATCAATATATTAATCACCGTGAATATCGTTGTGAGGTACTGGCATGTTACACCAAATCCTATATATAGTCTTGTTGTTTTGGAAATGCAAGGATTATTTTAGAGTTGGGTACCTGTTTTTAGCATATAGGAACTACTGCTTAACAAAATTTTAAAAAATTTATGAATTGACCAAATAATTCACTTTATTGTCAATTGCAGGTTCTTCGATGTCTTGTTAAAATATACCAGACTTTGCCAAATCCAGATTATGTGAGCATTTGCCAGTGTCTTATGTTTTTGGGTGAACCTGAAACCGTTGCAAATATATTGGACAAGCTGCTTTCTGGAAGCAAGGTATGTGTTTGTTCTTTACTCTGCTCAGCCATGTTACTTAGATTCTTAGACGGCACCCTCAGTTGCTTACTTGAGATATTGTGTTCTTTATCCAGGATGATGCTCTCCTTGCATACCAAATTGCTTTCGATCTCGCGGAAAATGAAAATCAGGCCTTCCTTTTGAATGTGAGGAATCATCTGGCCTCACAGACTCCTTCACAGTCTAACCCTGATAGTGGATCAGCTTTGCCGGACGATCAGGTTGCTAATGTGGATTCAGGTAGCACAGAACGAGGTGGTGATGTTCAGATGAGAGATGATACAACTACACCAAATGGAAGTGCTCACACAGTGGATCCAAATGAGGTAGCACATGCTGATAGGCTTGCAAAAATTAAAGGAATACTGTCAGGGCAGACATCTATTCAGCTGACTCTACAATTTTTGTATAGCCACAACAGGTAAACTGACTATTACTTTATAAATGTTGAGTTGTTGACAGCTGTCCTCTCGTAACTTTCATACCTGTATTGACTTCATGGGGCTGTTTGTTTCAATAGGTCCGATCTTTTAATTCTGAAAACAATCAAGCAGGCTGTGGAAATGAGGAACAGTGTTTGCCACAGTGCAACTATTTGTGCCAATGCAATCATGCATGCAGGAACAACTGTAGATACCTTCCTAAGAGAGAACCTGGTATTTATCTTTTTACTTGTGTGTTGTCATGTAGCATTTTTCGCCTTTGTACTGTCTCATGTTGGTGTTATCTTACAGGAGTGGTTAAGCAGGGCAACAAATTGGGCTAAATTCAGCGCAACTGCAGGACTAGGTGTGATTCATAGAGGCCACCTTCAACAAGGCCGGGCTTTGATGGCCCCCTACCTACCTCAAAGTGGTGCTGTCGGTGGTGGTAGTCCATACTCAGAAGGTGGTGCCCTCTATGCTCTAGGTTTGATTCATGCCAACCATGGTGAAGGAATCAAACAATTCCTACGTGAAAGTCTTCGCAACACCAGTGCTGAGGTGATTTTTTGTTTCTTTCCTGTCCTTTTTTGCTAATGTAATTCATTTCATGCACATTTTGCTTACTCCAAACCATATTATACAGGTCATCCAGCATGGTGCCTGTTTGGGACTTGGGCTTGCAGCTTTGGGCACAGAAGATGAAGAGATATATGAGGACATAAAGAATGTTCTTTACACAGACAGTGCTGTGGCAGGGGAAGCAGCTGGTATTGGCATGGGTTTGCTTATGGTTGGAACAGCCAGCGAGAAGGCTAGTGAGATGCTTGCTTATGCACATGATACACAGCATGAAAAGATTATCAGGTCAGTGCTGTTTAATTACTGTTGCATTATTTCTCAAGATGCGCCTTGTTCTTGTGCTGACATGTCTTTCGTTCTAGGGGTTTGTCACTTGGCATCGCATTGACAGTATATGGCAGGGAAGAGGAAGCTGACACCTTGATTGAACAAATGACTAGAGATCAAGATCCCATACTACGTTACGGTGGTATGTACGCATTGGCCCTAGCCTACAGGGGAACTGCAAATAACAAAGCCATCCATCAGCTGCTGCATTTTGCTGTGTCGGATGTCAGTGATGATGTTAGGAGGACTGCAGTTATGGCTCTTGGATTTGTCCTATACAACGAACCCGAGCAGGTCTGTAGAATTTAGATGCCTTCTTGTTTAAATAGATGCCTTTTATTCAATTTGATTTCCAATGATCAACATACACTAACCTTTTCCCAGTTGATTAAGCAGCCATCTTTTGGGAAAAGTTGCTAAAATAAGCAAGCATCAATAGCTTTGATCCACACCTTACATCTTCTGTTGTGATCATGCAGACTCCAAGAATTGTGTCCCTACTGTCTGAATCATACAACCCACATGTTCGTTATGGTGCAGCTTTAGCTGTTGGGATTTCCTGTGCAGGAACCGGATTAAGCGATGCCATTTCCTTGTTGGAGCCTCTTACATCGGATGTTGTTGACTTTGTGCGCCAGGGTGCTCTCATTGCTATGTCAATGGTCATGATCCAGACTAATGAATCCTTTGATTCTCGTGTTGGAACATTCAGGCGTCAGTTGGAAAAGATTATTCTTGACAAACATGAGGACACCATGAGCAAAATGGGCGCCATACTGGCTTCTGGTATTCTAGATGCTGGTGGTAGGAATGTCACGATCAAACTACTGTCAAGGAACAAGCATGACAAGCTAACTGCTGTTGTTGGCCTCGCTGTTTTCAGTCAATTCTGGTACTGGTATCCTCTCCTGTATTTCATCAGCCTGGCCTTCTCGCCGACAGCCTTCATCGGGCTCAACTCTGATCTGAAAGTGCCGAAGTTTGAGTTCCTGTCACATGCTAAACCGTCCCTATTCGAGTATCCCAAACCGACCACTCAGCAGACTACTACTTCGGCAGTCAAGCTGCCAACAGCAATTTTGTCAACATATGCTAAGGCAAAATCTAGGGCAAAGAAGGATGCAGAAAGCAAAGCTAACCAGGAGAAGACAACGGAAGATGCTTCTGGTTCTGCATCAGGCAAGGCGGCTAAAACTCAGGAGAAGGATGCCGATACAATGCAGGTAAGAATAGCTAATGCTGTGGTTTTACTTTTTTTGGTGCTGAATAGCTAATGCTGTGGTTTTACTTTTTTTGGTGCTGGGCTTGTGTTCCACTATCTAGTTGAAGTTGCTGTTTTTACATCCAGCTGTAGAGCATGGTAAAGGTTACCTGTCTCGATACTTTTTCCCCAGGTTGATAATGCAGCGGAGAAGAAAGCTCCTGAACCCGAACCAACGTTCCAGATCCTGACGAACCCAGCTCGTGTTATCCCTGCCCAGGAGAAGTTCATCAAGTTCATCGAGGGCAGCCGATATGTCCCTGTGAAACCTGCTGCTTCTGGATTCATCCTCCTCCAAGACATGCAGCCCACTGAGGCCGAGGTACTCGCACTCACCGATGCCCCCTCAACTGTGGCCACAAACACTGGCAGCACTGCAGCCGCCGCTGGCGAACAAGGGTCAGGCTCATCTGCCATGGCTGTCGACGATGGGCCGCAGCCACCACAACCCTTTGAGTACACCTCGTAATGGTAGATCCCTGGATCCAAGTAGGAGGCTTGTATCGTTGGTCTGGATTCGCAAATCCTTTCACCCCTGCTATACGTTGCTTATTCTTTTTTGAGTATGTAGTGTGCGGAAATTTGTTGTTGGCTGGAAACTTTGTAGAATCATCAGTAGAGAATTCACTCGGATGGGAGTCATGTAGGATGAATACTTCGGAATTTGGGATATCGGATGGATCACGCCCCGGCTGCGTCTTTTCCTGTGATGTAATTTGCTAAAGATGTTTTGAACACGCTTTGATTCTCCGTCGCCTTTTCCTTACGGTGATGAATGACGTTGTGGTCAAGGCCTGAGAGCAGCTGCTTCCGATTGCCTTTTACTTCATTCACGGGAACACTGCGAACAAGTCCAGATTGGGTGGATTTTTTGTTTATGTTTTTTTGTTTGCCCTATCGTGAGCGCTCGTGTGAACGGATAGAATGTCGATAAGTTATTTTAAAATGATTGCCATGCAAAATTATCTTAAAATGGTAATTGTTGTAGGGGTGACCTCCACCTACGCCCAGTAGGCCTGTTAGGTTCGAAACAGGACATGTGTAATGATATAAGAGCCTCCGAGGGGAATACTCGTGTGTAAGGGTATAACTGTACAAACACTCCCCATATGAATATATATGTGGCATAGGCATAGGTTACAGGAGGAAGGCTCTAAGCCATTCATTTACTTAACTCTCCACTACTACACACACTCTCTGTTTGGTCTGTAACAGGCGAGGCCTTGGAGACACAAAACTTTGAAATCGTAGAATAAGACAGTAAAAAAGAATCTAAAACGAGGTGAAATGTATCGACTGGGCAATTTGACTTGGATGCATCGCCACCGATATTAATGTAACATCAACGCGCGGCGGCTTCGTCAGCTGGTCGTCCATACTGGCCACGGGAAGCGCGTCAACCACCACGGGCTCCGCGACGGCGCTGGGCGGCTCCGGCTCAGGTCGGCAGCAAGGACGGACGGCCCCTTGCGAGACACGGCCGACGGCGGTGGCCATGGCGTGCGCACGGTAGGGACTGCGACGAGGGTACAGGGCACTCCTCCGGGAACCAAGCCCTCGGTTTAGGGGAACAGTTCGATCAAGCATCCGCGGCCAGGAATTAGACGGAAAAGGTTGCGAGGAATTTACAAAAAGGCCGCTGCGTTATTTTTATTATGAGACGCACCACCAGACTGGATCGCAAACAGATACCGAACCGAAAAAATCGTGCCAAATACAGATTTAAATATAAGATTTACTAGTCACTTGCTCATGCGTTGCAACGAAATTTGTTAGATGTATAAAAAATTATGCTATAAAAGAGGATTACTCTGATCAGTTGAAAAGTGAAGAGTGATGAGAATTTAAAAATATGGTGGTTAGAGGGGAATAAATGTACCACTGTTAACTGTTCTTTTATAACAGTAATGATTTTAGGTTTGGTTTTTCCGTTAAAAACCGCTGAAAATTGAAAATAGAACTACACTGCTACTGGTTCGAAGCAGTCGCGCTGCTTAGGTTCAAGGGCCATTTAAATATTTAATCCAGGTGACAAGCAGCTATGGGTTGATGTGATGCTCCTGTCATGCAGTGCCGCAGTTTGGAATCTTTGGTTGCCCGGCTGCTCTATGATGCCTGTGATTGTTTTGGTTTCAGTTTTTAGTTTCTAGTTTATTTTTTATTATTTATAAATTTCATCTTTTTTTAAATTTTTAGCTTTTTGTTGAGCTTTTTTGCCGGTTCTTTTTTCCCGTATTTGTTTGTATTATACATAATAGGTTAACATATTTATTATACTTTTATTTTTTTAATTTTAATTATGCTAAATAAGTCTCTGTCAGCTACAGTGTTTTTTCAGTCAGCTACAGTACTTTTCAGCCATAAGTCACAAAAAATAAGCTCAAATGATCACAGCTCTTTTGCTCCACAATCTGACACAGTGCCACAGTGGTGTACCCGGAGGATAAAAAACAATGATGGTGGGAATAATATGGTCAAAATTACTCAAAGAAATTAGGCGCCATTTGATAAGGAGCTATTCGAATTAGTCTAAACTGTAAAAAAAGTGCATTCCTGTTGTATTAACTCTAATCCATTGGTTACTGTTTGTTTGAATTTTTTTAGATGTTTGTTTGAACTTTGAAGTGCCCTGAAATGAGATGCTATCGGTTTTACTTTTCTTTTTCTCAATAATTACTATTTATTATATTAATAAATCGTAGACGTAGCCTTTAACAAGTCCTTTGGAATCTAACCAATTCTTCCTCCCCTTCAATTTTCGTTTTGTTTTGTGATGTTCTTCTTGTCAAGACTCCAACAAATTAAGTCAAAATCATGGCTTCTGGCCTTCTGGGAGGGGACAATGGGCATACTGGCTCCAAATTCTCTTCCAAAAAGCTCTTTGGACTTTGAGAGCCTCTTTTGGAGAACTGGAGATGTTTATATTCGAGCGACTGAGTGAAGCAGAATGTAAAATTTGTGAATTTAATTTGCAAACTCGTTATATCATTCTTAATTCATGTCAACTTTGATAAATATGATATTTACCAATATAATACCAAAATAAATTAAGATTTATCGATACCGATCCGTATTTTCAAAATACCGTATATTACCGAACTAATAATACCATATTTATTGTAGATACCATATGTACCGAACCATATTTACTGAAAATACGGAATGCACAGCCTAATCGCAAATAAAAAAGTTTGATCAAAATTTAGGTCTCCATTGATCGTTGGATCATACTATATGGCCCGAACTGAGGCGTAGTGTGTTGGTCGTGGCTTTTTATGCACTAGACCCCTTGACTAACATAGTACTACAACCTTTCCAAAGTCACGGGCAATGGCGGAGCTCCGATGACTGCCGAACGGCGGAGAATGATCCTTGAAGGGTAGGACGAGCTATTATATCTTCGGTGACGAGACCCGCCTACTTCCCTGAGCTTGAGCTCGAGGGGAACCCTTCTGCGCGCTCTCGCTCTTCTTCCTCACCGTCGACCGTGACGGCATCGCGCCCTACCCATTCACCCTCTACGTGCCCAGCTGTGCCTGCCAATTCGCCAATATTTGGGGCCTCCTCTAGTCCTTCCGCTGCCCCCACCCGGACGTCGTCACCACCACCATGGTTGGTCATCCTCAGCCGCGTCACCAAGGTGCAACCACCCACAAGTAGGGATGGCAATAGGGTGGGGCATCCCAGGGGAGGCCCCCGCGGCCCGCCCTGACCCTGGCTAGCATGCCCCCACCCGCCTCGCTAAGGCTATTGGAGGAGATGGTCCACCATCCTTAGTCCCTGTGGGATAAAAAATATGTTAAATATTAAAATAATAACAATATGACTTTATTTATTAATTTTATAATTATTTAGGTATACTTTTTAAATATATATAGCTTCAAAATATATGTTCTAACGTATAGATTCAAGTTTTAGTTAAATATACCAAAAAAATACAATCTCCTATATTAAAGCACTATAATCTATTATTTAAAAATAATTTTACATTTATCAGATTCCCGTAAGACACCACGGAGAAAAGGCGACCCCATCCCGCTCCGTGGAGGGGAGATCACCCCCACCACCATGCCCCGACGGGTAGGGGTGAAAACGGATCGGATAGTTTCCGCCGGATCCGGACGGATACAGATACAGATTGTGTCGGATCGGATTTTTTTCGGATAGTTCTCGGATCAGATACGGATACAAATTTTTTTATCGGATACGGATACGAATACAGTAAGCCTATTATCCGTCAAATACGGATACAGATTATCCGGATAATACGAAAACGGATATCCGAGGGGAGGGGAGGGACTTTAATTTTTATTTTTGATTTTTGGATTTCAGAAAAGCCTGGAAAATTCATTTAAGCTCAGAAAAATATGAAATAAATTCCAAAAATTCCAGGAAAATTTACAGAAGTTCTTGGTGACATTTTGGACTTAATAAAAATATTTTTAACTAATGTTGGTATTTAATTTTCATACTTAAAAATACTTTTTAATTTCAAAAGTAGACCTTTAAACTCCAGAAAATCCAGGAAACCAAATAAAAGCCAAATAACTCTAAATAATTAATTTAAAGTAGGATTTTTATAGAAAATCAAAATATCATTTTATTTAATATCTGTTTTTTGGTTTTCACTTAATTTACTTTTCAAATCAGGATTTTTCAAAAAAAGAAAATCCAGGGCAAAACCCAAAAATAAAATTTAGGCAATAAGAATACTTATTTTAATTTTAATTTTATTTTAATTAATTTTAATTTTAATAAAAACCTAGGCTGTTACAACTTGATGGATGAAATGGAGGAATGAAATGTTCTTATGTTTGTTCAAATTGCTATCATGTCATCATGTGTATTCCATGAATTGCACGTTGTTGTTACTTATGTAGTTATGCTATGATCGACTATTGGGTATATTTTCATTGTGGATGAAAAGACTATGCTTTTGTTTAGATTTCATGAATGTTTTGACAAGATGAACTATTTACGTATTTTCGTTAATTTTGGATGTATAGTTTAAGAGGTTTTCATGTTCCGATAAAAAATATGAAAACAAATATGATAGAGACATTATCCGTCCGTATTCGATCCGTTTTCACCCCTACCGACGGGGAATCACCACCCCTACTACCCGTGGGACCGCCGCTTCTCTCGGCTGTTCGTTGCACACCTGTAACACTTCACCACGCGCTAGCCGCCAGCACGAGCACCTGGGCGGTGTGGCAGCACGCGCGCAGCGCAACCGAAAGAATGACCAGGCTCGCGCGGTCGGGCACGGGCCACGCGCTCAGCCGCTCACACCCAGGGCCGGCCCTGGGCCTAGGCAGCAGGGGCGACCATCTAGGGCCCATGAAAACTTGGGGCCCCTAGCCAATGTATGTTAGTATGTATACATGCATGATATAGCCTATGTATTGAATATTGGATATAATTGATTAATGATTAGTTGGGTTAACTGCCAAAGTCAAAATAATGTCTTATTTGGTCTATGTTGTGCATCCAGCACTGAGCGCTCCCTAAATATCCAAGCACGGACATTTATAGAGAGAACGCATCAAGTAAGTCATCCACCAGATCCAATCCACCATGCACACGACCTACGCCCCTTGACCTCTCCACTCCTCTTTCGGTCTTCTCTTCCCCCCAAAATAAGTGCCGCCGTTAATAGAGGAGAGCCCGATTTCATTGATTTTCAACCAATTCGCCTTCAATTTTTTCATTTTGTAACAGTTTTACTCGAAATCTCCTCATATAGCCGTTACATATATGGTACGTTTTTATGAATTTTTGTTCTTTGATTATCTGGTAAATACCACTCCAAATCTCCAATGCAATATCTACACTATCTAGAACAAAAATCTTTAACTTTCTTATAACATCAGTTTCTTTTTTATATATAGATGTCCATTAGATCTTTAAGAGAGATTGGAAAAACTATTTGAAGTCATCAATGTCACACGAAAGGTTGAATGGTCTCTCCTAAATTGTTGTGTCCTCTCCTAAATTGTTTTGTCCTTAGTAGCACATTATAGTTTTATAAGACTTATTAATAATATTAATGTGCCAGTAGATTGTCGACAATGAGTACTTTGCATTTTGTAATGTACTAAGCTTAATTTTACCAATAAATACTTTATATTTTGTGACGTACTGTCTAATGATTACTGTATTGAACTTTAACTTTTATTACTGAATAAAATGTATTATTACATATTTATATTAGAACAAAAGGTCTCACTTTTATCGTGCCCTAAGGCCTCCAAGATGACAGGAACGGCCTGCTCACACCTAAGCCGAGGAGGCACGCGCCAGCGTAGCACCGGCCCCCTCCGCGGCAACCTGCTTACGTCGAGTGCACTCACCGTCGGCCCCGTTTTGGCACGACAGGCGACGACTCGAGCAAGAATCCAGATACAGCCAACAAAAAAAAAAACCATGCTACGAGATGCAAGCAAACGAAATTATCTAGCTGGGTTACATCGTCAGAACGAACAAGCGTCGCTACATCTCGCATGTCATGTCGAGCTAGTGAACAAATCTCCTAAACGGTTGTAGCCAAAATGGCTGATTAATCAAGGTCGGCCTCGACCTCAAGCGGCCTTACTTTTTCAGCACCACTGGATGTAAAAAACTACAGAGGACAAGTTATAAGCATGCTATTGGGCACAAGCTTACGGGCATTGCTAGTAGAATCACATCAGGCTAAGCATGCACTTGCAGGGCTATACTGCTTGACTTGCACAGTTGCACCCAAAGCTGCCGCTGCTGCATCCAGGGGTGGAGCCCACAGGCCCCAAAACGTTCACCGCATACAAGAGTGATAGCAACCGTAAGAAAGCACGATATGCAAGCAGCATGTAGTTCGCAGTTGTGGTAGGACCTGCCAACCAAAGAAAAAAAATGTTAGTGTTGAGTACAGTAGGTGTAGGAGCAATTTGCCTTATGAACAACGAAATATCACGTATTGTTCCTGGTTCTTGAGTTCATGTTCAATGAGCCGTAGCTTCAAATTGTTCTCCTCATTCAGGAGCGAAGAGTCTGTCAATTGAAGATTTCAGTAGCGACATCTGAGTCTCCGAAACATGGCTTCTTCCAGCGAAGAAGCTTTTGGTGTCTGCCATGGTGGCATTGCTTTATTTACTTCCCAGCTGCTGCAACTCTGTTGAAGGACCACGCAATTTATCTGAAAAACTACATTCTACACATCGCTTATTTTCGACAAATCAGACTTACTTTTCACAGTTCAGATTTTTTTTGTATTAAAAAGAGCAATAACTTCTAATCATCCGCGTGATCGTATTTGACTGAACAATTGTTTTGGCTCTGGTTTCTCAGTTCTCACATATACAGGGATAACCACAGGAGATTTCTTCAGTTTCCAACTGGCTATGAATGCAGATGCCGGTTTCCCCCATTAGTCACGTGAAGTGCACATGCGGCGGCTCGATTGCCGAAAAATAAGCGGTAGCAACTACCAGTAGTTTGCGATGCAAGGTATGTTAGTAAATGTAATGCAATGGATCTGTGGAATGCGGATCCAATGCAAATTATGCGATGCTTTGTCAAGCAAGTACTGAAGTTGCATCTGGACGTACGTCCTGCAGGTACTTGAGCAATGGCTGGCGACCATCAATTGCCATAAACTATTCAGCCCAACCTACGGGTATCCTGCATTACTTGCTTGATTTGCAACGTGCAGAGCACATGCTGCTCACCGGTCACACAGCTCACATGGATGGTTCTTGCAGTTCTAGAGGCTCATAGGGATCGGCATGAATCCGAAGAAAACAAGTTCAGATGGGTAACGGTTGAAGCGAGTTCACACTCCAAAGCTCATTATTGGGATTACGCAATGGAACCAAGTTCCTGCAGTTTGACACTTTCCTGAACTATCAACGGTTGAAGCGAGTTCATACTCCAAGGCTCATTATTGAGATTAAGCGATGGAACCAAGTTCCTGCAGTTTGACATTTTCCTGAACTATCTGGTATGAAAAATGAATATTGCATTTCGTGATAAAATTGAGTGTTTAGAGCTTTTTTTTTGTCCGTCACAATCTTGATCCTTGACCAGTACAAGCCGTTGCTTCTAAGTCCTCTGGGGTATTGAGATGCGTGTGTACAGGAGCTGAGGCCATGTTCTTGACAAACAGCGCATTTGTTCATCTCCTTGTCAGTGGGTAACTTCGTTGGACTTCAGGGGATCGGTATCTAAACTCTAAAGCTAAACCTTATTGGGTTGAACGATCTTGTGCTCCTAACCAAGATTTCAACGTATGCTTTCATAGGTATGGTGGACCTGCAGTGCTGAAATGCATTGGAATACGAAGCAAATCTTATCGAGATACTACTAATTTGTTGGACCAGAGAACCCTTTCGAGTTTTGAGAGAAGATATAAGGTCGGTGAGTGATCAGATGCGTGCGGCTACATTTCTTGGAGTTTTATGGACAACTCTTCTACCGTTAAGATTATTCTCCCCACACTTCTTCGACTGGACTTGGGCATGGACTGATAAGAGGAAAAAGGACAAAAGTTATTTGCAAGAACTGGAATCAGTAGGTCGTTCTTTTTGCTCAGAAAAGTTAGTCCACTTTTCCTTTTTGTTCCTTTAAAGAAAGGAAGAAAGGAGTAGCAGAGAACAACCACCGGAAAATAAGAAGGGAAATGAGTACAGTACTGATCTCTCATGGATAAGTAGGATTAGATCATTAGATAACTATAATGGCTTTCCGTTTACAAATAACTCCGCAAGCCTGAAAATCACAAGAGAAAATAAAAGGAGGATACTGAACCTCAAACAAGCATTTCAAACTCTGAAGATACTGTGCCAACCTTCAAAACAGAAGGAAAATCTGAAAACCCAATACATGAATGTACAGAGCCGAGTGCAGGACATTGGCGCCGAGTCTGCATAACACATATACAGTGCTATAGAAATAGTAACTTCCATGAATTCGAAGGCAGTGTTTGTCCCTTCATCGACAATTGGGTTACTAATTTACCAGTATTTGCTTCTAATTTCTTTGCTCAGGTAAAATACCGAACAGTTCTTATCCTCGTGTAGTGGTGGTAAAACAGTAAAAGGCAAAGTAAAAAAACACCATTTTGATCTCTTTTTTCCAAAGCTGATATAGGATTTTCCAGCGTTTGATCGAGTTACACTCGAAATTATCCGAAAGTGGCATTCATTTCATTAGATAGTAGGGCGTGCACATTCACCTTACAAGCCGGCGAGATGTACTATAAAGGTAAAAGAGCAATAACTGCAAATCGAACAGAAAAATCAATTTTTTTCAGGTAGAGGTTAGTGCCTATAAAGGCTTTTCGGCAATAATAACAAGAGAAAATTCCTTCGTTTCCATGATTCCATCCATGAGGGCTGCATTACCCAATCCAGATCAGCTCAACTCAACAAAAAAGAAAAAAATTAAGCAGTAGAGTAAATTCTAAACCGCGGGGGGAGATACCATCGAATCATCCCTCACCATCACAACAGTTAAGAACACAAAGCATAAAGAAAATGAAAAAAAAAGAGAACATTTTTTTTGGGGACATGCATGCTAAGAACTAGTAGTAGCTCCGCCTATCCGCACAATGGGTTGTTGGGCGTGCCGCGTCCGACCTCGTCGGCGGCGTACTCGCAGCTGCAGTAGCAGAACGCGGCGTCCTTCTTGTTCTTCTCAACGACCTTGAGGATGGCCTCGAAGACGGGCACCTCGCAGGGGATGCGGAGCACGCCCTCCTGCTGGAACCCGAACTCCTCCTCCGCCTCCCGCAGCAGCGCCGCGAACGCCCGGTGCTTCAGGTACTCCGTCGGGATGACGAACCTCTGCATCGAGGGGCCCACGCACACCGCTAGGTGGCCCCGCGGTGGCGTCGCCAGCGAGCCCGAGGGGCTGTCCGTGAAGGACAGCGTCCGCTTCAGAAATTTCTTGGCCTTGCTCTCGCCGCCGCCATTGCCGCCGGCGGTGGCCGGGTCCTTGGGCGTGACGGAGAGCTTGCGCCACTTCTTGAGCATCTGCTGCAGCCGCACGATCTCGGTGATCTTGTTCGACTTCTTGCCTCCGGATTGCTCCATTTTCGCTTCTTGGCCAGAAACTTGGAAAGAATTTCGGGTGGTTTTGAGGTACGTTTTCTACGGGTTTGGGTGTGGCGTTGCGTTGTGCAGCTTTGGGGCGTTCATGGAGGGGGATTTAAAAGGGAAGAAGTGGATGGGCCCCAGTTTAGGCTTTTTCTGGGGAATAGTAGTTTCTTTTCCTTTTTGTTTATTTTCTCGGTGTATTTTCTCTCTCTTCTGAATAATGAAGTTTTAATTAAGTAAAAATAAAAAACATGTTATATATCCACAGACAATGCAAAGAAAAAACATAAAAAATCCACATTAAAAAGCCAATAAGTCCCAAACAGTTTTTAGCTTTTGAAATGCAGAAACAGAAAGCTATTTAAAACAGGGTATGAATGTCAGGCTATATGCAGAGTAATTGTGCTGCAAATTTTATGTTGTGGTTTTTTTAGTTTTTTCTCCATGTTGGCATGGACTCATGGTGTTAGAGTTTGACTTCAGATGTTTATGAGAGTATTATAACTGAATAAACTAATCGCGCTCAGCCATTAGATGCTTCGGACGGTGGATTTTTTATCTGCATTAACTCGATCGTAACAATTGTGAACTGATGGAGCATTCCTGTTTTGTGATTATCTTTTTCTGGTATGTTTTTACTCTCATCAGAAAGACCTTATTATTTTGAGCATTTAGTTTTTGTTTCTCCGAAAATCGAAAGAAATAGGACGGATTCTTGAAGCAGAATCTCCTAATGGCTGTCCGAACTTAAAATCGTATGTATTGTCCGCGTTAGCGTTTCCGTTATCGGTTACCATTTTTAATAATGTAGATAAAAACCATTAGTCACAGATAAAAAAACTTTATCCACAGCTCGAAAGTACAGAGCCAGCAACTCTCTGGTTTAAACTGAAGACTCGTACCAGTAAATCCCCATGAGAGGATAACTGAAAGTTTGTTAGTAGCATTTGCTTCTCTGTAGAGGAGCATCTTTGGAAGTTCAGATCCGAGGAAAATGGATTTAAGGGTATGTTTGGATGTTATAGCATTTACAAATCACAATATTTGAAAACCACAGTTTTTAATGCACCACTCACAAGATACCTGTTTGGTAGGCCACAAGCCGGCCGGCTTTTCGCAGCCGCTACAGTACCTAACTTTTAAACGGAGTATTTTCTCAAGACGGGGTCTACAAGTTAAACGTAGTACATGTTAAAAGCCCAACATCTGTACCAGCCAAAATCGCAAGTGAGTATCGATCTCTCCGTAATCTATACCGTAAACAGCCAAAATTTAAAAATTTCAGCCAAAAGACATAAACCGCAGCCAAAACAAACAGACCCTTAAGCTTATGGCTTTTGGCTGTGCCTTGTGGCTTTTAGGCTGTTCGTGTGAGAGATTACAGAGTAACAAAAACTCACGTACGGTTTTTGCCGATATAAATGAAGTCGGTACAGTATGTACTACAATTAACTAGTAGATCTTATCTTAAAAAAATAAAAAAAGTCAAAAGGTAGCTTTTAGAAGCTGAAAAGAACAGAGCCTTAGTTTCTATACTACAGTTTTTTTTTTGCAATTTTGAATAAAACCATGGCGTGTTTGGTAATATCATTATTTACTACAGTATTTTCTATAAAAATACTTGCAATGCAATGTAGACATATACTCACATATGATACTTAGATGCTTTGTTTTAAACAGTATCTGTCTTTTGATGTTTAAAAGCCGGCTTTTGAAAGAAGTAGCTTCTCAAGATAGTTTTATAAGTCATTTATAAGAGTTACTGTAGTAGCTACTTTGAACAGAGTGGTTACTCATTGCGAGTGCCTCTTGCTCTCTTAATCTCTTACAATCAGCTAAAAACCAAACCCTTAATTATCATTAGATGCTCTGTTTTTATATATCTAAAGATCGTATCTGGTTAGGGGCTTCTAGTGAAGGCAAGTTAATGGCATGCTGATGAGAACTCAGTAGTCAGTAGGTACATAGATGTGCTATAACTTGAGTATGTCTTTATAATTTTGTCTTTTTATCCTAGGGGTAGCAAGTATATGTTATTTTAAGTTCATGCAAATAGCATAGGCGTGTACAGTCAAGAAGAGTACGTGCAGTTTATAGAGTAGAACAGATATGGGATCCATAGGAGCGGCCGTCGCTTCGTTTCTCCGTTCAAGAAAAAAGGGTGGGAGTGGATTTTAACAGGAAGAAAATTGTATGAGCGACGGGCGCTCCGTGCGCTCCGTGCGCCCCTCAGCTCGATGGATGACGCGTGGACAGCGCTTTCATCGTGCGGCAGCTGGAAATGACGCGGCCGACGGAAGGCAAAAAGGCACGGCTCGGCTCCTCGACCGTGATCGGCTCAGCTGGAATACAAGAGGTCCCGATCAAATCGTGCCTTCAGCCCTAGACTCGTGCGGCTGTTGCACGCCGCCGCCGCCGCCGATCCCATGGATGAACCAGCAGTTGATCCGATGCCGTCTTCTTCTATCATGGAGGATTCACGTGCACAAGGAATTGATGCTGCTGATGGTGGTGGTCTCAAGAACAACAGATAACACACAGTGGGTTATGTGAGTAGATCGGGTGGGTTATGTGAGTAGATCGGTGTGCCTTTTCTTCTTTGTCTGTTTGCTTTCGACATATAGTGTGCATATTTCACATTCATAGAACACAACTCCGGTTACCATGGCGAGAGGCCATCGGCGCCATTTCTGCATCGATCCGTGGAGAATGAGGTAGCTGATGAGGTAAAAAATATTCAACAAACTTACAGAATATATGATATTTTGTTTCATTTTTAGTACACCTTCAATTGAAAATTTATATGTACAGGAGGCGGCTCGTAAAGCTGGGCAAAATCTGATCACTCCTAAACCTGGAATGACATTTCAATCTGAAGCTGAAGCTTATGAGATGTACAACACCTATGCCGGTAAAGTTGGGTTCAGTATTAGAAAGAGCAAGACAAAGCACCGCCGAGATGGTAGTCTATGTCAGAAATATATAGTTTGCAGTAGTGAAGGACATCGAGAAAATGACTCATCACAAAAGGACACTACAAGGACGGGTTGTGATGCTCGTGTCCAATTTAGTATCAGCAAAGAGGGGATTTGGAAGGTGCAAAAGGTCGTAGAACAACACAATCATTATCTTGCTAGTCCAAATAAGGCACACAAGCTGAGGTCCCAACGACAGGTCATAGAGGCAGATAGAAAATTGATTGGGCAGATACGAGAAGCTGGAATGAAGCCAGCCCAAGTTTATGAGTTCATGAAGCAGTTTTATGGAGGGGAAGAGAACACGCCATTTACTAAGATGGATTGCGATAATGAGATAGGTCGCGAGCACGCATAATACTTAGAAGCCAATGATGCACAAACACTATCTGAATATCCGAGAAATAAACGATTCATGAGGATCCTACATTTTTTTATGCGATTCTGTAGACAAGGAAGATGGCCGTATGGCAAATTTTTTGGGCAGATGGTCAGTCTATCATGGATTACAAATGCTTTGGTGATGCTGTGACATTTGACACCACATTTAAAACTAATAAGTTTGAAATGCCTTTTGCTTCGATTCTTGGCTGCAACCATCACAAGCAAACAATAATTTTTGGGTGTGCACTTCTATTTAATGAAACTATTGAATCATTTGTTTGGCTTTTTGAAACCTTTCTAATGGCAATGTCAGGAAAGCACCCCAACACAATTTTTACAGATCAAGATGCGGCTATGGCAGGAGCAATTGCTTATGTATTCCCAAACACAAGCCATCGTCTTTGTTTGTGGCACATTTGCTTAAATGCTGCTAAACATCTTAGTCATGTAATTCATGAGGCGGATAAGAAAGGTGACAAGTTCCTAACAGATTTCAAAAATTGTGTGTACGAAGACAGATCAGAGACTTATTTCATAGAGAAATGGCATGCATTGTTGGCTAAATACAACCTTGAGAGTAACACATGGATGGCAAACCTATATACTTTGAGGGCAAAGTGGGTCATGTGTACCGTGACTCTTTTACAAAGACATATGAACTCAACCCAAAGGAGTGAAGGTATGAATAATGTTTTCAAGAAAAGATTTCGTAGGAAACTTGGCCTTCGAACTCCTTGTAGAATGTGAGAAGGTTGCGTTAGTCTCCGTGCAAATGAGTTGGATGCTGATTTTAAGTCACGTCGAAAGAACCCGGTTCCATATGCTCCAAATCTACCAATGTTGAAAACGCAATGAATCATATACACGGAGAATGTATTCAGAGTTTGAGGAAGAATTTAAGAGACATTTACATTGTCTTGTGATTTGTTGCATGTCATGGGACAAACTTGACATTCTTTGTTAGGTATATGGAGTCCGACCGTGGAGCAACAAAGAGTATTGAACATCAAGATTCCACCATTACATGCTCTTGTCGGATGTTTGAAACCATAGGTATGTATACTGTTTTACATTTCACTTTATACATTGTTAGTGATAATATGGGTTGTTTAAAATGGCAATCAGTATCTTACAGTTTATTGTGCAAGCATGCTCTCGAGTCTTCAATATAAATAGAGTATACAATTTGCCATCGCAATACATATTGCCTAGATGGACAAAATATGCGAAACTGGATTTTATATTGAGAAACAAGGAACCGAGACGGAGATTTGAAAACACACAAAGACTTATATCTCGACAGCCACATCTCTTTGCATTGAAGTGTTCGCGTCAAAAGAACTTCTTGAAAATTGCAGAAAGCCATACATAACTTAAACCTAGAAGCGGATACTTATCTAAGTGAGATGCATGAAAATCCAAGAGGTTTCTCCAATTCCAACTGAAAGTGTCCAACAACCATTAAATGGGGTAATATCATTTAGAATTCCTGAAGTAATAAAAGGACCAAAGAATACACGTTTCAAAAATGCTGTTGAAAAGAAGGCAGGGAAGAAGAAGAAGGCTGGTCAGAAAAAAGGTAGTGACCTGCCCACTACCTTTTGCTTATGTCTACAATTTTTTTTTTAATATTGGATTATCATATAAATTTCATTGTAGGTGAAGATCTGGGAAATAATGGTATAGAAACAAGAGATGAATGTGCTGATCCAAACCAAGTAACTGTAAGACATTATCTCTGAATTATCATATATATTTCATTCTCTTACAAGCATGATTTCTGAACACTTTCTTATGCTATATATGACAGAATTCTAATGTTGGGCCATCTTCATCCATGGATGTTCCTTTCCGCAAGGTGGATATGCTAATTCCACACCGACACACTTCAATTTAATTCCGAGCCTTTTGCAATGGCTGCACCATGCCCAGAGGATACACAAGCCTCCTAATGGGAGGTGATCAAGATGCTACAATGCAAACTGTTAGGAAGTTACATTTTGGAGTGCAAAATCATGAATCTATGTAACCGTGTTCATTTGCTGTCAAGTGACAAACTGAAATGAAACATGTATATTTTGTTGGCTTTGCTCGATAATGCATTTCAGAGAAACAATCGATTATTATGACATCCATTCCAATGCTGATTTCAAAACATGTTCAAGACATGTGCTTTGCTCAATAAGAACTCGTTAGTTTACATTCTCTAAACCTCTACAATTTCGTAACATATTCATATAGTGACAGAAGTTCTTATCTCCTCTCTACATGTGCCTTTTCTTCTCATCCTCTCTGCAGCCTGCACCTTGCAATAATGTTTTGCTCATCGCCACATCATAGCTTGCTTCAACCGTAACTCGCCGTGGTCGTGATCGACGACTTGTCGACGTGTCGCATATGGGTTGCAAAAGAGGTGCTCACCAGACAAAAGCACCACCGACCAAGGAGATTGCCGTAGAGACATCGCACGGAAGCGCCAATGTCACCGCATTACCTAATAGGCGAAAGAAAATTTAGAATCCAGTGCTAGAATGGTTGGAGAAATTTGCCGAACACCTGGCGTGCAAGGGAGGTGCTCACCATGGGCTGAGATTGCCCTGACAGGAATGACGCCTGATGGCGAGCACAACACAGAGACAGGCAAGGATGACGCCGCGGAGGCCAGGTCGGCACGCTCTCGTGGCCGTGTTCGACGGGCACGACGACGCCGCGACGGCGCCGGAACCATCGCCGCGCCGCCGCCGCCTCCTCCGATGAGATGCGTGCAGCCTCCAGCGGCAGCAGGTTGAGCTGTGGGTAGGTGTATCGCCGCTTGGCGCGCCGCAACCCGCTGCCGCGCGCCGTGGACCGCCGCCTCCGTCTCCGGCAAGGGCGCCGCCGCCGCCCGCCCGCCTATGAGCGCGGTACTGAGGAAGCCACGCCACGCCTGCCGAGCCGCCGTGGTGGAGCCTGGTGTGTGTGTACGCGCACAGCCGAGGAAAGCCGATCACGGTCGAGGAGCCGAGCCGTGCCTTTTTGCCTTCCGTCGGCCGCGTCATTTCCAGCTGCCGCACGATGAAAGCGCTGTCCACACGTCATCCATCGAGCTGAGGGGCGCACGGAGCGCACGGAGCGCCCGTCGCTCATACAATTTTCTTCCATTTTAACAACTCCAAAAACACAGTTTTAGAGTTTTTAAAACCACGGTTTTTATCCCAACCAAACATCACAAAGTTCTCAATACTATGGTATTTTTTAGAAATCATGGTATTCTCTAAAAACCCTAAAATACTTTGTATCCAAGCAGCCCCTAAAACTACTAGTACCCTCACCTGAAATATTCAGTCAAGCAAAGTTATTATCTCCAGTGCTGATTTTTGCCTTGGATTAATGACCCGTTGACCCTTCTTTTTTGCTTACGCAACAGATCTACAACAGTTCAGATTTCATTCAGAGCCTCTGCAATTTGGACGGCCAGGAATCCAGCAACCAGCATGTCTATGGGCTCATTCTCCCATTGGATTTCTTGCTGGATCGATGGAGATCGAGATCGAGAGAGAGAGAGAGAGAGAGAGAGAGAGAGAGAGAGAGAGAGAGAGAGAGAACAGCTTCACATCAGAAAATGGGAGTGGCTGGTGAACCTACAGGTGATCAACACTTAATAAAGCGCTACTACCGGCTAAGCATTTATATACTAATTCTTTTCTGTGTCGATCAGCTCAGCTTAATTAACCGCCTGCTTGTGATTGCTCTCTAATCATTTTGGTGGTTCGCATTGGCAGCATTGACCTGAATAATTTTGACACGGTTCTTTCAGATTTCGGGATCTACGGCATCGTCCTTTCCATCTCCACCGAATGCACCGATGCTACCGTCCGTATTGTCGCGAACGTAAAGTATAAAAAATTGTTTAGCTTGATGCCTAAGTAGATCCAATGCGGTGATTAAAAGGGGGAAGCTGTTTCGTGGGAAGGGGTTCACTGCATCGTCTCTTCTGAACTGAGGCAGGTTGTTTAGTGATATCAGCGAGCTAATTATTTGGTTGGTAAGATTACTTGTGATCACGACAAGGAACCAATACCAGAAGCAAATAGTTGTGATCAGAGGAAATAGATTCGCTAGCCTCCACGGCCGTGCGAAACGCCATTTGGCCAAGTGAAACGATGTTTGGCCGCGCGAACGACCGTTTGGCTGAGCGAACAGCTGTTTGACTGTGTGAAACCACATTCGGCCGCGCGAACGGCCGTTCGGCTAAGCAAAACATCGTTCGGCCAAGCGAATAGCCATCCGGCCGTGCGAAACCACATTCGGCAGCGCGAACGGCCGTTCGGCCAGAAGGAATCGCGATCGCTGGATTTCACCATGCGAATCGTTGTTCGGCCATGTGATTTACCGTTCGGCTGTGCAATCCCATGCCCTGTTGCATGACCCATCAAAACCACCGTACAAACGCATGATTCGGCTACACATTGGACCACCCGATGTGACTATAAAAATAAACGGCCACGGCCATCACTATCACCGCCGCCCGTGTCATGCAATTGCCATATTTCTATTCAAGCTTGGATTTGCAGATATAAACAGCAAAACCTTTTTTTTTATTTTGGGCTAAATGCAATTTTAGAGACTGCATTTATAAACAAGGAGGAGCTGATCTCTTCCATGACAAATGATAACGAGGAATTAATATCTTTCATGGCAAATGATAAGGAGTAACTAATCTTTTCCATGGCAAATGATGTGTTTGCGTATATAAAATCATCTGCATATTGTATTCCCTCTA
Source organism: Dendrocalamus sinicus (assembly GCA_036346575.1). NCBI lineage: Eukaryota > Viridiplantae > Streptophyta > Magnoliopsida > Poales > Poaceae > Dendrocalamus > Dendrocalamus sinicus. The sequence continues at coordinate 4,670,138 of CM070652.1, forward strand.
AGAATAGTGCTACAGTGTGTGCAGCGGCATGTCATGGAAACGACTATCATGTAGCCTCAGTCCTGTCATGTGAAGTCCTCAACACTGTGATAGTTGTGAGTCTGTGACAACCAGTGCTATGATCCAGGCTTTTCCAATGTATTTCTCCTTTTTAAATTAGTCGCAAATTGCAGTGAGACACGTGACATACTTGAAGCTCCAGTAATATCGGTACTAATGAAAGCATCTCTTGTCTCTAAAACACAATTATCAAAACACAATTAGTACGTTGGGATAAGTACAAGTGGTAGTACTTCGATCTACTTCTTGATGTTGCTATACCATCCAGACTTTTTCTTAGTTTCTAGAAAATCGCAACTTGTAGCCGGTAACATGACGCATTGTGGCACACAATAATCTAGTAGCTACGAAGAATCACAGGTGCTAATCACAAGTGGGAGTTTGAAGAGAGTTTCTCTTTCTCTACGACTTGCAAATCATGTGAAATGCTTTTAGTTCTAGTTATTTGTTTGGTGGACTTTTCGTGCAGGACAATTAGGAACTGAACCTGATACAATTTGCAGAGAACATAGGACTACCATCAGGCAACACTTGATCTTAAATTTTGAGATCTAGTAACACACCTCGTGACGCACAAGTATTTTGTAAATTCCCAGTTCGACTTAATCAAATGCTATCCATAAAGTATAAATCATTGTAAGACGATATGAGAAGGTTTGTCAAGTTGAAACTGGTTTGAGTAATTTCAGGCGGTTTCATAGTTTGCGGTGTTGAATAATTTCACCGCACCAAATTAGTTGGAACTAATTCTGTGGAATTCGTTTTCAAGTCTGTATCGAATTGAGTCCGAGACAATTTAGAAATAGAATTTCAGGTTTCAGAGCCGGTTTAGGTATACGAGTCATATTTGGATACGTAGAAGTATTGTCTATGTTTAATATGTAATCTTGTGTATAAATAGAGGATAAAACCAAGAAAAAGGTGTGGCGATTGGAGCACCATCAAAAGAGCACATTTGTTTTATCTCGCACTTTGTTTTCGAAAGAGCACCATCAAAAGGTTATTTTGGTACTTTGCCAAATACTATAAAAAGTGAAGAGTTTAAACCTCAGCGATTGAGAAAGTATGTAGAACTTCAGACCTACAGACCGTCCGCCTTTATATACGTAGATGGTCTACTTTTGGACTAAGTCGTGATTTGTCTTTCTTGGTTTTTCGTGGTGTTTTCCGCTGCGAGTGTTAGACTCTAATCTTTTTAGTTTTTTTATTACTGGAGTGAAAGAATTTTGGTATAACAATGGGAAAAGTTTTAGGCTCTCATTCACCCTCTCTTGATCACCAGTCGCGTTCCTACATTCATTAACGTCCTATTTAATACATGAGATATTTTTCAAAATTCCTATAGAAATTAAGCTGTTTCTTATGAAATGTGTGAAGTTCTTATGAAATTTCCGCATTTCAAGTAAGCTTTCAAAATTTTCCTATGGAAATGCTTTACCTACCTACCAACTTTTCTGGCGTGTTTTTCTTTTTCGAATTTCCAGTGCTGTGGAATTGTCACATACTCCTATATCTAGTCTTCCCAAACACAAAGATACACAACAACACCTCGTGCATTCTTAATTTCTTATAACTGTACACATCCACGATGTTGCTCACCACGTAGCCACACGGTAATTTTCGATGAAATAATCGGTAAACCACAGTTAAGAAAAGGTACCAGTACAAGTACGTACAGCGGTACAGGCATTAGCAATTTCTCGAGCACACCAGTTTGATAAACCATCAGCATCTCTGCTCTGTTGCTCACAGGATCAACGTTATAACGGTCAAGCTCTTAGGTTAATCAAATCTCTTTGCACGTACTACGGTGCATGTGTAACCGCCCTCGCACGTTAATTAGTATCGAACCCAGGAGTAATTTACACTCGGTCCGTACTGTTACTACAGTTCTGTACCACTGCTTCCACGCTACGGCCAAGCTAAGCGAGAAGAGTGAAGAGATTCGCGGGCTGTCAGAGCTTGATCAACCTGCTAAGCTGGTGCACTGCTGCGTGCAAGAACAAAAAGGGTGTGTTTGGTTTGGAGTCAGGTAAGAATGGAATGAATCTATCTTTGTTTTTAAGGATGGAATCGTCTCCATCCCCTATTGTCTCTGGAACAAAACACATTATTGGAGGCAGGTAGCGAGGAAGAGGGACGAGCCCATCCCCTCATTTTTGAGGGATAGGGGCATCCTCAATTTAGAGGAATATTCCCAGGATATTCCCCAAAAGGGATGGACTCTGTCCTGCTGACTTCAATCCAAACAGATCCAAATCTAAGATCGTCCCGTCCCATCCTTTATTATCTTTGAAACTAAAGACACCCTAAGTGCTGCAGAAAGTCCAAAGCATCGGGAGTTGGAACCTGCTCATCAGAGCATGCAGCAAGGTACGTACTTTAATGGTGGTTAGGCTGGGTAAGCTCGTACAGTCAAACCCTGGCTAGCCGCTAGTCACCTCTCGCTCTGTAGGGGCGCCCGTCTTGTCATCAACTAACGGTCAATCTAATGATCTGACATTGAAAAGTGAACGCATGCATTTGTCTTTGTCATCAGCTTTGATTGGACAACTCTTTCAGTCTTTCGTATGAGGAATATCTAGCATATTTTAAGAGAATGTGGGTTATTTCTTTCGATCGTGGATTACGTCTTTTGATTTAAAATTTTAGTTGTTTATAGAGAAAGTATAGATGTAAAGATACTCACATATAATTTTATTCGATATAAATAAAATTTGAATAATATTTAGTACAATTGGCTTATAGATCATATCTTAAAAAACACCTAATTTAAACAGTTAAGTTATAAGCCAAAAAGAATCTACCGTGTGCCTTTGGGCTCCACTCATTTAGGCTTGAGCTTCTGGCTTATTTTTCACTATTCCTAAATTTTGTCTTTTTCTAAGTTTTTGGCTTTTTTGCTGGTTCTTTTTTCCCATATTCGTTTGCATTGTTTGTGATGGGCTAACATATTTTTTTATTTTAAATTTAATTACGCCAAATAAGACACCATTAGGCACAAATTAATTTCAGCCAGATACAGAGTCAGTGCAATTTCAGTTACAAGCTATATTTTTTCAGCTTAGTTGCCAACTGAGCGGGCTGTTAATTGTGCAAATAATTCCAAGAGGAACTACTAGTCTACTACTCCCGGAGAAGCTGTTGCACGAATGAAATGGACACGGTGGTTGAAACCACCTAGCTAGCAGCTGGAGAAAAGTTGATTGTCGAATGTTAGAGCAAGTATAATAAGAGATTGTTAGTAGGCTGTATGCTGAGGTGGAGGAGAGAGAGGAGGAGAGAGAAGAGAGATGTGATGTAAGTTTACAGCCAGCTGAAACACAAGAACCAAGAAACTTTGTGAGAGAAAGGGGTGGGTCATATAACCTTCAGCTAGCTGTAAACTACTATATGAATGGGCTGATTAGTGAGCTGTAAGTGTCCATACATCCAGCTGAAGGCTGTATTATTAGCCTTGCTCTTAGCCGCGATGGTTGAACTCTCATAGCTGAAAAGTGCTGCTCATGAAAGCTGTTGAAGTTTACACCGATTCTGTTGAATTTTCGGCACAACAGCTGCTTTCCTCGCAGCCAGAGACGATACTCCATGCATGTGGGCCACTTGGAGGTTCACAAGTTGATAACTTCATATATGGAGTTTGTAAAAATTGGTTGGACGATGGAGGCAAGGAGAGCGATGCATGGAGGCTAGCTTGTTCTTCTTGAAAAAAGCATGGAGGCCACATGCTTTTGGGGGCACAAGGCAAGAAGATGTCGATCTTTTTGCAAGCCCGAAGCACTAACGCCGCACCGCTGTGTGAGCGCGTGTGTTTCCCACAGTATCATGCATGCTGCATAGTGCAGTTAGGGCATCTCCAATGGTCTGAGTCAGCTAGCTATATGCATGTACACATCAGCATATATCCTATGTGGAGGAAAGAGAGTATGCAAAAAAAATCGAGCCAGCTCTTCCTTAGAGCAGGTACAATAAGACTTAGTTAGCAGACTGTAGCAAATATAATATCAACCAAATCTTACGTGGCAGAGAGAGAAAGGAAGAGAGAGAAGGAAGCTGCCTACTAAATTACAGATAGCTATAACACGTAAAAATATGCATTTCACTCTCTTACACGTGTGGCCAAATAGTTATTGTAATAGCTACCTTATTATATGAACTATTTTTTTGAGGCTATAGATGAAATGGACAAGTGTTATAGCCACTAGTTGGCTATACTATTGTACTTGCTCTTAAGCACTAGTCTATAACGCCAAACGAGGCAGTATCTATAAATTCTGTGTCTGCATGTAAGCATCAAATAGCTATCCTTAGGGCATCTCTAATGGTCTGAGTTAGCTAGCTATATGCATGTACACATCAGCATATATCCTATGTGGAGGAAAGAGAGTATGCAAAAAAAATCGAGCCAGCTCTTCATTAGTCTATAACGCCAAACGAGGCAGCCTCTATAAATTCTGTGTGTGCATGTAAGCATCAAATAGCTATCCTTATAGATAGTTCTTTAGAATGCTAGTTTTAGTGTGTACTATATAGATGGTGTAGAAGTCTTATAGTTAGTTGCTAGGTATAACCATTGGAGATACCCAACAGCACACACAGAATGAGCTAGTTACTAGCTCTAAGACAACTTCTCCAATAGTACTAACTTTTAGCACATAGCTCATAACATAAATAGCCTCACATGACACTCTCACATAATCTTGGAATGTGTGTATGAGACTAGCTCTTGATCAAGAGCTAGCTTTTCTCTCTCTTCTATTAAAATATGAAATAATATGCTTAGAGCTAGCTCATAAGTCACTATTGGAGATGCTCTTAGGGCATCCGCAATGGTAATAGCTAGTACTAGCTATATAGTCAGCTGACGTGGAGGTGAGAGACAAAAGTAAAGACTATTTTATACTGTTGGACCCACATGCTCCTCTCTTATGTTCTTGGACTACGTGAAATAGATCAGCTATTTGCTCGTCGCTAGTGACTACTCTCTCTCCTACTTTTTCCTTGCCACATCAGATCTAGCTAACTAAATAGCCAGCTGTTGGAGACTAGATAGTTCTTCAGAATGCTAACTTTAGTGTGTACTATATAAATAATGTGGAAGTTTTATAGTTAATTGCTAGGTATAATCATAAGAGATGCCCTTACGCGCTCGTAACTAGCTAGTCACGCAAGTCAAAAGCTGCACTCCTTTCTGCGAGTACTAATCCAGTTTCATGTTTTCGCGACAGTAATAATTGTGGTGGATCCTGATCAGGGAGTAGTCCAATTCTGGATTCCGATCGATACATAGTGCAGTTACGTCTACCTCGGGAAGGCAGGCCAAGTGGCAAGTTGGGCGTCGACTGGTACGTACGAACATGCATGGGTATATCCTTTTTCTGTGGGTGTTCATTGTTATGAATAGCGCTTGTATTCAATATGAGGCCAATGGGCCGGTATATATACACAAAGTACAGGTGGCAAATATGCAAAGAACCCCTCATAACAATGGGGAATAACAAACTATACATATATCTCTAACACCCCCCTCAAACTCATGGTGGATCAACAACACTGAGTTTGGAGAGGTAGAAGCTATGCTGTGCTCGAGTCTGGGCCTTCGTGAAGAAATCCGCTATCCAAGCTCAAGGCACATATCAAGAGTAATCACCGATCATGCACGCAAGACCTCATGAAAGAAGCATCAACACCAATATGCTTGGTTAGCTCATGCTTCACAGATCACGAGCAATACCGATAGCACTGCATCGTTCGACAAGAGAGGGGCCTGTAGTGACAAACACCAAAATCCTCAAGTAACCACCGTAGCAAGTAATCTCTGCTGCCAAGAGAGCCATAGCTCGCAACTCACCTCTGCACTCGAACAGACACTGCACTGCTTTCTTCGCCTTCCGTGCAATAAGAGAACCACCAAGAAAAACACAAGAAGCGAGATAGACCGCGATCGGAGGGATCGCTAGCCCAAGTAGCATCCGAATAGGCTCAAGTCAGAATGAATCGAACGTGGAAAGAAGAGACGGCGAGAGATAGTCCCACGAAGGTATCGCAGAACTCAAGAAGGTGGTGTAGTGGACCTGAGTGGGAGCTGAAACAAACTGACTCAGAATATGAACTGGATAAGTGATATCCGGACGAGTAACAGCAAGGTAGACAAGACTCCCAACAAGATGACGATAGCGAGCCGGATCGTAAAGAGGCTCGCCATCGAGAGTTGAGGTGAACATTGAGCTCCATGGGAGTCTCAACAAGACGATCGATGAGAGAGGCGCGATCAAGAAGATCTCGAATATATTTCTCTTGGGACATAAAGAAACCATCTGGAGTGGAAGTAACCTCAATCCCAAGGAAGTAACTAAGAGGACCAAGATCCGACATAAGGAATCGCTCACTAAGACGAGCCTTGACAAAGGCAATGTACTCGAATCATCCCCGTAATGATCATATCATCAACATACAGAAGAAGAAGAGTCCGACCACGAGACGAAGTGTGGACAAAGAGCGCAGGATCATGATCACTAGCTGAAAAGCCAGCAGCAGTGACCACAGAGGAGAAGCGCCAAACCAAGCACGAGGGCTTGCTTAAGGCCATAGAGAGAGAGCGGCGGCATGACCATGCCCTCAGGAATGAATACCCTGTGGCGGATGCATGTAGACCTCCTCGCGCAACTCGCCATTAAGAAAGGCATTCTTGACATCAAGCCGAAATGCACTGCTGGCGCAATGACGCCACCGAAAGAAGAGTGCGAACAGTGGTCATGTGAGCCACAGGAGCAAAAGTCTCGTCAGAGTCAACACCATGCTCCCGCTGAAACCACGAGCAACAAGACGCGCCTTATAGCGCTCAAGAGAGCCATCGAGCGAGTCTTAATCTTATAGACCCACTTACATGTGATGGGATGAGAATGGGATGGAAAAGGAACAAGATCCCAAGTACCAAGACGCTCGAGGGCAGCAATCTCTCGGCCATGGCAAGCTGCCACTCGGGGTGAGTAACAAAGATCCTGTGAGGAGACAAAGCTCACGAGTAGCTGCGCAAAAAGGCAAACGGACAGAGGCCGAATCGATCGGCGATCGCGAGAGCGTAGCGAGGAGAAGATGACCCATCGGGAAGATGGAGCATCGAAGAAGATGGAACATCGAAGGAGATGACTCATCCGGAAGATCCTCAACACGAGGTCGACGAGTGTAGACGATAGTGGGAGGAGCTCGGGAGTCGAGGAGACGACACAGCGGCGACAACGGCGAGAGGCCACAGGGGAATATGTGGAGACTCGTGAGGGACAGTGGACGAGGGCAAAACAGATATAGGATTATCTGGAAAGGTCAAGAAAGACAGAGACTCCACAGAGGAGGCCGAAGGAGAGGCAGGACGTGGGTAAAATGGACGAGACTCGTCGAAAGTCACATCCCGAGAAACCCGTATCCGACGACCAACAGGATCCCAGCACCGATAGCCCTTGTGCTCGGCACTGTACCCAGAAAGACACACTCAACAGACTGAGCGGTCAGTTTGGTACGTTCTCGAGGGGCTAGGAGAACATAGCAAACGCAGCCAAACAGACCATGGGCGGAGCCAACGAACTAGAATGTGTGATGCGAAGTAGAATATGTGATGCCACTGTCAACAGGGGTGGACCCAATGAAGTGTCAAAAATACCTTGTATTTAGTAGATATATGTAGCATATATATTGATAATTGGTCCAAATACTTCATATTTATCCACTAATAGATTTTAGCCTACTCCCACATCTCTCTTCCCGATTCGTCTAAAAACTACAACCCAGCTAAAAGTTCAAGAAGGTTGATTAGATAAGGGCGAGTGAATAAACAGTTTAAAATTATTTTGGCCAAAGTTGAGTTTTGTGCAGAATTTAAATTCAATGTAGCAAATGGGCGGCGGCGAAAGCCAAGGTGGCTTAGTCAGATTGGATCTAGCCAGATGGCCTACAATCGGGGTCTCAGGAGAGAGTGTGAAGCGGTGGTTGGGCCACCGGAGCAAGTAAAGCAGGTCACGCATGTTGAAACAGCACAAGTGCATCCCCGTTTCCAGATTTTAAATCCTATATTCCTAATTCAATATATTTTTCTTAATTGTTTTTGTAAGTTTTCTAGATTATTTGAGATGCTGTCTTTACTACAAATAATTTATATTTTGATTTTTACTATTATGGACAACCTATTATGAAAATCCTAGGTTCGCCTCTACTTGCCTGTGACTTCGTGCTTTATCTCACGGAAAAAAAAGAAGTGAAAAAGCTACTTAAAAAAATTAGATGCTCATATTAGCATTTGACTTCTCTGAAACAGCCTAGCAGCGTGTTCTTAACGTTGCTCGCTGTTGAAATTAAGTTGAACAGGAGCTAGCTTAGCCAACCGGATGGTTAAGCTTATCAATCTCACGTAAGTATTCCTTCTCCAGCCGCGCGCGCGCGCGCGACCAGGTGCGTTGCCGAGTCGTCGCCGTCGCCGTCGTCCCGGTAAAGTCGCTCGCTGCGGATGTCGTCGTACAAGTGCAATATGCGAGCAGCGCTGTACTTCGTTCTGCTACCCTACCTCCTTCCACGTGTTGGTTGAATTGGTTTGCCTAACCCAATCACCAGACGGGAAAAGGCAATCGTGTTGATCTTTTAGCCCAAAATCTCGGCAAGGGGCCATACCGGGGCAGGGCCCATGCTTCGGTTTGGGCTGACTACGTGCCGGTCGAATTCGTTTCTCGTCGCGCTGCTCCCCGTGTCGGTTGGGCTGAACAAAAACGGCCCGAAACTAAACGAGATGGATGGATAGCATCTGATCCCATTCCACGTGGCTGAGCTGTTGCGTTCCCTTCCAGAATTCAGTAGTTATCACAAGGTTCAGTGGCTATTACAGACTTCAGTAGCACAATCGAGCAGAAATTGGAGACTGGGAAGGGAGACTTGGAATGGGAAGCTGAGAAGAATAAAGTTGGGGAAGTTTACAGAGCTGAATAGGTAATACAAGTTCGATGCCCTAGCCACTTCTCGCTACACCCTAGGAAGGCTTCAGTTCCACTGTCTGACAGTAGCCCCCACACCGGCTTCATAAATGGATTGAGCCCAAGTCACATGACCCATTACTCTTTGGAGTACTTAGGTTGGGCCTCTTCTCCCTCTTGTTGGCCAGGCCTTCTTCATATCCTCTTGTCGGATCGGGAACAGTTTCTGATACCATGACATCCTCTTCTTTTAGGACTAGCTTAGCTTGGAAGATAATAAGGAAGGCTGGTGGCAGTGGCGAGTAGGATGGTGAGAAGAAACTCAACGGTGGCTGTGCACAGTGGACGCAGTGGTTAACAGAGGTGGGATTCGGCAATGGTATATTAAGGTGCACATCATGATGCAGATGGCAAAGGAAGGGGAGAATGGAGGCAGTGGATCAGTGGTGACGATGATGTGGCCAACAGTGCGACGAAAGGCGAAGGCAGCTTCTGCGATGTCTTGGTGCGGGAAAGGTGCTGTTAGAATGGCAAGGAAGCGAAGGGGATGGGAGATGAACGAAGATGAGGTTGGATTTGGGCAGATTACCCGAGCAGCCGAAGAAAGGGGAGGAGCTCTCGCTGGATTTAAAGATGATGCCAGTGCTAGTGACGATGATGATGGGTTCTAGGGTGGTTACGAAAGGTGAGGAAGAAGCTATCTATTGCTGCTTTGGTTTTAGTGCCGCTCAAAGGCGATGGTGCAAAGAGCACAACAAAGGCAGAGATGGCGTGTGGGCATCAGCGTGGATGACCGTGCATGTCTCGCGGGTGAGCTAACATGCAGTGCACAGAAGTCAACGTGTAGAGTTATGGCAACACTGGCGCAGAAGCAAAGGTGCAGCGGTGGTGGCGCGTGGATGGCGAGGTGGCAGAGACGGCGAAGGAATGGTGTTGTCGACGCTGACTAGGCGAGTGGGGGTGGTAAGGAGTTGGGCTGAGAGGGGATGGGCTGACCGAATGGAAGGGAAGAGAAAAGGAGAAAAAGAAGATGGGTTGCATCCCAAAAAAGAAAGGAGGAAGAAAAAAAGAGAAAGATGGCCCTAGGTTGGGCTAGAAACAACCAGAGAGAGAGAGAGAAAAGATTTTGAAGAATTTAGATGACTTTTCAGGAATTTTAAGGAAAGGAGATAGGATTTTTGGTGCACGAAAAATACAAGGAACTCAAAAAAGTGCAACAAACAAATCGAGAGTTTTTGTGAAAAATTCATGTATTTTTGGAACGTTTTGGGCTATCACAGCACACGTGTATGTCTGTGTGGTGTGCGTCCTCTGTTGTAATATAAAAATGTTGTTCGTCATAGACGAGGACCGAGCTTTGCTTGGTTGGCAAGCTTTGCCGTCGTGCGAGCTTCCTGCCCAGGTTCAATCCCTGGATCGGCCCCGAGTGCTTTACCTCACACACATGTGTGTTTAGTATAAAAGCACGTGCTCGCGCTCCATGAGATACTAAATAAATTTAGGATTTATCTAGTGACCTCTGCTTAAGTTCTAGTGTGCTTCAGCAGGACGCACATGCGTGTGCGTGTGCGCATGTGGTGTGAGTGTGGTATGCGTCATCCGTTGTTACCTCAAAAACTATCATAGAAATGCAGGCCGATAGTCTAGAGATTTCATGAAGAGCGCTCTTGTTTCCTCAAGATAAAAGTGACGCAATATTGCAGAAAGGCAAGGCAAGGCTAAAGACTTGTTCATATTTGCTTTGGCTTTTGGCTTCTGCTTAGAGAAGCTAAAGCCAATATGAACATCTTAGCTTCTAAAAGTCACTTCTATGAGCCACTATTTTGTGCTTTCGTATGTTGTAATGCACTTTGTATTTTATTATGTCATAATTCCGTAAGTCGCATAGTGGTCTAAATATTGTAGTGCCTTTTGTTATACCGCCATTTGCTCTCTTTCTTACATAATGCACCTAGCAAAAGCCATAAGCCAATACAAACGCCTCAGTTTCTATAAACCACTTCTATCAGTTACTACTATTCATCAGCTACAACCAAAATCTATCAGCAAAAGCCAATACGGACGGGCCCTAAGACAATAAACATGAGCTTTATGTCCATTGCACAGTTGCACCTGGCGTGGATGGCTTCATCATCCACACTGCCGTTTGCCACTTGCCAGTAAACACAACAATACGGTCGTGCAACCCCACGGCCCACCTTAAAATAATCGACCATGTGCTAGCTGCCGGCCTTCTATATCTGCGTTTGCCGATCCAACTAAATTGTATGTTTGTTCCCTGAACCAAGCACACACATGGATGCGTGTGGTGATAAGGGGTTGTCTGATCTTCTTAACATAGGATCAAGATACTCATGTGAAGTTTTTCGAATCGTAATGATCCTTTGTTGCTAATGCAAGAATGAACACTCTTTAATTTGCTAAAACATATGCGCCGGACTTCATGACCACCAAGTGAAGCCTTATCGCGCTTCTAATTCTCAGCGGAAAGATTGAACAATCTTGATTAGCGAAGCAATCCCAATTTTCCCTATGATGTGGTTTCATCCATTACGAAGAAACAAAGCAAATCAATGTATTATCTGAAATACGGTGGTCTCATGTTTAAAGGAGGGTGCGGTGGTATTTATGGCGTCCTCCCCCATCCTCACAAACGCCCAAGGCCTAGGGCCGGCCAGGATTGGGTTCGGCTAAGGAGGCCGATTAGTCTCCAAAACCAGCCTACAAACCGAATTAGTCTCTAGTGTTTGGAAACATTCCTAAACTAATGAGGGAACTAACGTGCCGATTAATCACATGGCCCATGCATGGCTCGATCAGACTTGACGCAAGTCTTGGATGGCTCACGGTACGCTGCCTTGATCCCATGTCCTAAGCAATTGGCTTGGTCTCCTGGTTTAACACGGCGAGAAAGCCGGACTTCCAGGGTACCGCGCACGATGAGACGGTGCACGTTCACCGCTTTCCTTTGACCCAGACGGTGTGCTCTGTCCATCGCCTGAAGATCCTTCATCGGGTTCCGATCATGTTCCATGAAGTCCAATGTGCCAGCAGACGTCAAATTCAAGCCCAGATCACCAACGTGAGCTGTTAATAGGAGTACATCGATGGTTGGATCTGAATTGAATGCTTTGACGATTATCCAGCCGCAAATATGTGACGCTTCTCATGTGGTTTTGAAACAGGTCCTTCTCAATAATGTCAAGAAAAGCTAGTATTCCTTCTTTATATTCACCTTGCTCTCACACCATCCGATGCGCACCATCTTCACTCATAAACCTGTGCATAAATAAAGTACTGGCATTGGATAGTAACCAAATCTCATGTAAGCTAAAAGTTATTTTACTTAAGAACGAGTTTACATGAAAATATTTAATACGGCTCAATAATTCTTTCTAGTTAAATAATATATTTAAGTAAAAAGTGCTAAGCATGTCTTTTATCTGCATCATGTAGTGCGAACACGATATATGTAAGTGTATCCTCCGTCGTATAAAAAGTGTTCACTGCAGAAATTCAGGCTGACAGTCTTGAGATTTCACAAAGAGCACTTGTGGTTCTTCAAGATACAAGTGATGCAGAATTGCAGTAAGGCAAGGCGATGCAAGGCCGAGACAATAAAAGTGAGATTTCATGTCCGTTGCACCTGGCTCAGCATCCACGTTGCCTCTTGCCAGTGACCACAACAACACGGCCGTGCAAGTGCAACCCCACTTCCCACCTCCAAACAATCGACCATGTGCTAGCTGCCGGCCCTTCTCGTGTGCTAGCTGCGATTGCCGAATCGGCTAATTTGTACGTCTGTTCCTCTAGCCAAGCACACGAACATGCGTCTGTTGTAATCTCAAATTTTTTTTTTTTAAAAAAAACTACCAGTCGCAGAAATGCAGGCCGACAGCCTTGAGATTTCACCAAGAGCACTCTTGGTTCCTCAAAGATAAAAAAAAAAGTGCTGCAGTATTGCAGTAAGGCAAGGCTAAGACAATAGAAGTGAGATTTCGGCCCCGATCAATTCGGCTTGAGCTTCTGGTTTATTTTTCACTATTAATTAATTTCGTCTTTTTCTGAACTTTTGGCTTTTTATTGAGCTTTTTTGCCGGTTCTTTTTTTCCCGTATTCGTTTGTATTATACGTAATGGGCTAACATATTTTTTATATTTTTAAATTTTTTAAATTTAATTATGCTAAATAAGGCTCACTACCAAATTCTGATCTTTTTCGATTAGATACAATATTTTCAGCCATAAGCCACGAGCTTTTCAGCCGAACCGATCACCACATTCATGTCCGTTGCACCTGGCGTGGACGGCTCAGCGTCCGCGTTGCAGCTTGCCAGTAGCCACAGCGATACGGCCGTGCAGCCCCACGGCCCACCCCGAAATAATCGACCATGTGCTAGCTGCCAGCCTTCTCGTGCTACTGCTAGCTGCGATTGCCGATTCTAGCTAGTTTGTACGTCTGTCCCCCAAACCAAACTGTGAACTTGTACCATCAGGCCTCCCTTTCTTTTCCAGGAACTGTCGTAGCCCATCCTGTAAAAATATCGTAACCAGACGTTTAGAAGAAAAAAAAAGGAGAAAAGTAGGAGAACACCGCATGCATACGGCCGAAATCGCAATGTGAATCGACCATTGTAAAAAAAAATAGTTTTATTAAATATCATTCGGATGCTTTCTTCCTAACTATCATTCAGATTTAGAACTGTTAGATTAGAGATCTAATGGTCATAAATTCTCCTCTCTCTCCTTGAATTCTACCTTCTCTCTTGAAAAAAATCTCATCCCTTTAAAAACAAGGAACTCTTTGATCTCTAATCTAAAGATCATAAATTTAGATGATAATTAAGGAAAAAAACATTCGGATAGAGTCTAAACACTTAAAAAAAAGCACTGGATAGCCTAATCTGAACAATAAAATAAGCGCCGGCACCGTATCCTAAACCAGTCAATAAACCGACAACTCCACGACGACCTTTATAAAGATAAGCAACGAACGCACACGGAAAGAGGACAGAAAGAAAGTGCACCACCTCCGAAAAAAGCATCTATAAGTATCAATTTATCATATGCAAGTAATTCTCATTCTATGTACAAGAAAGGAGCACTACATATTTTGGACTGGACTAGCAGTCTAGCAATCTATCATGCAAGCATGTATCTTTTATAACTGCTAATTATTCCATCTGTTACTCTATTCATCTATTGCCTCTGTTTGTCTGGCTTGAAAGATGTCCATGTGAATGCCCAGAAATGCACAGTCAAACACAAAAACTTAAGAGGCTTATCAAACATATGTTCGTCATTCGGAACATTGTAATGCCTTTCAGCTTTGCTAATAAAAGCTGGGAGATCGCCTCCTGCTTCTAAAAAACGAACCAAAAAGAATTGAATTTGCCGACCAATTGGTGCAAAAATAGGCGTCCATACTCCATACTGATGACATCCTCCTCCTCCGCTGCGCCAACAAAGGGAGTGTGTGAGGGCTAGCTAGATCTTGGATCTCACAAGCATAATTCCAGTTGAAATTGAATAATTATTTCTTAGATGCAAATGGGACGACAAGCACGAACGCTTATAATTAGTAGTAGCCTTTTTAGCATGCATATCCTGACTATATATGTGTCGCATCCTTAGTGCTTAACTACTATAAAATAATACTATCGCTTCCTAACGTAACACGTACCTTATTTTTCAACCGAACTACTTTGTAGACCTGAAATCTTTTCCCAAGAACACTTACTTATGTACGTACTCTCTTTAATGGTTGAAGCCTATTCTACTGAACTATTTATTCCAATTCAAAGTCCAAGTTCAGTTTTTTATAGACAAAAGGTTCGTTGTTAGATTTGAGCCACTCACAGTGCATGCGGACGTCGACTTGTACGAGCTGTCTCCAATGCGATGGGCGCAGGGCGCTTATGCCCACTGTTTAATTAGAGACTGAAGTGGACCTTGGCATGCTTTATCAAGATTCTCTCTGCAGGAACTCAGCATGCAGCTGTCCAAAAACTGCAAATTAGAGAGAACCAAGTCCTGAACGCAAATTAGAGAGAACCATGGTTTCGTAGCATTAGCATTACGTGATGCACTGTGCTGCCCAACTTTCTTCATCAACTTGTAAGCACGTAGCTAGATCGCCAACAGAGAAGCAAGTTGGCTTTAGTAATTGAAGTACACAATAACATAGAAATGCTGGTGATGGACTCATGGACCCAAACGTAAAACAGTTCCTTTAGGAGAGAGAGGCCCTAGCCTTACAGTAACAGTTGCGGAGTACTAGCACAGGTCTATCATGCCAGACCGCATTTCTATCGTACTCGTCAATAATACTAAGGGATATAGTGTACAGATGACTGAAATTTTTTTATCTTTCAGTCATATAAAGTTATACTTTGAATCACCTGAAATTACATATATTTTTTTTGGAGGGGGGCTGCAATTTTAGTTGATTGAGAGTGGAATTTCAGGTCACCTGAAGTTGCACTCTGAATCACCTAAAGTTGCAGCTGTTTTTTAGGAGACTGCAATTTTAGTTTATTGAGAGTGCAATTTCAGGTGACTGAAACATAAAAAAATTTTAGTCGCTGTGCAATAGCAAAACTGTAATATACTAATGCCGGTGTCATTTGATATACTAATGCCGGTGTCATTTGATATCATCATTTGTTGTTGTAATAAATGAACGCTTCAACCGTAGCATTATATTATCTGAGTAAAACTAGCAAAAACTAACAGACCAGCGTATATTTATATGATCATATGGATTTGCTCTCGAAAAACATCATATGGCTCAAGAGAGAAATATGATGCGGACAACGGAATACATGGTTGCAAGACCACAGGTTTGCATCAAAGCTAGATTCGAGCCTTCTTCCTTATCCTTTTTCGCCTTGCCGAACTCAGAAATCTAGGGTTGTGCTTAATAAACCCTAGAGAGGACTGGTGCGTGAGTTTTGGGAGCCAATGCGAAGGGTTTTGATTTTGGAGAGAAAAAAATCAGGCACCACCTTAACAGTTAGCAAACCCACGGCATTAGCTAACGCCATCTGCCTGCCTGCCTGCGGCTCTGCGAGGGGCACCTAGTTCTGAAGTATATCAGCAATGAAATGTCCTATATCATGTGTGATTAAGGTCAGCTATCCTACGAGGCTGCCCACCAACCCCACTTCAAGGCATGGGGGAAAGGAGAGGGGACAAGACACGCAGCGCGAGAGAGAGACCACACAATCCAATCGAGACACGCAGGGCATCAAATCAAGGGAGAAGGGGGAGAAGGGACCCGAAATGAGTACACAAATGTCACTTTAGCACTTTTTTTAAAAAAATTTGTTACAGTGCTGTCTGAGCTACTGTAGCTCACCTCGGGTTAGGGTATCATGAGTGTATATATCGCTGTGAGCCTTAAGGTAGGTCTCACCTAATTGTTAAGGCCGACTCGTTATGTTTGAGGCCACTGCTCGGCTATAACAAGGGTCCCACTTGGCAGTACAAAAATTGTATTTTAATGCTTGTGGTAGTTGGTAATTGGCTGGTGGGGGGAGAGAGAACAACAGGATTAAAAAAAATTATATTTTAATGCTTATGGCCAGGTCTTTAGTTTGAGGACCGGCCTCAAGCTTTTTTTTTGCTTATGGCATACTTAAGGTCAACTCTGTAATGTATAAGGTCAATCTTAAGGTGGCTTATGACCCCTTATTTTTATACACTCCGAATGCCCTTAGCATCCATGCCTTGCACAGTAAGTCTAAGGAGGGAGCTATTTTTTAAAAACAGATATTTGATGACTATATTTTTTAAAAAAGTTGTTAGCGTAACATTTTCAGACTCGTTTCGAAGGGACCCAACAAAAACAAAAATACTGCCAAAAATATCCAATTGCCAGATGTGCTCCAAATGAACCACCAGTAGTGCCTCAAGCTACATACAGTAAAGATGATGGTAGAAGAACAACGTCCACCAACAATAGGGCTATAAACGAGCCGAGCTTGAGTGAGCCTGATCTTCCAAACTCGAACTCGGTAGAAATTTGAGCCAAGCTAGAGCGAGCCTGAGTTAGGGTCTGAGCCTGGAGCTCGGCTCGAATAAGCTCGGTAATAATTAAAATAATATAATGTACACTATTTTTCCACAATAAGAAAAACTTGAGCTTGAGCTCGGCCCGAGAGAGCTCGATAACAGTAAAAATAATTCAACATACACTAATTTTTAATAAGAGAAAAGCTCGAGTTCGAGTTCGGCTCAAGTAAACACGGTAAAAGTTAGCATGTAGGTTGTTAAAAAAATCAAGACTCGCGAGCTATTCAAGCTCAGCTTGTTGAAACTCGTGAGCTCAGAATAAAATCCGAGCTCAGCTCATTTGGAGCTTGAGCCGAACTCGAATCAAACCGAGCTTAAGCACGTCGGAAGCCTCAAATCTTTTTTTTCCCGCCCTAACCGACAGCACTATCACCACCATACCTCTACTGGTCTTATAGGGCCCCGCAAGAATACAAAGAATTCTTTTCTAGTTGTAACATGTAGGAATGGGGACTCGTTACCCCTGATGTAGCTGACATATTGGCTTATATATTGGAAACACTAACAGTGGAATTGCTATGTTCAGGATGTCTTAAGGTGAATTATGATAAATGGCTAATGCTATTTATTTAGTTCAAAACGAAAAAGATTAATATTATTTATCTTTACTAAAAAAATGAGTAACAGCAAATGTTAAATCTCAAAAGTAGCTATAAAACTCAGCTTGATTTATATTCTAAGACTTCTATACAAAATTTAACAGTGCAAAATATCACGTCTACACACGGTCATTGTTCAAATAAAGCTGCTATAGGCAATCCTAAGTGGATAAAATAATAATAATAATAGACAGCATAATACTAAAACAAAAACTTAATGTCGGGTAAGCTTGTAGCTACAGTGTTACTGAAGCATTTCAGTTGAACCACAATGTGGCTGTGCTGCCTGTGCAAGTGCAACAGTGACTTCAAACTAGATAAGCAACAGTAAAAGAAATCATTGTAACAAAAGCTCTTTTAAGGTGTACCGTGAACAAAAATCCTTGTAACAAGTTTCACAGGGTATTGCGTCAGTGTATCTATAGTTCTATATATACTCCAGTCCCCTAGCCTTTGAATGCGACCTAAATTGTCTGTGTTAAATGCAATCACAGATGGTTTAGGTTTAGAGATCGTCTATGCTGCTGCCAGCGCTAAAAACCGTTTGTGAAGAGATAATATCATAGATGGTTTATGGTGAGAACCGTTTAAGCTTTTACTGTCTGCTAGGATCTCTTCTTCTTCTATGTTGTTGCCATATTTAAGAGTTAGATTCGTAGGACTAGGAGATGTGTTCTTGCTATATTCTTGTTGTGTTAGATGGATAACCTACTCGTTATTTTGTTATGCTGTAATGGTGAATTCTAATTGTAATGGAAATGGATGTGTTGTTGTGTTTGCTGTTGTATTTGCTTGTTTTCAAATGACATAGCTAACATTTTTAGGTTAGTTAGCCAAAAAATACAGAAAATTTTAGGTATAGAATGAATTATCAAAGACAGTTTTTGGTATAAACCATCTATAAAGGACTATCATAGACAACTCTAATAAAAAACCATCTATGATTCTCGCACATCACAGATAGTTCTATCTACTAACCGTCTGTGATGGAAAAGTATTACAGACGGTTCTATATACCAACCGTCTGTGATACTCGTCCATCACAGACGGTTAGTAGCTGAACCGTCTGTGATGTTTGAGTATCACAAACGGTTTTTGGTTCGAACTGTCTATGATAGTATTTTTTACAGACAGTTCTAGCTACAAACCGTCTATGTTGTATTTATCTCAGACGGCTTACAAACCGTCTGTGATAACATTCGATTATCACTAACTCATAAATTCAGACGTTTCAGAAAACCGTCTATGATAACAGTTCCAAACCGTCTATAATGATCTTTTTTGTAGTTGTGTTGCTAAATGTTTCACAAAGTATCATACGAAATCAACATGTTGGCCTCACCCAAGGTTCCATAACACTATGCCAAAAGTTTCATAGAATTTTGCAAAAATTGAAACAAATTTCCCTGAATTTCCTCATCGAAATGGAGTATATTTCCCAAAATATCTACTGATTATATCCATGATTTAAGCATAATATTAGTATGCACCATTCAAACATTATTTTGTCCATAAACTGTTCACCCTTATAGCATATTAAGAATATCATTTGGACAATAAATGGTTCTAACAGAAGTACAATGCAAGCATTTCTTCTTTGAAAAATGATGCCATTAAGCAAAATAATTTTGTCGTTGAAGTAACTATTAGATTCTTATGCAGGATGAACCAAATACTCCCATCATTTCCAGGCCTACGAGGCACATGCATGGCTGCAAAAGTAGTTTGTACCAATCTTTTTAGAATGAAAGCAGCTGGCTAGGTCCTTCCTCGAATTGAAATGAAGATGCATGCATTAATTTGTGCTGAATTTGGTTGCTGGTTGAAATTCTTAACATAAGCGAGCAAAAATCATGATGGATGCCCTAGGGCATAACTAACATATTGAGGACACATTAAGCTAGAACACGAAGGGAGAGCGCGTACTATTCATGGATCTCCAATAGTCCAATACAAGCTACCTAGCTTTTGCAGTTACAAGAAATTTGTAAATGGACTATAAAATTCGCCTAGACCAAGAGCCGCACAAACATGTCCTCATGCAGCACAGCTCAAATGCTCAATCCCATGTCCCAGCCAAACAACGAAGCTAGCTCCCCAGTAACAGCCCACCCCGAAGATACCGAATCCTCAAGACCCCCCTGAGTCAATTTTAAAATGGAGATCAGGCCCATGCCAACCAGTTGGTGACTCATCGGATCACATCCCCAAAATGGCAAACTTTATGGTGAGATATTTGTATAAAGGATTCATTGGACAGTGATCTCCATATTGTTCCAAACCCAACTTGCTCGTGCCCTATATGTAAATACACATGTACACCATCCCACCCAATAGAAATGCACACTTCCACTTGCAGAACATACCACACGATAGCATGCAAAGCAGCAGCCATGGTAGGGGAGGGAAGGAGAGGAGGGAGGAGTACCTGTAGTGTTAGAACTAAGCTTCTCAGCCAAGGATAACTTGCCGGCTCCTGGTGTTGAGGAAATTAGTCTCAACTTTTATTGAGCCTTAGAAAGTTAGCTGGCCGGTCTGTCCTTGGCTACACCTAGCTCTCTTCTAGTGTTTGGCCCTCAAGCATCCTCAAGAGCTAGGTCTCTACTACGCAAAGCATAAAAGGTCTGCATCTCAGGCTAGCTCAACCGCTACTTGACATCACGGGTTCGGCTCAGGTGCGGGAGTCGCATCACACAGTAATGTGCATGGCCAATAAAACACAGAACATCTGTCCTGTGTTAAATAATATGGCCAGTACATGTGCTGTTAAACTAGCCGCGAGGCACACGTGGCATGCTACCATTGGCCCCTGCATCAGAGCCGAACCCTGATATCACATCTCTACATCTATATATGTGTATATATTAGAAGTAAAAAACATCTTGCTGTTTCTTCTGCAACGCAAATGCATGAATATGTAAGCATAAAAAGTATACAAGGCTTACATACAAGCTCAACCGCCGCTTGACATCATATCTATATGTGCATATATCAGACAATCGATCTCATGGTTTCCTTGCCATTATCGCATGCTAATCCTTGCTTGTTGAAGGTAAAAGAAGTAAGAACAACTTTCTAGTGTTGCCCCATAA
The DNA here is from genome assembly GCA_036346575.1 of Dendrocalamus sinicus. Taxonomy (NCBI): domain Eukaryota; kingdom Viridiplantae; phylum Streptophyta; class Magnoliopsida; order Poales; family Poaceae; genus Dendrocalamus; species Dendrocalamus sinicus. The sequence goes on from CM070652.1 coordinate 4,690,918, forward strand.
TGGAAATGAAAAGCCAAAAATAAGTACAGCATGCATTGCACGACAAAAGATTCCTCAAGGCTCCCGGTTACCAGCAGGGAAAACAATTTTTGGCCAAATTTGGTGAAATTCATTGAAATTCGGTTTTCTTGATCTATCTCGAAAAAACTCAATCTAGCCAAAAAAATTCAACCTATTTTGAATTTTTGGGCCCAACCCACCATCTCTTCTACAAGAATTCTCAAGGTCCATCGCACCGGTTCCCTATCGCACAACGTATAGCTAGGCACGTCGTGTACACTCACATCTCTCCTACGCTGTGCTCAAGCCACCATATATCTCTATTCTCTCATGTACACTCCCATCGCCGATTCCCCATCGCGTCAGTATGGGAAAAGGGGAGGCCGCAATGCCGACACGGGAGAAGGGGTGAGGCAACAACGGCAAGGGAGGAGGGGCAGCGGCGGCGACAAGGGAAGCAGGGAAGGCAGCAGTGGCAAGATTTCATCGGGATTTGCTAATTTTTGAAATATTTATATTTCTTAAATTTAAATTGTATTTTTGAATATTTCGAGTGATTTTTCTGAAAATTTATTGATAATTTTGAAATTTCTAAATTTCAGATTTTTCGGAGGGTCCGAAAAAAATTAAACCAAAATTTTTTTTCCCTAGTTACCACAGCAATTGTCCTTAAATGTTATAGCACAAAGATTGCATATGAGAAAGAAAATCTTAAACATGTACGACCGTCAACAGGAGAAGCAGAATATACATCGACGACGTAGCCATGTTTAGAAAGTGTTGCATTGCTTATTCAAAAGAAAAATGAATAGAAAAGAAAGAAAAAATGTACCCCATTCCTCAAGTGATCAGTGTTAGCGGTCCTTCTTCATGTCCTATGAATAAAACCATTTACTTTATAATTATTAACAGGTTAGATGGCTTAAAGCCTAAAAGCGAGATGTAAACGACACATCATCACAATTAAGGGTCTGTTTGGATCCTATAAACTAACAATTAGTTGCTAATTTTTAGTCCTTGTGGATCCAGACAGGAGGGCTAATGAGTGGGCTAAAGTTTAGCCAAAGCCCCAACTAGTTGTTAGCCAACTAATTGGTCAAACCCAACTAATGAGGGCTAAAGGACCAGCCGGATGGAAAAAAGACGCCGATACCCACGCCAACCCTCCCAGCGCTAGAGGCTCAGGGGTATAACAGACTTTGTACTGAGATAGTAGTACTTATTAGTCCTTGGATCCAAACATGACTGGGCTAATCTTTAGCCAGCTAACTACTAGTCAGCTAACAACTAGTCCTAACTACCTAGTCCATCCAAACAGGCCCTAAGTTGAGATCCTTACCTCACTATTAGCGCATAGACAACATTTAATTTTCCCCACATAAGGTAGCATGCATGGGCAAAAGTTCAGCATCATGATTTAACGCCCCCTTTTTTAAGAGAACAATTAATGGGGGGAGCAAGGCTCTATATTTTTTAACTTCTATTTCAATAGAAAATTATGATGCTACTGGGTTAACTTTGTCTCTGTGAACTGTATCAGACGTGACAAATGACAATGTAAAACAAGTTTCACTTTAAGGTATCCTTCATTACCCCAAAGTTGGTTGGTTAATATATGCTGACACATGTTTCATCGGACTCAATAGATAAGTTTCATGTTAACATTGCTATGGTATGCGTTTTTTCTGGGACATTACACAAGAAGTCAGTAGACAAAATCTCGAACAAAAAAGTGAGACCAGGCAATAACATTTTTGCACCGGATGACGATAAGTAATGTAGCGGTCCATTACCAATGTCAAGTTGAATAGTGTGCCAACACATCATGTGATAACGCAGCAGAATAGATGTTCATATGCAAGTATCATCGCGAACTAACAACAAAATAGATCATGCTCTCAATGTCAGAAAACTACATTTTATACTGCTAATTCATGATAGGTCAGCAAGAGGTGTTACAAACTCAGCTTTGGTTCTTTCCTGATAAACAAACGATTAATAATGATGACTAGCAAATGCAAAATTGTCCAAGATCAGAACAACAAATTGACAACTTCAGGCAGAAAGAATAGAAGTAAACAGCCAATTTCTGACTGCTCAGTAACAACAATAACGGCCCTAAAAAAGTAACAACAATAACAGGTATTAATACTTCGCAAGTATTGACCCTAACACTGACATTGTCATTGCGGCCTATATTATTTTTAAGCAAAGTACACAACATTAGTACCAGTGTAGGACCAATGCCGGCAATTAAAGTGGGATGAATGATTTTTAAAAATTTTTTTCCTTAAGGTATTAAAAATCTTCACTCAAGTGAGCATGATAATCACTAAGTTCAGATCACACCAACTAAGCAAAGCAAAACAAAGCTAGAGATAAGAGCGAATAAAATCAGTAGCCTACTGCATAGGGCCGGTTAGAGCGCCATTCCGGTTAGAGCGCCATTGAGAGGCCGGTCTGACTGTAGGCCAATCTAACCAGTCTCCTGTTCTCAGATCTGAAAATCTTTTAGGTCAAAAGCGCAAATATCAAGAACTTGCTCAATTATCATCCAAACATTTCTAAGTTTTGTATGAGACTTGTTCAAGGCAACAAAAATCTAAACCAATCAAGAATCACAAGGTTTTTGAGCTCGAGTTCACGAAATTAAAGAGAATCAAATCTAGTTCACTAGAACACAAAAAACCTAAAACTCAAATTATTTATTGCTCATGAGGATATAAGACATGAGGTCTTCTAGATCTACGAATGATATTTTTTGGTTCCTTATAAGTGCTAACCGCATGAAGATAATAACCAATCCATTACATGCTTAACAACATTGCACATTATTTCGATCAACAGTCGTACATATTACGGTACAACCATACACCTCGTTGTCTATATGTGAAACGAGCCTCGTGGCATCCACATGGAGTATTGCTGAGGGGGCCACCTCGGACGGGGCTGGCCGTCATTGTAGTGGCACGCACATATGCAGCTAAGGTTTGCACAGCAACATGTCGGATCGTAGGAGCTTCCTATGTTGACAACCTCCTCGTTGCCCTTCTCGCGTTGCATTTGTTGGCGGAGGTTGTTGTTCTCCTCATTGAGAGTGTCGATTCGCTCCTCCAACTCAAATATTCGATCCCATAATGTATCCACGTAGTTGACAATATACAGTGGATGAGGAGGGTCGATCCAGCGGGTGAAATCGCATTTTGCCACCTGCGGGAAAGGACGGTAAACATATAGGCTATATAAGCAGTAACGAAAAATGTACTATTAGCAATTTGTACTCCAGAGTATGGGCATCGGAAGAAACGTCGCCGGCCATCGAAATGGCCTTCGACGACCTGCACGACCGCGTCCTCATTGTGTTTGCATTTTGGCCACATTGGTTGAGCATGCCTGTTGGGTATCAAGCGGTAGTTAGGACCGAAGTCCTCACTCCTTTCCACGGGAAGGTCTTCCTTTGGTGACCCCGCTCCGACTGGTCCTTCGCCCTCCACCATGGTATGTATCTGCACGACGGAGAAGGTACTTCTTCGTTCGATTTACAGAGTTCTCTACTACTACCTTCATGGGACCACAACCGTGCTCTTTATATAGAACGAGAGAACTTAGTGCAATGGAGTATTGCTGACAAAAGATGTCAGCTTTGCGCAGAGTCATGACATAAGAGTGCAGATTTGCGCAGTGACATGACAAAATGGGCAGCTTTGCTCTGTGAGATGACAAAAGAGGTCAGCTTTGCGCAGTGACATAACAAAATAGGGCAGCTTTACACAGAGACATGACATAAGAGGACAGCTTTGCGCAGCGACATGACAAAAGAAGCCAGCTTTGCGCAGAAACATGACATAAGAGTGCAGCTTTGCAGAGACATGACATAAGAGTGCAGTTTTGCGCAGTGACATGACAAAACGGGGCAGCTTTACTCAGCGAGATGACAAAAGAGGTCAGCTTTGCGCAATCACATGACAAAACGGGGCAGCTTTGCTTAGCGAGATGACAAAAGAGGTCAGCTTTATGCAGTGATATGACAAAAGCGAGCAGCTTTGCACGGAGACATGACAAAAGAGGGCAGCTTTGCACAGTCACATGGCATGACGACGCAATCTTTTGCAGTGACATGGCAGCACGGCCCAGCTTTACTTAGTGCCAAGACCACGTGCACCAGCTTTAGAGAGAAAATGGACCCTATAAATTGGTGTGTGTCTAGACACCGCAATCTATCGGCAGCCGGTAAGGACCACATGCACCATTTTCCCCTACCTTTTCTCCTTCACAACACGCACTAACAATTTCTCCCGTGTATTTACAGTCCCCGGAACCCCTACATGCCTACCGCAAATGGATCGATCTTGAGATCCACCCTACGGACCAATGGACCCTTAACTTCGAGGAGTGGAATGTCGCAAGGTCATAAGAGTAGCGGGAGGAGGAGCGCCATAAGAATGAGCAAACTTTGCGTATACAACGCGAGACGAAAGCTTATCTCGAAGCGTGCACGCGTAGGGAGCGGGAGGCTCGCGAGAGGGAGCGCGAGAGAAAGAGGGAAATGGCAGCTAAGGCAAAAGAGGCCGCCGAGGAGTTCAACGTCGAGCAGGCAAGGAAGGGAATGTGGCCCCGATCCACACAGTAGGTTGTACGAGCAATTGGGTGGGTTAGTCGCACATGATGCTATATGTTATGCATGTAATAAAAAAGTGTGCGGCATGTTACTCCCAACTGTATTATGAAGTTTATTTCTATTCAGACAAGCTTATTATCTCGTCTTTTTTCATTCAATGATTCACATAGCAAGTCATGTAACAATATTAACGTACCAGTTTTCTCCATACACGAATTCTCAGTAACATCGAAATATCACTTACCATTGTATGTACAGATTGTTCTACGGTCAATCGTTTTTTACGCACCTACGACATACAATGAACATAAATTTTTATTACAACTCCACCAGATTTTTTCCTAGTTTAAAACTACAAATTTTAAAAAATTCACGGGGGACTGAGGGGGCGACTGCACTGAAAGTCGCCCAATGGGGGGGTGACTTGTTGCAGTCGCCCGAGGGTAGGGCGACAGAGATTCTATCAGCCCCTGGTTGGGCGATTAGCTCCAGTCGCCCCCCCATTGGGCGACTGGAGCTTATTTTTGTAAAAAAATTTCCTATGGGTATATCTCTGTAATTTCGAATAAAAAATAGATTATTCGTACAAAAAAAATTCCTAACTCTTTAGCAATTGATTCACTTATCAATTCTAGCTCTCTTTGACCTAAACCATTCTCTTTTGTGCCTCTCTATATCGTGGTTTTGATCAAGACACCAACCCGGTATTTAGTCAACTATCAAAATACCCTCGACGAATCTTTTGGGCATCTTCTCTTGGTTCTGTCTTCACTTACACCTTAAAGCATCTCCACATGCTTTGACACGTAGCCCGTTTATGCCCAATGACTAGCCATCACATCTTCATATATTTGGTCTACCTCGAATTGTCTCTACATGCATTGGCCTCATCACTTGATGCACCACATGCACTAATTTGTCTCTTCATAATCCTTGTCTTTTCTGTGTTTCTCGCTTGAGCCATGTAGCCTCACCCGGACTTACATGATCGCTCAGACCTTAGCTCCCCTTCCTAGTCCCAATTCATTGCTGTCGATCGCTAATATTCTCCAAGCAACATGCACATCCAAAAGCCAAGCAACCATCTCAATCACAAATTTTATACTCTTGACTCACGTTAGTCAAAACAATGCAACACAACACAATCAACCCATGGCACCCATCCCATACACACACTCACCACTAATCCTAACTTGACCAAAACAACTTGCCAATAGCCAGTCTGACCACTATTACCAAGCTTGTCAGACCGCTGGAGCTGGTCTGAGCACCAACACCATGTCGTTCAGACTGCCTCAATCTGACCACCGGCCACTGGCCAGTCTGACCGCTTAACTACACTAGAAAACACCTATCTAGAATTTCGGTTATACTCTATCTAGTTTTAGCTCCAATTTCAGTGGCACCAAGTGCAAAATCATCTGCAAATAAGTTTACACAAGTGTTTGGTGTTCAATTTCCTAAAAGTTTATGGTCGGTCTAACCGCTTGCCCCATGGCAGTCATTCGCCGGCCATCTCCCAGTTAAACTGCTGGCTCCATGGCGGTCAGACTGACTGAACCCTAATAGTGCAAACTGAATTTTCTAAAACTTTTGCAAAATCAAAATTTAACTCAATCAAAGTATCAATTATTCATCATAAATATATGTTAAACCTTGTACATGGTCTCTTGACCAGATAGAAATCTCCCACTAAGAATGCCAGGAGTAACTAGTACTAACTCTGAACAGTGCATGGACAAAGATTCATATCGATGAAAACATCTAGTTTAATAATGAATGAATGATAAATCTACTCTTTATCATATAAATAGATTGAATAGGAGCAGGAAGAAATATTCCTGAATTATATAAGTAAACAGTGCAGGTCTTCACAAAAAAGTAAACAATGCAGTTTTGGAGCCCATGCATGGGGTGCACCGGTGCATAATATTACGTGTGAACAGCCTTACGAATTTCGAATATTTTTAGAAAAGTGCATCGTGCACTTCTCACAGACGTGGGTGTGCGCCCCATGGGCATCAAAACATTTTTTATGATATAAGCAACAGCTGGTGGCAGTTCAATATAAAAATAAGATCTTACGAATGAAACAAACAAATAAATAAACAAGGATTAGCTGCAAATGTTAGGTCAAGATACTCTCAGCTTCACGTTATAGACTAACCAATTGCTACTTCGCGCTGACCTGTCCTACTGAAGTTCCATTTTATGATGACACTGCATTGTTCTCATTATATTCTTCTGGAGAGCACTCTCAAAGGAAGCCTGCAAAAGTGTTGTGTTTACCAACGCCTCCTGATCAGAAAAACTACTACGAAGAGTAACATTTGAGCTTTTCACAATGGGAGAATAGAAGAAAGGGATACAGTACGGATCAAGAGAATTCCGAAAAATTGCTTATATTAAACCTCCAGCCTAAAACATCTGCAATGATTGAAGCAATTTCACACTTAAATTTAGGTAGGCTTTCAGGCCTCAGAGATCGAACAATAACCTCTATTCTCCAACTTGAAGTATGTACTCATGATTTCCCTACGAGGCTCTGTTCAAATTGGCTTCTAAAACTTTTTTCAAGTATTTAGTTTTCAAATGAAATATCTTTCAAGACATGATCTACTAAGTTGATTATAGTACATATTATAGTGACTTCTTTTATATCATTAAAATCACACATAAATATATTTCTCTATAAACTGTTACTGTTTATAAGCTGAAGTAAAAAATCAATATGAATGAGCGCTAACTGTTGGCACTGGCACTTTGTCATATTACATCAGTACATCACCGCACCTTAGAGGTACAATGACACTGAACCAAGATATAATTAGCTATCCATCAGTGTGCAAAGGAATGTACAATTTGAGTTTAATGCGACATAGTAGTTCCCCTTGCGCTTGCGGATTTGATTTAAGCTCTGTTTATATTAACTTTTAAAAGCTATTTTATATAATAAATAGTTTTTTATAGTATCTATTTTTCAAATGGATTATCGTATTAAGATAGGGTCTACTAGTCAATTGTAATACACACTGTAGTAACTTCATTTATATCGATTAAAATTGCACGTAATTTTTTCTCTCTCCGTACAACTCTCTACAAACTATTACTATTTACAATGTAAAGCCAAAAACCATCACCAAAAACTAATATGAACGGACGTGTAAAGATCCTAGAAAACTAAAGGAATAGATTGTAACGCGGGCGTGTGAGCGAAGCAGAAAGATCAATCTAAATAAGGACCAGAGCCATCAAATGATCAAGAGGAAAGGAAGAAGCCAAAGAAAGGAAACCAACAGCATCCCAATAACAGGTGCTCATGCTAAATCCAGAAGCACTGCTTGTCCTGCACAAGTAGCAGAGCCACATGAGCTGCCTTGCTTAACCAGAAGAACGTATCGAATCTTATGCGATGATGCATGTTAATTACAACATGAGAAACCATATTAGACAGGCTGAAACTACCCCAATATATAGCAGCACTAATTTTCCCTCCATGGTACCACACCCTAATCAATCGAGAGCCCTAAACTAAAATTGTCTCTAAACTGATCTCCATCTAACCTAGATGCTTCACAAACTGAACCTGCCAGATGAAACAACTCATAGATGCCAGCCTCTTGGCCCATAAATATTCTGGGAATCCAGAAAGCCCCAATATATGGATAGGTCATCATCTTCACTCTAAAAAGGGAAAAGTTTATGCCAAAACCTTTTGAAAAAATAAGTCGAAAGGAGGTTCCAGAATTGTTCCAGATCAACTTGCAGTGCTGCCTATAAATACCCTTCCCTCTATGTATAGCAGAAGCGCCCCTCATAGCAAAATAACTGAAGAGAGCAGACCGAGTGAAGGGTTCACTGCCGCAAGAGCCATGCACCAAGAGGCAGAGAGTGGAATGCAGCCAAGGATGACTTGCCGGCACCGCAAAACTAGAAGGTGATCTAGACATGATCGCCGGTTGCCCGGCAAGTCCGTCCTTGGCTACACCTTGCTCTCTACCTCTCATGTATTGCTCTTGCATGGCCTGGAGAAAACTTGGATTTGCCCAATGGCTCTGCTCCCATAGAGGTAAGACTATTTGCATCTTAATTACTATCAACAGTCAGGCTTGCAACAAATTCATGCATGTGTGCGAGGAACAACAGTAAACATAAACTTCATGTGGTGCCAACAGAAATGAACCGCATGCTGTTGACATGCAATACTCAGAAAGACGAGTAAAGCATCATGTTGACCACTGATCATCGTTAATTTAAAAAGACAAAGTATTATGTAAATAAATCTAACAACACAGCTTTGCATCAAAAAGTGTGAAAAGAAGCTAAAACATGCCAAAACATTCAGTTGCAGGCTTGCAGCAACGCCCACTTAGGCATTTCTATAGATATGTTGGTGGTTGCAGATCTGTGAGAACTGACATTATATGTACATTAAATGAAATCATGAATGTTACCTACGTAATCATAGAGTTGATTTATTCTTTGCAAAATGCATACTGTCGCCACTACTTGTTTATATGTTAGTTGAATATCTGAAATTATAGAGACACAGATCCCTGATACTCAATTAGAAAGAGCACCTTGTAATATTTTCTTCCCTTCATAAACCATAGGCACAGTTTACATACAAAGTGCGCGCGCTAAGCTACCAAAGAGAATAACACATGCCCAGCATATAGTTTCCAACGAAAAGTATGGTGCCACAGTAAATTAGATTAAATTGCCATATCTTACACAACAAAAAAAATAAGTAAATAGGAAACATCACAGATGCTAAAAAACACCTGTAGATATTTATAGGTGCGTGTAGATCATAATTGGAAAAACCCAGAAGCTGTTGCATTTTTTTTTTTTTGGTGTAGTATAAAACCGTTGTGCAACATCAGTATCACCGAAAGGAACCAACATATGGTAGAAGAAGCAAGATAAATAGGCATTCGTTTAGTCAGATGCAAACTGTAAGTAGCCTAAATACTGTGTAATGAAATACCAAGGTACAAGCTAGCCTCATTGCCCATTTATACGGTCTAATCATCAACTCAAGACAAGACTAATTAACTTCCAATTCTAAACATATGCAAACAAAATCGATATGTCTACCTTGGAATTCCTTAACTAGCTAAAGTGTTGGAGCTGTGGATGTATCAGGGTGCTAAATTGTGTTCCTGAGCTTATACTCAACATCGTTCTTACATTCCAGAAGATTAGATGAGCAGGAAACTATCCATCGCAAAGAACAGAAGAGCACAATTTATGGTACTCTAAAATCTTTGCAGTTTAATTTTGGGCATCCAGTACAGAAGAACTACAACATTAGTTAGTTCAAACAGTTTTTTATATAAATAATGGTATTCTAAACAAGGTGCAATGCCTTCATTGCCTAGTTTACACTAGTCAGGCTAGCAGTAGTATAAGATCTGAAAAGCTGACAAAAAGAAAGATGGCAAACAAGTTTCATGATTTCATCACAGGAGATACGAACATTTCACAAATTGCCAGTTGTAAATTACCAACAAACGACCCAGAAGTGAAAAACCAAAGTGAGAGAAATCGTCTTACTATGTACTACCTATAAATAGTTCAACTCAATATAAATTATTTTCTAGCTACTGTAGAATAATAGAAGATAATTTGACCAAATGTGAATGCACAATTTTTTTTCACAGAACAACAAAAAGAGAGGCTCAGGAGAAAACAGCCCCTAGCTTTGCTGATATGCCCATCCATAAATAAGCGGCACAAACTATACAAAGGAGAGTCAAGTGAGATTGTTAGGTAGTCAAATATATAAGGCAGATCTCGAGTACCTCCCTTTTCCATTACCTATCTAATGTGAGCCTTAGATAATGTTTTTTATTCGCCCATGCTATGGAATTACGGAATAATGGCATACATCTGCACGATAACATAATTTGAATTTTCATTTCATTTCGCAACGTATACATATATTTACTCTGAAGTCCTCATATACCATTTTTGCGAACAGCGAATAATACGGGGAGATTGCCACTTAGCAACACAACATTAAGGGCCTGTTTTTTACCTCACAAATTGACGACTTTTAGTTTTTGCTACAGTACCTAACTTTTAAACGAAGTATTTTCTCAAGACAAGGTCTACAAGTTAAACGATCTACACGTTAAAAGCCTAATATCTATACCAGCCAAAATCGCAAGTGAGTATCCGTCTCTCCGTAATCTGTACCGTAAACACTTAAAATTCAAAAATTTCAACCAAAAATCATAAGCTGCAACTGAAAAGAACCCTAAAATGATACTAGGAAAACACTAATTCGAAAATGTATATATATACATAATTGACACCACAGACCCTCAGGAGTAAAATTTCCTTACAAAAAGACCCTTGAGTAAGATTGGTACCAATCATAATCACCTTGGAAACAGGTCCACTGCACCGAGACAGTTGTGCACTAGCTGTGACAGCAAGGCGGTCCAAATCACATCTGATACTGTCGGATGTCATAAGCAATGATGGTAGATGCTGCTGAAAACAAACGTGTCAGAAGATTTGGATTCTCCATTTTAGTTCTTAAAAACTACTTTTTAGACATTTCTACTGTAACTAATAACTAATTTTAAATAAAATATCTTTTTAAAATAAAGCCTATAAATTAATTATAGTATATATTATAGCAAATTTGTTTATATTGGTTAAAATCACATGTGAATTTTTGTTACTCTATACTCTCTCTCATAAACAGCTTAAAAATTATGAATCATAATCATAAACCATAAATCGTGCCATATGGTCAATTACAGCAGCTGCCCGAAGAATAATTACTCAAACAAATCACCACTGCTACATAGAGTTATAGCAAAATAAAGGATACGTTATTTTCAGCTGCAGCTAATAGATTTTAACTTTAGTGTAAATGTTTATGTGAATAAATTAAATACCAATAAACTATTTAAAAATTTTATTTTAATAAATTATTTTACAAAGAAGATAAAAAAACTACCTTATTTATCCGAAGGAAGTAATTATTTGAAGGAGGCCAGAAATGATACGTTGAAAAGAACGAGCCAAAGATTCCTTTCGTCCGGCACAATAAGTACAAGACGTGGGCGGCCATCTCGTGTGCGTCGGTCACCTACAAGGCGTCCCGCTCCTTCACCCCACCTGCTCCACTCCCGGCAGCCCCGGCGCCCACGATTCCCGATCAGTCCCACAACCAACACCTGCATTCTCACTCATCCCCATCGCTCGCATTTGCATTTGCATTCGCTCCCTCCTAACCAACACTTACCACAAATGTTAGCATGTGCTCTACTTACAGCTAGCAAATATTGGCGGAGCTAAAATTTGATTATATCCCAGGTTCAGTGGTGAAATGATCTAGACTATAGGTGTGTTTGGTTGAGCTGTGGCTTCTGAAAAAGCTCTGTCAGAAGCGTAGGGTGTGGAAAAGGCTGCTTTGTAAGTTGTGGGTGTGGAAAATCTGTAAGTTGTTTGGTTCAAACAAGTATAAAACTTACCTCCTATCTCTATTTTCCTTGAAACAAGCTGTGAAATGACTCTCTATTTTCACCATTTCAAAAACAGAAAGCCAAAAGCCAAAAGTAGAGTCCAAGGTGCTTTCAAAGCAGACTACTCAAAAGTAGCCGCTCAAAAGCGACTTGGTTTCCATCCCTTTGGTTGACTTTTGGCTTTTTGGAAGCAAAAGCAGCTCCCAAAAGCTCAACCAAAGGCACCTTATATAGGCTAGATCATGAAAATGTTACCCAGACTGAACTAAATTTACTCAGGTTATATACTAGATATTTTTTCACATCCCAGGCTGAAGTCTACCCTGCCTAGGGTGTGGCTCCGCCCCTGCTAGCAAAACAGCAGTGCTAATCACTATTGTTGATATGTTGTCACATGCTATGGCTCAATGCAAGCCCACTTCACACAAGCCTTCTTTAAGGAACTTGTTCCTTAATGTTGCTGGAACATATGTACTCAAGGAAACAAATGCATTTTTTAAAAAAAATCCTCCTAATAAGCATATATAGATGGAAGAGGATGTTGTTGTTGGATTTGTAGTGGCTTAAAGATGGTGGTTGCTTTGGAAAAATGGTTGGGTGGTAATTACCTTGTGTATGATGCTGGCTGTCCTAACCTTGATCTTCTTATATCCGAAACTAGGTTGTGTTAGAGATCTCTAGGATCCTGTGGGTCCTTCTTGTATTACCTTACAATTGTAATGGTAAATATTTAATATATTCAGTACGGTTCTCTTCTAATGTTCCCTAAAAAAACTACTATATAAAGTTATATACACTATTTATTGCATAAATTCCGCCTAGCAAACAATGATGGTGAGCTCTAAGAGAAGAAGATTTTTTCGAGAACACACGAAAGCTTTGTATGTTATTTCATTAAGAAGAAAGCAGAGTTGACAACAAACCTAAATAGAGCAAGCTATTAAGTCCTAACATGAAGCAAAATGACTACGATACCAAGGGGGTAACAGCCAGCGCCGGCTGAAAAGGCTGAACAAAATAATTAAAAGTCAACATGGCTCACCAGAAAAGACAAAAAGAATGTAAAGGCATAAGATTCGAATTTAGCCAGCAACAAGCATATGCCTTCAGACAAAAGGAATTTTTTTTAATAAAGCGTTATAGGGAGGCTGACAATATGAGATTCCATCCAGCTGAAATTCATCATTAAATGCTCAGAGTTAATCCTGGCGTATCTCATTCTCCACTTCAAGCTCTATTCCTTGCAAGTCCGTTGAGGGAAAATCGATGTTGGTACCTTCTCACAAAGTTGTGAGACTATATGAAGGTTATCTTATGTGTGTGATGAGTATTTGATTTTGCTTATGTTTTGTTATCAAAGTTTGAGTTTGATTTTGTGTTATTTACTCCCTGGTTTTGCTGCCAGGGTGGCAACGGCTTAACCATCTTGTAGAAGCAGTCAGACCGTTGGGCAAAAGTGATGTGACTAACCATGTGCAGTTGTCTGATCGAGGTCCAGTGTGACCAGCCGTGAAGAGCGATCCAACTGGAAATATGGTGTGACCGATTTCCAGTTGACGGTATGTTTATTCCAGAGAATGATCGTTGTGTTGCACGAAGTTTTTGGGAGCGGTGCAACCGGCCATGTAATGGCGGTCCGACCGAAGGTCGTCAAGCGGTCTGACCGGCATGGATGTCATGGTTAGACCGGTCCCCTATTACTGGGAGGAGTTAAGTTTGTTTGTGGTGGTCCGACCGACCGTTAATTGGCAGTCAACTGTTCTCTGGTGAAATTGAGTGAGTTGAGTTGGTTTCGGTTGTGTTAATCATAGCATGTGTCCATATAAGTGTTAGTCATGGCGGAAGTCCATGTATTGTAGGAATCTTGAAATGGGTATCAAGTTGTGAATGCTTGTATCAGTTTTGTTGACGAGAGTCAAGTATATGCTACTTGTGCTTGGTCGGTTGCCTGTTCTTTGATGTTCAAGGCACTTGGTGATTGTTATGGTCAACGGCAAGACCGAGACTAGGGGAGATGACTTGAGGCCATGGAGGGTTGCGTAAGTCCAGGTGCAGCACCATCTCAAGCAGAGAAGCACAAGAGAAAGATAAGGATCACAATGAGGCAAGTGTATGCATATAGTGTGCAATTAGACTTGGCCGTTTTAAGTGGTTACAGTGTTGGAGCAAGTTATTGGGCATCACAGACTTCATTGTAGTAGCTGCTTTGAGGAGAAGCACTGTGAAAGCCGGTGGGTGGCAATTGAGAAATTTGTCGAATAGCGGATGGAGAAGTGGATTGTAAAACCACAGCAGTGGCCTAAGTAATTTAGATCATATCTTAGAGGATGGAGCATCTTATTAGACTATTGGAGCCATGTGGAAGTCGTGCTTTGAAAAGTGTGCAAATATGTGTGAACATGAAACTCATTTGTGTATGGGTCACCGGGTTTCCCCAATTATAAGTGGTTGTATCCACTAAGGGCTACTGTTTGTTAGGATTATTGTGACGTGAGGAGTCTCCACTATATAAACACTTATGTGTATTGGGAGATGGATGATCTCTGGTGGTGTTGGCAAGACAGATTAGGGTTTTCTTGTGTTGAAAGCTTTGTGTGTATACTCTAGGCGTAGTGTTCTATTCTCTATGAGGGAGTGTTTGTAAAACATTCTTTTGTAAAACATTCCTCTCAAAGTGAAATGATATCCAAACTTCATCCAAGTGAGTTGTGTCATGGATTCCTCCTTGTGTTTTTGGTTTGTTTGGTTTTGTTCGTTAGATTTCATCTCCCTTTAATCTCTCTTGGTGCTAAGGATGTGTAAAAGGTGGAGATATCCATTGGAGATCAAATCCCATCAATCTAGCCACTTCTATGGAAAGTTCTTGTAATTGCCCGGTTTACTCAAGAAGAGTGACTTTGGGGTTTTGATCTTGATATCATTTTGGCTTGAGTTCATGCTATAACTTAGCTTGCTATGACATGTGAGAACTCAACTAAGGTTATCTAGATTATTAAGGACTCACAAACAAGAGTAGATCGAGGTTTCTCTCTTTTGTCCGATTTTGATGCAATTTTTTTTATTTTGGATAAAAGGCATAACTTTGACATTGATCTTCATGATCTATGATTGGAGTAGGTTCTTGACATCCTGTAGAAGATTTGTACTAAGTTTTGTCTTGTTTAGATTTTGGTTTAAAAGTTGACCATTTTTAACGTATGTTGTGCTAATTTCAACTTCTGTTCGGCAAGCGATCAGACCGTTATGACATGAGCAGTCCAACCGCCTTGACCAGTCTGATTGGCAACACCTGTGGTCAGACCGGTCGAGTGGTCTGGCCGCCCTCTGGCCAGCGGTCAGACTGGTGAAATAGTTTGTCTCACGTGACTTTGTGTTCTTTAGCTCTTGACTTTGGTATAGCCTGTATGTTTGTGTTTTCTGCTATATTGTATTGCTAATACTAGAGAGAAGATTTTAATAAACTATTCAACCTCATTAGCTCGCTATACCTAATTCTACAAAAGTAAAGTAAAGCAGAGGTTTATTCCGTTAGCATCCCATGAGAAGACTCAATATGGAAGATCTTTGATGTATACGAAACATGTGGTTCATTCGGGATCAATTACATGTTTCTTTCAAACTAGCCCACTACAAGATAATATTGCTAGCTAGGTAGTGCAACAAAAGAGAATAGGGGCAAACACCACTTCAAAGTTCAAAGTATTAACAGGTGTTCAGGAAGCTCTATGCAAGTCATCATAGAAGTTTGGAAGATCATTTCTATGAAAACGAAAAGAAAAAAGGAAGTCGCGAACAGATTACCTCACTAATATTGCTAGCTAGTTAGTGCAATAAATTAGAATAGGGTCAACCATCACTTCAAAATTCAAAGTATCAATAGGTGCTCAGGAAATTCTACGGAAGTCATCATATAAGTTTGGAAGAAAATTTCTCTGGAAAAGAAAAAAAGTTGGGAAGCAGATTACCTTGCTGCTCGGGACAAGGTATGCCTCAGCCTCAGCAATGTTGATTAGGAATTAAGGACCCTGAGCAACAAAATTGATAAATAGCAATGAAATTTGCACATAAGCTTCACACAAATGACGAAGAGATGATAGTACTTGTTGTGGTTACATGCAAACAGTAGATTTTTGAAAGACTCGAGAGGAGTACCCAGAGCCTAAAACTCAAGAAACGAGATATGTATAGAGTATATGTATAGTACTCAATCTCAACTCTAGTATTTTTCTTACACCCAATGTCCTTCCTTCCACGGTGCTTTAGGGATCATATTTATAGCAATAGAAGTAGTGCTTTTATACTTTCTACTCTAACAAGAATAGTACTAATCTCAAAACACACGAATGGGTAAGTAATCACTATTTACCATTCAATTTTGCTTTAAAAATCGTGCAAACATTTTGAAGAAAGTATAGAAGCACCTCTTTTACATACATACCTTTTTAGGATCTTAACTAGTAAGGACAAACATTTTTTTTGGAATAACCCTTATAGGCCTGCCTTCTAGTCATCTGCATATTTGGACCTACTCCTGATGGATCGATTAGACCAAGGTGAAGGCACTCCGCCAGCGGCACTAATCACCAGTTCAACATAACGAATTGCTACCGCATCTGGAATCGATAAGAAAGAACGTGAATTAATTGGGCACTATTACGTGGCAATAAAATGGAAATTGTACATAATTTTGGCTTAGAATAGACCTGTAGATACCAATGTCGTTTCTACCATACCGCAGAAATACATGTCACAGTTGCCTCACAATGCTGCCAAAATATTGGATGGAACGATTAAGATAAAAGCGCATTTGCTAACTTGCAGAAGGGAGCTTCAACAAAATTGCAAGGTGGAACGTTCAAGTTACAAGTAGACTAAGTTAGCAAGAAGAGCTTTTAACTGGATTGCAACAACCCAGGGAAGAGCCAATGTCTTTTCTACCATATCACAGAAATACATGTCACAGTTGCCTCACAATGCTGCCAAAATATTGGATGGAACGATCAAGTTAAGAGCGCATTTGCTGACTTGCAGAAAGGAGCTCCAACAGAACTGCAAGGTGGAACGTTCAAGTTACAGGCAGACTAAGCTAGCAAGAAGAGCTTTTGCCATGACTGCAACAACCCAGGGAAGAGCCAATGTCTTTTCTACCATACTGCAGAAATACATGTCACAGTTGCCTCACAACGCTGCCAAAATATTGGATGGAACTATCAAGTTAAAAGCGCATTTGCTGACTTGCAGAAAGGAGCTTCAACAGAAATGCAAGGTGGAACATTCAAGTTACAAGCAGACCAAGCTAGCAAGAAGAGCTTTAAATAGGACTGCAACAACCCAGGGAAGAGCAATGCAAGCCTAAAAATGGAGTGGCATCTATAAAATTTTTATATTTGTTTTTGAAACAGAAACACAGTTTTTAAAAGAGAGTGAGGATAACTAGTTAGCGCAATATACTTATCTAGTTAACTACTATTAGTAATAGAGAGGTCATGGGATCAAATACTTAAAAATCCACAAATGATCCCCCAACATGATGTTTGTGGGACTCAAATCCTAGCCTTTCATTAGGCAACATAGATGCCAAAACGATTGGAAAAAAAGGAAAACATAATTGACATTTGATATATTAGTTATTTTTTTCGAAACACATGACTGGAGCTGTGCCCATTCATTAAAGACAAGAAAGAGTACAAAATATATGAAACAGCTCCAAAATTTCAAAAATTTTGAATTCTTTTTGAAGTTTGTTTGAATTCCAATCCTTACCCAATTTAGCAAATTCCTTGAAAATCTGCTTTCCTTCTTTGATTTCCCATCTTCACTCCTTACTGGCGCCTCCTGAAGTCACCGCCACTCCACCGACCTCCTGTGCCGCCGCTCCACGTGCAGCATTGTCGTCGCCCAAAATTTTGACTGCGCCTCCTCCTTCCGTTCACATCGAGCTGACGTCGTGGCCCTACCAGTCGATCACCCATTCCCTGCTCTCATCCTCACTTCGCGTACTGCCCGGCATGCTCCCTCTCTCCCGCCTCAGCTCGCCATTTTCGGCTGATGCGTGCACCCTTCATACCAGCCGCGTCAAACACTCGCCAACTCTTGCAAAGGTATCAGAGCCACCTCACCAGCGCCATCACTCTTGCAGGAGAGCCCCCATCACCTCGCCTCACCCACGCGCAGGAGATGCTTGAACCACCTTCCTGTTCCCACTGCCTCTCTTCACTTTTAAAGCTCATTCGCTTCCATAGATAACTTCATACCACTCTCAAACACCCATCAGAGCCAGTGAATCATGCTTTTAATCACCGCAACACTGCCGGTGATCTCCCTTGAGCCTAGTGAGCCCTAGGCCCAATATTCTTCGTATTTCGATTAAAAGTCGATTGCTTTCGCTAACAGAACCTCCTTTGCTCCCTGAACATACTGGTGAACTCGCTTGGTCGTGAGCGTTTGTTGAGAGGTCTAGCGGTGGAAGCTACTGCTGGATGGAAGGCCCCTCCCGTGGACAGCCCAGATGGGCATTTCCCAACCTAAACTGCCACCACCACCTTGAAACCCATATCCCACAGAT
The DNA here is from genome assembly GCA_036346575.1 of Dendrocalamus sinicus. NCBI lineage: Eukaryota > Viridiplantae > Streptophyta > Magnoliopsida > Poales > Poaceae > Dendrocalamus > Dendrocalamus sinicus. The sequence goes on from CM070652.1 coordinate 4,709,588, forward strand.
GGCCAAAGCACCCTTAGCCTCTCCAGAGAACCACCAAGACACTCAAATACCGCCAGGAAGCTCCAAACCTTCTCTCCTGTCATTGCTCATGTTGCCACCCTCCAAAGCCCCAAAATGGAAACCCTAGCTCAAGCTGAACCCAACCATGCAGCTCACTTCCATCGAAGAATCTTGATCGTGCCACCCTGCTCGAACTGTCACTCTAATTTTCGTCTGGGGGAAACAGCTGGAGGTTGAAGACGACAGTACGGCGTGGACCGCTCGGCCGCGAGCGGCGTGGGCCGAGGCCAGTCGGCCTATTTAGCCTAGCGGGATAATTTTGTGGGTGGGCTTCACAGTTCTTGTGGGCCGACCCGACACTGTTCACCACTGTTCAAATCACTGTTCACCTGAAAATTCAGAAAATTCTTAAAATACCCCATTTCGATCATTTTGACACGGCGAATCTATTTTTGACCTCCATTCCACCAAATTGACCTCCAAATAAATCCAAACCCCTCCATTTGAATTTTATTGAATTTTATTCCTTTTTAATTAGTTTATTTTTCCTAACTTGATTAGATTCAAGTACGGACTTAAATTATTTTATGTGTTTGCGCTAGCTCCCGAACTTTCCTTAAAGACGGTACAAGGATCGGAACCGAGCAATGAAGTCTTCGAGATAGTAGAGTTTTTAGAGCAGCAAGGCAAGTAACAAGTTCTTGATCATATTGAATCCCATGAAATTTAAATTATCTAATTACTATATTGGATTAATGTTATTTGTGAAATGCTATTTAATTAAAATAAATGTTTAGAATGACTTGTTAATTAGTTATGTCCTACTACTAAAAAATGCCCTATTTAATTTGAGGCCATATTCACCTTGCTAGGTTCCAAGGATATGAAAGTGATGGAGATACTTTATAAGGATCATATTTCATCCATCCAGAAACCAACTATAGCAAGATCTCAAATATCACCTGATTTGATTTGATTTAGAGCTCTTCTAGTCATATCTTGTTCCTAGAGTTTTGGCATCGAATCTTTAGATTATATTGCATGCTGTGACATGTGGGAACTCATGTGAAGCTATCTTCGTTATCTTCAATCCATAAGCAAGTCATACCTCAAGTTCTTTAGTTTTACCCAATTTTGTTGTAACCTTGTTTGTCTTGAGGAAAAGTTGGAACTTTAGCCAAGATCCATGCGATTCTTGGATGGATTAGGTTTCTGAGACCTTAGTAAGATGTGTGTAAAATTTCAAATCATTTGGATATGTTACATATGTATTTTAGATATTACACCATTTTTAGTTTTGCCTCGGACTGATTTACATTTCTGGGAACAGGGGTAAGATAGTTCCCAGGCATGCGGTCCAACCGAAAGCCAGTTAGACCAATCATCCTTGGCAGTTAGACTGCTTGGCCTATCCAACTACTTCCTCATAGCGGTCTGACTAGCCCCAAGAAGTTGAAATCTATTTGTTTCCTCGCTTTTGTGAGTTCTTTGTTGGTGAGGAAATTTGATCTTTCTAGCTTCCAATAGCTAGCAGAGTGAAAGTTTTGAATTACCTTTTGAGAAGTTAAATTTGAAGGCATCACTCATCTACCTTCTAATTGTCATATCGGTTCAACTCAACCCAACTTCTCTCCGGGAAAATCAACCACTTCTCTCCATGCATTCATCTTTGAACAAGGCTATGTGCTAATTAGCTAATAAATTTGGATTATGCTTCGGTCCGCGTCTTTTAAAAAAGTTTTACAAATCTTAAAACAATAGAAGTTAATTTTAAGTAGGACAAATATGCATGACCTAAACAAATATATCAAATTAAAGAAAACTAAGTGATTGAATTTATTCTGAGACATACTTTAGATCGACGAAAATCGAATATCAAGCAGATGAGCTCAATTGTACTGGAGTAAAATAGAGAAACCATTGTGCAATTTTCCCGACCAAAAACTCTTGGAGAATGTAACTTTTTCACTACACAAAGATGCAGCATAAACAAACGCCAAAATCCCTCAGAAAAAAAAGCTAAAACGGCGGTGGTGGCTGGTGAAAACCAACAACCGTGCAACGACACAGTCACATACGCACCGAAAAAAAAGGAATCGAAGAAAACTCTCTTGTTTCATTCTTTTTTTTCCCCTTCCCTCCATTCGCATTTACATTACTCGTCCCGAGTCGTAGCCGCGTTCCCCACCCGTTCCATATAAATCAATCAATGAATTCGTAGTTCCCACGATTAATTTCCGATTCCTTGCTATTCTTTCTCCTTCGAAGCACGCGGTGCCTCGCCGATTTTGGTTCCTTGCACGCGAATATCTCCGCGTACTTGCACCCGAATATCTCCGCGTACTTGCACCTCTTCTAGCTAGCTCTTGGCGGTTTATCGATTCGGATCTCGCGCGGGCTCCATCGAGGTACGAGGGACTTTTCGCCCTTCCTGTCGATTTGATTCCAGCACATTCTTGCTCGACGTGGACGGAAAGAACTGTATGGGGCGCTGTTTGTTGGGTTCTTGGGATGAGACCTGGTCAATTCGAATGGTTATTTGTTGGGGGGGAGCAGTAATTTTACGCGGTTAGGACAGAAATCTTTTGCACATTCTAGACCGTCGTCCGGCGAAATTCTTGTCGATTTGAGAAGTTCTGTAGTCTTCGATGCATAAAGTTCCAAGCTTCGGGTGGTCTCGTGTCGCCTTTGTTCGAATGGTTTGTTCATTAGCCGAAAAACCTTGAGACAGTTTGTTTGATTCGTGGAGTTTTATTTGATCTTCTCGAGGCGCGGGATTACCTGCTTTGTAGGTATAATTGACAGCAACTTGTTCTGATCAATTTGTCTCTTAAAAAGAGATCGTCTTTTCTTGTACGATGGAGGAAAACACTGCAAATTTCACTTTGTTTGGGGTAGTTCTTGATACTGCCATGGGACACAAAATTTTAAACGGCAGTTCTTATTTGTGTTGTTGGAAAGTCTTAGTTTCAAATTTTTGGTTCTTGCCATATGTATATTTCAGTAGATTGCTACACCCTGGGCAATCCGCTCATACATTTGTTACTAATATTATAAGTAGCTTTGATCAGTGGATCTTAATTACACAAGTTAACCTTTATGTAACCTGGCACTGTCATTTTGATCAACCGTCATGCTATGCTTTTGCAGAAGAACTCATAAGAGTGGGAGGTGATCATCTCAATTTTAGCTGTGGTTATCTGCCAGAAATCATTTCACTAAATCTGGTAGTCTGAGAGTGATGGGGGTTAGGCCTTCATTGTGAAGGTTAAATAGATGAAGGCTCATCAAGTGTGGCAGTTAGGCATCAAGGATATGAAGGTTGTTCCACTGCCTCGCCCAAGAACTTCTCCAAAAGAACGTGTGTGGATACTTTTTATGGCAGCTTTTATCTCCATTGCAATAGTCTGGGCTTATCTCTATCTGCCCCAGCATTACACATCTCCTATGAGAGATTGGCTTCCTGCGGAACCTGCCAGGGAATTGACTGATCAAGAGAGGGCCTCACACGTTGTTTTCAGACAGATCCTAACAACACCACCTGTTCTGTCCAGAAGGCCGAAAATTGCTTTCATGTTCTTGACTCCGGGCTCCTTGCCATTTGAAAGATTATGGGAGAAATTCTTTGAGGTGTGCATCACTTTTTTTTTCCTTCTCTTTGAGGGTTAATGCACTTTTGTCAATTTTCGTTGTCACACGATTAGCTTTGTTATTGGCTTCTGCATCCGGTATACTGAATGCACGTGAAAAAGGCTTTCAATTTAACTTCCTCCAAGATTGAAACATAATAGGAAACTAGCGTTTCTATAGTAAAGATGTAATTAATTGAAGGGCATAATCATTTACATCTAGCTAGTAAGCAAGATCTAGAATTGGATTGCTTGGTCTTGATGCACATATGTTGCTTTCTTGTAGTGCTTTCCATAGCTAATATAACCTGAAGTGATAACTATTGCCATGCTATGTGAATATGTTTGATTGTCCAAGGTCATTGGAATTTAGGACCTTTTGTCATAACTGCATTTTGTTAAGAGTTATAATGGTACTTTCTGGTTATTTTGTTTGTGTAAGGATATTGCCTAAAACCATCAATCATTGAAGGGATATCACGATTCCCGTGTCATCACTTTTTGCTGAAAGTTGTTTTTCCATGTCTTCTCCTGTTGTTTCTGCAGGGCCATGAGGGAAGATATACCATATATGTTCATGCCTCAAGGGAGAAGCCAGAACATGTCAGTCCCTTGTTTATTGGTCGAGACATTCACAGTGAAAAGGTAATGATATTGTAAATGCACAGCTTCAGTGCCTGTTAACAACAAGGCATGTGCTGCCCATATCCATTTAAGAGCTGGAAAAACAAAAATCCAGATTAATCCCAGCATTATGTTTTTGACAAATTTCTCTGCTATGTTTCCTAGATTGATATTTGGTATTTGCAATATAAATCATGTTTCAACATAGTGATTGGAAGCTAAAAAGCACCTTAGATGATAGTTACAATGGTTTTATTTTCATTGCAGGTAGTATGGGGTAAGATTTCTATGGTTGATGCAGAGAGGAGGTTGTTGGCGAATGCACTAGAAGACATTGACAACCAGCATTTTGTCTTGCTTTCTGACAGGTTCACAAATCCTGGTTTGCCCATCCCATTTTCCTTCATGATAAATTCTGATCTCAACTCTTGTATCTGGTTGCAGTTGTGTACCTTTGCACAATTTTGATTACGTGTATGACTACCTGATGGGAACAAATATCAGTTTTATTGACTCGTAAGTCAGTTTCTTTGTCTGACTCTTTTTTTCCAGGACTTGTGTCAAAACTTCCGTTTCTGTTTTCATTCATTATTTCATTAGCTCTTAAACCGACTTTAACATTGGATGATATTGTTGATTTTTCAGCAGAACTTCTCTCCCTCATCATATATTGTCAGTGATTCAGTAATATTATATAGATTTACTATTTCTTCTGTTTACATTCTCTTTTGATTCCTTGGTCAGCTTTTATGATCCTGGACCACATGGAAATTTTAGATATTCGAAAAATATGTTACCTGAGGTCAGAGAGACCGACTTCAGGAAGGGTTCACAGGTAAGCTTACAATTCTCTCTTACATGATCACAAACAAAGTTGATGGGTTATTTGTCACTCAGGATCCTTCTCGCTTCTAATAAAATCTAAATGTTCCTGATGTTGCTCTCACTTTCTGGAAACTTTTTTGTGCAGTAGATGCTTCAAGACACAAATTTATGTGTGAACTTTGTGCTCTTAATCAATTGTTCACCATGCATTAATCTTGTAACCCATGCCTTTCTGACTTTTGAGCAAAATAATCAATCCTTTTGGAGGAACTTCACATAAAATTTTAAATTGGACCATCCTTTTCTTTTCTGTTATTTTGTGTTTTCAATAGTTATTCTCATCTGGAGGAATGGATTTCAACAAAACTTGTGAATATTTCAGTGGTTCTCAGTGAAGCGTCAACATGCATTGCTGATAATTGCAGACAATCTTTACTATACTAAGTTCAAGCTTTATTGTAAGGTAAGATGCCATCTTTCATTACTATTCTTTATAAAGTACAGGTGTCAAATATATCTTTGCCCTGTTTTCGCACAAACTCAGCTTATAAGATTCGATAGATGCACTACATGCTAGCCCGTTTTGTGTGTGTGTGCGCGCTCAAACTTCAGGATCACGTACCAATAGATCCATGTTCATTCCTTGCTAGTTTGATGTTTGTTATTGTATGATATATGTGTTATTGAACTATCTATTGCCATGAGGTTGCACTTATATATTTGCTTTTATACCAAGGAAATATTTGGATCTAGAAAACAGCTGTGACCTTGTGTAGGTCCTGTTAGATGTGTATTACATATCTGTGTATTTACCCCATTGTATAAGGGGTTTCTTGCATATATGCCACCTGTACATGTATATATATTGGCCCTTTGGCCACATGAGGAATACAGGCGTTATTCCAACATGGTATCAGAGCAGTTTCTCATACCTAGGGTTTTATCACCTAGGGTTTTTACCGGGTTTGCCTTCTGCCGTCGCCGTTCGGTTCTTCCGCCCAGATCGATCTGCTTCTTCCCGGTCGCCGCTCAGATCTACTGCGCCGGCTCCACTGCTCCGCCTCCTCGCCCGAGGTCGCAGATCTGCCGTTGTTGCTGTCGGTCGTGACGTCGCCGGATTTCCCTTCGATTCGTGCAGATCCGATCGCCGCCAGTGGGTGTCGCGGGCTGCCGCTCAGGCTTGCCGCTCAAGCCTTCGTCGTCGTCCCCGTCCGAGGTCGCCCCCGATCGCCGCCCGAGGTCGCCGGCTTCGCGAGTCGGAGTCGGATCTGCTCGGCGGTGGTGACGTCGCCGAACGCCGCCGTCGCTGTTGGTGACCTCGCCGCCCGCCTTCAAGCGCTGGCTGTCGCCGACGCCGCCGTCGTGTCGTTGTCGCGGAGCCGCTGAGGCCGTCGCCGTCGCGCTCGCCGCCCAATCATGAGAGCACGAGTGTCTCAAGAAGATGACGATGCTGCGCGCCACCACACCATTCGAGCATGAGCACTGGACAAGAAAATCGAGAGAGTGCCCGCCAAAGAAGAAAACCACGAAGGACTCCCGACAAATACTCTCCAGCGGAGTCAGCGCGAAAAACACGAATAGGAGAGTCAAACTGAGTGCGAATCATGGCGGCAAAAGTCTTGTAGATAGATAAGACCTCACTACGAGATGACATAAAATATATCCATGTATGGCGAGAAAAATCATCAATAAAAATGATGTAATATCGATGACCTCCTTTCGAAACAAAAGGTGCTGGTCCCCATACATCAGAATGAACAAGGTCAAAAGGACGCTTAGACACTGACTCACTAGAAGAATAAGGGAGTTGAAGCTGTTTGCCAAGCTTACAACCCTGACAATGTAGAGAAGTATCACCAGACACCGACCCTAAAAGACCTCGACGAAGTAAAGAAGCCATGCGGGAACCACAAAGATGTCCTAAACGATGATGTCACTGAGCAAACGAAGCGGTGGAGGCTGCAGCAGCTGCAGAGGTGGAGGCGAGAAGACCGACCGGGCGGCGGAAGGAAGGCGCGGCGATCAAGCTCCCAAAGCGTTGGGAGTCACGGCGGCGAGGCCGTACCAACGAGTCCCGCGCGACGATCCCGAACACAACAAGAGTCGAGTCGAAAATAACACGACAACCATGATCGATGGTGGCCACAGATATGAGCCGCATGGTTAGTTTTGGAACATGAGACACAGCAGGAACATGAAAAGAGGAATTTGAAAGAGTGCCTCGTCCTGTGACAGAAAGAGAGGTACCATCTGCTGTGTGAACAGTGATAGGAGCAGCTAAGGAACTAATGGAAGTAAGACATGTGGAATCAGATGTCATATGAAAAGAAGCACCAGAATCAAGAATCCAAGGTGATGTACCTGAGGAAGGAGAAGTAGAGGGTGGTCTCTTACCGGAAGACTGAGCAGCAGAACCAGCAGAACCAGATGATGCAGAAGCAAACATGCGGCCTAACAATGTAAGAAGCTGCTGAGTGTCAGGTGTACCAGAACTCGGCTGAGAGGAGGAACCTCCTCAGTCAGCAGCTTCTTCATCACCGACATCCTCTCCCGAGGCTGCTCCTGATCTTGTTCCTTCTTATCTTCTCTACTATACTCGTCGCCCGCGAGTTGAGGATCCTTCTGATATGCCCTCTCTTTCTGACGGGTCATCTCCTTCGGCTACTTCTCGTTATAGTCTTCGCGATCGCCAGTCTATTCGGCCTCCTGAGTGTTTTGGTTTTGCTGCCGCTGCTCTTGCTGAACCGACTTCTTATCGTGATGCTGTTGTTCATCAGGAGTGGCAGCATGCGATGGCGGAGGAGATCGCTGCCCTTGAGCGTACTGGCACGTGGGATCTTGTTCCTCTTCCTACGCGTGTTACTCCTATCACGTGCAAGTGGGTCTATAAGGTTAAGACTCGCTCTGATGGTTCTCTTGAGCGTTACAAGGCTCGTCTTGTCGCGCGTGGTTTTCAGCAGGAGCATGGCCGTGACTATGATGAGACTTTTGCTCCTGTCGCTCACATGACCACCGTTCGCACTCTTCTTGTTGTGGCCTCTGTTCGACAGTGGTCTATCTCTCAGTTGGACGTCAAGAATGCCTTTCTCAATGGCGAGTTGCGTGAGGAGGTCTATATGCAGCCACCCCCTGGGTATTCTGTTCCTGAGGGTATGGTTTGTCGTTTTCGCCGATCTCTCTATGGCCTCAAGCAAGCTCCTCGTGCCTGGTTTGATCGTTTCTCCTCTGTTGTCACTGCAGCTGGTTTTTCAGCGAGTGTTCATGATCCTGCTCTATTTATCCACACCTCATCTCGTGGTCGGACGCTTCTCCTTTTGTATGTTGATGATATGATCATTACTGGCGATGATCCTCAGTATATCACTTTTGTCAAGGAGCGGCTTCATGAGCAGTTTCTTATGTCTGATCTAGGTCCTCTTCGCTACTTTCTTGGGATTGAGGTTATTTCTACTCCTGAGGGTTTCTATCTGTCCCAAGAAAGGTATATCCAGGATCTTCTTGATCGTGCCACTCTTACTGATCATCGGACATCTGAGACTCCCATGGAGCTTAATGTTCATCTTTGTCCCACGGATGGTGAGCCTCTTGCTGATCCTACTCGCTATCGTCATCTTGTTGGGAGCCTTGTTTATCTTGGTGTCACTCGTCCTGACATTTCGTACCCTGTGCATATCTTGAGTCAGTTTGTTTCCGCTCCCACTCAGCTCCACTATAGTCATCTTCTTCGTGTTCTACGATATCTTCGTGGAACTATCTCTCGTCGTCTCTTTTCCCTCGCTCCAGCTCTTTCACTCAGGCATATTCGATGCCACAGGCTAGTGATCCCTCCGATCGCGGTCTCTCTCGCTTATTGTGTTTTTCTTGGTGGTTCTCTCATTGCTTGGAAGACTAAGAAGCGCATGCAGCTCGATCGAGTGCCGAGGTGAGTTGCGAGCTATGGCTTTGTTGGATGCGGAGGTTACTTGGCTACGGTGGTTACTTGAGGACTTTGGTGTTTGTTTCGCACCGACTCCTCTTTTGTCCGACAAGACAGTGCTATTAGCATTGCTAAAGATCCGGTGAAGCATGAGCTTACAAAGCATATTGGTGTTGATGCTTCCTACATGAGGACACAGTGCAAGACCAGATTGTTGCTCTTCAATATGTGCCTTAGAGCTTGGTTGGCGATTTCTTCACAAAGGCACAAACCAGGGCTCAGCACAGTTTTCATCTCTCCAAACTTCATGTTGTTGATCCACCATGAGTTTGAGGGGGGTGTTAGATGTGTATTACATATCTGTGTATTTACCCCATTGTATAAGGGGTTTCTTGCATATATACCACCTGTACATGTATATATATTGGCCCTTTGGCCACATGAGGAATACAGGCGTTATTCCAACAGGTCCTAATTCTATAGTTGTTTTACATTGTTCGTGTGCATGTGTTTGGATGTTTATGAGCTAATTTACTATTTTGACATCAATGGATTTAGTGCACCTCCTTTCCTTACTGATACAAATTGAGCATCTCAAATCTATTAGATGGATAGCAGTAGATATATACTGGAGAGCAATGCTCATGCTTTACTAGATCAGTAACAATCTGTATAGCACTAGTGTTGTTACACAGAAGAGATGTAGGGTTATTACATGACACATCAAGATCAGCCAAGAGCCGACAAAGCCAAACAATCTCTGAAGTAGTAGTAGCCAACGCTCGAAGCTTAGCCTCAACACTAGACCGTTACACTGCAGTGTATTTCTTGAACTTCCAAGCAATGAGAGAAGATCCAAGAAATGTGCAATAGTCGGAGACAGGCCATCGATCAACAAGATCGCTCGCCCAAGTCAAATCAGAGTAAGCATGGAGCTGAAGCTGACTCGACCGAGAATAAAAAAGACAACGATCAACAGTCCCCAAATAATGCAACACACGTAGTAGGTGAGCGTAGTGAACAGACGAGGGAGCAGAAACAAATTGGTGAGCACATGAACAAAATGAGCAATATCAGTATGTGTCATTGCGAGATAGACAAAACTCCCAACAATTAGGCCTAATGGGCCATATATACATAACCCCCCCCCCAACTCAACATGGGTTAGGAGGATCTGAAACATAGATTTTGGAGAGATAAAAGTGATGTTACTCTTGGGTTTGAGCCTTGGAGAAGAAATCAGCAACTTGAATCTCATATGGCACATACTGAAGAGCAATGCTCATGCTTCACTAGATCAGTAACAATCTGTATAGCACTAGTGTTGTCACACAGAAGAGATGTAGGGGTATTAGTATTACATGACGCACCAAAATCAGCCAAGAGCCAATGAAGCCAAACAATCTCTGAAGTAGTAGTAGCCAACGCTCAAAGCTTAGCCTCAACACTAGACCATGACACTGCAGTCTGTTTCTTGAACTTCCAGGCAATGAGAGAAGATCCAAGAAATGTGCAATAGTCGGAGATAGACCATTGATCAACAAGATCGCTCGCCCAAGTCAAATCAGAGTAAGCATGGAGCTGAAGCTGACTCGGCCGAGAATAAAAAAGACAACGATCAACAGTCCCCAGATAATGCAACACACGTAGCAGTTGAGCATAGTGAACAGACGAGGGAGCAGAAACAAATTGGTGAGCACATGAACAGAACGAGCAATATCGGAACGTATCATTGCGAGATAGACAAAACTCCCAACAATATGACGGTAACGGGAAGGATCCTCAAGAGGAGTGTCATCAGGATGAAGCTGAAGATAAAGCTCCATAGGAGTAGCAGTTGTCTGACTGTCAGTTAGGCCAAAACGAGTAAGAAAATTCTGAACATAGCACTGCTGAGATAGAAAAGTAGCCATCATCTGTGCAAGTAATCTCAATCCCCAAAAAGTAACGTAAAGGATCCAAATCCGACACCAAAAATTGCTCACAAAGCCGTTGTTTGACAGAAGCAATGTACTCGTCATCTCTAGTAATCAGCATGTCATCAACATGTGGCAAAAGCATAGTACGACCGCGTGGAGATGTATGAATAAAAAATGCAGGTTCATGATTTCTCAGGAAGAAACCAATAGCTAACCCAACTGAATTGAACCGCTCAAACAAAGCATGGTGGGCGTGTTTGAGGCCATAAAGAGCATGACGAAGGTGACAACATGACTAGAAGGGGCCACAACACTCTGGGATGGCTGCATATAAACCTCCTCCTGCAAATTACCATGAAGAAAAGCATTCTTCATATCCATCTAAGAGATAGTCCAAGAGCGAACAGTAGCCACAGCAACCAGAGTGTGAACTGTCATTATATGAGTAACAAGAGTACATGTCTCATCATAATCATGGCCATGTGTCTGCTGAAAACTGCGAGCAACAAGTTGAGCCTTGTACCTCTCAACAGCCGTCAGACTTGGTCTTGACATTAAACACCCACTTGCAAGTAATAGGAACATCATGAGCAGATAAAAAACCAAGATCCCACGTACCAGTACGATCCAAAGTAGCCAACTCAGCCATAACTAACTGCCACTCAGGAAGAACAATAGCCTCCTAATAAGTGTGAGGCTCAAGCACAACAACAACAACAAAAGAAAAACCATATCTGTCAGGGGCAGCAACAGTAGTACGATCACGAAGCTCATACCGAGATGACGGAGTTGGTGGAGGATCATCAGGAGTATCATCAGTACTAGCCATGCCATCAAAGGAGGAAATAGTAGTAGGCTGAGTATCACGGGGAACCCGAGACTGACGAGTATAGTGAAGAGGAAATGATTATATGACTGAGGACAGAGAACAGGACTACAGAAAGAGGTGTATGAGATGAAACAATAGGTGGAAGATAAAGAAAAGAGGGACTCAGTGGGAGAAGAGGACCGAGTAGTAAAAGAATAAAAATAGGGACAGTTCTCAACAAAAGAAACATCACGAGAAATGCGCATGTACAAGTATGATATAGGAGTTGCAATTGTTTTCCAAGTTTGCAACCCTTACAATCTTAACTAGTATCAACAATGACACGACCTAAGACACCATGACGAGCTAAGGTAGAAAGACGAGAATCACACAAGTGACCAAGTCGATGATGCCACTAAGGAAAACTGACGAAGGCAGATGCGGAAGTGAAAGACGCATGGGCGGAGGCTGATGAAAGATGATCAAGTAAGTTGAGGCCCTATGGCGATGGCTGGTACCAACAAGAGCCCCTATCCGACGATCCTGCACATAGCAAGTAGAGTCATCAAATCCAACAAAATAGTGCATATCCGTTAGCTGCTCGATAGACATAAGATTCATAGGAAGCTGAGATACAAGTAGGGGTGGCAACGGGGCCAGGGTTCCTAGGGGAGGCAGCTACGGCCCCGCCCCGATCCCCTTTAGCCCAGCCCTGCCTCGGCCCTAATAGGCTTACCGAGGGAGATTGTCCCCCGTGTCGGGTCCCCGCGGGGACCCGACCCCCATGGAGATCCCCGTGGGAATTAAAAATAGGCTAAATTAATTTTTAAAAATAACAATGTGACTTTGTTTATTTATTGTGGCTATAGACCAAACAGTGAAGAAGGGGACTAGATAGAGAGAGCCAACGATATGGGAGAGTACTCATGTATAAATTGAGTGGATCCCCCTTTCTCATACCCCTCTTGGGGTTTATATATATGAATGGGGTAGGATGTGAAATTTCTATCCTACCCCTTGATAATTACAAAAGGTGAGGATATATTGATACATTCCTCTACACTATTGGATTTATTGCATATTGGGCAAGTTGCAAAGCCTAGTCACGAGATTGGGCCACCCCTACAACATTATTAATTTATAATTATTTAGGCATATTTTTTTTAAAATATAGCTTTGAAATATAAATTTTAGTCCAAATATACAAGAAAACAATACAATCTCTCATATTTAAAAACTATTCTATTATAATTTTTTATTTTTGTTGGGCCCCACGGGGGAGGGCAACCCCGTCCCTACCCTGCTAGCGTAGTAGGGCCTCATCCCCGTTCCCCCATGGGGGGAGATTGCCACCCCTAGGTACAAGTGACACATCAGGAACAGTGAAATGAGAATGTCATGGGCATGGTACTATTCACGTGAACAGTACAACACGGGTATTGTTTGCATGAAGTACTATAGCGTATAAGGCAACAACCACTAAAATAGGGATTAGAATTATTAGTTTCCATATTTGTTATTTCCTTTTATTTAGTTGCTATCTTTTGGATTTGTTTCTATCTTTAGGATCTGCCACCTCTATATAAGGAGATCCATTGATAGCATTTGGAATCAAGCAGGAAGAAGAAAGAAACAAGAGCTCATCCCCGTCTATGTCTCTCTTTCTCCTTTAAAGTCTCTCCCCTATCAAGTCGACACTGTTCGGCCTTCCTCCTAACGGTGTTTACCCCGATGAACTAAGATTCATCACATTTGGTATCAAAACCACTCACTATGATTTCTGTTGCTGAGTTGCTAGCCTACCAGACGGCAAAAACACCATTTCTGTAAATATGCTGCGCATACCGCTAGTTTTGTAAATACCGTCGCAAACAGCACCAAATCTGGCTTTGATTCGGACCTAGTGACCCTGTATTGTCTGCTATAATATGTATGTGTAACATATCTGATGGTGCTTTTTCTCTTTGCTCTTTTTGCAGCCGGGGATGGAAGATGGCCGCAATTGCTACGCTGATGAACATTATTTGCCAACATTACTACATGTCAGTACACAATGACCTTTTACTTTACCAGTAATATCCACTGCATCACTTTTGATGTTGTAAACCGTATTTGTATCAACCAGATGATGGATCCAGGTGGAATTGCTAATTGGTCTGTGACTCATGTTGACTGGTCTGAAGGAAAGTGGCATCCAAAAGCTTACCGAGCAAAGGATTTCACTTACGAGCTTCTGAAGAACATCACAGTGTGTTTTTGTCTTATGTTTTTTTTTTCAGGAAGTTCATATATAGCATGCTTCTAACTTTCAATACTTTGATCTTGCTGCAGTCAATTGACAAGAGCTACCATGTCACTAGTGATAGCAAGGTCTCTCTCTCTCTCTCTCATGAGTACTGTGGCTTTGTTTGGCATCTTATGAGAATTATCCATTTTGCTAGTTAATTACCATGCATGCTCATTGGTAACTTGGTACTTTGCCTATGATTTATGATCCACATTACATTAAGGGGAAAATGGATTTATTCCACAGGAAAAAGATATCATTTCTAGATATGGTACACGAAACAGATTATGCAGCTGCAAAACAAGGAACCCTGTTTATGTGTTTTAAGTAGTGTAATTACAACACAAATACATTCTCAAGGAAAGGATGTTATACCCCTGGTCCTATTTATACAGCAAATTATGCATATTTTACTCTTAAAGCCACCAAAAATGATACAAAATTTTGTTTTGGACAATGTCAATCCACTGTCATAAAAAATGATACCCACAATGGTTAACATGCATATTTACGTGACATACCTAAGGTGATGGATAGAAAGCACTAATAGTCCCAATATTTTCCATGTTCTTGCAGAAAGTGGTCACGCAGAACCCTTGCTTATGGAATGGAGTGAGGAGACCATGCTACTTGTTTGCGAGGAAGTTCTACCCTGAATCCATAAACAATCTCATGGACTTATTCTCGAACTACACCCTTTTTTGAGTTTCGCGGAGTGCACCAGTATCCTACACTCAACATCCCCCATACTATAGGAATACATAGGAAATGTTTGTCATAGAAACTTTCGTAGTACATTGGAGAGAAAAGCAGATTTATTGACAGTAACTGGGTATAGAAATAGGGGAGGAGAAGGCATTCGCTGCAGCAATAGAGTTGTTCAGTTCGCCACAGGCCGTTGTCACTCCTGAGCATGACTTCTTTAGGTTCACCATGTTTTTCCTAGTTTCTCTCTTGATTTTTAGCTGCAGATTTTGCCATGTACATCAAGCTTATTGTAACACGGAAAAGCCAATTGGATGGGTTTTATTCATCATATACCCTCCCCTCATATGAAAATTCAGGATTTACCCTCCTGATCCACGCGTCAGTGACTTATGATGACCCCACATGTTATTAAGGTGGGAGGGTAAATCCTGAATTTCCCAACTAAGGGAAGGGTATATGATCCAATCTCTCGGCATCTGAAGGACTGTAAACTGACAGTAAATAAGCATATCTCAGAAGATTACTGAGCTATACGGTAAACAGTGAGGATATTATTGCGAGTAGCTTTGTACAGTGTCAGGTTAGGGCTCATACCAAGCTCTGAAATCACAAAATATCTTGTTGCAAAATCGAAGTAAAAATAGGATATTACCTGCAGTCGTTCTGGTCTGCAGTCGGGGAAAAAAACAGAGCAGCGTCTCAAATAGTTCAAAAAAGGGATATTTGGCTCCTCGCCATTACAATTTTCCAACTTTTGAAAAACGCCATTACAATTCAGCTTATTGAAAATCTGCCATTACAATTCTCATTCCCCCGCGCCCATGCCCTGTTCTACGTCTGGCGCGCAGCTAGGCCCACTTGCAGTCGCTGTATTCCCGTATCTCCCCGTATTGCCCTTTGTTCGGTCGGATCGGCGTGGTGTCCTCCCCATTCCTCTCCCTGCGACGAACCCTAACCTACGCTCTGTCCGCGGCGATTGGAGGCGACGTCGGCGGCGATTGAGGCGTCGGCGGTGATGAGTGGTAGCGCTTAGGGGAGCAGCGGCGGCTCGGCTCGACGGACGGGGATCAGAGCCGCCGTTGAACCCACTCGTGGATCGCCGGATTGCGCGTGCGGTTGGTACGAATCGAAGCAAACAACGGGTACTTATGGCGGCACTTCGTCAAGTGCCCGAACAACATCAAAGTAAGTCAATTTACTGTTCAATTTTGAGATGTTGGATGGTTTTGATGCGCTAGGGTTTCGTGGGATGCGGGTGACCCAACAACATGTGGCATCATCATGTCCGA
Organism: Dendrocalamus sinicus; assembly: GCA_036346575.1. Taxonomy (NCBI): domain Eukaryota; kingdom Viridiplantae; phylum Streptophyta; class Magnoliopsida; order Poales; family Poaceae; genus Dendrocalamus; species Dendrocalamus sinicus. The sequence goes on from CM070652.1 coordinate 4,725,593, forward strand.
GGATCGATCGATGCATTCTTACGCAACCAGAGCAAAGCACAAAATTGGATCGAAGAAGGTGATCCATTTCGATTCAGAGAAGGTGGACATGGGTCTGTGGACCCTATTTTGGACTGAAGCAAGAACTGGATGAAATGAAGCGTAAATTTGTGATCTTGTGAATGATCTTTGGGAGGTGAAGGTCCAAGTACGAAGATGAAGATGGATTATGTTCTCATAGCAGATGCGTGTAGGTGTAGCTATTGGTTGTCTTATGAGCAAACTTTGGAAGTAGTGAATTGTGTGCAATGTAGAAAGATTTTGTTGGTCTTAGCTGTTGTAAACTTTCATTATCGTTGAATGTACCAGTGATGAAGTTGATGAATGGAATCTGAAATTTAATCAAAAATTTGTCTGAAATTTCAGATTCTTGAATAGCATCTGATTGCATTTCGCTTGTCATGACGATTCGCTTGTTCAAGTTGTCAAGAAAAGACAGCTTAAGAGATTAATATTGTTCATTGCAAGTGTAGTTGATCCGCAGTGTATGGATCTCATACTCCATAACAAAAGGGAACAAAACTACAATAGAACCTAACAGATCAAGACACTAGTCTACAAAACTACAATTAGTGAGTAGGAAACTTTCATTACAAAAGCAATCTGGATTACCAACGGATGGGAGTTTCAGCTACAATAGATGTATGGATCCATGCATCCGAATATTACAAGGTCACTTCATTTCTGATCGATACACTAGTCTAACTTCAGCTATGGAGTGCCGTGATGAGCACCCACTAACTCTACATCCATTGCATTACAAAAGAAGTTGTGAGGCTATCACGGCCATTGCATTACAAAAGAATGTCACGAATAGATTCACAACCACCATCCAGTTCATCGAGCATCGAAAATAGGTCCTTGAGGCTTCGACAACCTTTTTTGGAGGAGCAAATGCATCCTTCTTGTATTTCTTTTCATGGGTGTTTTTCTTCTTGGGGTTTTCTTTGGTGCCTTCTTTGTCTTCCCTTGGATGGTCCAGTAGTGTCGAGAGCTTCTGTTCTCTTCCTGTATTAACATGTTCCAGTTAAACACAAATTGACATCAAAAGGCATATAACAGTAAAGAGTTCGAAGTCAATTATAACCTTTTCTTCCTGGTGGCAGTCTCACCATCTTCTCCTACCATCTCAAATTTGCATGTCTTGGAGAAGTGCCCAAAACCTCCACACCGTTTGCATCTCACTTTCTTCTTCTTGGCATTTTTCTCTAGACAACCTCTTTGCCTTTGCACTTTTGGCCTACCTGGTGCTCTTCCCAGCAAAGGTGGGTAAACCTTGAACCCAAGATTGACTTCTGGCCACTGGGACCTGTCTGTCATTGGTTCAACTCTGCCTGCATAGGCAGCTCTGAACCTCCCAACTGAGTAATACTCATGCACAAAGTCAGCTATCTCGCATACCTCTGTTGGGCGAAGATCCATGCCAAGGCATGCTTGCATGGCTTTCGCTTATCTGCCATTCCTGCATGAACACTTCTGATTTTTCAGATCCACTGTGTGCCTCCTCTGCTTATTCCAATCATCAAGCAGTGTCACCTCTGCAAAGTCCTCATCACTGACTGTAACCTTGACAACCTTTAGATTGTTGCTTATAAGATTCAGTTCCTTCATAACACTTGGTAGGATTCCATCTTGCCATTGCTGTCCAATCTTCTTTCTAATGTACCTCTTCTCCATTATCAGCTCCCTTATCCTGTCAATTAACTCATGCGGATGAAGACCTTTCAATCGCTTGATCGAGCATTGAAACTCTCGAAACATTATTAGTTAAATAGTCACATTTGCTTTCCTCAGTGAAGCCACATCTGTACCATATCCTACCATGATGCTCTTGAAGGTAGTCAATTGCAGGTGGAGCAAACTCAAAAATTTTCTTCATGTGCCACTTAAACATGTATTCAGTGTAGCTCCTAGCTGCAGGGTACAGATGGTCACTGAAAACATCCCCTTAGTAGTGTTTCATGAAGTTGCTATACATGTGCCTCATGCACTCCCTATTTTCAGCTTGTGGGAAAACAACCCCTATAGCTTTCTCTAATCCTTTGCAAGCATCTGAACATAAGACTAGTCCTGGTGGGTCTCCTATGACTTTGTGCAAATTCTCAAGGAACCACTTCCAGTTATCCTCAGTCTCAGAATCAAAAACAGCATATGCTATGTGGTAAAGCCAGTTATGGCCATCAACACCTGTTGCTGAAGCCAACTAGCCAGTGTATTTTCCACGCAAAAAAAATGCATCTACTCCTATGAAGGGTCTACAACCAGCTAGGAATCCATCAATGCATGGCTTCAAAGCAACAAAAACCCTCTTGAACATATTCTTCTTACCAATCTTCTCTAACTCTATTTCTACATGACTTCCAGGTGAACTTTGTTCTACTTGAGCAGCCCAATTGAAAATAAGTTGGAAGCTTTCCTCGTACTTACCATAAATTTGATCCAAGGCTACCTTCAAACCAGACCAAGCTTTTGAGTACTTCAGCTTTATACCAAAGTCACCCTCCAATTTCTCTTTGGCATCCTTTGCTCCCTTTGTTGGGTTCTTCTTAAACCCAATCTCCAAGCCTTCTTGCACACCACTCGAGTAGCCATTTTCCCTTCTCTAAGCTTGGTGGTAGGACAATTGTGCTCAGCAGGAAGTACCTTGATCTGCACAAAGACAAAGACAAAGACAGAAACACATGTCATGCATTTCGAAATATGTACATGCTGAAATTATTGAATAGAACAAAGGGAAAATGTACCTGTACTGTTTTCTTATCAAAAATGGTGGAAGCATGTATTCTCCAAGGGCATCCCTCAGCAGCACACCTTGCTATGAATCTTGTCTTGTCTGCTTTGTAACCAACAAGAAACTCAAACCAGTCTTCATCTGCATAGTGTCTTATTGCTTTCTGAATGCAATGATATCGAAATAACTCCCCTTGACTATTTTTGGGTTCTCGGGATCATGAAGTACATGGACCTCCAAAGGGTCAAGATCATCCACCTCTGCCTCAACATTGACAAATTCATCGTGGCTCAAGAAGAGAATAATTGTTAGCATTGTCGGTTGGTTGTGCAAACTCGGGAGCAGTGGCATCTGTATCATACATGCCCTCATCATCAACTCCCACATACTCTTCGGCATTATCAAACATATCAGGCTCCCTATCTCGCTCTAACTCCTCAGCTGCCTCTGGATTCTCAGGAGCAACACTAGTGGGTTGTGCAGACATGTTATCAGCTGCCTCTGGATTCTCAGGAGCAACACTAGTGGGTTGTGTAGACATGTTATGAGCTGCCTCTGGATTCTCAGGAGCAGCACTACTGGGTTCTGTACACATGTTAACAGCTGCCTGTGCCTCTCTACCAGGCTCTACATGTGCCTCTAACCCATCAGTTGCATCATCAGGAGGAACCACACAGATAGGCTCCAGTTCATCAAACACAGGTTGCACACAAATTGACATATCAAATACACCTACTACAACCTGGCACCTCATCTCCTCCTTATACATTTCAAACAAATCAGAGACAAATCAACCCTAATCGCCAGCTATGATGACCACACAGAGACAAATCAGAAGCTTTAGGTACCTGGTAGCGCCGTCCTCCATCGCCATCAGGGCACCTCCATCACCTTCAGTGCACGCGCACCAGTGGTTAGGGTTCCTCTCCGTCGTCTCCAATCGCCGCCGACGCCTCCAATCACCGCGGACAGAGCGTAGGTTAGGGTTCGTCGCAGGGAGAGGAATGGGGAGGATAGCCGCTGCCTGATCCGACCGAACAAAGGGCAATACGGGTGGGTTCGTCGCAGGGAGAGGAATGGGGAGGACAGCCGCTGCCTGATCCGACCGAACAAAGGGCAATACGGGGAGATACGGGAATACGGCGACTGCAAGTGGGCCCAGCTGCGCGCCAGACGTAGAACAGGGCATGGGCGCGGGGGAATGAGAATTGTAATGGCAGATTTCCAATAAGCTGAATTGTAATGGCGTTTTTCAAAAGTTGGAAAATTGTAATGGCGAGGAGCCAAATATCCCTTTCATAAAACAACACACAGGAAAATTGTTTTTCAAAATAGGAACAGAAGAGACGGGATTCAGTTCCGCTATCACCACACAAAAACGCAGAAGAAAATGTCTGCTTCTGCTGCGCCCTCTTGCATCCGCTTCTCCTCCGCCGCACCTCCACTGACCACTCTCCGTCCGCCGCGCCGCCGGTGTATCCCGTGTTGGAAATGTGGGCAATATTTTAATTCCAAGTTTTATTAGGAGACAGAAATAATAAACTAATGATGCAAAACTCACAACCAACAGCAAGCTACTCATCATACTTCACAAATTACACAAGAAAAACAATATAGTAACAAAGTCGAACGCGCACGAACGACTTACTTGTTAGCTGATGAAGAACAGAAGAAGCGCGCAGCTTGACGCATCGCGTAACGAAGGTGTCGCGATGCGTTGAGGCGTCGCGCAGATGCGCTGCCGAAACCTTATTGCCGCCCCGTGCAGGTCTTCACGGCAGCAATGGTTCGGAGATACCGCTCCTCTTCTTCGCGGTGCACGCCGGGAAGAAGAGTCGACGAAGTTCAGACGGCGCAGCACAACAGCACACAAAAAGTTTGGAGAAAAAGAATGGAGGCAGTCAGTTTGTCACCTCTACTCTGGACGTCTCCAGGCATACAAATAGACAAAGCTAGTAATCGACATGATTAAAACGACCATTTACCCACGGTAATCGACACATTCAACGATCGATTACAGCATCGTCATCAAACCCAATAAAGCCCCATTCAAATGTTTGAATCTCATTCAAACAGAGAGATAGTGGTGCAGGATTTAGCAAAAATAGAGATAGACTTGGTCTGCCAAGTGGCGCGCGACGTCACGGCACGGTCGCGCGTCGCAAGTCACAAGTCACGCGATTTTCACGAGAAAATACGCGGATACGCGCGCGCGTCCGTGCGCGTGTGTGTGACTAGCCAGAGCCCTCCTAATACCATCTCTATCCATATTCAAGGAGTGGTGAGAACTCCACCTTATAAATTGGTCTTTCTCACCTTGCCTTAGCAATATGGTACTAACCAAGCATGCTTTGGGATTCGCGAAATAGGCCTTGCTCATTGGGCCAATTTCTAACATCCCGTCCGTCCGATGCTCCCTCGCCGCCGCGCGCGGTCTCCGGGCGCCATCGGAGCTCGTCGATTCCATCCTCCATGGTGGTACCGACATCAACTTATTCCTTTGCTTCTTGGTCCACTTCCAGCCAGGATTTTGTAAATGGTTTTAAAATTTTACCGAGGAACCAATAACACCTATATAACCGATAATTGAAAAAATTCAGAGGATTTCGGACCGAAATTTTAAAAACAAATTTCAGCAAAAATATTTTCTATATTTGACAAAATTCATACGATAATCGCCGATTATCGGAACCATGCTCCCAGCTTCCTAGTTGCTGTTCTGTTTATGCAATCCTGCTTAGTATTTCAACACACACACAGGCCAAGAAACTATCAAGTTTTGGTGTTTAACACTAAATTTTGTTAGTTTGCTTCTTACAAGAAGGTTCGATTTCGGCCCCGTCTTTTCCTCTTCCAAAGAATCAGCGCGCGCGCGGTCTCCTCCTCCTCCTCCTCTCCTCCCTTCCCTTGCTCGAGCTCGCCGGCGGGTGTCCCGTGGGGCGATGAAGGTGGCGGAGGGCCCTAAACCATACACTCTTGAAGAGATGAGAGCAGCTCCGCTAGGTTTCCTCTCCCGCGCGCCACCTTCGCTATCGCGCGCGGCGCGGAGCGCTGAGCGGCGAGGCGTCTCGAGCGGCGGACGGGTGGCGGTCCGGCGAGCGACAGCGGCGCCGCCAGCGCAGATGCGGCTGCGGCGAGGCAGGCCGTCGGCGGTAGCGCCGGCGCATCCCCACGTCTGGTGGCGGCGGGCAATCGCGAACCGGGTGGCGCCTCTGATACGCGCGGCGAGCGGCCAGCGGTGTGTGAGCGGCGGCGCGCATGCGGCGGCGGCGCTATGCGCGATCGGCGGCGCAAGCGGCGGCCAATACGGCTCGGGTGGAGGCACGGCCGGCCAGGCGGTCACCTCGAGCGCGGGTGTTGCGGCGGGCGCCGCTCGCGGCGGCAGGCGTCGGGCCCGAGGCGGCGGCTCCGCGGCGCTTCCGGCGGAGAACGGTGTTGCGGCCGCGGGCGTCCTCAAGATCCTCGTCGGCAATGGCGTCATCCTCCTCGATGCAGTGTAGAACCGGATGGATGGCGCCGGTTGCGCGCCCAACAGGGTCACGTACAATGTGAACATGGGCGGGTTGTGCAAGCGCGGCATGTCGGGGGATGTGCTCAAGATGTTCGACGAAATGCTCAAGAAGAGATCGTGCCCAGTGTGAAGATCTTCGCGGTCCTGCTCTCGTCTCTGTGTAAGGCAGGGAAGATAGAGGACGCTGGGCGGATGATGCGGTCATGGAAGGAGTAGGGGTGCCCGCCGAGCGAGGCAACGATTTGATCAATGGTGGCGCATAGGCGTCGCTTTGTGGTTTCTTCAGTGGCGGTCTTTGTAGGGAGCGACTCGTCGTAGAGTTCAAGGGTGGCTATGCCATGGCCTTGAGGCGCGCAGATCCCCGGTGGGTTGGTGGCAGTCTATTTTGTGAGTGGGTAGTACGTGAGATGCTGGGTGCTGGCGAAAGCCTTACCGGTGATCTTACCGGTCTCGACAACAATGACGCCTTCGGGCGCCATTTTTCTTCCTGGAGGTGTTGTCATGGTGCCCCATAGCCCTCATGTTTACTTGATCTCCAGGTGAAAACCTTGCCTCGGTGAGGCGGGCGGCGTCGGCGACTCGTCGCCTCCTTGAGGCGTCGCTTGGAGGTCCTTCTTCACGCCTGAGACCAGAAGGTTAGAGGGCACGGTCGGAAAAGGATAGGGGATTGGTTGAGAATAAGGACGGAGAAGAAGTTATGAAGCTTAGTCTTTTTAGCTTTGTTTATAGTCCTTTAGCTTTATTTCTTGTTGTTGTATGCTCCTCAGGTTTTGAGGAATTGAGCCTAAGAGCTCGTGTATCTGTTGGCTGTGTATATCCCTCGTGGATATAGAGGCCGGATTTTATATCCTTTATCTAAAAAAAAAAGAAGGTTCGATTTCTAGGGGCCAATCCCGAACACTTCTTTACTACTAGTCTCCAATAACTTGAGCTTTTCCCCTTCTGTTCCTGTTTTTGTCTCTCAAACTCTTGCAATTACACTCTACTAGCATCTTAGCGTGATGTCTTAGCAAGTAAGCGTGATACTAACAGGTGAAGGGAACTGACCGGGGAGTGTTACTGCCTAAAGATGGTCATCACTCATCAGGAAGTTGCCGATGTCGCGCTGCAGCTGGGGAAGTACCGCATAGACGAGCCCATTAAGTCCCCACTTATATTTGGAGGTGATTACCTGCTTAGTTCACCAAATCCTAGTTTCATCTCGTTTTGTGTCAGTCAATGACGCACTGTAGAAATCAGATCTTTGCAACCATCCATATGTGAAACTTGCAGCAATGGAAGAGAAATATGCCCGTTGTATTGCACATTCGAGGATGTAGTGTTTTATATCTTGTTCATGCTTCATGCCATCCTGATTAAGTTGCTTGTGTAATGCACCTGACCAGAGTGGGAGGAGCCGACATCCCCAGGAGGACTCTATCGGACTCCTTTCGGCCGCCTGATATTTAAAACTGACGAAATGATTCAGGTGGTGGAAGCCCCTGACATCGTCAGGAGCGAAGTGTCCTCCTTTGGTCTCGATGGTGCAGTGTCTTTGAAAGGTAAACAAACACTTGTTGTCGGCTCATTCCATTCAGATTGCACACAATGTTGGTAATCAAAGTTCATGCTGACTTTAAGTCCGCCTGCAGTTCCATGAGAAAAAAAAAAAAGAAGATTGCACAAATGTGCCAGCAATCTTGTAATTTGATTTCATGAAGTTCTCTGTGTTGGTCATGCAGATAAGCTGAATGTATTGGACAGTAAGTGGATTCAGGTCATATTTGAACCCCCAGAACTGAAGGTAGGCTCCTTGGGGTTTCAATATGGTGGCGAGAGCGAGGTTAAGCTGGAAATCACTTATGTCGACGAGAAGATCAGGCTAGGAAAAGGATCCAGATGTTCGCTCTCCATCTTCTTGAGACGAGAATCATAGAAGGGCAGGCATGTATGTACCATAGGCCATAGCATGCGCTCAAGACCACAAGGGATAGCACTGATATGGTCGTATGTACAGTAGTGTATTTTCATATGTAAAATTCAGAGGCCAACTTGTCATTGTGAACGGACATGTTTGTACTAGTATTCATGACTTCATGTACTATCGTTAGTTTGAAACTGAGTTTTATCGTTGAACAATTGTTGGTTGAAATGTTCCCCTGAAGATTGATTGGGATGAGTGTGCTCGTTTTAAGCCCGGACACACCAATCTGATTAAAGAAACTTGGTCCATGCGTGCAGGACCGAAAGGCAACAGAGAGGAAGGGGGTGAATAGTGCTGAACAAAATTTTTCCTTAAGTGTTTTTTATGCTATTCTTCAATAGTTACAGAGCTACTAAGAATTGAATCAATAGCTAAAATCTCAAATAGAATCGACCAAAAAAACATTCTCAGTGAAAAATCAAAGCCTAAATATCTAACCTTCAACCAGGGGGCGATCTAACCTCTCTCTAGGCAGTCTAACATCTCTTCAGACGGTCTGACCGTCATGAACAGTAAAATAAGGCAAGTGAATTGTGATTTCAGCACAGTTGCGAAATTTCAAATCCACATAACTTTTGATCTGATGATCCAAAAGCCGTGAAACTTTATACAAACTTTGCTCAAGATCTTAGGAACCTATTTCATTTATAGATTACAAAAATCCATATCAAAGTTCAGACTTTTTTGTAATTTAAGCAAGATTGCAACCAAAACGAGTAAAAACCAAAATCAATGATCAAGACTTGTTCGTGGGTAGAAAATAGCCAAGATGGTTTTACATATGTTCCCACATATCACATCAAATAAGAACCGAAGAAATCACTTCAAAAATCCTCAGATCAAGAAACTATTTGGAAAATAAAAAACGTATAAAAACCAAATTTCTTAATGAACTTGTTACCAAAGTGTCTAGATGGGTGAAGAATGATTCTTAGATATTATCTCCATCTTTTATACGTCCTTGGCACAGTAAAATCAAGAAAGATTGAGAGGAGAGGAAAAACCAATCAAATTAAGAGCAAATCAATCAAGAAGAGAGATAACTATGGAGATGATCAAAAATTGATTTTATTGCTGCTTGATGAGAAAAATTTTATAACCACTCTACTTTAGATGACAGAGGGCATACTAAGCACTCATCTCTCACGCCCTAACCCTAACAAGAGAGTACACGAGAAGTAGGTTAGATAGTTAATCACAAGTCTCCATCCCAACTTCTTAAATAGATGGATTAGCTAACCACATCTAAAACTTAGTGGATAATATCCACTTAGCACAATGAGAAGACCCCGTTAACCCTCACACATGAGTTTTAATTCACACATCACACTTATACACATCTTTCAAGGCGCATAAATTCGAATCCGCTAAGTCCTTAATTTTGATCTAACTAGATCAAAGTAGCTTCTCCATGACCTAAACCACCTTTCCATGCGTCATTGCACACCACAGTTTTCTTTCAAAACCATTTTCGGTATTTTGGTTAAACTGTCAAAACATTCTTCTTTGACCCGGTCATCTCATTCCATTACAAAAATAGTTATGCTTGCCACGTATAGGTGCTCTAATAGATTACCACATGTCGGCAAATCTCTCTCATTCCGGTTTCAACAGACCACGCCTCACTTGGACCGACTAAGCCACATGGTGCAACCCCGTCGTTTGAACTCGCCTTTAATATTTCCCATCTTTCTCATGTCATGCTTGAGCTCACTATCTCACCTAGTATTCTCGATCATTCTAAACCTCGGCTCCTCTATGAACATAGCGCTAATCTTCGCCATTGACTACGGATGACTCCAAGCGATTCTACACATCCAAAAAAAAAAAAAAATAGGCAAAAGTTCTTCATAATTTGACCCTTGTTATCAGTAACATATATCATGTAACATAAAATCACTAACCTTAGTCACTAAAACCTATTCCGCAATTCAATTCTCAAGAATTAAAATTTTGACCTGATGATGTGGGCCTGCATATATATTTCAATTTTGCGACATGTCAAATAAAATCGCACAATACTAAACTTCCTATACCATACTACAAATTGCATACCAAACCTTTTCTACAATAATATTTTCATACTAACACGGTACTAATTATTCTACATCTATAATTTTTATTAACACCAACATTTCATATAAATAATAATGCAAATACAACATAATCCAAAAAAAATACCTGGATCCAAATTGATGGAATAACTTCTACTCCTCCTTCCTCCCTCACCTCCTCCTCTCCTCTTCTTCTTCCCCTCCTCCTCTCCTTCTCCTCTTCTTCCCCTCCTTCTCCTCTTCTTCCCCTCCTTCCTCTCTTCTCCCCCTTGTTTCTTTTCCTTCTTCCTCTCTCTGCGCTGAATGTGTTTGCTCAATGAGTGAAAAAGGTGGTTGGTAGTGGGAGCCACCGTGTGCCGCCTTAACCCCCGTGTCGCCCAACCATACAAATGACTTATATTAAGTCGCCCAACGCAAAGCGACAATACGATTCGCCAACGGTTCGCAGATTCCTTAAATGTCGCTCTTCGGATGGGCGAAATTCTCGAGTCGCTTCCCCATTGGGCGACTCGAGGCTATTTTTGTAAAAAATGAAACCGCAAGTATATTTCTGTATTTCCGAATAAAAAAAAGGTTATCCGTACAAAAATTTCTAACAAATTCTACAATCCTATCACATGGTACTTCAATATGATGAACTGACGCACCTCACAGGTTGAATCTTAGCTCGTACCGGCGCGGAAGTGAAGGTTTGAAGTTTGACCGAAACGGAAAGCTGGAGGATCTCCTATGGACGTTGCAAAAGGTTGGGCTACACTTGCAGCTAAAAAGTACGCCTCACGACCTGTGGTAACGTACTCTGTAGGGTCCAGAGTCCAGGCTGACTCTACGGTCTGCACATGGGAAAGGCGCCTCTCAGCGCAGAAACACGTCTTTTCATACAGGTTCTTCTTGTTCTTGTCCTCAGCCGAACGGCGGGTGCGCCTCCCCGACCTCGCAAGCCTCTCTCACTCCTCTCTCTCGCCTCCTCGATGGAGATCTTGCCATGGAGCTGCCGCTGTGGGCCCAGACGTTCCCTCAGCAAGAACAGAGGTGCACCGGCGCCTTCTCCTCCTCCTGGTACAAGCTTTGTCTCGGCGCCTCTCTTTGCTGCTTCTCGAGTCTAACTGTCCTAGAGACGAGAACTCTTGTTTCTTTTTCCTCTCTAGATTTATTTGACCCTGGCTATTCTGAGCTCTTGATAATTCTTCCAAATGTCCCTGGATTCTGACATACAATTGCTACTTTTCCTTTGGGCGTGCAGGCAGGAGATCCAAATACACAGGACAATCTGTGGTATGGAGTGCAGACATTGATCTCTTCTTGATGTTACTGATTCATTTAATTCGTTTCTCCTCAAGGAGAAGTATTCTTTTTTTTTTTTTGCATTTTTCATTTCTTGGCTGGTTCCTGGAGGCCATGCTGCATGTTGTCAGTGGACATACCTTCATAGGATTTTAGTACTTTATTGAACAAAGCAAGAACAATAACAAAATGCTTTCTGAAAGATGTATCCTGCAGTATTTTAGTGTATTACAGTACATGCGAAGAGTTTGAAGTTTTGAGGCTTTGAGCCCATGCATAGTTGTCGTAGTGTTCATATCGTATAGCCAAAGTAGCAGCCAAATGCGTTTGATCAGGTTTGTGATTTTGATGTCCGTCTGTCCATGTTTGTAGAGAGCAATGCCTATGCGTGTATTAACAGTTGGAAAGAAGAGGTCTCGAGGGACGCAGCTTCTTGTTGAAGAATATAAGGAGAAGCTCGGTTACTACTGCGATATTGAGGATACCCTCATCAGATCCAATCCAAAACTTACAAGGTAGGACAATCGTTCTGTGATGCTATGAACACAATGGTCGATACATCCCAAGAGGCTATCTTGCATTGTTGTATGGATAACTATATGCATGCTATCACTATATGTATTCTTGTACTGTGAGATTGTTCCTGATATTGGTAGTCTGGTTTTCTACAGGTAATTTTACACGTCATTAAAAAAATGGAAAGTTGTAAATTTTCTGTCATGACATGTATAATTAAATACTATCTGTGCCCCCTCATGAAGTTTGATTACTAGCCTCTGATGCTTTTTTCAGTGATGTTAAGGGGCAAGTTGAGGCAGAAGACACGGCTATGATGCAGCAACTCAAGCCTGAAGATTTTGTATGTTTCAGTGCCTTCTTGTCTTTAGCTCATATCTAGAGCATATGTGCACTGTTTTAAATTGTGCGTTTCCTCTAGCTCTCTCTCTCTCTATGTGATGCTTGTGTGCATGGTTAGGTGGTTGTGTTGGATGTAAACGGGAAGGATGTCATATCTGAGCAGATAGCTGATCTGATTGGGGATGCTGGAAACACTGTATGCTCTGCACCTTGGTTCATCAATTGCTGATATATCCTTTGATCATCAACCATTTATTTGAAGTTCAAACTGCTGGAAATTTCTAGGTTGAACATATATGTCAAAATGTGTTTTTCAAATGTTTTAGGGATCGTCGAGGCTCACATTTTGTATTGGTGGGCCATATGGTCTTGGGGTACAAGTGCGAGAGCGTGCAGATGTGACACTTACACTATCCTCACTGGTTTTGAATCATCAGGTTGCTTTAATAGTTCTAATGGAGCAGCTCTATAGGTGAGCAATGAGCCTTTCTGATGCCATTTCTGCATTTGAACCTGTTTTGATAATTCCAATGGATCAACTCTATAGTGCTGTAACATGTATAATCTATGCACCAATGGTGCAAGACAGGTACAATAATGTAACACTCCTATTTAAAACAATCATGAACACAGGAATTCTTTGTAAATAGTCATGCTCATGCATATCTATCAGTAAATGCTTGCTTGGTAATTGTGAATTTGTGATATCAATCATTCATTAGGCTTCACATTAATTTTCAGGGCATGGACTATAATCAAAGGACAGAAGTATCACCACTAGACTTAAGTTTCATCAGCATCATCTGGTGCTCTTTGAACAGATTTCAGAAAATGAAGATCATGAAGTCAAAAAATTGCTGGTATAGTGCTCGGGAACTCGTATTTGTATTTTCATTCACCGTAAAACCACCACATTGCCCAAAATGAATGAATTACATGTTATTTGCCTGATGATCACCAGCTTTGCAGCGAACAATGGTCACTTTTCGCACACCATGCATTTTTGGTCAATGATTCACCAACTGCTACTTGCTTCTCAGAGTTGTCACGAACAAGAAAGACCTCATGCAGGCTCCCCGAGGAGCATATCTGCTATCTGCACATTCTTGAAAGGCGTCTGCTATGTGCATATTTACTGCCTTTTCACCTCGTTCTGCAAAGAGTGACACACCAGCGCCCAACATTCAAATCAAACATTTTATGACTTATGTTCCTCCTTTTCTTCTCTTTTATTGGTATTCTAGTAACTGACTAACCGAGGAAGGAAATGGAGAGTATGGAGAATAGAGATATTTTATCGATATTTCTCAGTTGTTCGCTGTGTCACTCTGATCTTGCTTCTGTGTTCTGTAATACTAACAGGAGCCTTGCTTGTCTTGCTATATTTTTTGTTTGCACTCTTAAACCAAGAACAAAGCAAAGCATATTTATAGAGGAACGCTTTATAAAATGATCTATGGAGGAACAATTTCAGCATTTCATCCTGACATGGATCTCCTGCTAGTATAAGATGCACAAGCGGCTTTGTTGTTTTTACCGTACAGAATCCCTTCGCTGGGTACCAAAGTAACCCCCATAATGATCAGCTCATAGACGGTTCATTTCTTCTGTGGGGCGTTTGGCTAGTTTTTACATATGGGCTGTCAGTATTGCAGAAATAGCTAATCACTTTTGCCCACTGAAACAACAACTTCGGAAAGTTCATAACCGCATGAAAAACCACTCAAAAGAGAACAAAAAAGCACTTGAAAGAAGACAATATTAGCAATAACACTGCATTCGATTCTGTAACAAACAAAAGTCTTCCTTGCCCCACTTTATATCCTTTCCTTGTTTTTCCCTATGTCACAATAAGTAGTTACATTGCCAATTGCCAATTCCACAGCAACAATACGTCCTAATCATTGTGCTGAAAACCTGGAAGAAGTGATGCAACAAATCCTACAACAACCAGCTGGATCTCTTTCAAGATGCCGCCAAGCCAATTGCGCCTGTTTCCTTCTCCATCTGCCTCTTGCTGGTTCTCATTGCCAGCTGCAGCTCCAGGTTCCTGGTTCTCTGCAGCTTGGTCAAGGTTTGCAGGGTCTGCAAGGTTTCCCCCTGAGAAGCAGAAAGCAATTTAATGTAAAAATAATTATACGATGATACTACCTACTAAATAAGAATTATTAATTATCGATACTGCCTTTCAAATGAGAAATATTAATTATTGATACTGCCCGACAAGCAAGAAACAATCTAAAAGACTAGCAGGAAACACCATTTCATGAACCAAGGGATCGACATGATAAGACAGCTTCCACATCATCCTATTTATTGGTGCTACTAACGGCCATTTGCGATATTTACATACTTTTAGAAAATGCAAGCATTGGGAAATGTTTTTGCCTGGTAAACCGTAAACTAACAGTTAGAACCTTCACTAAGGAACTGATAGTAGTGAAAAGGAAAATTATAATGTTATGATGGTGTTTATACTTTATGATTCAAGTGGTGAATCTGGTGATTGCAATACAATGGACAAAATGCATAGTGGCAAATATAATATGCAGTGTCGTCAACTACCAGGTGGTCGATCATTGCCATCATTCTGGGCAGCCAGAGGAGCACGATTCTCCGCCCGAGCAGGAGCCTGCGGTGGATGAGCGGCTGCACCTCCCGCTCGCTGCAGCCATCTTAGTAAAGGTGTAATTGCTCCAGTTTGATATCTGCAAGAGATGGAACCACAAGGTGATCTAACAACATAAAAAAGGCTATACAAGACATGAAGTGCAAACTGTGGAAAAATAATAAGCACAGTGAAGCAGAAGGAAAAAACTCACAAGTAAATCATCGAGGCAAAAAATATAAGAAGGAACAGCCTTTGTTTTGATCCCTCCTGGCTAAATAAAAAGACCACTGCTGCTAACTTGATGATTAGGGCCAGGTCAAGCTGAAAAGCAAAGTGAAACCTCCTCACAACAACTTGTCTTTGAGGACCGTGTTGCTGCCTAGCATCCTGTCCTTGCTCTTCACCAGCCAATGCACCAACGCTTTCCCTTCACAAAAGGATGCAACAAACAAGTAGGGATAGTACAAACTTATTTTATGGAACATGCCATAATGTCTTTTAAGGAACATGTCATAATGCTTTGCACTGGTCCCAGATATTCCCAAATCAGCATGAGAAGGCAATGAAGCATAGTAGCAAACTGCATAGGCTTCGTCATTCTCTCAACAAAAAAGTATTTTTTTCAAGAACTTCTCACATGTATCTTGCGTGAACGTTCTATGCAGATTCAATTGAACTTTCAGCATCGAAAGCAGCACTTAAGCAAAAGGTTCAAGCAAATTTACTGGAGCAAATAATTTGTTGCAGTGATGCTGGAATTCTAGATCAGATTAGTCAATTATGGCAAGTGTCGTTGTAATGAAGGCAAAATATGCCACTATTTTAGGATTAAGTTAACAACAAGATATAATATGGCTTATACCTATTCTACACTAAAGTCACTCTGTGTGCTATGACAGACTACATTCTTGTCTTAATGTCTCTAGATAACAAAAGAAAGACGACCTAGGTTCTTCATCCTGCCTCTGATTCCTTATTAGTTACAATTGGAAGAGATTTTGTGCATGCCAAGTTGCTGAGTTACGCACTAACCAAAGTTTATCCATGAATAAAACAGCAGAATGCGTAAGGAATTCATGAATAAATCATAACAAAAAAGTTCATTAACTGCTTCATGAATTTCTGGGTTTGCCACTAGCTAAATAACAGATCCTAAAATATAGTATAATCCACTGAAGATATAAATATACTGTCATCCTTAAATATAATATTGTAGCGTGTACGGTGTAATGTTGTCAAAACTCATGCTTTTGTTTTGAAAACGTCTACCCAAGACAACAGATTAAGCACCTGGATCTCAAGATAGATCTTGCAAACCCTTTATCACACTAATTCCATATTTTCACCCTAAATCGTTCAAAGACTTCAACAATATGTGTAAAACCATGTGGTAACAGCCCCATAAGAATGATGAGTATTTGATATTGCTTGCACTTTACTTATGTTTATTGAGTTTGATTTTTGTGAAATTGCATTTCGGCCCCTGCTGAGCTGAGTTGGGGTTGTTCTATGGTTTTAGTTGTGAGTCATGGCTGTGTCCATACGGTGTTAGTTATAGTGTGTTCATGCAAGTGTCAGTCATGAGTTTTTATGCAAGAGTTAGTCACGGCGTAGGTCCATGAATATAATTTACTAATGGAGAGACAAGTGCATGTCATTTGTGCTCGGATCAATTGCTTTATTCTTTGGTGTGGCGTAGGTCCATGAATATAATTTACTAATGGAGAGCCAAGTGCATGTCATTTGTACTCGGATCAATTGCTTTATTCTTTGGTGTGCAGGTGCTTTGATGATTGTTATGGCTAGCAGCAAGACCGAGGCTACAGAAGGGATCCTAAAGCCATAGCATGTCGCGTAAGTCCGAGTGGAACAACATCTCAAGCTGAGAAGCATGAGAGAAAGACCATGGTCGCGAAGAGGTAATGCGTGCATATGATGTACCAATTGGACCTGTGTGTTTCAAGTGATGACGTTCCTCGGAACAGGCGTATGATCTTAACAGTAAGGCGTTGGGCATCACGGACTATGCAGTGATGTTGGTGTGCCATGAGACTTTGGCGTTTCAAGTGGTGACGGCCTCGACGCAGGCGTACCATCTTGGCGATAAGTCATGAGCACCACATTGTTTGTGAAGACTGGCGATGGCAATTGAGGAAATTGGCGGTTTGCAAAACCGTAGCACTACTCTAAGTGGTTTAGGTCATATCTTTATGGATGGAATGTCTTATCGATCTTGTGGAGCCTTTGGAAAGTTGCGCTCTGAAAAGCGTGCAAGTGTGTGTAAAGCTAAAACTCGTTTGTGTGTGGGTTACCGGGTTTCCCCAAGTGTAAGTGGTGTAATCCACTAAGGAATGACTGGTTTGGTGAGAGGTGATGGGCCTCTACTATATAAGCCTTGTGTTGAGTTGAGCCATAGAAAACTCTTAAGTTTATGGTTAGGGTTTCTTTATGTTGAAGCCTTGTGTGTATTCTAGGCTTAGAACTGTGCTATCCTGAAGGGTTGGTTGTAAAACATTCCTCTCCAAGTGAAATGAACATCCAAAGTTTGCCCAAATGAGTTATGTCATGAATTCCCTCTTGTGCTTTTGATTTGTTTGGATTTCTCTTTTCTTAAGCTTTTAAGGTGTCAAGGGCTTTGTAAGAGGTAGAGATATCTTTTGGAGACAAGATCACATCCATCTAGGCATGATCTAAAGGATGTTCTTGAGTTTGCTCGGTTTTTCTTAAGAAAGAGGTGATTTTTGGGTTTTGCTCTTGTACGTGTTTTGAGTTGAATCCGTGCTGTTCTAGCTTGCTATGATATGTAAAAACCCATCCCAGGTCACCTAAACCATCTAGAACTCACGAGCAAGAGTAGATTGAAGTTTCCCTCTTTTGACCGGTTTTGGCACACCCTTCACTCAAATAGAAAAAGATCACAACTTTAGTAACGATTCTCTCGATCATTGATTGTAATAGGTTCGTGATATCCTAGAGAAGGTGTATGCCAAGTTTCACATCACTAGTTAGAGACCCGTGCGTTGTAACAAAATCATAAAAATAGTGAGACAAAACTTACTGTCTAGCCAACTTCACACATCAAACATTGGTGAGTAAGCGACAGAGATAGAAGGGTAACCAGACTGCGCGAGAAGATGGGGAAAGTGGAGAGGGTGGGCGGTTGTATCCTGAGAGAGAGAGGAGGAGAGAGATGAATGGTCCAGATCAAATCGGATGGCTGAGAAGAGAGGAGGGAGAATGGACCAACCACCAACTCACACTTTTATAATAGTAATCACATCATTTGGATAAAAAAGTTATGTGGATTTTAAGATTTGAAACAACGTTAAAATTACTGTGCATTCACCTGATTTTGCTGTTTGCTATTCGCCAACGGTCTGACCGGCCCAATTTTCTGGGGTTTTTGCTTCCTTGGCTTAAGCCTTTTATGAGGTTATGAATTTGGTTTTCCACTACATATTGTTGTTGATATCTGAGGAAAGATTTTGAAAGCCGCCCCCGACTCACCATACTCAATCCCAGAGTATGACTTTAATGATCAAACAGAACTTGAGTTGAATAATTAATTACGTTGGTTACTATGATGGCATGTGAAGCAATTTCACTAAAACAATGCTGGGGATAACAAATTATTATGCATAACAGATAGTTCAGTATAAGAAGCAAACAACTTACGTTGGTATCTTGTAAGTGAGTGGTATGAGTGTATTTGGAGAATAGCCTCCCATCGCCCCCATGAATGGATTCTGCTGTATGGCATATATCCCTGGACCCTGAGCCTGATCATCCACGCTCTGCTGGGAGTACATTCCAGGCACCAAAACGGGGTACATGAACATCGGAGAAGCAACATTTGGAGCACCGACCTGCATTATCATCAGCAGCCATAATAGAAATATCATCATATGGCAGTACAGAGCACAGGATATTTCCAACAAAAAGAAGAAAGACACTGTAAAACTATCTTCTAAATTTATCTCCTTAATAAAAAAATCTTCTAAAACATTCACTAAAACTAATTCAACCATTCGCTGAAACTAGGAAGTGTTTCCCTGGAATCTATCTTAAATTTTCAATAGTTTTACCACCAGCTGAAACTATCTGATGCGGGTTAAATCCTACGCAAAAGAGAATAAAAGGGGACTAACTCATGCACCAACCGCATCAAAGCGTCGATCAAACCGCCACCGGAAATTCCCCAAAGGAGCCGCCTTTCCCACAAAACCCATCAAATTTACACCTAAAAACTCCCTAATCCGCCTCCAGAACACGAACATACACTGAATCTAAGCGCCATGGAGCAAGAACCGGTCTCCGCTACAGTTCCACACGTTGACATCGGACAAAAATTAACGGTCCTAGGGAGAAGGCTACTAACCTGGGGCAACCGGATCGGTTCACCAGCCGCCTCCATCGGCGGCGGCGCCGCCGGCGAGTGGGCGTGGGCGCCGCTCTGGCTTTGGGCGTTTGCTTCCGCCATTGGAGACGAGGGGGAGAGGCCTGTGCCTGCAGGTACGATCTGGGCGACTCGAGCATCCTCCTTGTCTTGGGTGGATGGACGGCACGGATTCAGGAAAGCACGTCATAGGAGCTGTGGAGACCGTTCGATCGGGGAACCAGGGAGAATTTTGCGTAACTGCCTTCGCCTCCTTCGAGAACACACCACGCGGGCCACGCTCCCTGTCAAGTGGTCCCACAGACACGGGTCCATGCGTCTGGCACCAATTCCTTCGCTCCACGCAACCCTATACCCACTGACGTATGGGCCCTGATACCATCGTAGTTGTTTTATAATTAAGATAACTGATGATTTACCATTGACACTTATAATTTGCCTCCCATCGTCTCCTTCCCCCCTATTTTCTTCTCGCGTTTGGCCATGGTAGATGGCCTTTTAAAGACCGTTTCTATCGACCGCTTCACATACAACTTCTTTTATCAGTCATCTATTCTTTACTGTTTTTTGCCATAACAACTCCTCGCGTGGGTACCGTGCGCCGTCTCTTCCTCTATCGTCTCTGACCCTCCTACGCGGACAAGAGCTTAAGATGTTCGTTGGAGGAGTAGGCCTTGACACGGGCGAGTGGTGGAGGTGAGGCTGAGAATGACAACGATGCAACCTTTAGTTGCAGAGCAGGGTGATAGCGGTGCAGAGGCGAAAGATGTGGCCTCCGATGGTGTCAGCGAAGTCTTCGCGAGGGAGGTGTTGAGGGGCTTGGCACAGACCTAATTGTGTGGTGGTACGGTAGTAGAGTGGGAGGATGGCAAGGCCTCGGGGCAGAGGAGGCGAAAGCAAAGACAGTGCATGATAAGAAGCGGGTTTTGCTTTGTCCATTTAATTGTTTGAGGTGCTATCTTTAGTGGTCAGATAAGAAGAAAAGAAGAGGAAGAAGCAGAACAAAGAAAAAGAGAAACACAATCCTAAGGAGTGAAAATATCTAAAAGATGAACAAACCACTCTATAAAAATAACGGTAAATGATAAATTATACTTTATGAAGCGACAAATAAATGGATGGAGCGCCACCTAGGGGTGAAAACGGGTCGGATTCGGACGGATATTGCTGTTACCATATCCTAACCCATATTTTTCTCTGGGTTCGGTACCAATCGGATTTGGTACCAATCGGATTCGGTGTCGGATCGGTCGGGATTAACCCATTTCGTTTGCACCCCTACTTGTTTGTAAGGAATGCATACAGTGCAGTAAATGGAGTAGGACGCACTGACTTGATGTTACTATTCAATAGCTGCTGTGGAAGATTTTATTTTACCATTGCAAAAGAAAATGAAACGTCAAATAGGAGCATTAACCTGAAATCAAACTTGAAGATGTATCGGATTCGGACGGATATCGCTGTTACCATAGCCTAACCCATATTTTTTTCTCCGGATTCGATACTAGTCGGATTCGGTACCAATCGAATTCGGTGCCAGATCGATCGGGATTAACCCGACCCGTTTTCACCCCTAGCGCCACCATGCTGTAAATCATCGGTTATCCCTTCCTAATTTGATTTGGGTATCTGCATTGTATTCTCCGTCTCGCGTCTCTACTCTTCCATTAGCGCCATCCATCCAAAGCTTTCTCCTCCCGCTCTCTCATGGCTCGCATCCTAGCGCGAACCCTAACCCTAGCGCACCCCGCCGCTTCGCCCTCCTCCCTCCGCACGCTCCGCCCGCTCTCCGACAAGGTGGAGTTGATCGAGATCGACCTGTCCGAGGACTCCCCCTCCTCCTCCTCATCCGGCGTCGCGGGTGACTCCACGGTGGAGGCGATGGGGATGCGGCGCCTGGAGGACGCCATCCACGGGGTGCTCGTGCGGCGGGCCGCGCCGGAGTGGCTCCCCTTCGTGCCGGGGGGATCATACTGGGTGCCGCCAATGCGGCGGCCGCTCGGGGTATCGGACCTTGTCGGCACGGTCGTCTACACCGCGAGTGGCGCCGCGGGGGCGGCGGTGATGACGGAGGAGGAGGCGATGTGCTTCACCACCGTGCGGGGGTGGCCGTCGGCGGCGTACTTCGTCGAAGGTGAGGTGGATAAGACTTGTCTCGAGCTTCGAAGTTTGGTTGCTAGATTAAGATTGGGAAAATTTGTTATGTAGCATTGAAAGATCACCTCTTTCGGAAAATACCACTAAAAAAACGGGGTTCCGAAAATTACCACCGAAAGTTTCATTTTCTTGAGATTTAGCATTTTGGACAAAATACCCCTCCTCACCTTCTCTCTCTGCGCCCGTCGCCTCCTCTCGCGCGGCCTCCCGCCTCCTCCTCGCCCGCCTCTCCCTCTTCTACCGCTCCCTTCTCTCTCCTCTCCTCTCGCCTCGCCTCCGCCTCTCGCCGCGCTCCCTCCGCTCCTCCTCCTCCCCGCCCCCTCCTCGCCGCCTCCCCTCGCTCCCCCGGCTCCCCTCCCTGCGCTCCTCTCCTCTCGGCGTGGCGCATACGCCCGTCTTGGCGCGAGGCACGGAGGCCAGCGGCGCCGCGGTGTGGCCGGCCGAGGCAAGCGGCTGCGGCCGAGTGGTGCTCATGGCGGCCGAGGTGGCTCTGAGAGGAGGCCGGCGACCGGTGTTTGCGCATCTGAGCGACAAATCCTAAGCGGCCGGGGTGGCGTGCATGTGGCGTGTGGGGCGGAGATGCCGTCTGCCGGCGGCGGTGGCGCATGAGGAGAGAGGCGGCGGGGAGAGGCCGGGAGGAGCGGAGGAGCGGAGGAGGCGGGGAGGAGGCGGAGGAGGGAGGGGGGGGAGGAGGAGGGGAGAGGCGAGGCGGAGGCGGAGGGAGGAGGAGGAGGAGGGGAGGAGGGAGAAGAGGAGAGGCGGGGGGAGGCGCGTGGGCGGCGGGAGAGAGGAGGCGGACGGAGGCGCGCGGGAGAGAGAAGGTGAGGGAGGGGGTATTTTTGTCCAAAATGTCAAATCCCGAAGAAAAATGAAACTTTCGGTGGTAATTTTCGGAACCCCGTTTTTTTAGTGGTATTTTCCGAAAGAGGTGATCTCTCAGTGCTACAGAACAAATTTTCCCATTAAGATTAGCATTTTTTTGGGGGGATTGAGAAATGATGCTGTGTTATGGATGCGTAGTTTTGGTTATGGTCTTATGGGCGAGCCGCCACGTTTACTTTCTCGGTGAAGCATTGGAAGTTCACCTGAGGTTATGGCGCCTCTACCTCTAGTATGCAAAATAGGTTTTAGAAATAGGCTAATCCGCCTAGCCCACAAGTTGAAACACGTCGAAAGTTATGTTTGCCAATGTATTGGAGAGCTTTATGTTTGCCAATGTATTGGAGAGCTCTATCCTCTAGCGGGAAACTTGAGCTCTTGCAATGATGGAGGATCCTGCATTTCGTAACATGCTCTTAGAATTCTAGTGGTTTCTTTCACAAGTGAAATCCCAACGTACAATGGGTGACAATACATATTATTAGCCTTGGTATATATGATGCAGATCCTGATGAACTGTTTGCAGGGAACATTTGTATGTATTGAATCTTTTTGTTCAGGCTAAACAATTTATTTTCTACTGTATTGCTTCTTCCATCATGTGAAAGTTAGTATGAAAGTGAAAGATATGCTACCTGATTCCACTTGTAATGATAATCTATTTTGATAGGTGTCTAAAATTATTAGGTTCATTCCATAGTGGATGACATAGTTTCTGGGATATAGAAAACAACGGACATATCATTTGTGATTTGTCCTGTTCTATTTTCATGTTGTTTCCTTGCCAGTATTGTTCTCTTGTTCTGTTTTGTTGCCCAACATTTTCAGTTGCATAGTGACAACGACTGTTTTCCCTAATATTTTTTTTGTTAAGATCGATACTTCGTTTGCTATGTCTATGCATGACATGATGATTCTTCTAGCTGATTGTACTTTTTATGCAGTTTTAGATTAACTAGCATGTGCCTTTGCAAGTTTTTGTCAACCAGAATTCTGCACCTAATTTTGGATTAGGAGATTCCTTTATCCACCCGGCATCTTATTTATGCTTGAAGCAAATTAGTTCAGTCAAACTCAAAAGCAGTGTAGAAAGGTCAGTTCTACCATGACTGTGTAACTCATGCAGATGTTAGTTCTGGATTCCTCCACATAAATATTTGAAAATAAAACTGTCAATTAATTTTTTTGTGGAGAGTTCGTCTTAACAAAGAGTTATTTTGACCTAATGTCTGCATCAAATGTATATTCTATGACCTCTGTTCATTAACACATGAACTATCATCTTCCTAGTCTGCCTTGCAAGTTACTTGTAGAACTAGGCCCAGGAGTGGTGCCTTAATCAACAGTTATTGGTTCAGTTAAGAGGATTTTCTAAGGTTTAAAGAAAAATGGGTTGGGTTAGTTCATATGTTCGATAACTTAAGGATCTGTTGTTTGATATATATGGCTGGGTGGGATTGTTTGATGCTGGGTTCCATTATGACAAAATATTGTTATGATATGGTTAGTGGTTGGATACAGGTCCGCAGATCGGGGATAGGTCACTCGCCCTCATCTAACCGCCAGCAGGGCTCTTCCCTGATGAGGTAGAGAGGCTTTGAGGCTTATTTGGAGAACCTTTGTTTATTCATTGTTTGATTATGAATGGTGCAACTCCTCTCTTTATATAGATGAGGTTAGCCCCTAACAATATAGAAACTAACACAACCCAATGCAACCAATCAACTAAAGATAATATCATATCTATACTATCTAAATATAAAGATATGCATCTATCTATTCATAATATGAAGATATGCATTTAACTATTCCTAATCCAATCGCTACAGTGCACGTGGTAATATTCACGTGCCACAGTACACGCCTCACCGGATTTTAGGCCATAACATTACATCGCTCGTGGCGGGACAGCTCGTCCTCGAGCTGTCAGGTGGCGGCCATGGTTAATATTCTTTGTAACCCCATGTTAACGAGAGCCCGGGACGACGTCGTGCAGTGCGGAAGATAATCAGCGAAGCCCCATTGCAAAACAGCGAGGATACCAACCCTCTAGTGTTGGTTGACATCGCAGTAGTCGCCGGCGATAAGGACAAACATCGTAGGGCAGCAACATCCTTCTTGCCCTGAGATGCAATGGTTGTGGAAGAGATGCGATGACATCGCTGATCCCCACATGACAACCGTTGCGCTTCGCATTTTCAAAGGCACGGTGTCAGCCAGCCGCATAGAGAATACCGTCGTTGGACAGCGGCAATCTTCCTCCTGGCGAAGGCGTCAGATGTGCAACTAAGGATAGCGAAGCCTGAAGACGAGTCATCATTAATGAAGGCGGTAACAAGACCAACACTGATGACTGTGATGGCAGCGCCACTATTACAATCGAAGGTCAGAAGCTTTAGATAGTAGAATTGTGAAGCTCGGACCTTCATGGGATCGAAACCCCTGCTGCTTTTTATGGATGACGAAGCAGTAGTTGGCTCTGATACCAAATGATATGGTCGGTGGTTGGATACGGGTCCGAAGATCGGGGATAGGGAACTCGCCCTCATCTAACTGCCAGCAGGGCTCTTCCCTAATGAGGTAGAGAGGCTCTGAGGCTTATTTGGAGAAACTTTGTTTATTCATTTCTTGATTATGGATGGTGCGGCTCCTCTCTTTATATGGATGAGGTTAGCCCCTAACAATATGGAAACTAACACAATCTAATAAGGCCTGCTAATAGGTTTAAACCCAAAATCAATCCAACCCATATGAGATAAAGCCAACTTCCCACTTCAACCCAACCCACAAAAGATTTTTCACAGCCCCACCCAACCCAAACTACTTTTTACTTAAACCCAACTCAACCCAAATCACTTTTCACTTAAACCCAACCCAATCCTATATGTTCAATCCACTTTCCAACCCACTTATTCATAAAACTTTGGTATTCGGAATTTTAACCTCGCGTTCACATTATAATTTTTTTACGAAATTGATTGAAATTTGTTGCAAATGATTCTGCGTGTAGGGGAGCTACTCTGTGCAAATTGGCAGGGCTAGACACACATGTGGCCCCACATGCTTTTATAGGAAGTTTTCGTAAAACTTCGGTATTTGGAATTTCAACCTCGCGTTCACACCATAAAAGTTTCTTGAAATCAATTAAATTTATTAGAGATGGTTCTGCATATAGGGGAGCTACTTTATGTAAATTAGTAGTGCTAGGTGCACACATGGGCCCCACATGCTTTTATAGGAAGCTTCATAAAACTTCGGTATTTAAAATTTCAACCACGTGTTCACATTACAAAAGTTTTACGAAATCGAGTGAAATTTGTTGCAAAAGTTACTCTATGCAAATTGGCAGAGCTAGACGCACACGTGGGCTCTACATGCTTTTTGTAGGAAGTTTTCGTAAAACTTCGGTATTTAGAATTTCAAATTCGTATTCACGCCATAAAAGTATCTCGAAATCAATTAAAATTTATTGGAGATGATTCTGCGTGTAGGGGAGCTACTCTATGCATATTTGCAGGGTTAGACATACGGCGTGGGGCCACATACTTTTATAGGAAGTTTTCGTAAAACTTTGGTACTTGGAATTTCAACATCGCGTTCACACTACAAAAGTTTTACGAAATCGATTGAAATTTGTTGTAAATGATTCTATGTGTATGGAGCTACTTTGTGCAAATAAGCAGGCACATATGCACATGTGGCTCTTGCATGCTTTCATAGAAAGTTATAATTAAGTATAGTAGTCTAAGTCTATGAACAATTCAAGTGCCACCCCATTAGGCCATGCCACGGGTTGGAACCTGTTCACAACGTGACCTCAACCTGAAATTTCTAAACCCATCCCACCCCAACCCTTTTTATAAGGTAACCCAACCCGTTCACTCTTCTAACCCGTTTTCATCCATCCAAAGATAACCCAATTAAGAACCCAACCAATTAGCACCCCTAAATCTAATGCAACCAATCAACTAAAGATAATATTATATTTATACTATCTAAATATAAAGATATGCATCTATCTATTCCTAATATGAATATATGCATATAACCATTCCTAATCCGATCGCTACAGTGCACATGGTACTATTCATGTGCTACAGTGCATATCTCACTGGATCTTAGGCCATAACAGTTATGTAGGGTATAAAATGGGTCTATATTGAGATATTGCTCCCCTTAGGCCCAAAATGGTTGCAATTGTCTTGTACCAGATATGTTTGTCAGCAGTTCAGTATTATTTGGCTGTATTTAACCAGTATCAATGAGTCTCGTATTTTTCATTCATGTGTAGTTTTACTAGATGTACTTGATTTTGATTTGGGAAGATCATATTCTTATGGTGTTAAGACTTCTAAGCTCATCCTGATTGGTTTATTCTATTCAAACAAAGCCTTTCTGTTTCTTTAGACCATTAAGATCTTCGTTCTGCATTTGAGATCACCTTGAGGGTTGTAGGCGTGTGCTAGGGGGGCGCACTCGTGCGTGCGCGCGCGTGTGCATCTACCTTATACTGTAAAAAAAAGATCACCTTGAGGGATTAACCAATAAGCGTATGTTTCTTTTTTCCCCATACGTGTTCATCCTAGACCCTGATTGTTAGATTGGGACTTCCCTGTTTTTACTCTACTCAGCATTATTTAGTAGTCTAACAATTAATTTTGTTAAAAGGAAAATTTCCACATCCAGTGAAGAGGTCAAGGAATGCTGCTACTCAGACTGATGATGAGGAAAGTTAATTTGTCCGTGCTAGTTTACCTGGGGTAAGTTGATTTACATTCCTCAAGAGAATGCTTAATAATCATTATATTGTTCTAACTGTGACTGCTTTTTATGCCACCATTTGAACTATAGGTAGCTCGTCTTATTGTTGTAAATTTCTGTTGCCATCTGCACCCAATATTATCTTATTCATACATGTTGCTAATGATGTTGACAGTAATAACTTTTTTGCTGGGAAAAATAAAATAGTAAATTAGTTTGACTATTGCCATTCTTGGGCAAGCGTTGTTACCCATAACGTGGCTAGGCCCCTTGCTGGTTGACTACAGGCACATGTTTACATCAGTCCGTCAGAAAGCACTTGTCCCAGAATCCAGTATAAACCTTTAGTAGTAAGAGAACATGACTTGTGAGCTAACATTCTGAACAAATAGTTGAATTGTACCTACAAGTAGTTTGGTAAGGAATTATCTGGATAACTGGAATGAGCTTTGTCTGTTTTCAAATTCATTCAGAACCAAATCTGAGCCTAAAATGTTTTGTTGTGCAGGTCCATACAGGAAGTGTCAGCTCGGAGCTGTAAAACTCTACCGATGGCTATACATAGAGACGGCTAGGGATGCGAGCAATAATGAGTTGCCCCATCCGTCTCTTCTGCGGAAGATCATGCATGCTTACTGTTTATGGAATATGATTCTGTGTATTTCGTGCGCCCTAGCGCCCTGCGCTCCCCTCTCAGAAGCGGTCGTGTATAATGCAGTAATGTACCAACTAAATCTTTGTACAATGCTTTCACTTTTGAATAAAAACATGGGGTGAACTGAATACTTGTGGCACAGGACAGGCTGACGGCTCTCAGCTCGTTGGATTCTCGCGATCAATGGATAATGGGTGGGTTTTGAATTTATGGCTTATGACTTAAATATTTGAATTTTGGTTGTTCGTAAGAGACAGCACGTAGAGAGAAATAGTCGTATGCGATTTTGGCTCGTATAGCTGAACTCAGTACATTTTTACTATAAGTTTTCTATGATTCAGTTTAGAAAAAACACATAGTTAAAAGTTAGTTACTGTAGACTGTATAAGTTAAGCTAAAAAACCTGACAATATTACTATGGATTTTTTTACTGTACATCAGTTTACTGCTTGTCCTGCGTATAGTACGTCTAACTGCAGAAATCAGCAATTTTAATGGTTGATAACGACCTCGAGTTTGCGTATTTTCTATAAGGCTTTCTGGAATTTGAACATTTGCCTACCAACACTGCAAGTTTAGATGATATCTGCTGCCAGCATCGCAAAACCATCTTCAAAACTACTGGCAAGGTGTTACAACAATAACAACAAAGTATTTTGTCCCAAATAAGTTGGAATAGGTTAGAAATATTCTTAAGATCAAAGAGATATGCGCTTTAAAATAAAGCCTACAATGTTAAAATCCTAAACTATACATCTTGTTATTTGAGTCAAGAGCCTAAAACACTGCCCCTAACTTTCTTCTAGTTCCGGTACGTGGATCGCTAACTTCCATGCATTCATATCCAAAGCTAATTCTTTATATACATTTCAATCTCTCAAATCTCTTTTAACTGTTCCTCCCACGTCAGTTTTAGTCGACCTCTACCTCGTTTTACATTTTCAATATATCTTAAAATTTCACTACGTACCGGTGCCTCAGGAGGTCGTCATTGGAGATGTCCGAACCATCTCAGCGATGTTGGACAAGATTCTCTTCAATTGGTGCTATCCCCACCCTATCATGTATATCATTACGGATGCAATCCCGCCTTGTATGACCACAGATCCACCGCA
Source organism: Dendrocalamus sinicus (assembly GCA_036346575.1). Classification (NCBI taxonomy): domain Eukaryota; kingdom Viridiplantae; phylum Streptophyta; class Magnoliopsida; order Poales; family Poaceae; genus Dendrocalamus; species Dendrocalamus sinicus. The sequence goes on from CM070652.1 coordinate 4,754,607, forward strand.
GCATCCTCATCTCCGCTACACTCATTTTCTGTATATGTTATCATTGCCCAACATTCTGCTTCATATAGCATTGCGGGTTTAGGGCCTGTTTGGCAGAGCTCCACCACTGAAAAAATGAATCTGGAGCAGCAGATCCACCAAAAACAGCTCCACCGTGAATCTGGGATCCCACCATGGAGCTAGACAAAACTGTTTGCACTGTGACTTCAGATCCACAAAACTGAGTTTTTGGTGGGAATAGCCTGTTTTGCCCATGAGTTTTATGGTGGTATGGGATGGGGTGTGTAACCAGTGGCAAAAGGTGGGTAATTACCACCCAACTCCACGAGTAGGTACGAAACAAGGTTTCGTGGAGCACCTCTTGAGGTGCTCAATGGATTTCATGAATCTGGAGCTAGATTCAGTATTTTGGTGGATCCAGATTTCGTGGAGCTGGAGCGTTTGGGTAAAAATTCGTGGAGTGGAGCTGTTTTTGATGGATCTGGAGTTGGTGGAGCTCTGCCAAACAGGCCCTTAATCGCCATCCTATAGAACTTACCTTTTAATTCTGACAATGTAGTTTTAAGCCAGAAAAAAGGAGGAGAGTTGTGTTAGCCTTGATAAATCAACGTAAAAATCATGCCATTTTTTCATGTCGAGATGTTATTTACACTAATTTTAGTAGTCGAGGGATCAAAGTGAATCAATTTGGTAATTCTAAGTAGAAATTAGGCGAACGTGATACTTCGGGAGAATGATATGCACTTTTCTATTTTATTTTACAAATGCTGGAGATGAAGGTACATTATGTTTGTATCGTTGTTTTTTAAAATGAATGTTAAATTTTGTATTGCGACCGGTAAGGTGATGTTGATGTCAATTTTTATCATTTCGGTGGTTTGCTGTCTGAATTAGTTTAGGGTTGGTGGGTTCCCATTCAGAGCCTATAAAACAAGTTTTTTATGGTGGATGGCGCATCGCATCACTCACGTAACAGTTTTCGTTGATCTTGACAGGATCGCTGTCATTGCTGTTCGTATTCTGGGAGCACCGAAATGTTCGCTAGCTTTCCGTAGCTTGAACGTAATTAGCCCTTGAAATGTAAGAAATGGCCGGCACAAACGTTTCCGTGAAGAAACGTCACCGAACGTACTGCAAAACTGCCTGGCCTAATGGCCCTTGTATACTGAGAATTACGGCAGAAAACAATGGTTGGTGTTGCTCACGACCGAAGAGTTTGTGTAGCACCGGATAGACAACGGGGTGAATGGTGTTTTAAATTTTTTTTCCAAATATTCACTAATCTTACTCTGATAGCTACAAAACTACGAAGATTAGGATATGAAGTATTCTTGAAAAACAGAGGAACACAGAGCTAAACACGACCAGTTCAGAACACTACGTGGTTAGATTATGACAACTGGTCGAAAATCAACGTGGTCGGTTACGACTATCGGATGGAAGCCAACGTAATTGGAGTTCGACTATCGGATGGAAATCATCGTGGTTGGAGATCGACTGCAAGTCAGATACCAACGTAGTTGGAAATCAACTATCGGACAGAGATCACCGTGGTCGGAGATCGACTACCAGTCGGATACTAACGTAGTTGGAAATCGACTCTAACAGTCGACAACCAGAGACCGGTCAAAAATCAACGTAGTCAATAACCGACGTGGTCAAAATTTGACTTGAGTGGTCAGCGACCAGAGAGTGATCGAAAACCAATGAAGTCGATAACCAGAGTAGTTGGAACATATTGAAATACGACCAGAAAGGTTGACGATGAGTGAGTGGTTGAAAGCCTTCATGTGGTCGAAATCAAAAAACAGAGAAGAGAAGTAACCGTCATGGTCGAATCAGGTCGAAATACGATCAGTGAGATCGATGACCAGTGAGTGGTTGAAAACCCCACATGGTAGAGAAGATGCGGAACGGTCAGAAGACTGAACGCGATCAAAAAGGATGTAGTGCGATCTAAGACCTAACCGTGGTCGGAATCAACGTGATTGAAAACAGAGCAAAACAGAGGAGGGCAGTCTGAATTTTAGCACAGTTTAAAAACGAAAATTAATAGAACTTTTGATCCATAGATCCAAATGATATAAAATTTTGTAGAGATCTTCTCTAGGGTATTATGAACCTATTCTAATAAACGATCATAAAAATCATTGCCAAAGATGAGACCTTTTTCAGTTTGCTGGAAGGTTTCCCTAAAACCGAATCAAAATCAAAATTGGTCAATACAACTTGCTTGTGAGTGGACAATGACCAAGATGGGTCTAGATGTATTATCACATATCACAGCAAATTAGATCACCAAAGAAATCAACTTAAAAACTCTCAGATCAAGAAATCACACGTTTAGCCCAAATCAAGCAGAAAACCGATTTTCCTCAAGAACTTCCTCTAGATCGTGCCTAGATGGGTGGGATCTTGTCTTCAAGAGACATCACCTCCTCTTGTACGTCCTTGGCACAAAAAAAACTCAAAAGGAGAGAAATATAAACAAGAAAACCAAGAAAATCAAAAGCGTATGGGGATTCATTCAACAACTCACTTGGACAAAATTTGGATGTCCATTTCACTTGGAGAGGAATATTTTTACAACCAATCCCTTATGATAATAGAGCTCTAAGCCTAAAGTATACAGACACAAGGCTCCAACCCAATGAACTCTAATCTCATATGGGAGGGAGGAAGAGCTAGCCACCACAAAGACTTATCCAAAATCCTCACACTGGTCTACGAACCGGTTGTATGGGATACGGGCTAGTCGTAACCAGATACCAACTGATCGTGAATGGTTAAGGCCTAGTTGTATATCATATTGTATAAGGTTGTATAGTTTGATCTTTATGTATATTTAGGGGTCAATATGTCCTGCTAGAGGTTGCTAACGATCAGTGATTGAAAAAGTGTTTTTGGGTTACAATCAAATATATATAAACTTACAGGGCCACACTTAACGGGTTGAAACAATAAGTGTCCGGATGATAGACTCTGAGTGGAAAACAATTCCTAAGTCTTTATTGTGTGCGCTGGTGCTAGCACACCAATGTACAATATTTCATCCCTGGACGCGTGGGCTTTGATAGAGGTGATGTTGTAACTGTGGTACTGATCGGGATGATAAGAGGAGAAAATAATCGACTCGTAGAGATCGGCTATCACTAAAAGATGATTGACTTCTAAGAATCGCTTTCCAAATACGTTGGACAATCGACTATTTCCACTAAATCGACACGTGCTTCGTTGAATTAGGCTGTTTCAACTCTTGTTTCGTTGTACTACACATTTAGTAGTAATAATTTATAATCTTTTACGCGTATAACTTTTGATTTATATGGTAGAAATTTTAATTTGTGCCCGTGTGGAGCTTACCCAAATCCAACAGCATGCAAATCTTTCACTTCAATCCCTGTGTCTCTTCATCTCTTGTATCATGATATGACATGGCTCGAAACATCCATACCATCGGTCCCAATTCGACATTTCTCTTTGTGATAGTACATGCATCATGGGCTTGCTATATATGAGAGCTAGCTAGGCCGCTGGTGCCATGTTCTCTAACAGTGTGGCTGCTGCCTCGCGCACTTTTCTCTTTAGTTGTCGCTGATCCAATCATGGATTGAATCGTTCTGAACATGAAATGGCAGAAAGATTTGAAAAGAAGTTTATGGTACCGGAAAGCCAAATAGTTCAATGGGCCCTTGGATGATGAGTATCTTGCACTATGATTTGCCTCTTTTCCTCATTTTTCTCTTTGTGTACTGGTCCAATTTATATTTTTTTTTAGGTCTAATCATTTTGCCGAGAGCGGACGGTCTACATTTTATAAAAAAAAATAAGACACCACTCTATACGACCAATAATACATATACCTAACCTCGCTACAATAGTACACCAATGTCCTTAAGGCTAGAGCCCTTGTGTTGGGGGTATGAAACGGACGGAGCTTTTGATTAAAATAGACAAGCAGTGAGAAGTCATAAGTAGAAGCGATTTTTGCAAGACATTTTTTGATACCAAGTGTTTGATTCAACTTCTAGAAGCTAAAAGCCGAAGCCGAATCAAACGCCACCTGAAACTCGCTAAAATTTGAAGAATAGAAGTCTACAGACTACATATGTTTGGTGAAAAGGCCCTTTTCCAATGCATGCATAGCCTGCATAATGTATGAATCCCCAGGCGACTAACCTGTGTCTTATCTTTCTCCAATCTTTTCTTCTTCTTTTTTTCCTATGGGTGGCATGTGCTGGAGGAAACCCTCTTCGTTTTCTAGGGGTAGACATCGAATTCAATATTGCACCTGGCAGCTGTTTCGGTAGAGCTTTCCTTTTCTCCATACCAACCCTCCGACAGTTCATCTTACTTAAGTTTTTCTGTGCTTCTTTTTCATCCTTCTTTCCATATAGCTCAAGAAATGCCCCCAGTTTTCACATCCTGAATTTCTTAGAGCTTATTTTACAATTTTTTTGCAAGAAATTATATATGATTAATATAGCCAAGGGTGTACAAAAGAATTGCAATGAAGTCTTTTTAAATCTGAAGTCTGAACAAGTTTCTGTAATCACCCCGCCAGTGCTCCCCTCTCATCTGTCCTTTACCCGAGGTAACCACCAAAATATTGGACACTAGGGTATCACTACATGTGAGCCTCCCTGTTCCTCGCTCAATCTGTTGGCTTGATAAATAACTGCACTGAACTTAACAACTGCATGCAATTTTTTATTGTGAGGCTTCTTTCCAAGTTTCTCCTTGTTTGATCTTGGGTATGGCATAATAGATAGGTTGGCTTTGGGCCTTATTTGTTTGGCATTTCTTCTTGTTTGTTTGTGGAAATGCCATTGGCATGATCTTTTGGCCCTCAATGTATAATGACCTAGTCTTTGCTCTCCAAATTTCAGAGGGGAGAAAGTTTAGGTATTTTTTTATTTGTCTGTCATGTCAAATCTTTTAGCTACAAATGCACATGTATTGATGTAACATGTACAACATGAACAAATAATCTGTAAGACAGTAACAATGGTATTTTTTTTAAAAAAAAACTTTGACTCTAGGATGTGTCATACACTGGTTGCCTAGTTTCTGCGGAAGAAAACCTATATATGATTAATTAAACAATGTATTGGTCATATCTAGGCTCAATAGATATTGTAATTTATTTATTGTCGGTGCATGATTCGATATTGCTGGATGATGATGAAAAACGTGTGATTCCTTTGCACAACTGTCGATCCCCCAGGCCAATTATATACTAATATTCATAGATATTTAAGAAACAAATCAGCTGTTCAGTGTTATTCCAATACATGAACTAAAGTTTCAGTTGCTCCTTCCTTATATCTCTCCAATTTGACTTCAGCTTCTTGTGTTCCATTGTTTTCTGAACTCTCTTTTGTAGAGAAGAGGTCATTATAATTGTTACTCCAAAAAATTTAAAACTCAGCCTTTTGAATTTCTATTTGGCTTCTTTAATTGCAAAAGTTATCTTATATATAAATTTAAAATTCTTCCTTGATGAGGGGGGGGGGGGGGGACTTTGTGTCTCCCCACTCACTGGACATTAACACATGCAATTCATTCTGAATAAACATGTTTTTTTCCTGTGCAGAAGGTACATGAAGGCTCACATCATCCAATTAAATACTGGTCAAGTTATAATTAGTCAGTCCAGCGGTTCCAGTTCAGCAAACAATAACCCTTCCTTTGAAAAAGAAGAAATCAACCAATTTAAACACATTCTTTTTCTGGAATCTGTTGGAGAGTATATATATTTCTAATTGGATTAGCTAGAAACACTTTATGCGCCTTACATCAAGTTTTGATATCATTGTTGATGGATGTTCTTCTCACGTTCAGATTTTTTTTTTTGGAAGTGCTAGCTATCCTTAAGTTCTTAACTATACTAGTAGTGTGCCCGTGCTAACGCTACGGTAAAATATAAAACAAGATAAAATTTGTTGATCTGCAATATATAATATTTGACGACGACGAGCGTGTTGTAAAGGCCTTACGACCTCCCAGGACTTTTTTACGACCGGTTCCAATCAATTACAACTGGTTCCGACCACATCTGTTGCCGTACGACCAATCAGGTAGCCGTTCGACCACTTTGCTTTGTCGCTGCGCTCGAAATACCGTGATCGCAAACTCCCACGATCACTCAGTGATACTGGCGATCACTGTTCACCGTGGTAAGAAAACCTTTCTGTCTATACTCATAACCCAAAAGGTTTTCCTAATAGGTAATGGCAAACATATTAACTTAATGCACAAAAAGAATTCAATGATTCTTGAACATTTAGCATTAAAATTTTCTTAGCAATATCTTAACAATGATTGAATCCATAGGGCCTCACGGAATATAATGCTATTGGTTTCAAGCAAAACTAATTTAGTCTGTTGGGGTGGTTTGTTTGGAAAGAAACACTTACGCATCATGCGAGTCGGGCCGGTCGGGCCACACAGGCGTAAGAAACCGGACAACATGGTGTGCGGCTCTGCTCTGGATGGAACAACAGATTCTTCAAATGGTTTGTCATCCACATCCAGCGTCGAGCAAGCCCGGCCAGTGGCACCCAAGTGCCCATAAGTTCGAGTTGCGATTCCTACTAACCTCGCATAAGCGATCGCGCCCAAGCTGCTGAGGTATAACTATTTCAGCTCTGTTGCACAGCATTCTAACCATTTGCCCTGCAACATGACATTTTTTTGTTGAAATTTTCATGACATTTGTTCTAACAAAACTAATACGTAGGTCTGTACTTCACATCTAGAATGCGCTACTACAATTTCTTCGGAGAAAGTTCAGCCAACCGTTGTAAGAACCCACTCAATCACTTCATCATCACTCATTTTGAGTAATGTTATGTATTGACTGAGCTTGACATCAAGCTGGCAGATGCAAGAGATTTGTGGCTCGGATTGGAAGGACAGCACATACCGCAGCTTGAATCGCGGCACTCATTGAATTTCTTCTCCCACTCCCTCTGAGCATTTTCTTCACATCAAGTGGCATCTATATCCAAGCTACTCACAAAGAGCATGTTGAGCATGCTTCATAGGAGTTTAAACCTTCCGCTATTCATCACCATCAAATTTAAGGATGCATAACACTCACTTTTCGGTATGCCAAATCAACACAACAATAGGCTCATTGAAAAATACAAGTAAAGCGATATGATTGCGAGAGAAACATTATTACGATATCATGAGATATTTCTTTCCCTTTGATAAGCATTAACTTCTTTTCGTTCAGGACACTATCGTGATTTGAAACTTTTGAAAAGCGGAAAAGAAAGCTCCAGTAACTTGGTGCTTGCCAATTGTATCCATGTTCTAAACTAAAGCAGTAACCTTCCTAGCAGTTTAGGGTTCTTTGGGAACTTGGGATAACTACTTTATAATAAATCGAGCTGCTGCAAGCTTTCTAGATGTATGTATTATCATTCTTGTATAAAATTATGGGACTAATCTTATCTCATATTAAGCTGTCAAAGCTTAGTACAGTTTAGTTAGAGAAAGTTACACATTTGAGAGGCACATAAGAAAGAATCCACATAATACTCCATAGACATACCTTTGCTTTCCATTCTCACTCAACTTATTGATGACATTTCCAAGAATCATCAAGCTTTTGTTAATATGCTTCCTCCTTGAGACGCACCCCTCTAGCTCTGTCTTGGCAATTCTTTCGACCCAGCTAAATCCACCAAGTTGTACATGTAAAAAGCGATGTCGATCCACGACATTCTTGAGACATATTCGTACTAAGCGATGAAATCGGAAGACGACCACCTAGTTCACCAGATTACCAATGAAGGCACAACCGACAAGTAAAATTATATGTAGTCTTTTATGTCGCATTAGCGGTGGCAAAATGAAATATCATAGTGAGTCCAATACAAAATTCGATGATCTAGCGGGGCATGCAAGCATAACAAAATGGGCGAATACAACATTTTCATGTTTTTGCTTTACCACAAAGCAAGAATGAAGAATGCCCTAACTTCTATCGAGAAGACCGACCAAGTAATGAGGGTAAGAATGGGAAATGTGGGACAAGTTGCGAAGTGAAATGATCACTCTTAAATGCGAATCATTGAACTTAATCGAGTGTGTTTGTAAATCAATTTGCCCACCCCTGTAGGTTCCGCGCTTCTTCTTGGTCTTCTCATGTCTAAAGCCCCTGCAAAGAGAAAATAAAACAATGATGAAAACATGCAACATGTTCAATAGTAATGGAATTACAAATGATATTAGAACAGCAAATCAGCTTAGGTAAGAATAGCAGAATCAGAAGGAAACAAGAGCAAGTATCCAACCTTCCTCTAACTTGGCCAAGAATCTCTTGAGCCTTCACACCATACCCAGAGTCCGCACCACTCTGTGAGAAGATAAGTACAGATAGGCCACAAAAGATTATTGTTGACAAATGTTCAAATTTCTATGAGCCTATGATCGATAAACCTGAGAAAAGATAAGCATCTAACAGTAAGAACCAAGTACCTTAGCCCAATATGAATTATCCTGTAGTCTATCATCAGCAAATTTAACCTCTTCCACCTTCACACGTTGAAATGCGTTCACAATTTTAGGCTGCAGTGAACAAACATGACAGGAATAATCATAAGCTTGTCAATTGCTGAACTACTTATGAAATTTCTATATCCAAGACATCAGATGAGATAAAAGATAATTATCGAGATTCGGGGCTAGTGAAAACTGAAAAGCATAAGATCGGTGTTGATGATGATGACGTTGGTCAAGTTACCTATAGAATATCTACATCCTACACCTTTGAAAATATCAAATCGATCAATCTCAAAATATCCAAAAGCCTTGGGAAGTCGTAAAAATGTTGGTACCAATGGTCACATTAGCTTTGGGCAATGAATTGGTACCAAAACTTCTAATCTCAATGGATCAAGTATGAAACAAATATTAGAAAAGCAATAAGTTAATTATGAAACAAATATTAGAAAAGCAATAAGTTAATACATAACCAAAAAATCTACTTAGCATGACCTTAATTAATAATACAAGACGACTAAATGAAGCTAATGAAAATGAAAACTACCAAAAAAATTCGTAGTATGATTTCATGGTGAATACACGAAAGGGTAACATAACAAGATTATGAAGCAATTGAAGAGATAAAAACATCATACTTCGGATGAATGCTTCTGCCTTTTACTCGGTTTTCATACGGTGCTGTGTTCCTTTGTATCATCCTCAACAAAGCCGTTGTTGAGCTTCTGATTAGCGGTGCTATCTTCTTTGGCAGGGGGTTTGCTTCCACCGGCTTCTGTATCCGGAGCACCACATCCCCTTGGGGCCCGCACACCGCCACGGCGAGCACCGCCACGCCAGGTCCCGGTCTCGCGGCCCAACCACCACCTTGCTCGCCATGCCCTTGAAGAAGACGCGGAAGAGGGGGTGGGAGTCCAAGGGGCGCTCGAAGTGGTCGCCGTCGTGGGCCCACCGATCCTCCGGGATGGCGGCGAGCTCGCGCGAAGAGGCGTCGTCTTGTGGTGACGCGGAGGGAGCGGCGGCCGGGCGTGGTGTCGCGGCGAGCACAGGCGTCACGGCGAGCCTCCTCGGCGTCGCGAGAGGTCGCGGCGTGGAGCGCGAGGGCGAGGAGGCGTCAGGGACTCGGCGCCTTTGCTTCACCGGTCTGCTGAGCGGTGCCGTCGCCGTCGGCGAGAGAAAGCGCCTGCATGCACGGTGGATGGAGAAATCCGCGGCGGCGAGCACGAGCACGCCGCGTCATGGCATAGCTGGATCGGTCGCGCGGTACGAGTGCCGGATCGCTGTGCTCTCGGCACGGGGGGCGGGCAGCGGCACGGCCGCCGCCGAGAGAGCACGGCGGCGGCGGCAGGAGCGGCGTGCGGGCACGAGTGCACGGCGCGCGCTCGGCACGGAGGCGGGAGCACAGCAAGAGGCGGAGAGAGAGGCACGGCGCGCGTGGCGAGGAGCGACAGGCGTCGATGGAGCGACGAAATTGTTTTTTTTCTCGATGATTGATCGTAGGAAGAGAAAGTAGAAGCCGCGATCCCCGGGCGGACAGTGTTGAATGGCGGACGGGCGTCTCGTGTTGAAGCCTCGCGTTGAAGCCTACATTCCATCCAGGCCGCACGATTGGGTTGAAGTCAGGGAGATTTTTTTTTAGCCCTTGATTTTAATGAAGACAATTTGCTGAGTGCATTTTTGTGGGTGCACGAAGGTTGGTGCTCTCAGCGGGGGACGTATTCTTGGGTGGACTGAGTGTAATTTCAATTGGTCAATTATAGTAGAGATGTATCATCAAATCATATGTCTGGTTTTTTAATTAAGGGGCCTAAAACTTGATCACATTAATTACATCAAATTTACATGTTGTTAGCTTCACAAAATATGACCATGCAGTCACATTCCAATGGCTCGAATTATGTGAGTAAAATTCAGAGAACATCTGAACATGCATGCCGATCTCGGGATTCAAGCTACAGTACACCGCACTATTAGATGTACAAAAGTACTCCTACAAGTCCATGATACAGGGGCCCATCCGTAATTCCGTAGTGCCCATGTGGCATGTCTACGACAGGATCTAGGAGAACTGTACGTCCTCTCAAAAAAAAGAGAGAGAGAAAACTAGGAGAACCTTGCGTATAAGAAGTGGATCGCTTATTTCCTTATATGCGTCGGCTCTATTTAGACCATAAGAATTTAATGGAAATCTTGAATGAATCGTTTCATTTTGTACCAAGCTTTTGTGAAACATCATTCCAGATTGCCCCTTGTGTCTCTTTTGTGTGGGCTGCTGGAAATATTGCAAGCCAAGAAAAGCCGAGGTACACCTGCTAGGTTCATTGCAAAAGATAATATTATCATAGTACTTATAGCAATTGCCCTAAAGGAATTTGTTTATCTAAACAATTAGAGCTTTTAATTAGTAGGCAGATAGGAACCGAACAAATACATAGAGTTCGTACGTGCTCGCGCACGGCGTACCTCCTGTGTATGTGACCGGAACTGAGTGCAGCTGTGCTATCCTATGGCGGCCATCAGTAGCTGAAAACTTTTCGCGTGCACGTGTTAGGAAGGGTTGAATGATTTTTGCTTCTTTTTTAACTTCTACAGAAGCAACTTTTATTTGTCTTCTTCACTCAACTAGTTATAAGAAGCTAATAAAATCAGATACATAATAAAAACAAGCACAAAATAGAAGTTAACAAGCCAAAGAAACAAAAAAAAAACAATAAACAGGCTAAAAGCATCAACTGGCATATCTGACCACATGCATCACACCGATTTGACCGGGCCTGGGTGGTCTGACCGCTTGGATCAGAGCGGTCTTGCTAAGTTGGACGATTTGACCACTTAGGTCATAGCAGAATGACCGCTCACCATTTCAGAACAGAAAACAGGCTATCGCCAAGAACTCAAATAGACCCAATTTGCAATCTACTGAACCAAAGTACTTGAAACTTGGAATGTAGCTCCCTCAGGGTCCTACAAATCTATTCCACCAATGGATTAACAAGCTACTCAACAAAATTTTGACCATTGCCCAAAACAAGGCAGATCACATAAAAAAATGGGCAGACCTAGGTAAACACCAAGAACTTACTATAGGCCTATCTAGATGAATGGGATCTACCGATCTAGTCTCTAGGAGGTTCTTCTATTATCCACACATCATTAAGAACAAGCAAGATCAAAAAGGGAGGAATTCCAAATAAGAAAACCAATCAATTCAAAAGTATAAGGAGAAATTCACGCCAAAACCCACTTGGACCAAATTTGGATCTTTATTTCATTTGAAGATGAATATTTAAATTCACTCCACTCTTGAAGGACAATCTTTCTCTCCAAGGAGCACACACAAAGTTTCTGTCTTGGAAACCTAACCCTAACTCTCCCAAAAGCCTCTCCGTGAGACAACTCCTAAACCAACTCATTTTTCTCCTTATATATGGAGGCTCACACCACCAAACCCTAAACAATACTTCTAGTTAGGTTTTATCCATTTATATGGGCTAACCCGTTAACCCAACACCGTATCGGGTTTTACACATATACGCACGCTTTTCAAAGTGGCTCATCCAAGTGTCCTGATAGCCCAAAACACCAATCCAATTCACCAAACCATTTCCGTATACTTTGACACGTAGCTCATAGTATCTAATGACTAGTCATTATGTTTTCACACATTTGGACTCCTCCGAACCATCTTTATGTGCATCGGCCTCATCACTTAGCACACCACATATACCAACTGGCCTCATCGAGATCCTCATCTTTTTTGTACTTTCTACTTAAGTCATGTAACTCACTCAGACTTACCTGATCACACAAACCTCAGTTCCCATCCTAGTCACAGTCCATTGCCATTGACAACCACTGCCCTCCAAGCAAACTGCACATTGAAAGACAGCAATCCGTTTTGGAGCACAAGTTCCATGCACTTATTCACGTTAGCTAAATCATGTATCATGCAACATGACACAACTAACCAATGGCACACATGTTGTGCACACACTCAAACTAATTCAACTCAACTCATATCACGCTCTGAACCTACAAGGCCGATCTGATCACCAACCGCAGGCCGACTAGACCGCCGAATATCATGGTTTGCCCAACCATGTTGCACAAAGCCTCCACATGCACTTCACAACATGTTGGCACAACCCTCTTGGCAACACACTCCTCTAAAATACTCAATTCTAATTTCATCAACACTTCAGACATGTCTTGGGTACCTCAAACACGTCACTTCAGAACCTCTCTAGATACCCCAGACATGTCTAAGGTACTTCAGAACCGCTTTCCCCATGGCAGTCAGACCATCCTCCAAGACCTGTCTGATCACTTCATAGTCTCTAGTCATACCGTTGTTGACAAGCCGGTCAAATTGGTTAAAATCTGACAGCAACTTTGAAAACTTAAAAACTTCAAAACCAAACTCAAACTTTGATAACACTTGCAAATCAAAGTCAAATACTAATCAAAAGCCATAGGGGAACCTCCACATGGTCTTACAATCTCCCCCTTGATGAGTAATTTGATAAACACTCTAAAAGGCAAGAAATTGAATTTGTTTTTGACAAAGAAGCTAGTGAGTTGCAAAAAACCACACTGGTCCATTCTCAAGAGAAAGGAACAAGACCATATTGGTAGGAAATGGAAGGGAGCTAACACAAGAAAGAATAAGTTTTCGACAAGAAGTTTCAAAACACTCCAAAGACCTCTCAAGAGCAAAGTCTTTCTCATGGTCTAAAGAAAAGAGTAATTACTTAACATGACCATTTTCATAGCAAGAAAAGAATTTAAAAAAACAAATGCAATGCATATGAGATACTCCTCACTTCGTGCTTACATTTAAAGCTCACTTTGCATTTTTATCGCTCTCTAACTCATTTTCTCAAAATGCTCTCTAATTCTCCCCTCCCCCCCCCCCTTTTTTTGCCTTTCTTCTCCCCATTTTATCATTTTCAATTTTTGCCTCTTTAATTCTCCTCCTTTTGGCAAAATAATCATCAAGGCAAAGACAAGATGCAAGCTCTCCCTCAAATGACGCAATGACCACTTGGAGCAAAGAAGTGCATAAAAAAGCATGTATACATAAATGCAAATTCAAAGCCTACAAAAGCTCCCCCTCGCTTGATTATCTCATTTTAGCTCAACTTAGCATAAGATTAGTAATTTTCACCACTCCAGCTTCTTTTTTGCTACAAACCTCACTTACGTGCATGCTAAACACAAAATAGAGCATGCATGCATGTATGAAAATGCAAACCTAACGAGTTATGAAAATTAACCAAAGTGAGGTCTCAGAGTAATCATCTGGTCGAGCAACATATACAACGTATCTCCAACCAGTGTACTCAGGGAGCAACCCTTGGGGTTTATGACTGCAAAGTCTCATGGCCTTAACTAGATATTAAAGATATATTTAGACCCTGCTCATTTTGTCTTGAGCTTCTAGCTTCTAGGTTATTTTTTACTATTCCTAAATTTTGACTTTTTCTGGCCTTTTAGCTTTTTTGCCGGTTCTTTTTTCTCGTATTCGTTTGCATTGTCCATGATGAGCTAACCTATTTTTTCTATTTTTAATTTTTTTAAAATTTAGTTACGTCAAATAAGTCACCATCAGTTATAGTGTAATTTCAGCCAACACAGTGCAATTTTAGCTATAAGCCAGCTTATTTCAGTCCAACCAAGCGGCACCTTAGAGATTTATTTAATCCTCATTAGAGGGGAAAAAAGGCATATGTGAATGTGAGATTGTGGAAAAAGAGGCATAAATAATTTAAAACAAGAAAAGGCGTACACGTTTTTACAAGCCAAAAGCTAAAATACATCTTGAATCTGGGCAAGAAGTGGCATATTAATTTACACAGTACACACTAAAAGATCAAGTACATCTCATATTCATATGGATATCACATGGGAGCATCCATAGTCCTATACTGATGCACCTTTCGAAAAAAATCTCCCAATATCAGTTCATTTGCATAAATGTGCACATCCATGTCCTTGCCAACTCGCCATCCTAGCTTGTTTGAAATTAATTCGAAGATGTAATCAACCTTCGAGTGCACTGGAGGTTTGTATTTAACAAAAACAATTCTGTACAAGATCAAGAACGGCTTAGGTAAGAATGATCCTTCGGCTAAAAAAAATATGATCATCGGAAGTCTCGTTAAAAGAAGTTAAAAGCTTAAATTAGCCCGCCACTACATCTTTCATTCATTCATTCTAAGAGAACATGCAAACACAAGGTACAGAGAAGTAAGAGACGTCCATACATTGCTGTTACTGATGTACTTGACGAGAAAAGATCTACAAATATCAACATGAAAAAAAATATTAGTTGAATCAATGGACTTGAACACCAACAAAGAAAAGTCAAATTTTGAATGGAAGAACGAATGAAGAAATATCTAGTGAAAGGATCACGATTTGTGAAGAGTAAATCAAGAGAAATCATACATATGAAGATGATCGATGAATCATACCTGTGCATAATATCTGGCGGCCAGCGTGCCATGTGCGATCTCCAGCCGGTGTTGGCGTTGACAGTATCCCATGGTAGCCATAGCAGCGTGGTGGCCGGCCGGCTCAGCGACTCCAGTGACCTTGAACGTTGGCGTTGACATGCTCCGACGGTAGCCACGCGCGGCAGCGTGGTGGCCGGCTCGTGGGTTGTCGCTCGTCTCTTGCGATGCGACCGTCAATCGGCGAGCTGCTCGAGCATAAGGCGTGGTTGAACTAGCTGATGATGGCCAAAGCGTGTACTTTTGGACGCACATGTAAATCTGCTTCATTTAAAAATAGGAAAGAGCATGCTCAGTTCAAACAAATTCAAAAAGAAACTGTGATCCTCTTTAAATGGAATGTGCCGCATGGGTTATCAACGGAAGGAGTAAAAAAACAGGGTTCAATGCTCTTAACGGGTTGGATGCTGATTTTGGTATACAAATATGCACCTTAGCAAGTCTATGGTGTGCACAAATTGTAAAGCAATCCAATGGACGATACTATTGGAGCCTGGGCATCATAGTATCCTAATTATTAATATTATATATGGATAGATAGATAGATAGAAAATGCATTTTACTTTCAGGAGCAGTTAGGCCCTGTTTGGCAGGGCTCCTCTTCACAAGTGGAGCTATTTTTTTTGCTTCACAAGTGGAGCCAAGTGAAGCTACTTTTTTCAGCTCCTTGGGTGGAGCTATTTTTGTCTCAGCAGATTTTAAGGAGCTCCTTGGGTGGAGCTATTTTGCTTTACCCCGTTTGGCACAAAACAGCTCCAAACAGCTCCAAGGAGCTGGTGGTGGAGCTGTGCCAAACGGGGCCTACTCTCAACTCTGCTATACCACCTAAATAAACTGTACATACTCGTTTATCATTTTGTGTATGCTCAACTACTAATTCTAAGATACTCCCATGCAAACCACGTAAAAAAATTACAATGGGGTGTATAATTTTTGGCCTATTTCGCTATACCTTCATATTTACATGTAAAAAAGAAGTATGTTAAAAAATATAATACCACTATTAAAATGATATACATACCACCTAAATGGTTTTATATACTTGTATACTTCATATATATATATATCCTTTATTATGCTACATATTTTTTACTTTGTGAGATACGTTATAAGAAGTAACTACTTTTGGGAATGAAACAAAGGCTTTATCTATGAAGAGAGAGAGAGAGAGAGAGAGAGAGAGAGAGAGTTGGGGTTGGCAAGAGCCGGCCGTTGGTTATACCAGCTCACATAATTCTCCTCTTAATGAATGGGTTGCAACTTGCCCAGCTCGATGGTTTGCTCGTTGGTTCCATAACGTGCGTTTGACATAGGAGTATCGATCGAGCTCTGATTCATCAGTAGCGACCGTATATATACTAGTGGTTGTGAGGTTGCAGGTTCATGGAGGTGTGACATTTTTCAGAGACTTTCAGTGCAATCTACTCAAAGACCATAGCGCGATTAAACACGTTTTGTACCTGATACGATTTAAGGATGATTGTTACCTGCAAGCGATTATCAATTAACGTACCATTCCGGAAGCACTTGGATCCGATCGCTTTCGAGGCATAGTACGGCAAGCTATTATGAAGCATGGAACTTGGAAGCCGGAGCTCGATCTGTAGCTTCAACTGTCACGTTTGGAAATGCAAACAATTTATGAGGAACAGAATGATTGAATTCTTGTGGAAATCCTTTGTTCTAAATAGGACATATTTAGAGTGCAAGCTAGCTTTTCTTTTTTATTTTTCTTTTCGAGAAACTTCATGCTACCAGGACCGTGCCGTGGGGCTGCATGCTCGAAAAAGTAGAGAAAATCTATTATATGCCATTCAATAATAACTTCCGGTTCCATAATTTACCACTGAATAAGTGCTTATTCTTTCTATATCATTGGTTTTCAAAACTTTATCATTTCATACCATCGTTGATCATTACTAATGCATCAAAAGTTAAGTCTAATACGCAAAGACTAACTGGCCCTTCTTTTAGATGGGAATGAAAAAAATTGCCACAATCTTAACTCTTCCTCCTCCCTCCTAGACCTGCTGCCAACAGCAATCCACAACCACACAGCGTCCCTTATTGGCTCCTTCCTTCTCCATGTCATACTAGAGCACGCTGTTGCATCATCATCTCCTCATCCTGATATCCATCCTACCAAGCACCATTTCACAATTTGCTTTCCCTTCCCAACAACTCCAACATCACATGAATCGATCAAGTCCAATGCTCATGTATAGATATTAGGAATCAATCAGTAACAACTACTTGAGGGGAATGAAGAGGGATAAATATGGGTGCCGTGGAGATCATAGCAGATGGAGTCCTTGAGGCGAATGAAGTGGCTGGAGATGGTGTTGGAAGGTAGCAACATGATGAGTGCGAGCCGTGCACTGCCTTCCATTGTCTCGCCTATCTCCCTCTCCTCGACTTGTGCCCTGGGTCACCTGCCGCCTGGATAAGGCCACAACGCTGGCCAACCTAGCCTTCTTCGCGGCCAACGGTGTCACCTCCAAAGACCTCGACATCAACCCCAATTCCTTCCTCTCCCCCGTCTGCATCTTCCATGACCTTGTCGTTGGCGTGCCCTGGTGAGGTCAGAGAGGGAACTAAGGAAGGAGGAGTTACGTTTCTGATTTTTTTCTAGGTCACAGGAGAGAAGAGTGAGAGTGTATTGGCATTTTGGACAATACTGCAAAAAACTGATATGGTTAATGGCTGGCCACTAATGGGAGGTAACGGCGATGGCATGAAATGACAAAGTTTTGAAAACCAATGGCATAGAAGGAATACATCACTTATTCAATGGCAAATTGTGAAACCAGAAGTTATCAATGGCATACAATGAATTTTCTCGAAAAAGGATGGATACTAACTTAGCGACTAACATCATAAGTTTTTTTTTTCTAAGGATGAATACGACTGCCCCGTTCAATCTGGCTTTTTTAGTGGCTTCTGGTTTCTGGCTGTTGGCTTTTGGCTGAAATTATACTGTAGCGTCTATCAGATTTTTCAAAGTCATTCGCTTAAAGAAAAATAAAGACAAATAAGAAAAAAAAAATAAAAAAACTATTATATCTTCACGGACAATGCAAAGCAAGGGGGGAAAGCAAAAGCAAAAAGTAAAAAAAAAATCAAAAAATCAAAACACATTTATTCTGGCTTCTGAAAATCAGAAGTTAGAAGCTAAAGCCGAAATAAACAAGCCTAACTTAGAGATTGACATCATACATTTTTTTCTCTAAGTAAAGGCAAGGGATACTGAGAATGTTCAATATCAATTATTTCCTCACCCTGCAATAAAACTAGATAGATTCCAACGTGGTTTGAGGGCATATGTGAAATACACGAATCTTATAGAAAATAATTCAGTTTTTACAAAAAACTGGAAAAAAAATTCTTGTGTTGCAAGCGGAGCACTTCTGCTCTCAAGGGAAAAAAAAAGCACACACCTATATGCCATGTCTATGTAGTTTTATGAGAAAAAAAATAACTGAAATACTACATTTCGTATTATTATGTGCAGAAAAAAAAGATGAGACATCCATTTTATTATACATGAAAAGGTCAAAGGGACCTAAAACGAGCACGTTTCACGGTAGTGAAAGCTGCTCGCCACAAATCAAATGAAATAGCAATAGCTACCATACCGTCGCAAAATAACAGGCAAGTGCCAAATCACGCACTGTGAATGGAAAACCGCAGCACGTACCATCACAATCATTTCCTAAATGTTAGTGCGACCAAATCAATTGACATTACCAGAATACATTATACATGGATGAGAGAGAAACAGCTGTTGCAGTTCCGTGAAAACTAAAAATATAAGCCTCGATTTTGGGAAAATGCAAGGGCACGAGACGGTTTAAGTTGACTAGAACTGATGTTTTTTTCTTCTGAAATTGCTATCGTTTAACTAAAAATAAATAATAACGGTTAAAAAAATATCTTTAAGAAGAAGGGGTGAGCGGTAGAAAAGTAAGAGATATGTATATGAGACGGAAGTAAGATGAGTGGAGTGCATGATGCGCCTATGATCCTTGTTTTATCCCGAAACGAGCGAAATAAAGAAATTGTTTCAAGAAACCAAATATTCATGTTGTCGAAAAAGGCCATAACTTTCTTGATATAGTCCCTCCGTTTTCAATTATTGACATTTTTTATCAGACACATATTTAGGCAACCATTTTTTGTTCACATTATAATAAAAATGCCCCAGCAACTAACTACTTCGATGAATAGTAACTGCAAAAGATAGTAAAGCCATGTATTTTTTTGCTATCCATGCAAGCACACGAGCAATTTTGCATTAAAAATAGCGAAGTACCAAGTATTTGTGAAACAAAAACTAAATAAAAAATGCTAAGTAAACGAAAACAGAAGTATATACGACCGACTTTTTTGCTGAACAAAGCGCGACCCCAAGGGTACTACAATAATTTTCAACCAGAAACATTAGGAAGCAGCAACTAGCAGCATTACGAGGGAAAAGAGCTCATAGAGGAGAAGAGAGCCTGTTGTAACAGAGAGAAGCCGAAAGGTGTGTTGTGCTCCCACCATAGCCACTCTCTCTACATTATTTTCTCGCTCTCTCCAATCTCCGGGCCTGTTTGATGCGGCTGAAGCTTATGGCTGAAACCGGCTGGAATTTTTGATTTTTTGATGTTCGCAAGAGAGAATATAAAAAGAGATAGTCGCGTGTGATTTTAGTTGATATAAATAAAATCAATATAATATACACTATAATTAACTTGTAAATTTTATCTTTAAATTATTTTATTTAAAAATCAGATACTATATTAAAAATCAAAAATCATTTTTAGAACCCCTTTTATTGTCTCTCCTCGGCTCCTCGCACCATCGCCACTCTCTCTCTCTACATTATTTTCTCTCTCTTCAGTCTCCACCTCCTTTATTCTCTATCCCCTTCCAACTCTGTGTCCCTGTGTCTGCTTTTGTGTGCGCTCTCTCCCCCCTTTCTCCCTACCCTTCCCTCCGCATTCTGTCGCCGCACAAGCAAAACTCACACTTCCCTCCCCGCAAATTTTTTTTGAAGATAAGCTATTTGAGAGAGCAACGTGGCTGCCATTCTCTAGAGGTATACAGAGATGTTCCCCCACCCCAAACCGCTCTTATTTCAGCGATTTCTTGGTCCCTTGACGCGTCATTGCTTGTTCCTCGCTCTCACTGTTCTTTGCTCCTGTTTCTTGCTTTCCATGAGCACTAGGAATTTGTTTGCATCGTCAAATTTGTTAAGTGGTTTCGTGAGGAGGGGAAATGCTGAAATAGGCGAAGGAATGGCTGCAAACATGTCTTTTTGCATCGAAAAGTGGTGGCTTTATTGGTTCTTGGTGTGTTTCTTGGGATCTAGGGGTACTAGAGATCTATCTGGTGTGCGTGGTGATGTGGTGCTTGGGGTTTCGTTGTGTCGGTGGAGCGAGATTCCGGTGAGATTTTGACAGATTCGTCTTTTACCAGGGTTTGAGCTTGGGTGGGAGGCAGTGTTGGGCCTGTAATTTTGTATCGGAATTTTGGAGGTTATTTAAGGGGCTGGAACATTTTTTCTACTCGAGAGATTAGATTCTGAGCTAGTTTTCGACTGCTAGATATAGTAATAATTAGATTCTTGATGCCTGGATCTGACAATAGTTCTTCGATCTGAAATGGGCATTGCCCTGCGAACTTTGCTGTCATTCTGGGATATATTTTTTCCCGGTTTACTTATTGAAGTGAATTTTACTTTGCTCATAAGTTTTAAGTCGGAGTTCGAGGCTAAATATCATGCAAATCGATTATTGGAGGAGTAGAATGGTCTCATAAACATTTTTTTTCTTGTCGTTCTGGTTGATGCAAATACTTATGTTTGCAAGTATGAGTGAGTTATTTGCTGAAACTTTAAGCTATACCTGACATCTGATAGTGTTTAAGCTGTGATAGTGTTTAAGCTGTACATTGACGGTCGTCGTGGAAATCATCTGGAAGACCTATTTCACTTTGTGTGGGACATACACTTCGTCCCAATGGTGTTTTGCAGATTTTTACGTATGTGCTTGGATTCGGTCAGTGATTCAGGGGAGACGTCTCCATAAATTCTGCAAGTTTTTGGGATTTGTCTGTAGCTTGGTTTGGGGGAAATGGAATATTACTTTATTCCAACAAAACATGTCATATCAAGTTTTATAGCTGAAACTTGCACTGGCTACGAGGGCGAAATCTTGCCCTTAATTTATGTTTGTTTAGTTACCACCGTTATAGTAAGGTTTTGATACTCAAAACTTGTCATTGTACCCTGCTTAAGTTATGGTATGAGACATGATATTCATTTCCTTTCCTACCTCACCTTTAGTGAGCCTTTATTTCAATAACTTGTGTCCTAGAATGGTGGTGTCATTGATTGAGAGAAAAATTTGTAATCATGATTCATGAAGGGACTATTTCATTGTTCTCTGTATATGATTTTTGTGGGTTATGCAAGTTTTTACTCTATTGTCAGAAATAGAAATAGCGAAGGATAGTTGAATATGCTTAGCAATAGCTGTTAGCCTGTTGGACTCCATGAGAAACTTAAAAGTGAAAGTAATATGTTTTTGTTGTGTTGTCCCATGCATCAAATTTGAAATTTCTAACTAGCTCATATTGTTACTATAGTTGACCCACTATAATGTATTTAAAGACCTTTCATCTAAAATCTCCTTCATCTTTTGTGATCAGTGTTTGTGTGGTTCTTACCATCACTGAGTTTCTTTCATCTGCATGCTATTTATTCTAAAGTGATAATCTCCTGATCACATAGTGCCAAAAATGTATCTGGCATGCATTAGCTTTTTTTATTTGATATCCTTTTTCAGGAGCTGATGCAAGGTGTAGGACTGTAGGTTGTACCATGAGAAGGATAGCTGTGCACATCAAGACTCAAATATAGCCTCACTTGATTACACTATCCGGGTGGTTGACCACTAAGATATAGTTGATTCTGCTGGTTCAAAACATGGGTTCGAGGTTTCCATCACATCAGCTGAGCAATGGCTTGTATGTATCTGGCCGACCTGAGCAACCTAAGGAGAAGGCCCCAACCATTTGCTCCGCTGCGATGCCATACACTGGTGGTGACATCAAGAAATCTGGTGAGCTTGGGAAGATGTTTGATCTCCATGTTGAAAAGTCTAGAAAATCTGGTCCTCTGGGCAATGCGTCTTCGAGGAATAATTCATTTGGAGGTGCTGCTTCAAACTCTGGACCTGTCTCTAATGCTGGTGGTCGCGCCAACTACTCTGGTTCTCTTTCATCTTCAGTTCCTGGTGCCGGTGGATCAGCAAGGGCAAAATCTAACTCCGGACCACTCAATAAGCATGGGGAACCAGCAAAGAGGTCATCTGGTCCCCAGTCTGGAGGAGTGACCCCAATGGCTCGCCAGAATTCTGGCCCTCTCCCTCCTGTGCTTCCTACGACTGGGCTTATCACATCTGGGCCTATCTCCTCTGGGCCACTGAATTTGTCTGGTGCTCCAAGAAAATTATCTGGGCCTCTTGATTCTGCTGCATCCATGAAGATGCGGGCCACATCCTTTGCTCACAACCAGGCTGTAACTAATCTCACCACTGAAGATGGTTTCTCAATTAAGGGAAGCTTTCCGAAGCTAATACTCTGGCTAGTGATTATGCTCTTTGTGATGGGGTTCATAGCAGGTGGCTTCATTCTTGGTGCTGTTCACAATGCAATTCTGCTGATAGTTGTTGTGGTGATATTTGGCTTTGTTGCTGCACTTGTGATTTGGAATGCTTGGCGGGGAAGGAGAGGTGTGATTGGGTTTGTCAATCGCTATCCTGATGCTGATCTCAGAACTGCAAAAGATGGACAGTATGTAAAGGTTACAGGGGTATGTGAAATCCTGGTGACCTTGTTCTCATTATTTTCATTATTCCCTTCGATCAATTGCTGTGCAATGTCATTATTTGTCCTATTTCTTCTAAGCGTGCGTTAATTCTATTGCACTGTTGGTTAATAACACTACTGAACATAGTTGATGATTAAATTGTTCTTGTTTGGACTTTGGGATGGCATATGTACAAAATCTATATAATCTGATGTCCTGTAGCTTTCCTTTCATGTTCTTTTCTGTCACATATGTGCTTTGGACCTCTATATTAGCACATAATTTAGCAATATATCACAAACTACTATATTTTGATTTACTATTCTTGGTAAAATGTGCCATTGTGCCTGGTTATAATTGGATTCTTATAATCACTTCATTTCCACATTAAGCATAATTATTTTCCAATTTAGGATACTGCGGATGACTGGATGTTCATCTATAGGTTCAGTGCATATTCTTTCCTATTCTGAGAGCATACTAATTTAAACATTTGCTTCATTGCTTGTTCTATTATCAGCTAGTATTCAGTAATCATCTGTAAACTTCACAGGTTGTTACCTGTGGAAATTTCCCCCTTGAGTCCTCATTTCAAAGGGTTCCAAGATGTGTGTACACTTCAACTAGCTTGTACGAGTATAGGGGTTGGGGCTCAAAAGCTGCCAACACCCAGCATCGCCGGTTTACCTGGGGATTACGCTCAATGGAGGTGAGTTTTTCATGAATGGGAAATTGGAAATATCTAGAAAATTGATATTTAAAATAATTTGTTGCAGTCAATGAGTCAATTACATCATAGTGTAAGTACTTCCTTGATATGCCCAACTTTTGCAATTATATTACTTTGATCCTAACTGACCTTAACCTCTGACATTTCCCCTGCAACTATGGCAGCGACATGTGGTTGATTTCTACATCTCAGATTTTCAATCTGGGCTTCGAGCATTGGTGAAAACAGGATATGGTGCACGGGTGACCCCATATGTCGATGAATCTGTCGTAATTGACATCAATCCTGACAACAAGGACATGTCTCCTGAATTTCTAAGATGGCTACGGGAAAGAAACCTCTCAAGTGATGATCAAACAATGCGCTTAAAAGAAGGGTATTCTTTTCTTTCAGTTGGTTTTGCACCTGGAATGCACAAGCTAGAAATTATTACCCTTTTTCCAAATATCTGCCAAAAGATA
Organism: Dendrocalamus sinicus; assembly: GCA_036346575.1. NCBI lineage: Eukaryota > Viridiplantae > Streptophyta > Magnoliopsida > Poales > Poaceae > Dendrocalamus > Dendrocalamus sinicus. Next base: position 4,778,688 of record CM070652.1, read on the forward strand.
TTAGTGAATCCTTACATTTTACTTCATCTTGTACCTGCAGATACATTAAGGAAGGCAGCACTGTGAGTGTGATGGGGGTTGTTCAAAAGAACGACAACGTGTTGATGATAGTTCCTCCATCGGAACCCATCTCAACTGGTTGCCAGTGGACCAAGTGCGTCCTCCCAACGAACCTTGATGGACTAGTCTTGAGATGTGAGGATACTTCAAATATGGATGTGATCCCAGTTTAGCAAGCTGGGTGCTGGAAGTGTTGCTGCTGAAGAAAAAGTGCTTTGTTAAATCTTTTGACTTTGGGTTGGGTTTGTTCCGTGGAATGTTAGAAATACTTAGAATTGAGAAAAATGTACAAATGCTGGGTGTAATTTTGGCTAGTAAAGATCGAGGGTGGCTGGTTAAGCTGGGGTTTGGCTGTTTAGTCTTTTTATGTATTTTGTCATTTCTTCACCCCCTCGGTTATGAGCTCTGAACACTTGTGTAACATGATGGCTTGAGTACTACCATGGGGCTATTGGAAGATTTGGTGGAATTGAGTTCAGATGTTTTTGAGCCGGATTTCTAGCACAGTTGCAAAAGCTTTTGCGTGTTCCACTTCTGTATCTACATGACTACATTATGTATGTACATCTCAATTTTATGTCATGTGTGATTATTGTTAAAGCAACAATTTTCTTCTCGGAAAGCATTGTACAGTACGAGATAAGTGTAGTGGTGATCGGTTGAGCTGTGGTTTATGGCTTATTTCACTGTAGCTGGTTGAAATTGCACTGTAGTTGAAGGTGGTTTATTTGGTATAATTAAATTTAAAAAATTATAAAATAGAAAAAATGGGTTAACCCATCACGTGTAATGCAAACGAATATATGTAGCTGAAGGTGGTTTATTTTGAAGGTGGTTTATTTGGTATAATTAAATTTTAAAAAAATTTAAAATAGAAAAATGGGTTAGCCCATCATGTGTAATGCAAACGAATACAGGAAAAAAAAACCGGTAAAAAGCTCAAAAAATAAAAAAAATCAGAAAAAGACGAAATTTAAGAATAGTGAAAAATAAGCCAGAAGCCGAAACCGAAACGATGGGGGCTCCAAAGTAACAGAAATTGCCAATGCTTACACGAGCTGTGGTGATCTCTAGCTTGCTTAGGCTGTGGACTGATTCGAGGCAGGAAGATCACATTTTGCATTTTCCTTCAGGTGAGGCGTGAGCTGATGAATCAGAAAAAGGGACGTGGCAACAAACCCTGTAGGTGCCATATGCTTGCAGAAGCTGGCAACCACACTTTTTCTTCTCTTTTTTCCCACTCTCTTTCCTGTTTCAGACAGCCCTCACTGTCTGCTTGGTGGTAACAAACAAACCCCTGTTTTAATTGATTCACATGCCTTTTGGTTGGCAAGTAGTTGTTTGTTCATCTGGCAAAGTTGGACCGGGATCCCGTGGAGTTCCTGTATCTTCTTGTTCATTTCTTGACAAAAATTGAAATATCAAGATCAGAACTCCATAAACTCCTTTTTTTGGGTTTAGAAATTCTACCCGAGCGTTGGATCTGAAACGAACGACCAAACTTCGGCGAAGTTTGAAAGAGTAACACCCAAGCTTTTATTTTCAAGTGAGTGTTCGGCATCATCTTAGCTTGTCAATAGCTTAAAGATAAGTGCAACATAATTCTACAGTGCCTCAAGGGTGCAAAAGTGTCTAATCTGTCTATTTTGCTACTAGTGCTGTGCCATCCTCCACACCTTCCCTGTTGATTGATCCAAATTTGTTGTTTTTGCCTCGTGTTCTGAACTCCGGTTTCCCTAGCTGCAAGCAACAATGTGGCCCCCATGAACACCTACATTTTGACCATAATGAATGGGTATGGCAACATGAGCTGGGATGGTGTTAAGGGTGTTGCTCAAAATGGTGGTGCATTCCGTAGGAGCAATGCTGAACTTACTGCTTCAGGGTTAAGGTCTTCGTTTAGATTCAGGCCATCCTGCCACGACGCCATCTGCGGGGTTCATTGCTCTGCCCAATCTTGGCCAAGCTCATTGATCATTAAGCGAGCAAGAGCGACATGGCTAGTTGGCTACACCATCTTCCAGACTTGGCGTCTAGGCCACAGCAATCTTTTCAGAGTTCAGAGCAGTATGATAGGCCTTGACTAATTGACTGGTGATGTGCCGTACTGAATTTACCTCAAAATGGCCCATGCGTGAGAGCGGTAGCCATAGGGTTCGTACTTGCCATGGACAACAGCCGGGCGACTTGTCCAGGACACTGGGGACCTGGTCCCCTGGTCAGGCAAATTGCTGTAGCTTCAACAGCATTTTACACGGTGTAGCTCATGTGAGATAGACCTTGCAGACAACGGAAACAGAACAGAGCAGGCATGCTTCTGAATCTACCATCACGCAGGACCTCTTCGATTTCATGGTAAAGTTAGAGTTACTTAAATAAGATGAGTAATGATAAGAACAGTGTTTCCTCTCATTATAGATTATTACATTGCATTGCTCCTTGTTGTTGTGCAAGTTTTGGAGGTTACCTCTCTTATTACATCTATTCGATGGAAACATCTCATGATGGCACGGAGTAAAAATGTTCAGGCAACACAAGTAATGGAGTTCCTCAGAATTCAGATAATGAACAAATGATGATGACATCATTAACCAGAGTTGCGCCTGCAAAGGTTGGAATACCTAGGATTGAAAATGAACAACTTGCCAGCCTCTCCTTCCCTGAAATTACTGAACAAATGGAACTGGATATCATGCGATAAGACTAGAAGGCATGGCTATTCCTCACTCAATGGTTAGAACTTAGGACAGGTCAGCTTGACAACATTTTAAAATTTCACTTTTTTTCTACTTTTAAGTTAAAGCAAACAGGTCACATGCTGCTAGATCTTTCCAATTTCTCCTTTTCACACTTACGTAGTTTTATGACTTGTACATCTCTTCAGACTTGTCTTATTCAGGACAACTGGCAGAGAAGAGAAGCAATCTTTCAGGTATGTTTCCGGCTTTCAGCCTGCAATTTTACCAGTGTACCAGTGGCACAAGAATCGACAAAAACACAATTACTCAGAAGATAAAAACTGTTAGGAATATTGTGTGTATTGATATGAGACCCAAAGGATCATATATATAGGAGAGTACAAGAGATATAAGGAAACAAATAAGAGTCCTATTCTATCTCTAATACCTTATCTCTAATACCCTTAACACCCCCCCACAAATGCAAGGCGTATGCAATAGCATTGCATTTGAAAAAGAGTTAATACTAAAACAAAAAATATCGATAATGAAGGCACCAGCTCAGACCCAAATCAAGGGACAAAACCTTCAGAGCTTCCCCCTCATTGGTGATCTTGGTGCTGAAGGCAGATCATGCAGGGCCCCTAGCTGTCACAAATCAGATCAGAATAGGAGTTCTTTTTCTGAATTCATGAACCGACAATCATCCCTGAAACGGTCCCAAACGGCAGATGATCCAAACATCAGTTGGTCCCGTTACCGCCGCATTAATGAGCACATGTCAGTAACATGCGTATGGATGATGAACTGTATACGCCACAGAAGCAAGCGATGTACTAGTAACCATGGACCAAGAGGATTGAATCAGTATTATTGCCTTTCGAAAATTTTGCAGCTTGTGGTGCTGCCACTGTGACCCAGACACCACCATAAGCTCAATTCAATGAAACAAAGTCCTCTCTGCATGCGACAGTGCAAGATCTGCATACATACACTGTCCTCTTGTGCCGAACCAACTTGTGACCTTGGAATACAAAGATCAAAAGCAGGTTCAGATGGTCCCCGGAATACTGGCTCATCTTCAGGCTTCAGCGACAATATCCCTCTTTGCACGAGCATATCACGATCCATTGTGGTAACAGAGCAAAAAAATTCTCTTTGCTCTAGGTGTAAGCGGACAGGCATTCCTTGGAATATGTATCTGACAAAGGAATGACAACTTGAACTCACGGTCAGACAAATCCACCATTAATGGCGAAATTAAGCTCCTTGTGATCGCTGCTCCACTCCACAGATCGGTGACAAATATGCACCGTACACATGAAGTGAAAGAAGACGAGCAACTCTGCAAAGAGTTATTGCAAATGAAGGCCGAATTCTGGTAGGTGAAATTGCTGAACGGTACCACTCTTTCAGAGGTACCGAACGCTCGTAGTTTTTCTTCGACAACTGATGGTCTGGGTTTTGACCATCAGTTCTTAGCTTTTTACACACAAGCATGGCATCATGGCGATCAAAATTTCCTTCTTGAGTTCTTGTGTTCTTAACCACGCAGTTAAGCACCCAATCTTCTTTGAAGTCTAAACTAACCAACAACACTTCTTAAGAAGAGCAGCGGCCTGCGAGTAACTGATCACACCTCCCCTGCAGCTTCCAGCCGCCGGCCGCCGCGGAGGAACGCGAGCCCACACGGCGGCCTCGGGGTACAGCACAAGCGGCGAGGCGCCACGACACGGCGGCGGAGGCCTACACGCGGCAGCTCTCTGCGAAGGACGGCATTGAGCTAGAGCGATTCGTATGCATATACACTGCCATGTGGGGGAATCCCCAATGGGAACCGTTCGATCAAGATCGCGCGGCCCAGATACGGATAGCAGAGGTCGCAGAAAACTGTTCATTTGAGCCCTTCGATCGGGCTCATACGGATCAGATGGAGGGCAAAAAAAAAAAGCGGGAGAGTTTTGTAAAGAGGACCCTCGAATTACTTTATTTTACACTAGTTTGACCTTTCGTTTCCCACCCCGACGCCGGCGATGGCGGCGACGGTGCGGTTCGGGCTCCTGGTGGCGATGTTCCAGGCCATGTCGCGCGACCGCACGGCCGCGAAGAAGCGCGGCCGCCTTCGCGCGTTCCTCGACCGCGCCTACGGGCCCAGCGGCAGGGACGACTATTTCAGCGCGCTCCGCCTCGTCCTCCCGGGGCTCGACCGCGAGCGCGGCTCGTACGGGCTCAAGGAGGCCGCCCTCGCCGCCGCGCTCGTAGAAGCCCTCGGCATCGCCAAGGACTCCCCCGACGCCGTCCGGCTCACCAACTGGCGGCGCGGCGGCGTTGGCCGCAACGCCGGCAACTTCGCCCTCGTCGCCGCCGAGGTATAGTCGCACCCACTGTCCCATTCATTAATCGCGCTCTCTCTCTAGCTAGAACAGAGCGCCTCGCTGTCGATGGTTTGCTGTTTGGGGTTCGATGGGTTGTGCGAGTTGAGTGAATTGCGTATGCTTTAGCCGCGGAGGATTAGAGGTAGACTTGCTGCTTTGAGTTGTGTGCTTGGAATTGCTTCTCCATATGTGTATGGTCGGCTATGGTTAGTGTATTCATTGTGATTTGGTGGACAGCGTGCGTTCAAAATGTTCTCTTGGTTCATAGAGTGGAAGCTTTTTTGGTCTTTGTTGAGTTTCATTCGGTTGGATGGATACAGTTTGTGATAAAAAAAAAATGCTGATTCAGTTCAAAATGTATGTAGCTAGATTGTTTGATCAAAATGCTGCTTTGACTGTTGTGGTTTTGGCCTTTTGGGCAGCTTCCCTTGCTTGCTGTTATTCAGGCTCGTGCTCGACGTAAGTTTTGGTTGCTACTCAGGTACTGCAGCGGAGGCAAGGAATGACTTCTGGTGGATTGACGATAAAGGAGGTGAACGACGCACTCGATCGTCTAGCTGCAACTGAGAATAGGTAGCTTATACATCTATTTCATTTGTATTCGTGTATGCCTGAAAAGTGAGAAGTTCTTCCTCATTCTTGAATCTTGATAGGTCCGAGAAAGCTTCGATTCTTTCTAGCCTGATCAAGAAGACCAATGCCCTCGAAATGAAGTGGCTTCTGATGATTATTCTTAAAGGTTAGATTGCTCTACTCATTGCTGTTTTTGCACACTTCTATATATTTTCTGCTGCATTTCTGCAGTGTTTTTGCATTGCTGTTGATGTTTTCCGTACTTCATCATAGATTTAAAATTGGGGATCAGTGAGAAGAGCGTATTCCATGAGTTTCATCCTGATGCTGAAGACTTGTTCAATGTCACTTGCGACTTGAAATTGGTCTGTGAAAAGCTCAACGATAGAAGCCAAAGGCATAAACGGCAGGTGATGATACTGAAGTTCTTTGCTTTTGTTTCTCATGACGTACTATTCGTGGTGCAACAGTGTAACTCCTGAAAAATGCAGTATAGGTTTCAGGCTTTTCTCATCTGTTTTTTTGCGTGTGCATGGACATGTGCATGTTTTTTTGGATTGTTTGCAGGCTTGGATATCTTTCAGACATAGTCACACAAAAGCATCATGACTTTATAATATTTTCTTGTGACTTCTGCTATTCTGTTGGTGCACTTTGCATTACTCATAGATACAATTTTTTGACACGGGGTGCCCAAGGTTATTGTTGCATGATGTTTTTATGCTGTATGACCAGGATATAGAAATTGGAAAGGCTGTCAGGCCTCAGCTAGCTATGAGAGTCAGTAATGCTTCAGCCGCTTGGAAGAAGGTCTTTCCTCACATCTGTCTTAGCTTCTAGTGTGACACTGAAAGATGTACCATTTCTAAGGAAATGCCTTCTTTATATTTCTCTTCTGCATCACTTGAATTTGCTTGGTCACACGCCGCCCCTCCCTCTCTCCAGCTTCATGGCAAACAAGTGGTTGCTGAGTGCAAATTCGATGGTGACCGTATTCAAATTCACAAGAATGGGGAAGAGGTTCATTTCTTCTCAAGGTGAATTAAATGGTTTCCCATTTACTTCTTGCATATTCTTCTGAAACATATTGGTTCTTTTGTCAGGGTATTTTCTTTTTCTGCCTGTAGAAGTTTTCATCATTGCAGAAAGCCTCATCTTGGTCCACTAATGTTTTGTGTATATCAGGAGCTTTCTTGATCATGCTGAATATGCACCCGGAATGTCCAAGGTTATTATGGAAAATATCCTTGTTGACAGGTATTATTTATTATTACTAGTGAGGAGATTTCTTGAACATCACAAGGTTCAGTAATCAGTAGTATCCTAGCATGTTTTATTTTTTCTCGGAGCAACTATTTTAGACATTAATAATAACTGGGGCCAGACTTTGCATGGAAGAACAAATATCCATCTCATGGGCTTGGTCTTATCATAGTCAAAATTGCAAATAGATGAAATCTTGTCAGTGATTTGTTGTCCTCTTTGGCTGTAGTTAACTAGTTATAGATGAACCTGCGCATGTTATGACTTATGAGCTATTATGGGATCTTCTTGCCCCTTAGTGTTACTTCTTAGACAATAGAAAGTTCTCTGTGGAATGTTGTTGATCCTTTGTGTAGCTTGTTTCACAATACAAACTTCTTGATAATTCATTCTCAACTCTGATATGAATTCATATGAACCCCCAGGTGTATTTTGGATGGAGAAATGCTTGTTTGGGACACTGCGCTTAACCGGTTTGCAGAATTTGGTTCAAACCAGGAAATAGGTTTCTGAAATTTCATTGGAAATCGTAAAACTTTGCCTTTTCTGTTGAATGTTTTATAGTGGATTCAACTAATTTTTGTTCGCAGCGAAGGCTGCAAGGGAGGGGCTGGAGACTGATCGACAGGTTTTTATCATGAATTTATTCACTACATGTGTTGGTTTTAGTTTCAGAGTGGTCCTTGTGTGGAAATTCCTATCTAACTGAATTTATTTTTGTGCTTGCAGTTGTGCTGTATCCTTCATTTTTAAATATTTCTTATATTCTTCCTTTCTGTCTAGAGATCTATTTGTTTCAATATCCTGAAATGTCTAACATATGTGTTCCTAGGTTTGTTATTTCGTTGTACATTTAATATATGACCTGAAATATATTTTCTTTTTTTGTCTGCTTAGATACTTCATGGTAAGGACATATTATGTCAGGATTAACATTATTTTTCCATGAATACTTCTTTATATAGAGACACCTTTCTGTTTTTAATATTCCTTTTCCTCTTCATGCTAGTCATGTTTTGCTTGACGCTAGGAATGTATAGACGTTGCTTTTGACATTCTTTATGCTGGAGACACTAGTGTTATCCACCAAAGTTTGACAGAGCGACACGAAATTCTGCGGAAGGTCGTCAAACCTTTAAAGGGTCATCTTGAGATTTTGGTCCCAACAGGTGGTCTGAACATCCATCATCCTCCAGGTAGCTGATTAAATTTTATTTTCTGTCTTTTTTTATCTGATGAGTGCATATGTGTGTACATCTGATTCAAATAAATTGATTTAGGCATCCTTTTTGAATTTTTCACCACAGGATGTTGACAGAACTTTTTGTTTTGCTAGAGTTTTTTTTTTACTTTCTTGTAGTGCATAACGAGCTTGATTGTGTTTTGTTATAGTTTTTACCTTTCAGTTGTGTGTAACAGTAGATATATTTGTAACTTGCAGATGAACCATGCTGGTCCATTTTTGCACACAATCTTGAAGATGTGGAGAAATTCTTCAAGGAAACTATTGATAACAGGTTTCTTCCCACTTCCCCAAACGCTAACCAACATAGCAACATTTTTATTTCACTAATTATTCGATTTGAACTCTTATGACTATTCAATCTATTATGTTGTGCTTAGAGATGAGGGTATTGTACTAAAGGACCTTGATTCCAAATGGGAACCTGGTGATCGAAGTGGAAAGTGGCTTAAATTAAAGCCTGATTATATAAACGCTGGTGCTGATCTGGATGTTATTATTATAGGTTAGCATCTTTCCGCCTTATTACAAGAATAAACAATAAAGTTTCTGCAACTGTTGATTGAATGCATTGATTGAGAATACGTTGATTCCTTTGTTGTTAGGCGGATATTATGGATCGGGGCGTCGAGGAGGAGAGGTGTGTATATTCTTATTTTGAACTACACACTTGACTCAAATGACTCACTGTTCTAGTTTCAACATTAGGGCTAGCGGGATAGGAATGTTATTGTTATCACATGCTTTGAAGTTTTGAAAGTATTCTCCTGTGTGTGTTCCTATATAATCACTCAAGGACATAAAACTGCATTTTTCTTGTATTGCTAAGAGCATACTTACGTCCGTTATGAGTGTCTATCTTGGACTGATACCATGTTATGAGTGTGGGCTTAATATTCCAATAGGCCAAGAGGTTAAATATATACATGAGACAATGCAATGAGCTCCCTATACAATATGATAACCCTGCAACCTCTACATGTCTAACAGCGTCGACTTTGTTCTTTTCAAGTAGAATGCTATGAAAGAATGCTGATCATTCCTAACCAATTTATAGGTTGCACAGTTTTTGGTTGGTCTTGCAGTCCCTTCAGATGATAATAGTTATCCAAAAAGGTAAGGCAACCTTTTCTCCTACCACTGTTTATATTTGACAGTGTGTGGAAAAACTGCAGATGGAGATCCTAATAAGAGAGGGAATGCGGTTTTCGTAATAATATAATGTTCTTAATAGCTAAGTTCTTAATAGGAGGTTTTGATATGGTCAAGAGATTTGTTTCCTTTTTTCATATACTTTGTTTTCCTTGCAAGATTTCTTTCTTTTTGTCGAGTCGGGACAGGTCTCTCTGATGAAGAGCTTGACGCTCTTGTCACCAAACTGAAGCCCCATTTCAGGTATTTATTATTTGTTTCTTCTGTTGCATTGTTATTAGTTTAGCATGTTGTTGAAACTTGAAACACGCTTCCTCAAAGCATGTGAACTTACTTGTTACTCTTCATTCTTCAAGGCACTTTATTCCCTTCTCATATTTGGCTATTTCTGAATCAGGAAAAATGAGTACCCCCAAAAACCACCCAGATTTTATGAAGTGACAAACAATTCGAAGGAGAGGCCTGATGTTTGGATAGAAAGCCCTGACAAGTAAGCTTTATATAATTCTGAGTTCTTGGCTTCTTTCTAGCCAGTCTCTCAGGTGCAGGAAGCATCTGATCTGCTACATCACTAATTTCAGGTCAGTCATAATATCTATAACAAGTGACATTCGAACAATCAAGTCCGAGGTAATTCATTTAGAGGATTAAACACTGGATGTATTGCAGTCTTCATAAGTGTTATCCTTGAGAAATATGTGTTCTTGTCCAATCAGCTTATTTGCTCTCCAACTGGTTTTTAATATTTGCTTCTAATATATTAAAGGTATTTGCCGCCCCATACAGCTTGAGGTTCCCCCGCATTCAACGAGTGAGATATGATAAGCCATGGCATGAGTGCCTTGATGTGCTGGGTAATTCTTTTTGTGATTTAATAGTTAATTTTGTATACTGAATTACTGATTGCCTCATTTTTATCTGAATATCTTATGACGAGGTGCATTTCTTTTGATGCCTTGTAAGCATCTTGATTATATCTCAGATGAACTTTCTGTGAAATCTTGATTATCACAGCATTTGTGGACATTGTGCATTCGAGTAATGGGACAACGCACAGGGCAGCAGATGATAATAGTATGAAGAATGATAATTTAAAGCATTCAAGAACAAACAAAAGGGGGGAGAAAAAGAATGTATCAATCATCCCTTCACATCTTTTGAAGACTGACATATCAGGCCTAAAGGGAGAAACCCTAATATTTGCAAACATGATGTTCTGTATCCTTTCTTGGCATATTCTTCACCACCTGCACTTCTTTGTCGAAGGTCAAACAACTATATATGCATTTACAGCACACTGTAAATTTGACATGGTTCCTTCCTTATCATACTTAGATGTTGTTAACATTCCTCCATCATATAATCTCGAATATTTCCATAAACTGGTTGTGGAGAATGGGGGATCATTCTCGATGAATCTTAATGACTCAGTTACTCACTGTATAGCAGCGGAGAAAAAAGGTATTCGCCTTTCTTATTCAGGAATTCTCTTTTTCCTTATTCCGAGTGTTGAGTACATATATGTTAAAGGCTATTTGCTTTTGCATTCTCAGGTATCAAATATCAGGCAGCCATACGTCAGGGAAGGATCATTCACTATTCCTGGATCTTGGACTGTTGCAAGCAAAAACACCTTCTTCATTTGCAACCTAAGTTTGTCCTTTGCTTATAGCCCATATTTCTTTCATCAATTTATGTACCAAAAATATTCTAACGCAATTCATTGTACAGGTATATCCTCTTTATTGCAGATTTTGCCAGGCACAAATTTCCTGAAGAGATCGACTCATACGCTGACTATTACTACTGGGACATTGATGTTGCTGACCTCAAGCAGGTATGAGGCTTATTCCTACATGTAGAAAATGCTTTATCTCATTAGATGCATATGACAATAGTTCAAAATTCAAGATGTGACACTCTGGGGTCTAACTTAAATTGTGCAATCAGCTATATAATAGAAGGTGCATAAAGTACGTACGTACAACCTACTTAGAGCAACTCCAGCAGGGCCCCTACTTGAGCCCTCAAAAGTAGGGGGCCCTCAAATCTCCCCCTCGAGCCCTCATTCCTGGGGGTCTGGAGGGAGCCCTTACTTTTGAGGGCTCAAGTAGGGGCCCTGTTGGAGTGAGTTTTTTGCCCCTCGACCCTCAAAAGTAGGATGAGGATGAGGGTGGGTCCTATGTGTCATCCCCTCTAAGAATGAATTTGAGGGTCTTGTTTTGAGGGCTCCTGCTGGAGTGTAACCCAAAAAACAGAGCCCTCAAAAGTAGGGAGAGCCCTCAAATACAAAGTAGGGGTCCTGTTTTGAGGGCTACTGCTGGAGTTACTCTTATTAGTTGTACAGGTCACTGGAAGCTATATGGAATTTCTTTGTAGTTTATATAAGCTGAGGAAGGTCTAGTTCATACTTCTTAGGGACTTAGGGTGCTAAGATGCAAACTTCCCACGTGAGCCTTTGGATGAGATGAGGCTAGGACAGAGTAGTTTCTGCAGGGGCATTTTGTGAATAAGCCCCTCACAGATAGATAAATCATTATTGAGATATCTCTTAGAGAGAGAATCATGTATGAGGGATTCCACCGCTTTAAATCTCCCTAAATAATATCCATCCAACAATCCATGTTGGAGTTTGTATGATAGCAACCAAAGATAAGTAGCCATAGATACTTCCCAATAAGCCATTTATTGTTTGCACTCCCTCGCATGCTAAGGGCTCGTTCGTATTGGTTTTTACTGATGGCTTTTAGCTACGGCTAATGAATAGTAGTGGCTGATATAAGCGGCTGATAGAAGATGAGACGTTCGTATTGACTTATGGTTTTTGGCTTTTTGCTGAGTGCATTATGTAAAAAAGACAATGTAACGAAAGGCATTATAATATTCGGATCGCCATACGACTTACGGAATTGTGACATAATAAAATACAAAGTGCGTTACAATATGTGAAAGCGCAAAGTATTGACTGATGAATAGTAATAGTGATAGAAGTGGTTTATAGAAGCTGGGACGTTCGTATTAGTTTTGCCTTCTCTAAGCAGAAGGCAGAAGCCAAAGCCAATACAAATAGGCTCTAAGTTTGTTCTTAAGAGGTTTTCTCACATAAATTCTCAGCTTGTACTAATAAGCATGTTCTAAGTAGATAACTGGTGGCAAAGTTGTTGCAGACTGTAACTTGAGATGTTGATGCTTCCTACATTTTACAAAGACTAATTTACGATGATTCATTCTGATGTTTCTTCTTTTATTGGTCCATTGTTCAGATTTTCAGCAACATGGACAAAGTTGTTGTCGATTCAAACATGGTACATCAGTACAAAAAGAAGTATCGTGTAGAGGAGAGATTCTGCTTCTTCCAGGGTTGCTGTGTTTACGTCCATCATGCACCCTTAGTGTAAGTCTCATTTACTATCAAGTAATATCATCTTTCATGTAATGTGACTCCTTATTTGTTTTTTCTTTTTTCCTACAGGAATGAGGACTACAATGTAATATCTGATCTTGCACTGAAGAGGGTGAAGCAAGAGCTTACCATGCATGGTGGTCAAGTTTGCAGCAGCCTTGCTCCTGCTACTCATTTGGTTATAGTTTCAGTTCTACAGGCCTACAATTTTGACATACTTTACAAGAGGTAATGATTTAATACTTATGATTTTTTTTTTTTGTATTTTATGAGAGAAGGGAAATGGGAACACTTATGCAATTGTACTGGTTGTTTATGCAGCTTCCCTCCTGCTGAGAGGCGTTACCTACACGACAAAAGATTGCATGTTGTCAGTGATAAGTGGTTGGAAGATTCAGTGGAAAAACAAATGAAGCTGCCTGAAACCGCTTACAACCTTAAACCGGATACATTAGAAGAAGTACAAATCGAAAGGAGGTAAATGTTGAATGTTCACATTTTAATATTGAAAATATTTACCATTGTTTTCAATCTGTTATCTTCTTTCTGATGTTCCTATTTTGTTTCAGTGAGGAAAAGGTCCAGCCTTCTAAGGATAAGCGTGAGGAAGAAGAGGAGGTTGAAAGATCTCATGTTAAACATGTACCAAGGAAAAGGGGCAGGCCGGCCAGTAGTAGTTCAAGAACTGTAAGGGCTGCTCCTAGGCCAGTCCGAAGAACAAGGGCTAGAAGAGGAAATCAGCATGCAAAAATAGATGATGTTGAATCTGAAGAAAGTGACCCTGGTGAAACAGGTCAAGATGATCAAAAGTTGAACACAGATTATATCTCTAGGATGGAAGAAGATAACAGTGACAAAGACCAACGACCACCTCCAGCTGCTCCTAGACCAGTCCGAAGAACAAGGGCTAGAAGAGGAAACCGGCATGCAAAAATAGATTATGGTGAATCTGAAGAAAGCAGCCCTGGTGAAGCAGGTCAAGAAGATCAAAAGTTGGACACAGATTCCACCTCTAAGATGGAAGAAGACAACCTTGACGAAGACCAAGGACCACCTCCACGTGCCCAGGTTTTCACATTGGAGGAGCAAGAACCCAAAGGTGTGGAATTGAGCAACGTGGTGGAGATACCAAGCAGTCCAAAATACGAAAGCACAGAAACTTTGCGAAGGACAAACCCTGCTGAAGCAACGAGTAGCTTAACAGGTCAGAAGATCGAACAAATGGTTGATCCATTGCACGCGATGCTTCTGGACATGATACCGACCCTTAACCAGAAAAGGACAGAAGATTCGGGATCGAATTGTGGGGTTCCAGTGACACAGGCAGGAAGTTCTGCATGCAATTCTGAGGTTCCAGCACCACAGGCAGGAAGTTCGACATGCGGTGCCGGGGTTCCAGCCCCAGATCCAAATGCTTCTGCTCCTCCAAAGAAGAGAAAGGTCAGTTACAAAGATGTTGCTGGTGAGCTTTTGAAAGATTGGTGAGATGGTGAGCTTTTGAAAGATTGGTGAGAGTGCTTCGTCACTTCGGGATGACCTGTACGCTGCACATTTTTCCCCTGTGGTCACTGTCTTGTAAATATGACAGATGCTTGTAAATATCCCTGTTCGTAGCATCGCCCTAGCTCTCTTGTTTTGTTGGTTGAGAGCAGAGACATGAATCCTGCCTGACAAAATGATGTTTGAGTTTTGAGCAAAATATCGTGGATCAAGTGTTGCTCCGTATTGTGTTGGATTTGCTGCGCTTGTTGCAACTTGTAACTGTGTGGGCAGCGTCTCCAATGCTGGGAGTGCTCCCGAGCATCCGCGCGCATAGGGCGTCCAATGCCGTGGACGACGACGCCGTCGACATGCGCGCCTCTCTTCTCAGTCCTTACACGCCACGCCGCAGACGGGCTGCTGCGCGCGGGAGCGTTGGGCCTCCCGTCGGGATCGCACCCCGCCCGGCGGGCACGTTTCGCAAACCCGCTCGAGAGAGAGACCTCCTTGAGTAGGGATGGCGACATGTGGCATTCCCCGCCGGGTGGGAATGCAATGCCTTCATTCTTGAGCGCGTGAAAATCTCTCAATCCCCATCCGCGCCCCGGGTTATGGAGATGGAAAAACCTCGTTCCCTGCCTCCGATGACAAGCAAGACAAGGTCTCAATAGAAGACAAGCAAAGACAAGTCTATGATCCCTAATTAATATCATCCAAGGTTCTAAGCATAATCCATATTCTATACATTCATAGTTTCATACAATCATACTCCATTCAATAGTAAATAAAAAACAGCATGCAAGACAAGGCTCCGAGCAATCTATACTCTAGTGTCCAATGCTCAACAACAAGTCAACAAGACAGCAACTCACAGTGTCATCTCCTATGTAAATTAGAGGAATATTTAACAGTGAAACAATTTAACACTTGAAGTAGCTAGCCCCGCTCATTTCGACTTTGAGCTTCTGGCTTATTTTTCACTATTCAACAATTCCGTCTTTTCTGATTTTTTGGCTTTTTTTTAGCTTTTTTGTCGGTTCTTTTTTTCGTATTCATTTGTACTGTCCGTGATGGGCTAATTTGTTTTTTTCTATTTTAAAATTTTTTAAATTTAATTACGTCAAATAAACCACCGTCAGCTACAATATTTTTTCAGTCAGCTACAGTGCTTTTTAGCCATAAGCCACTCAAAATAAGCCCATTTGAGCAGAGCCTATAAAATTTCAAGACAAGTCTAAAAGACAATTTAACACTTGAACTAGCCCGATACTTGAAGTAGTTACTGACCTGTAGCCTTTCTTGAATGTCTTGAAGACAAGTCTAGAAGCTAGTTGGCTCTCCATTGTCCTCATCTACAAGATACACTTCAGAAGTATCAATTTCTTTTATGGACAACTACGAAAGCAAGTAGCACAAAGTAAGTAATAAGCGTCATATGCACATACATTTATATTTATTTTGAAGCCAATCTTGTGAACACATTAATGCCTAACATTTCAAAAGTGAGACGGCTACGATGCTCGCTAAGAATTCTTTCACTAGCACTAAATGCAGACTTTGAAGCAACCATGCTTACTGGAATAGCAAATATGTTCCGTGCTATCATCCTCAAAGAGGGATAGCGTGTCCCAACCACCTTCCACCAATCCAATACATTAAAATTTTTCTTTGTGGCTGGAACATAGTCATCCTCCAAATAGCGATCTAATTCAAATTTCATTATAAGAGATGTTGGCCTTTTCTTTGCAACATGTGCAATAAAAATAGACATAACTGCTGGAACTTTAATTCCAGAGAGTGAGGATGATGATTGTGTATTGCTTTCATCATTTTCAGTTTGGTAATCACTCAACAAGCTACACAATGAGTTAGTGACTTCTCAAACATGATGCTCACATTCTTTAGCACTAATACCAAGTAGCATCTCATAGCAAACAAACAACATTTCATCCTTAAATCGAGGATCAAGAAGTGTAGCAATGCCCATAAGTCCTTGAATGTCAGACCAATACTTATCAAACTTTCTATTCATGGAAACTGTCATAGCTTCAATAATTTGGTTGCCATAAGTTGACCACTGTCTCATTTTCATTTTAATTTCACAAATTTTGGGGAAGTAAATATTAGCAGTAACATATTTAGTCCCCGAAAATATTTTAGTGATTTCAAAGAACAACTTTAGCTTCTCAACAACTTCATCATCAAATGACCATTCTTGACCAGTAGGAGCACAAGTATATTGCTTTTCAACATACAGCGCACGTTCAAAAACAGCCTTATAGAGTAAAACAACATTAAGCATAGTGAAAGTAGAGTTCCATCTAGTTTTACAGTTAAGAGTCAATTTTTTGGTAATGTCAACTTTCACAAATTTTGCAATTTCCTCAAACTTCTCTACTCTTTTTGGTGTGGTGGTCTGAAAGTATCTAGGCCCCTAAAAATAGTTTTGGCAATTAATGAATTTATGTGAATATAGTACTGACGTGTTTGTTAAGTGTTGAAAAGGCGTAGTCCCTAAAATAATGACAAGTCGCATACTAAGGATCAACATGAAGATCAAAGTGACTCAAGGCAAAGGTATATGTAGACTAGGATCCTCCTTTTATTTTTTATCGGTCTTAAGAGAAAGGATAAAAGAACGGATTATAGGCTAAAATATCGTACCATAAAGAGGGATCATGGTAAGTAGCTTGATAGCATATTCTTGTGCCATTTGGATCAATTTAGGATCATGCATTCATTGAAAATTAAAATTGATAGCCAAATCTGTGTTTTGTCTAGAAAATGGAAGTACCGAAGTTTTAACGGCGGAACTACCGTAGAGCGGAAGTTCCGTAGCCCTGAACGGTACTTCAGCGCTCGGAAGCTCCGAAAAACCGAGCGGAGCCTTTTTCCAGAGAGCACCCTTGGAATCACTCGGTGCTCTGTCTGGATAACCGGAAGTACCAGTATGCAAATCGTGGTATTTTCGCTTCCCGGAAGCTCCGGTAATCCGAGCGGAGCCTTTTTTTCTAGAGAGCACTCTCGGGACGATTCCGAGTCTGTGGCAAACGGAAGTACCGTAGTTTCAACGGCGGAACTACCGTAGAGCGGTAGTTCCGCAGCCTTAAGCGGTACTTTCGGAGCACGGAAGCTCCGAAAAGTCGAGCGGAACCTTTTTTCCAGAGAACGCCAACTCTCGGCCTCATTTCAAACAGAAGTACCGTGCTGACTTTTCGGAACTACCGGTTAACAGAAATATCGGATTTATAATGGTGGTAGTTCCGCGCCGACTTCAAACGACTAGTTCAGAAACTCTGATATAGCCGTTACTGTCATCTCAGAACAGGTGCGGAAGTACCGCATAAGTACCGGCTTTTGGCCTGTGGTACTTCCTCTCGCCCTGAATTTTTCTGGAATTACTTCTAACGGCTAGTGTTACTTGATGAGGGTATATATACTCACTCACCTGCTCAAGGACAGCAAGAATAGACCCTATTGAGCATCTTTAAGTATTGAGCATTCACTCTACACCACACTTTCTCATTGTGCATTTATTTGAGGTTCTCTAATAAAGTATTTTTAAAGTTTTAAATTATCTTGCGATTTCTGTGGTTGCTTTTATTATTTATTCTTACTTTAGCGATGATGTTGCATAGTGGTGTCTTATATTGATATGTGAGGTGTTACAATTGGGTTTTGTTTCTGACTTCTGTTTAGAAAAGTCAAAAGTCAATATCTGGTTGACTTATCGCTATAGAGATAAGGTAGAGGTCACAGAAACATCACACATCTACTCTTGTTTTTGTTTCGTGCACGTATCTCTTGTCACTATTTTCACTGCTCATGTATTTCTTTTTAAACCATTTTTTCGTTTACTACACCAAATTATCAATCATTAAAAAAACTCAACCGCAGACTGCCCAGGACGTCGCAAAACACTCGAGTAGGAGCGGGGGTACGTGTGGATCAACGCCCGAAATCGAGACCCAACCAAACGCCACGAAGCCCAACGCCGGTGTGTTCCATCTGACCAACTCGTCGCAACTGATCCTCCTAGCACATGGCCTTCATCGTAAAATAAGGCTTCATCCGTGGATCATTAACATTTTCGTCTACGCGTGGGTGAAATGTACCAATACGATAAAGCCCTCCCTAATAAAGACATCGAAAGAGGCCTTGCACAGCCTATCATATTTTTACGGAGATCCTTGTAGAATGCACCAAACTATTGTCCAAGTGAAAATCCACCATCGTTCTAGTGAGAATGGCAATGATCTGATTTTCGACCATTAGTCAATTAGACCACACTAAATGCTTGATGATAATGAGTATAACATTTCTCAACGAATTAATTTCCCACTCTGATCCACTATGTCCATCAATTTCAAAGACTTACCAGTAACCAAAAAAATCACCATGAATTCTCTACTGCTTAATGACCTAAAGAAGAAATTATCTTCTAACAAAAAACATTAATTTGTCTTTAAAAAAAGAAAGAACATTATTTTTTTTAAAAAAGAGAGATTGAAAGAATTGTAGTGTACTTGTTCAAGTGGTTATTTACCGGTAGTAGGCCCCATTTAACGATGACCGAGACCCAACTCACAAGGCACACACAGACACATCCACGCGGGGGCGTACGATACGAGCCCAGGCGCGAATCGCCGAGGACCTCACCGGAGGCGGTGACGAGCTTGGATTCCGGCGATCTCCTCGCCGGAGGCACCGCCGGAGGCGGCGTCCATGGCTCGTCGGTCGTCATCCTCATCGTCGGGGGCGTGGCGGTACCTGAACCCCGCGTATTACCTCAAGCGGCCGAAGCGCCTCGCCCTCCTCTTCTTCGTCTTCGTCGCCGCCACCTTCGCCTTCTGGGACCGCCAGTCACTCGTCCGCGAGTACGAGGTGCGCTCCTCTCACTGCGGGAACTCCCCCGATCCGGGTTGAAACTGCGGGGATCTGATTGGGTGCTGCCGCCTAGCTTCGGGTTTCAAACTTGTTGCGGCGCCGATTGGTCGCTGGATCTGGTTATAGAGAGGACTTGTGGTTTAAGCAGAAACTTACTGCGATAGTTTTTGGATTCGGGATGATTGGGTGTTGGCTATGGTGTATCTGGGATTCATTTGTGAGAGATTATGTCGAGGATTTGGCTTTCTGTAAGAATCTTGACGGTTCTCGTTCCGAGTTTAGATCTTGTGAGCTGCGGATTAGGGTGGCATGAGGGTCTACAAGACTACAACCCTACGTATGTAACTATAATTTGGATTTCTCCCCAGCGTTGACTATAATTTAGCAAAGAAGGTTGAATCCTTCAGTTCTGGGATTAGCAGGAGGTGTATGGGTGTATTGAGGTATTTTATTAGCTTAGATTTCTCTCAAGTTGTAGGTAAAGGTGGGAAGGTCTGAACCATTTCTCCTTATTTGAGGGAATAATTTGAATCTTGCTATGTTTTGGGATTATTAGAAGGTGTATATTTGTATAATTGAATTCTAGTCAGAATCTTTTATAGGCCACATGCATCTTTATTGTTTCAGTCTGTAAGAAAATGACTGAGAATTGATAAATATCTGTTGAGTTTTGAGGTGCCATAGTCATTGTGAAACCCCTATTATGTTATGTATATGGTCATATATCAATTTAACTTCGGCAAGAGATGAAATTAAGAATAGGTTGTTATTTCCCGCTTGTTCATTGAGACTTGTTGGAAGTAATTAAATAATTTGATGGATGTGACACACTGACACATGAGCTGTGATTATAAATTTCAGCTAGTTACCATCTATTGGATTTGGTAAGTCAATCCAATTTTTCAATAATAGGTGAGCAAAATATGAATAGCAAGTAAGGTTGATAACTCATCTGCTAGTTAAGAGAAATGTGATTTTATTCATTACTTTCTTTAATTTGGTTAGTGACCTTACTGTGTGAGGGTGAATGAAGGTATGGCATTGGGGAAAGAAATTTTGGTAATGGCTCGTATCTTTGGGTCATCACAAATGATGTAACTATGCTTGTAGTGTGGCGCTTTAGATTGTTGCATTTCATGTTCAGTGTTACTGTGATCAGTGGGTTTGGTTGGGAGTTGCACGTGTATATTGACACATTTATTTTGGTTCAAGTCAACTCATATGTCATTTCTTGGGATATGCATGTACTCTTGACATTCCTCTATTGACTCTATCACTTGAGTTTTGAGTTCCTTGCAAAATGTGGAACTTAAGGACCTGAACATATAATCAGTGCTATTCAAAAGCAGCCTGTCACTAACTTGAATTTTGTGTTCTGAACTGCTTCAAATGAATAATTTAAATTATACTAGTAAAAGTATAAGGTTCTTTTTCAAGCACTTCTTTGAATTTTATCTGTTTACGCGATCCTACAGCTGGTAAATGTGAATAAATACAGAGATGACAGATTTTGGGATGCACTTGATAAATGTTTTTCATCACTTTTTTAATTATCTGATACCATCTCAACTCTTTAAGCATGCAGTTCAGCTTCCATAATTTTTTGTTGAGGAAAGACATTGCAATTGTCATTTTACTTCTTCATTATTGATGGCTTCAAAGCTCCAGCAATACTAACTTGTTTACTGTGTGATTTTTTTTGTTATTTCTTCAATTGCAGTCGGAGATTTCCCGATTGGATGATGATATAAACCGGTTGCATGACCAGGTAAATAACATTGCAAATTTTCTTTGAAGTGTCATGCCGGCTTACTTATTTCTTTTAGTCAAGTGGTTTTTTTTTTTGCTGTTGAAAATTTCAATATTCTAAGTTTTGATGTCTTTTCTGTAGTTAAGAAAGGCTGGAGTTCATCTGGATGAAAATCCAGTAAGTGACAAAATGTCCAAAAGAGATCTTGTAGAAATCGATCCTATTAATAATGAAAGGAGGGAAAAGGTTAAGGAGGCTATGCTCCATGCTTGGAATTCCTATGTAAAGTATGCGTGGGGAATGGATGAGCTTCAGGTTTGTTTTAGTCATTTTGATCTATAATTTGTTTTGCCTTTTTCAATTTGTCTGAACAAACTCTAAAATGCCTTTTGCCTTTTTTCACCCCAATTTCCAGCCACAATCAAAGAATGGTATCAATAGCTTTGGTGGTCTCGGGGCAACCCTTGTGGACTCGCTCGATACGCTGTATATAATGGGCCTAAAAGATGAATTTCAGAAGGCTAGAGAGTGAGTTCCACTTGTTTTTAACCAATGCTTTCTCTTGTGATTTCGTTTGGTCCATTATTAAAGGCAAATTAGCATTTGATTTTAACTTGCTTGTATGAATATTCAATTCTGTAGACTAAACCTGTGCCGGCATCATCCTTTTATATTATATGATGTTTAAATCTGAAATTCCCTGAATTTAGAAAGTAAACTTATTGGGCACTGGGGTATTTTATCCGTGAATGTCTCTCTATTCCCCCCATGATAGAGGAATTAAGATCTCTTATTAACTTTTTATTTATTGGGCATTCTATTAGTTTCATACGTCTCATGTGATAATGGACCTTTATGAATTTATTAACTCTTTAGCATTCTAATTTTCTTTTTGTGTTGCTATCATTTCGCATCATAATATTCCTGGCAACCATTTGAATACCTTGTTGTGATTTATGTCATACTCCTGATCTGACTAATGTCTATTTTGTGATGACAGCTGGGTGGCAGAGTCATTAAGCTTTGACAAGGATTATGACGCAAGTGTTTTTGAAACGACCATAAGGTTGCGTTATAAGGTTTCTTTGTTATAGTATTTCTGCTTGCAGATATTTGGCTTCATATGTTGATGCTATATTTGCTATGTAGCCACATCACGTTATGGTTTTAAACCTAAGTATAGCTAACTTGTCTAAGCTTCTGTTTTATTTGTTTACATTCAGGGTTGTTGGAGGTCTCCTCAGTGCATATGATCTGTCTGGTGACAAAGTATTTCTTGAGAAGGCTAAGGATATTACTGATCGATTGCTACCTGCTTGGGATACAACATCTGGTATCCCTTATAATAGAATCAACCTAGCTCATGGCCGAGCCCATAATCCTGGATGGACCAATGTGAGTAACTGATGTTCTATTTTTCGCTAAGTACCCACTGCCACTGCAAGTTCCTTCTAAAACATGTCAAAGCTTACAATCAAGTATATTAACCTTATTCACAGCATCCCATTATGCTTTGATTTTATACCAAGGCTTTGAATTCCATCTCATCACAGACATCTCTTTATGAGTATGTTTATAATTCGTTTCAGTTCCTGGTTGCCACAAGCAAATACAGAAGTCTTTAACATGCTACTGACCACTAATCTTTGTGAAACCACTTACATAGAGAATTGCTAGATTGGCTGTGTTTTTTAAACACGTTTCACCTGAAGCTATATTATTTTCTCTCTTTGATGATGAATTAATGCCTTATTGTTTTTGCAGGGTGATAGTATCCTTGCAGATTCTGGCACGGAGCAACTTGAATTTATAGCTTTGTCTCAGAGGACCGGGGATCCCAAGTATCAGCAGAAGGTTTTGTTACCACTTGCTCTTATTTCATACATCCTACCAATTTTATGTAATTAGCTGGGTAAATACATAACAAGTTTTGTGCAAAACATAACTAGAACTCTTGTATTATAGTTTGGTCATTTCCTTCTTAGTTGATGTTTATATGTGCATTCCTTTGTCAAGAATGGGAAGTTTTCTTGTTGGATCTTGGATGCTTTTAATATCAATTGACTGCTATTTTTTGCTAGTAAAATGCCCTATGTTTGTTTAGCAACTTTACACATTCAAATCTTGCCTGGATTTCCTTTTTATCCCTCCCTTTTTCTTAATATTGAACTCTCAGTTGAGCTTATACAATATAATTTTAGGCGGAAAATGTCATCAGACAACTTCAGAAGACATATCCAAGCGATGGCTTACTTCCTATGTACATAAATCCTCATTCAGGAACTGCATCATACTCAACAATTACATTTGGTGCTATGGGAGATAGGTAATGCCATTTGTCGTCGTGTATTCTAACCTAGTTATTTTCTTCCTGAAATTGTGGTGCTCTGTTCAATACTAGTACTGTTCCATTTAGTTTTTTTACGGATCTTTAAGTTTGCTTTTATCTTATTGGATCATAGCAAAGTTTTCTGTTGCAGACCCTAGTTGCTATTGTCCCCGAAAGATAAAAAAAGAACTAACTTCTTGTTTGTGTTTCAGCTTCTATGAGTACTTGCTCAAGGTATGGATCCAGGGGAATAAAACCGATAGTGTAAAACATTACAGGTTCGGGCCTATTACCAACCTGGCTTAACAATTTGTCATATTCCCCCACCGTTCTTTTAGTGATAAATTTTATACATTCTGCTCTGTAACATAATTAATAATTCCATTTGTGGTGCTTAACTCAGACAAATGTGGGAGACATCAATGGAAGGCCTAATAAGCTTGACCAGGAAAACTACACCATCTAATTACTACTACATCTGTGAGAAGAATGGTGGCTCCTTGTCTGACAAGGTAAAGAATTCCCATTCGGCTGACTATTGTCAGCAGGATGCTTGCTGATGCTTATCTTACATTCTCTCTGTAAAGTTCTTACTGCTTCAGCTTGTGACTAACACAGATGGATGAGCTTGCGTGCTTTGCCCCTGGTATGCTGGCACTGGGAGCTTCTGGTTATGGGCCTGAAAAGGCTGAGCAAATTATGAATCTTGCAAAAGAGGTAAATGGTTATTAAAGATTTCGAGTCCTTGCTTATTACATAAGTTAATTTTAGCTGGATAGTAATTTTTCAAGAATACATAGATGGACAGTAATTATAAATTTATATAATTTACCACAATCATGGTTGTCATGGCGGACTTAACGACAACGATGACTGAGAGGTGCCAGGATGCCATGGCGTCCTCCAGGCGTGGTATAGTGAGCGACGGGGTGAGGTGGATCCTGTGTTTGCCATGCTGCACTTGTTGAAGCTGGAGAGGCAACGAGTGGAGACTAGAGAGAGCTGAAGAGACAGGGTAGGATTAATGACATGAAGCCTGGGCCAGATGGGCTAGGCCGACCCAGTTCATTGCCTTCCTCGTCTACTTCTCAGCAGCAGCCGCTGCCGCCTCTACTTCTCAGCAGCGGCCGCAACCTTCGCTTCACGGCTGGCACCGCCGCGTTGCCCAGCACCTCCACCCCACCTTCCTTTCTTCCTCCCCTTCCCTTCCAGCTGGTCTGCTCCAAGCTGCCTCCTTGGACCGCTGCGTCACATTCTATCCAGCCCACCTCAACGCCGCCTTGGACCACCTCAACGCCACCTAGCTCTACCTTGGACCACCTAGTAGCGGTAGTACGGCCAAAGCTCCAGGAAGTGTTGTGCCTATGCGTCATCAGTCTACAGAGGCGGGCGGCGGCGCGGGACGCCGAGCATGTCCTCGCAGCAGCAGCACCTCAGGTGGGCGAGCGGCCTAAATTGCCAAGGTGCAGTGGCTAGGGTTCCACCCAGGTCTGCTTCTATTCGCTCGCTCACTATGTCGCTAGTCGCTTCGCTTCACTGCGCCAATGAGTCTCTCTAGTAAACAAGGCTTCTATACCGCTCAGCTGTGCGCTCTCTCTCCTCACACTCACCTGCCAAGGCATCGCCATAGACGCCTTGGTGACACCATAGACGACCAGCTCTCGTAGGCGCTTGCCTAGCAGGCCAAGGCGCGGTGAATCTCCGTGGCATCCTCCTTGCACCGCCGCGATGCCTAGGCGACGCCGTAACATCCATGACCACAACGCTTTTATCTTCATGTTTGTTCTTTTGGGCTCAGCTTATGGCTTTTAATCCTAGTGCGAGTGCTCGTGCGAATGAACCGAAAGCCGATAAGTCGCTTTTAAAAGTCTATCCCGATAAGCTGTTTCGAAACAGCGGCGGAGAAGCCGTCCTGTTTATTTGTTTGAGGACAGTCGTAGGCCATAAGCTAAAATAAGCTGAAAAAAACAGGCCCTTAATCTGCTGTGGAAATGTTATTACTACTAGATCCAAATTGAGCAAGATTTTGTTCTGTTTGTTGATCTTTTTTTTATTTTCTTCATAGCTTGCTCGGACCTGTTATAACTTCTACCAAACAACTCCCACGAAGTTGGCTGGAGAGAACTATTTTTTCCATCCTGGACAGGTAGTATGGCAACTCTTAATTTTCTTCTTTCCAGTAATCCCGTACCATGCCATCAATTCTAAATGGTATTTTCCTACTTCAGGATATGAATGTGGGCACATCATGGAATATCCTGAGACCAGAGACTGTTGAATCACTCATGTACCTGTGGCGCCTTACGGGGAATAAAACATACCAAGATTGGGGGTGGGACATATTCCAGGCATTTGAGAAGAACTCCCGCATAGAATCTGGATATGTTGGACTGAGAGATGTAAGTTTTCTTCTGATGGCTTCCATCCTTGAATTTGTACTGAAAACACTTACGCAAATCTTGCTAAAAAATTTCTGTCTCCAGGTGAACACTGGTGAAAAGGATAACATGATGCAGAGCTTCTTCCTAGCAGAGACTCTCAAGTACCTCTACCTGCTGTTCTCCCCTCCATCAGTCATATCATTCGACGAGTGGGTCTTCAACACCGAAGCTCACCCATTGAGAATTGTTCCTATACATGATAGCAAAGCCCACTCAGCTGACATTGCAACACCGATGGTCCGACCGTTCGGGAGGAAGCAGGGAAAACATGAGTAGGCTTGAACTATAGAGCACAGGATTTTTGCATCTGCCGTCTGATTTTGACCTACCTGATGAAAGACGTTATGATACTAGGGGAATTAGGCTATTTAGGCAACAAAGTTATATGTAGAGCGCGATGAGATAATCTAGGGCATATTGACCTTCAGAGCATAATCGAAGATCAATAGCCCCATGAAAGTTTTCGTCTTTGAACTTGCTTATTGATTTGTAACGTACATCTAGCTTGGTGTCCATATGTTGGTTGCTTGCCTGGGGCTTTCTAACTTTGGTGTCCATAATCGAAGATCAATAGCCCCGAGTTGCTACCTTTTGAAATATGATCTATAAAAATGGGTTCTCTTTTCCTTTCATTAGTACCTCCAAGTTCTTTTCTTTTTTTTTCTTTCCTTTTTTGAGGATGTGAGGTGTTTCCTTTGGAGGCAGTGAGTTTCATGTCAGCTGGAGATTTGGCATATACGTGCGCATATACAAGCATGGCAACCACGGAAAGACCACTGTACTAGCGTGTTGTATTTTGAGGCTACAGCGAGGAGAGGAACGCCTAAACATGGCATGATCACCGACCAACAGTGCTCTTGCACCGGGCCGTGGTGACCTCGTATGGACCATGCCTCGCTAGGTTGGCCGGAGCGTGCTTTCAACTGCACCGCGGCGTCCGGTCCACTCGTCCCGACGGGCGCCGGCAGCCATGCAGTGCAGGGCCACCACGCAGCCCTGGCCCAGGGAAGTTCCTCCTCGCGACTCCCCCATGCCGAGCCTAGAGGCATTAGAGACAACTGTTCACACAATAGCATCGTAGCTACTTTTTTTTTAAAAAAATTAGTTTTTAAACGTCTGTTTTTATAAATCTAGTCTCAGCAGGACGATGGCTAATTAAATAGTGTTAATCATGATTAATTAGTGTTAATCAATACAATATATTGGTTATTTAGTGCTAATCACGCCTCTGATCCCCTGTTGCAGTGTGGCTGCTTGGCAGGTTGCCGAGCCGCAGTTGCTCGACAAGTGCTGTCGAGATACTATAGCGTGGCAAGCAATATATATTATCTGTTGTAGCTGTTGAACTTAAGAAGATAACTAGATTTATAAAAAAAATGAATATCTGAAAGACAAATTAATTTTTAAAAATAGTTATAGTCCTATTTGTTGAATGACCAGCCCGCAGGCCGCCGGCGGCCATGCATGCCGCCGCTCCAACTTAGCAATTTCGCACGAAACTTGCTCCAACTGCCAAGGCCAGTTCACGTCGATAGAGGTCGGTGTCCATCCGTGGATGGTGAATCGCATGTCGAACTAGCCGGCGACCCACCCACCGGACACAACGAGAATCTGATCACCACTTCGGGCGAAGAACACGGTCAAACTCCAAAGCCGTCGAAAC
This sequence comes from Dendrocalamus sinicus, assembly GCA_036346575.1. Classification (NCBI taxonomy): domain Eukaryota; kingdom Viridiplantae; phylum Streptophyta; class Magnoliopsida; order Poales; family Poaceae; genus Dendrocalamus; species Dendrocalamus sinicus. Next base: position 4,805,984 of record CM070652.1, read on the forward strand.
GACCATACATCTCAGCTCGGACTGATTCCGGACACCAATCATGAATCCATTGCTCATTTGAGGTAAAAACGTATCTGATAGTATTTAAATTATATTTGTATTTGTATTTATAAATAAATATGAATATAAATCTAAATATTTTTAAATACGAATACAAATTAAATATTATAACAAATACGAACTTAATCGAATATCTACTTAATTCGGCGGAACCGAATATCCTCATAACTTATGTAGTTCGAAGATATTAATAATGTTTTATCCTTATACAATTGCACTTAGTTATTATAATTCATTTATTTTATCTAAATAAACATGAATTTTGTGTTTTATCCTTATACAATTGCACTTAGTTCGAAGATATTAATAATGTTTTATCCTTATACAATTGCACAAATTAAATATTATTTATATCGTTTAAAATAGCACATGAGTTTCTGTTACTCCGTACTCTCTCTTATAAACAGCTCAAAAGCTATAATCTAAAACTAAAAAAAATAGACCTGAAGGCCCCACTCCAACTAAGACTGTTTGGAGCAAGCCGAAACTGCAAAGAACGTGTGAAGCAAGCCATGGGGGAAAATCCAAAGGAAGCGTCATTTTTGATAATTAGTCGCTCGTGAGTCGTGACTTTGTTGGTCGATTATGTAATGGCATACCTCAACATCACAGCTGTCCTTTTGAATGAAAATTTTGTGCTTGTGCATGCAGCTTTGTTGCTGAATTTATGAGATGTCATACGTGGGAAAGCGAGAATTTCTTGTCTGAGTGTTCAACTACTTGCAGGAATTGTCGAATTCATTTCCAAGCCCTGGCCGCGCTCATGAATTTAACTTGCCGTGCAAAATTTGTTTGTAACTAATGCTCTTGTATAGAGAGTACTGCTAATGACACCTTGGACTTCAGTGATTTGCCGAGTTTTTCTTAGGTGAATCACATGATAACTTCCACTGCTGGGCTAATGACCCGGCGTGCACTACACAATGCCCACTAGCTACACCGGTACACCGTACCATTGGAGGTGATTAGGCGAAGGCAACTAGTTTTCTAATTACACGCCAAGTGGGCATCCACGTACCACACATGCCAGTAAACAGATAGAACTAACACGTTGCCTGGTTCGTTTTCTGGTTTCTAAATACAAAAACTATTTAAAATATGCTAGTCTCTTAGTATGGTTTTTGCATATTATCTATAGAGATATAGCAATATTTTTTATTTTTTAATTAAATAACTAAAAAAACTAACATTATATAAAAATAAGGCTCCGCTCACTTCGGCTTGAGTTTCTGGATTCTGGCTTATTTTTCACTATTCCTGAATATCGTCTTTTTCTAGTTTTTTGAGCTTTTTTCCGTATTCGTTTGTATTATCCGTAATGGACTAACCTTTTTTTAATATTTTTTAAATTTAATTACATCAAATAAGCCAACATTAATTTCAATTAATTATAGCATTATTTTAATTATAAATTAATTTATTTAAGCCACTGCACCTTAAAACAGGGGCAAAGGAAAACGTACGACATTAGTTACCGATGCTTTTGCCGTCTTACCTTTTACCATTGCAAGTAGCTTGGTTGATTAATTGCACACGTAGCTAGGTTGATTAATTGCCCATTTTGCCTAGGAGGAAGGAAAAAAGGGGAGTAGATTTGCGGCCGTGTTGCAAAAGGAGTGGGGAACGGCTGTGGATAAGTGCTAACGTGCCACGTCCTTTACGAGTCAAAAGGAGAATCGTAGCAGCAGTGGTGGGGCCTTGCCTCTACCAACCGCTGATGTACATGTTCGTTGGGCGTGTCACGTGCCCAAGGGACTAGGCGCTGTAACAACCGGCACGTCGTGTACCTTGTTTTACTAGGGCTGGAAAAAACGGTTTTACAAATCCGTTTAACTCGCTGTTAGTTCATGATCTTGTATGCACATCGCAATGGACAGTAAGTTGTGTTCGAATTGTTGTTCAGTTTAGCAAAACAGTGAAACCTAGTTATAAACACCCCCCTAAGAGCAACTCCAAAAAATTAGATAAAAGAAGTATCTAAATTTAGTGATTTAGCTATTATCTAAAATGAATCTCACCCAAAAAAACAAGACTACTTCAACAGGCTATCTAAACTAGAGGGCGCGCGGTGGGTCGCGTACGCGCGGGAATGTGGTGCAGCGTGCGGGAAGGAAACACCGACCGCGCCAAGAGGCTGGATGGTGAGCGAGGTAGGCTATCCAAAAATAGAGAGCGAAGGAGGAGGGATGGAGAGCTACTAAATTTGGAGAGTCATTTACAGAGTCTATTGGAGACGTTTTTTCTCCAATAATAGCCAAATTTACCTTTAGAAAATGATTTAGCTCTTCTCTTGGAGTTGCTCTAACAAGGACCCATCCGTGCTGCCAATAGCTAGTAACGGATAGGCTTTTTCTTTATTTTAGTTATAACTTATGGTTTTTAAATTATTTATATGAGAGAATACAGAATAACAAAATTCTATTTGCGGTTTTGATCGATATAAATGAAGTCGCTGTATTATGTACCATAATCAATTTATAAGTTTCATTTAAGATGTTCTATTTAAAAGCTGATTTCTGTAAAAAAATTAAAAATCAGTTTTTAGAAGATAAAATGAAGAGTTCCGTAGATCATATGAGTATAGATCTGAGGAAGCGATCGAATAGGTAACAGCCGTCCGATGGTCTCCCTACGGCCCAGCGGCCAGATCTGCGTGCATGTCTGCCCATGCTGCGTGCCGCCCTGCCGGTCCCCTCGGCCGGCCGGTCCATCCCCACCCGCTGCCGCTGGCTGATGACGCCCACGGCGACCGGACGACGGTTACTCGCAGAGCTAGCATCTCGTGTGCCCTACGTACCAGCGTACGTCCAAAGCTCCCCTACATTGTACTACGTATATACAAAATGTAATCCAACCGGGGAGAGACACGCGCGTTGAGTAAAAGAGAGAATCTTGTCCTTCAAAAATTAGACACCGGCCGGACAAGTGAAATGTCGTGATTTTATTTTCCATGTGATCTGATGTGATGAAAGTATGTCATTTTTTCTCTGCGATGAATGGTGAACGAAAGTCCCTTATTTTGGTTTAAGCTTCTTATCTTTGATTTATTTTTTTTACTATTTTTAAATTTTGTTTTTCTGGTTTTTGATTTTTTTAAGTTTTTTTTTACTTTTTTGTATTCGTTTTCATTGTTTATAATGGGTTGATCTGTTTTTTATTTTTAATTTTTTAAATTTAGTTACACTAAATAAGTTACTATTAGTTATAGTGTAATTTTAGCCAACTATAATACAATTTTAGCTATAAATAACTTATTTTAGTCTAACCGAGCGGCATCTAACTCCTAAGCTTCCTAGGAAGTTTGCAAAGTTCTACTCAACAATTAATAAGTTTACGTAGCTGCATATATAACAACCCCAGAAAGTTCGTTGTAACGCAATGGCACGCCGCATCCATTTCTCACGCAAGCATGCATCGTAAGTCACCAACATTTGGTCAAAGTAATGTCCAAATGCAAATGTGTAACGAAGTGCTTAACCGTATGTCCATATCAGTACCAGAAAGGGAGCTTCTATTCAGCTTCTGCCCGGTCCCCTGTCACTACATAAAGCCGAAAGCGTTTACACAAAATAACAAAACCTGCACGCGTGAAATGTGCGTATTAAAAAAAAGCTATATACGGACTAGTATTGTCAATTTCCTTACAACGAACAAGTCACTGTAGATTATTTTTGCATATAAATTAGAAAGGTGTGCGTACCACGTAACTGCACGGGTCTATCAGCTAGTTACTTCACATTGAAATAGTATACACCATCTTCGTATACTATTTTTATCCTCGTATACTATTTTTACCTTGGGTTGTACCATCCATTCGCACTAGTACGTAGTACGTAGTAACATGCAGATATTGAAGATAACATTATCCAACCTGCCTTAGTAGGGTGATAAAATAGTTATAGGTAGTATGGTGACGATCAAGATGACCAATCAAAGAGAACTCTGAAATCAAGAGGCTTAAGCCATACACACACACACACACGTGACTGCATATGACGCTATGCATGGGGGTTAGATCGTGCTAATTAATTAAAATGTTAACGATCGCGATCATGATTAAAGTATGGAGGCTAAGGCTTTTCTTTCACGTGGCCCATCCATTAATATTCTGCCAATCTTGTGTTATTATTATCAAGGAGAATTCAACATGGAATACTACTTGCTAATGATAGTTTTTACACGGTGTAGTTTTTCTGGGAAGAGACGGTATAATTTTTAATTAAGCCTTATCTATATATAGTTTTTGAACCGTACATTTAGTTGGTCCAACAAAGCCGTATATATGTTGATGTATTTTTGAACTAGTAGCAGCAGTCACTTTCATCCTATCCAATTTTAAGTACACTTTGTTGGTACTAATTAACAAGTCAGTTGCATTTGCATGTGACATCGACTGAACTACATATAAAAGTTTCATTCTTAATACAGTAGCAGGCCCAGTGTGTTAAATGTGTAGCCTAAAACTTAATATATATACACTATATTGTAAGCAGGGGGCATCTTTTCCCCCCTACCTGATCAACCTATAATGGATATACTTAACTACGACCATAATGGCTTATTGGGTTTAACTTCAACTCTTATTAAGTAAACATGTCTTACTAATGATTAAAGCTGCCTCATTGGACCAATATTGTACGATACGCCAAACTAATCAAAGTGCTAGAGTTAACTTGATACCAAATACAGGAAAAGACCTTCCCCAAGGACGACGACGAGAAGCTCCTGTACTTCGGTCCTCTTCGTTTGTTAAAATTTAAAATAAATAGGATGATTTTAAAGTAGATTCTTCAAACGATTTTCAGAGACTAAAAATGTATGTATCGGTATCTCTACTGTCTGCTGCCATATCGTAAAATAGAGACAAAACCTTCAGTCACAATTAAAAGCCATCGGCTGCATGGTCCTGCTCCAAACGGCTTAAACATTTAGCTTCTGGCTTTCAGAAGTCAGAAGTCACTTAGAACGCATCAGCTTTTTAATTTTAGGTTTTTTGGCTTTTTTGTTTTTTTCTCCTTATTGCTTTGGATCATCTCAAAAGATATAGTGATGTTTTTTAAATTTTTTGCTTATTTTTACTTTTAAATTTAGAAAAAATTAATAGTTACTACAGTATACTTGCAGCTACAAGTCTGAAGCCAGAAGTTAGAACTCGGACTTAAAAAGTGGTTTAGAGCGGCACAATACCTTTGAAGGGAGCACTCCACGGCTCATGGGCCAACCGGCGTGGATCGTGCCTTGGACATGTCTGCCGCGCCGTCCGCGCGCCCGCCCGGATGCGCCAGTAAAAACCCAAACGAATACTTCCACCTGTCGCTGGCGCCGCAGTCTACGCACGCCTTTGAACCCTTGTCCGCTATATATACGTCCACCCGGGCATCCAATTTCCCCAGATATTCCAAGCCCAAGCCAACCCCATCCATCCCCCTCCTCTTCCTGCTGCTGACCCCCTTGTCGCAGGAGGCTGCGCAGCTAGTTAATCAGGAAGGATCGATGCCAATGGTGACGGCGATGTGCGGGGCGGAGGAGGAGCGCGTGGTGAGCACGCACAAGGCGCCCGGGGCGTGCCCGTGCTGCGGCGGCGCGGTGGTGGCCACCGACGTGGAGAGCGAGCGCCGCATCCTCTGCCTGCCGCTGTGCGTCAAGAACAAGCGCAAGTACTCCTGCACCAGGTGCCTACGCCGCCTCGTCACCCTCTACAGCTGATGCGATGCCTGATGCTCATCCATTCCATCCATCCATCGATTGGCCACCCGGCTCGTCGGCTCGACTAGCCTACGTAGAGGCAGCTCAAGCTCTTTTGTTCTTGGCTTTGATTGCTTAAGGCTAATCAAGCTTAGCCCGGCTAATCGATGGTTTTAGTTGCGCTTAGCCGTAGTTAGCTTTGTCTGATTTGCGATCGGCAGCCAACAGAGGTGCCGTGCATCTGCATCACATGACGCTGCGTCTGGCGCTCTGCTGGGATGTAAATTCTGTATGATGGTGTCTTGTAGTTGTGTAACCTCTGTAAATGGTTGCAGATTGGGTGAGTATCCGCCTTAATTAATGCGTAAGCCTCGGCTCTGATCTTTTGGTTCTTAATTAATCTGCTGTCGAGATAATCGATGTGAGGACTTCTTTTAAGATGGGTTCCTTCCTTACTGGTGCAGATAGCCCAGCGTTGGTCTTGGGCTCCGGCTAGCTTCTAAGTTCTAATCATCTTACCCTGAATTGGCGGCAGTTGCCTCTATTTTACTTTGATTTAGATGGAAAAGGGGCCATCAAGCTGCATGCACAAACAGGCTTTAATTGTAAAAAAAAAAGTGGAGAGCCACTGTTTTTCTCTCGCTGATGTGGATAGTAGTACTGGTGAGGAAGTATTTCACCGCATCCTGGACAATCTCATACATATCGGCACATACAGTGCCTTGAGTACTACTGGTAGCAAGAGGACAAGTCAAAAAACTGTAGTCCCCAGTGGTGTAAATGTAAATCATGCGGTGACTTGGGCTACACAAAAGTACAACGAGCCATCTCGAACCCCAAGCTCTTGAATCCAATTCGCCATGTACTGATGATGTACAGTAGCAGCCACAAATCAATACCAGTACTAGCCGTAGTCGCTGCCATGCTCCCACAGAGCAGGCAGGCAGGCATACCAAGGGGCACGTAAGTGTGGGTCCATTTCGATCTATCTGTCTGATTTTAACTGCTTTTAAATGTGATTTATAATTTTTATTAAAGTACTTATCTTTTAAATAAAGTATTTTTTTAAAGATAAGATCTACAAGTTAATTATAGTACACATTAAAAATCTAATATCTATATCAACCAAATCGCAAATGAGTATATTTCTCCATAATCTTTGTCGTAAATAGCTAAAATTCACAAATTTCAGCCAAAAGCTATTAAGCTGCAGCTAAATCAAACATATCCTATAGCTATTAATAAATTTTAGTTCTAACATGGTATTTATGTAAGTAAATTGAGTACCGATTATTTATTTTGAAAAACTATTTTGATAAACCGTTTATCTTAGCGGGTTAACCCCGCGTCTCAGCGCAGCAGCAGGCCGGTCTGGCCCGTCCGTTGGTTGGTTCCCTGTGCCTTTGCCTGAGCGCATCACATAAATCCCCAGAATTCGATGCCATCCGCCTGCGTGCGTGCGCCGGTGGATGGATGGACGCGTCTGCCCGACAGCTGGTAGCTGCATTCGTGCGGCCACGCTGCTTCAGCTACCGTGTCGCCGTTCCGCCACAGCGCGCTATCACTTCACGCGCTGCTCTGCTCTTATCCTCATCTTACGAAACATACTTGAGCCCGCTGCAGGTTAAGTGAAAACCGCGGGCGGGTCACGTACTTCTAATAAGTAGTAGTAGTAAATACTGGGAGCACCAACTTGTAGCGTTTATGCACTGAGTTTACTCAGTTTTCTATCGCCGGATTAACGAGATCGATACGTCACACTACTAGTAGGAGTATACAAGCTAAAAGTGGATGCACCAGCGATGCATGGCACCAATCTGAACTCCAAAGCGTGCGAGGCAGAAGCGTGTATGTATTGTCTCTTCTTTTGAATTAGCACCGGGGACAGGGGCTGCTTCACTTTACCAGCAGATATGCTTCATTTGGCAGAGCCAAATTTTCCCTTACGTCGAGAATGGGCGACGCCCACCGGCCGGGGCGAAGTGCGCCTTAGTTTAATTTGATGCCAATTGGTCGTTATCTCTTAGGAGTGGTTTGAGTTCCCGGCACTAAGAGGCATTCAGGGTTTAACTACGATTATCCTCCAAAAGGCTAGTAGTCGAAATTCGTCCAAAAGAAGGCTAATCAGAGAGCATAATGCGGTGCAAACCATGATTCAAGAAAGATTTCATGTCACATGAATGCAACTTGAAGCAATTATAGTTTCTCTCAGATAAATAAATAGAATAATTTCTTCGTCCTCGTTTTAAAACAGTTTATCGAAACAACATTTTTAAAATAGCTTATCAACCGTAACTATAAGCTATTAACTGTGGCTAAAATAAATAGACCCATATGCTCACCAGTCAGGAGCGAGTTGTGCTCATAAATCAAAATGATTTTTAAGTACTCCACTAACTGTCTCCATTCTCTAGAGAGAAGCTCAGGCTTTTTTTGCGTAAGCTGGCTTTAAAAACTTCTTTTAGGGGAAAGGCAGGAAGCCAAGGAAGGCATACTAGGTCAACGTTGATCAGCGCCGGCGCGTGTGTAAAGAAAAAAAAAATAAAGCTACTGCAGGTTCACGCGGGCGCGGCGAAAATTCCATCTGGCGCAGACGTTGCGAAAGTGCCACGTTCTCTGTTTACAGACCCGTTCAATTAGACACGGGCCACGGCTGAGTTTTAGTTTTTGATTTTTAGCTAAAATAATATTATAATAAAAATTATTATTTAGTTAAGATATTTAATTAAAAAAGAAAAACCGTTATATCTCTAAGTACAATACAAAGGAAAAAAGAAAAAATATGTTAAGAAACAGAACACATTTAAAATAGTTTCAAACTTCTAAAAATTAGAAATCAAAAACAGAGCTACAAACTGACATAGACGTGGATGAAGGTTAACAACCGAACTGCTTGTATATTTGTACACGTGACTTCATTGGCTTCAGACAATCACGATATATATGCAGGCGCTGACCAAACCACATGAACCGTAAATTTTGCAACAGAACAGTGGTTCTAAATATATGCAATTAATTAGTCGGCGTGCTCTTAAAGAATTCGTTATTGTTACTCGGCGGCAAAAGGAGGAAGAAATTTCCATGCGACGCAGCTGGTACCGATTAACTTGATGAAATGCAACTCTCGAAGACCGAAAGCAACTGGGGGTGTCGCTGTTTGCAACTGCATGCCAGCCCAAGTGCCGAACTGAAGAGCAAAACACGGTCAGGGGTCGTTGTCTCGCCGGCATCTTTGAATGCGTCTCCGGCGATCTCCTGCCCCGAACTACCTGCCTGCCTGCCTGCATGCGATCGACGGTCGGCATCCACCATCTAACTTGCTAGACATCGCTGTTGGAGTAACTGCACGTGGAAACTATCTTATATCCTTGCATGAAACACATGGACACATGCATATGTATCGCCAAATTAAGGCAGTCAAATACTTTTTGGTAATATATATCTGTCGGCTATATTCTTTTGTACTATAGATTTTAGCTATGACTGGTATCTTTTATCTATTTTTTTTAAGACAATAGTCAGCGGTGAAAACACGGACAACACATAGTTTTAGACTCAGAAAACCGTTTAAAGAATCCATTTTAGGAAAAATTATTTTGATTTTTGAAGAAATCAAAAGACAAAAAAGGCCAGCAAAATTCGAAGACATTGTACATGGATTTTCGGCACTAGACATTGCACAGAGATATAGGTGGTGATCGGTTTGGCTGAAAAGCTCATAATTTATGGCTAAAAACACTGTAGCTGGCTGAAAAAAGCACTGTAGCTGACAGAGGCTTATTCAACATAATTAAATTTAAAAAAATTTAAAAATATAAAAAATATGTTAGTCCATTACATATAATACAAACAAATACGGGAAAAAAAAGAACCGGCAAAAAAGCTCAACAAAAAGCTAAAAGTTCAAAAAAAGATGAAACTTATGAATAGTGAAAAATAAGTCAGAAGCCAGAAGTCGAAGTCGAGTTCATCAGGGTAGTAGTATCTGAATCTCGGGTTGTACTCTTCTATTCAACCAGATACTGGACAAGTGGATCGAGAGGCAGCCCAACAGGAGAAAGCGCCTAGCTCAAACCCCACAGGATGATTTGACGTTCGCCATGTGCCGGCGACCCCGCAGCCTACATGCCCTAAACTGGTAAGCTTCCTTTCCAATTTCGCTGGGTCCATAAGTTGCTGATTTCATGATGCTTTGCTTGGCCCGTTTCTGTGTCCCCTCGGTACATGGCGTGCATCCCGGTTCATCTGTGCCCTTGTGGGACATGTGAGGCCGAACTCTAAGTAAGCAAATAACAACAGGAAAGTGAATCAAACTAATGAAGCAAATAAAATTTTAAGCCAAATCATGTCGCTCTGCAATCTGATTGCAGAGCGGAGGGTGCAGCATCACGAGCAGCATCATAAGCTCTGATAGCGACGGTCGGCTTAATGCCCGCCGTTCAGGCTCGGAACGAAAACAACAATGGTGCTCCGTCGTAGGTAGGCCGCATGGAGTCAGCGAACGGCAAGCTCGGTCGAGGTCGGGTTGGTCATCACAGCGCCGGCGGTGCCGCAGCGGGAGCGATGGGCGTCGAAGTTTGGCTGCAGCCTGCAGGCAGTTACAGAACACATGGAGCTCTGCCGAGGTCGCATCCTTCGCCCGTTCGCCGGCGGGAGTGCAACGAGCAGCGCCGCCGAGCAGTAAAGATTGGTGGGATAAACATGGGAGTTGGGATCTGGGAAGAAATCATGGGACATACCTTCTGTTTTTGGTTTTGACCGTGGAGAGAGTGGGACGGGAAATGTTAAACAGAAAGTACCCATCATTGAAAGCGAAGCAAACTGGATGAACGCCCCTGGCGTTCGTGCTGGCTTTCGTATGAACTTGTGCCGATGGTTTTTAACTGGACTGATAGTTTTTAATTAAAAATAAATAGTAACAATTGAAAAAATAGCTTTTAAAAGGAAAGAATGAGTGATGCAAAAACTAAAGGAGTGATATATATACATGAAACGGAAGCGAGAGAAATGAGGTACGTGATGCGCCCATGACTAGGGGTGCAAATTTAGCGGATAATTTCCATCCGACCGACCAACCAAAGGCTCGCAGAGCGAATACGAAAGAGTTAAATATGTATCCAGCACTATCTGTGTCTGACTCTAACTATGAGGAAGAAATATGAAATATGATACGGGATGAATGATATCCGTCTGTATATATCGTATGTCAAATGATATGAGAAAGTTTATGACTTCACTTATGCGCTCCCACTTTGTTGGGTGCCCCGATGAGGCCGGCGAAGCGAGCATTGTCAAAGGTGGCGGTACCACCTTCTCAGCTGGTGAAGGGCCCATCGGATCAGCCACAACGGGAGAGGGGCCCTCGCCCGGGTTCATGGCACGCCCCGCCTTGGCAGGCGCCTCATGACATTTTGCCATAGTGGAACCCAGCACGCCGAGGGCTCGCACGGCATCCTCGTCATCATCAACGACACTTTTGATCCTTAATCTATATTGACAAATTTTATCAGATTTATTGGACTTTTGTAAGTCAATTTTTCAGTTAGCTTTTGAAGCTTAATTGAAATAAGAAATCCTGAAAATCTAAATCTTCAAATTAGAGTGTACTTCAAATATTAAAATTGGTATCAAATGCCAAAAAGGGGGGAGAACTTCAAAAGTTTTCAAAGATATTTCAATAGTAAGATTATTTGAATATGTTTCAAATATTTTTTCCTTTAGTTATCTCAAATTCCCTCTTGGTTATACACACACACCCCTTCTTATGACCACATTAAGTTGAATTAATTGGTATCAAGCTTCACATGTTAGAAACTCTCCATTTTAGCTTAACCTTTTTCATTTGCTTTTTGGTGATAAATGAAAAAAAAGGGGAGAATTATATATAATAGCATTGATAAATTGATAAAATGCCAAAAGATGAGAAAAGGGGAGAATTATGTTATATAGCGTAAAATGCCAAAAAGGGATAATGGTAAAAATGTCCAAAAGGGAAAGAATGGGAGAATAACAATTTATTAAAATTGTCAAAAAAAGGGAAATTCTCTATGTTTATACTTTTATTTTAGTTGAATTTCCTATCATATGTTCATTTTCATTCAAATGCTGTTATTGCTAATGATTTGTCATTCATCACCAAAAAGGAGGGAGATTGTAAGTTCAAACTTTATTAAGTTGGTTTTGGTGATAATGATAAATCTAATTGTGAGACTAATTTATTTATTGATTATGATATTACTTAATCTTATTTGGATAAAAAGGTGAAAATCATAAGAGTTGTCCATTCGACATCACATTCTTATATCTTAGTGCATTTCTCGAATCCAAAATATAAATTGAACTCCACAAAACATAAAACATAAATATGTGCATATATCTTTATTATATACTCTAGTATGCACACATTTAGGGGGGTTTACTTTATGTTTTGAGGTTTCATTAGTATTGATCTACGTTTATCTTCTCATATATTAAGAATATTTACTTTGAAACATATCATTTGAGTATATATATAGTTTGTGTAGTTCATATACTCTTAATCGAATTGTCATAATCTAGTCCCTCCATTATAAGTTAATGGTGAAGTTTTGGTAATTGGTGAAAATTGATTTGTGGACTAACATTTTTTATAAGTTGGATGAATAGATTAGATTCCATAAATAAGGATGACTTAGGATGGTTTCATGTGTTAAAGATTATCAAGTCAAGTAAATGATGCATCATGAGTTGAGACATGTCCAAGAGGAGATGATCATATGTTGATCATTTAGTCAAGTGAAGACCCATCATATATTGTTGGAGTTGAAGTTTGATTTGCTTTGGAATTTGCGTTTGCAAAATCTACGAGTATAACAACAGTCTGCTTCCCCTAAAAATGCACTCATTTAGTCTATGGATCTTTTTGCAATCGATGCTTGTAGATTTTGCAGTCTGTTGTTATACTCGTAGACTTTGCAAATTGCTGATATACTCATAGACTTCGTAGTCTGCTGTCATAGTCTTTGGTTTTCCAGTTGGTTGTCGTAGACCATGCCGTCAATTGCCATAGGTTTCACGATCGGTATTCGGAGACTTCATTGTCGGTACGTGTACTTTACTTGTTGTGATCTTCTTTGAGTACTCATGTTAGGCCAGTGAGTTGACTGGCGAGTGGTTGGTGATCAAGTGGTCATGGTACTCAGTGGTCAGAAGCACCCAGTACTTGATGGTCGATGATCGGTGGTCGCTAGGTGTTGCGATCGACTCTCTGAGACTTGTGGTATGTGCTCGGTAATCAGTAATCTGAGAGTGTTTTCTGAATAGCGATGGGTAGTGTGGTCGTGTACGACCAGATTAATGGTCGTGGATGGTCTTGGTCTTATTCTGAATGGATAAGGGTGTGTGTTTGAGTGTGTGGGCTGATATTGGTCAAGTTGGAAAGAGTTTGTACCGAGAAAAATGTCTCTTTAGTCTTTATATGTGCAGAAAGATATGGAAATGATCATGGTCAGTGACGAGGCTTGATCCCTTTGAAGCTCAAACCAAACTCAAATCGTCTAAAACAAATCCAACTTAAGCAGCTCACCAGTCGTGGAACCTTTTTTTTACAGCCCTACTCCCCGTAGAACTCAAACGAGTACACTGGGGTCACGACTCACGACCTGGTCGCCGGATCACTCGAAGATGATGACCTTTTCTTTTTGTACTAAAAGAAGTACAGGCTGTAGTAAAGAATTACGGGATGCCCTTCCCACAACACCATCCTACAGAGTACAAATTTTCTCGTTACTTGTACATTGACTCCATTGATACAATGATCAATTTTTAGATCACTCACATGCAGCACAAAACAGCAAAAGCGCTTCCCCTAAAAATGCACTTTGTGTTCTAGCTTCTAAAGCCAGCGGAGCAAATCACCTTAGCTGGGCACATCTAGCATTATTAATGCCCAAGCAATAACGTAGACAACTACAGAGAGAAACATATTCGCACCCCATAGTAAAAGCATTAAATATAATCCAAAACCTCCAGATAGAAGGTCAGATTTCTTCCACGTCTAGTTCTGAATATCAAAATTGCATGCATATCCATCCATCATCCACTTCCTAATGTAAAATAAGCTTAACATAGAAAATATCCTTCCAACACAGGGCACTATCAATAAGCTCGTCAACCTAGTTCATCCTTCTGATGAGCTCATTGATGTAGTTCTCACGGTTACCAGCATCACCACCCTCAACATAGTGATTCCTCTTCTTCTTCAGACCTCCCAGTGGTGCCTTCAGCTTGAATGGCCAGAGGAAGTTGTTCGCCTCCTTGAAATGTGGGCCAACAGTCATGATCTCGTGAACAAGATCCTCAATGCAGATGATGTTGCTCTTCCCAAGCCCCTGACAAGAACACCAAAAAAATGATGAGCATCTTATAGTTGCATATGGAACTACAAAAATATAAGAGCCGCAAGCGGAGAGTTGAAGATAACAAACCTCTTCAATGACTTTGTTGTTGGTCAGAGGGATCCTTTGCTTGTTGAGCTTTCCATAACCCCTCTTGTAGATCAACTCCCTCACACTCTTCAAGTTTGGGTACCTATACAGATCATTTTATCTAGTTAGCAACATCATCAGATCAGTTCTATAGTGATCTGACTCTTGAACTACATCAGACAATCTTATTTGCACTTGGAAGCTGGGACAACAAGAATACATTCAATTAAATTGCAAGGTATCATAAATCGTAATAACTCAAAAATGTAAACTTCGAACACACCCATATGCAACATATGGCTCGACCCTGCGCAGCATGTTAATGGTGGCTTTGTTGACCTTCAGGAACACCCCATTGAAGATCTGCAAAATTAAACATTTGACACAATGAACACCGGCAGCCATCCTTTCAAACAACAGATGCATTCGTGCAACCAAACCACCTAATTGACCAACCCACCTGCCTCAAACGCAAAAGCTGCAAGATCTTCCTGGTCTTTGGGTGCATGGCATTGATACTGCAGTCAAAACATTCACAAAATTAGCATCCAGATATGAGCAGACTAGGTCCATATCAATGTAGATGCCATGACAGTGGCAAGGTGGTGCCTTACCCACGGATGCGGATCACAAACAGCAGCTTTGCCTCAGGACTGACATAGAACCCACCCTTCATCCGGGCCTCACGCTTAAGCTGCACCAGCTCCTTTTCCTGCTCGCAAAACCCACATCAGCGTATACATAGGTAACATAACAAAAATTGAACTCTTTATTGGAAGTGCGAACGCTGATGACTCCATCATGCAGAAACAAGCATCTCAATGATCAATCAAGCTAGAAGAAAGCTGTGAGCTGGTCAGATCAAAATTGGGCAATAGCAAACTGTACCCTTTCAGTATAGATGCACAAGCCCATACATTTGAATCTAATGCTAAACAAAACTCGCGAATATTTTATACCTCAATGTTTTGAATGTGATTTTAAAAAACACACGTATTCCTCAAAGTAACACATAACAAATAAAACATTCTAAAATGACGCAGGTTTGAACATATCTCGCAACAAAACCAAGTAAAACTCGCGTACGTCATTAGTTCTACACTGGCATGAAAACGTGCAGCAAGCGGGACATGCACTTGTACACAAGCTATAGCACATGAAAGTTCATATACTAAAGTTCTGGTACTACTGCCATGTCCGAGTCTACAATCTTGCACTGCGACATTTGCATCTCTCATTTGTTTCTATCGATGTAATATCAAGGAAAGTTCAGATCGAATACGACCTAAGTTCTACTTTGTATACACCACTAACCAAACGAATCATGTGCCAGAGCCCACACCACACAAGTTCGCCACGCAAAAATCTAAATCTCCTGCGTGAACGAACAAGAGGCATTGGATCGAGAGGGGGCAGCCATGAGTCTGACCTGGGCCTCGTACTCCTCGGCGTACTGCTTGGCGCGGGCGAAGATGAGCTTGCGGCTTTCGACGGACTTCTTCCTCTCGGCCACGGCCTTCTGCTTCTTCTCGGCCGCCCATAGCTCCTCCCGCTTCCTCTTGCGGAGCACCGACTCCGGCACCGCCACCTTCGCCGACTCGGACGCCATCTGCACTGCACGGTAGCAAACCAACCAAGACCGCCTTAGGCGAAGATCGGGGCGAGGAGCGAACGCCAATGGCTTCGGGCGACGGGTGCTTTACCTCGACGAGCTGCGTGGGAAGGGAGGAGGAGTGGGAGAAGCGGCGGCGGCGGCGGCGGTAGTGGGAAGGAGCGCTTAAGTAGCGGGGTTTTGGTGGCTAGGGTTTGGGAGGGAGATCCGACGGCTTCGATTGGTTGGATGGCGCAGGGGGTAATTTAGGCACAGGCGCTCGTGGGCTATCGTTCACTTGGGCCTGTGGTGTCGAGGTCCGGTCATCTGGTTGTAGCGATTGGGAACCCAACTTAGGCCCTGTTTATCCCTCCATCTAAAGTTTGGTCACTAAATTTTAGATCTAAAATCTTCAAACAGATGATTTAAAGTTAGATCTAAACTTTAGCTAACCCCTAAAAAACACTTTAGACCATTAGTCCAACAAAGTGAACTAAAGTGGTCTAAAGTTTTGGGTTCTTAGGCACAAAGACGTGTTTACCCATGCATGTTGGTCTCTCACCTCCCATTTAATGGCTGACGCACGAAACGAGGAGAGGTAGTATGATCTTTTTGAAACTTTAGTCCTATACATTAGTACAGGATCCAAACAAGACCTTCGACTAAAATTTAGTGGCTAAAGTTTGGCCAACTAAAGTTTAGTCTAAAACTTTAGACAACTAAACTTTAGACTATGGGATCCAAACAGGGCCTTAATACTAACGAACATAGTCCAGCATATGGAGGCAACGAGCGGGTTCTTTTTGCCATCTACGTGACTTATGCCCATATTATTTGTAGTAACTAGTTTTTAAATAATATATTTTTAAAGATGAGATCAATGGAAATATTATAATAAAAAGTGTACTGAGTTCAGCTATATCGATTAAAATCATATGCAACTATTTTTCTAAACATACTATCTCTTACAATAATTATTTAAGCCATAAGTCATCAATTCAAAAAAAACCACCCATTGTTGTAAAACCAAGCCCATTAAGGCCCATACTCCACGTAATTTACCATTTTTCACAAGACGTTGGTACCACCATCCGACTTGCCAAAAGCCCCCCTCCCCTCGCCGGGAAAAGCTTCCCGTCCCCCACACCCCTCGCACCGGAGGCCACGTGCCGGGGTTTAGGGGTTTGGTCGCGCGCGGCATCTCTCCTGCGGATGGAGTCCTCGTCGTCGGGCGCCGCGGCGCCTCCGACCCATTCGACATACCCTCCAGGGGTCGAGCGGCTCAAAAAGCGGCGCGTAAGTTGCATCTCCTCTCTAGCCTTTTTCAGCTGCGTATTGATGATGTGAGCGCGCTCTGGCTATCTGACGCGTAGCTGTGATGATTGTGGTGTGTTTCGACCGATTCGGCTTCGCCATGACTGGTTTCGAAGCACCGTGTAGTTCGTTTGCGTTTTGCTTGGTCTGAGACGGTGTGTTTTGGGAAGCTTTTGGAGCTGCGGAGGTGGTCATTTGTTACAGGAAGCGGGGACTTCTGTTACGCGCGCGAGCTCACGTTGTTCCTTCAGATTTGCCCATTTTTTGGGAGGAATTTTTACTTGTATTTGTGACTTCGTGGTTTAGGTTTTGTTTTGAGGTTTTGAAATTTGAAATATGTCGCTAGTTTTTTCGCTTTTTGTAAGGAATAATTCGGAGTTTTTTGATTAAAAAAACTTGGTGAGTTCAGAGTTCAGGCTTGTCGTGGTTTGTCTCGACATTTTGGAGTTGAGGTTGCATCTGAAGATGATTTAGTGGCTTTGTCCTTTTTGATGGGTTTTTAGACCACTTTTTGACGGTTTAGGGAGAGGATAGTGCGTTTTCTCCTTTCGACGCTTCCGTTCTCATAGGCATTCGTGCTTGCCTTCAGTTTTGGGAGTTACTAGCTTCCAATTCCATTCTCACGAGCATCGCTAGATTTGGACGGCTTCATTTGACAAATTCAGATGCATCAGTTTCTGACCTCGTTTCACTGTTACATTTGAGTGGATGGTGATGCATCAGTCGGTTGCGTTTGTTCTTCGTAGCGTAAATTCCATTTGGCCTGCCGCCAGTGAGCGTAAAAGAAACAAGCAATTTGTTCAGATTTGATTCTGAACCGATGCTTTTTCAGTAACGGACTAGCCCGATCGGATTTTATTGGAATTTGTTCGTGCTTTCGCACGGTAGGCAACATGTTATCTGCCGCGATTATCAAGTTTAAGGAGGAGGATAAATTTAGAAAAATAGGTATTTAAAGGCTATTTTTTTTTAAAAAAAAGCTGCAATGCTATTTGTATAAACAGTAGTCACTTGCATTGCCCCCAATACTCTCGAATTGTTCGCCTGCGTTAGATTTGGATTGCTGTTCCCTTTTCCAGAGATACGAGCGCTTTAATGTTTCCTAATACGGATATTGTTTAAAACTCTGTAGATGTAGAATATTCTGGAGTAGCCACGCCGCGAATTTCGGCGGTGTTGAGCTGTTGATGTGCTAGTACTCCTGTGTTCTGAAGTACATAATTTTCTACTGTTATGGATATCTGTGTATGACTCACCTGTAGGGGGTCTGAATTGGTTTCGTCATTCCTGCCCTCCAAACTTAATTAGGCAAAGCATTCCGACAAAAATGTTGTAACCTGTCTAATTGACAATTGTTCACAATTCTTTGTATTCACATGGTTTAGTTATCTTAATCCTACGTCGAGAAGATCGGATGACTCCATATCATCTTAATTTCACAGCACGATTTACTCAGTAGAATTATTTACCTTTATTTTTAGATTGATTTATTTATGTTCTAGAGTTCATAAACCGAAAATTTGCAACACAAAAAAAAATCCAAACTCTATATTTTGCATCTGTTAATTATGTGAATTTTGTTAGGTTTTAATTCATTAGAATTTTTATTTAAATGTTGATCATCGTGTTCTTTTGTATCACTTAATGATTGTGATGTTTTCTTTATTTCATCCGATTCATATTTATCTAAAAAAAATATTGTCCCTCGGCCGAATCACCAGAACAGCTGAAAGTTGCGTTTCATCTCTTTTTTTTATCCTTGCAAGTCGCGCTCGAATTCCACCCGCCAGAGGCTAATTCAATTCTTGAAACCAACTGTTGTATTTGCTTGCGCCACAACATCAGAGCCGAGCCAACTACTTCCACGTGCAAGAGTGTGAATCACAGTTTTCTCGTTTCCATCCGAGCAGCTGTCTGTTACCTGGCCGAACTCACATCTGATTACAGTGGAAACCAACTCTTAGCATCCGAAGCTAATACTTACAGCTAGTACTTGATTTTTCTCTATATCTAATTATGATCAGGTTCTTGTGATCTATCATAGTTTTGCCTCGATAGTTCGTACTCAATTCGAGTCCATTATCCGTACTTTTCATTGTGATTCTGCTGACGGGTACTGTTCTGGCGATTTTAGATAATTTCTTTCTGAGCAGGTTACTCTTTACCAATCTTCTTGTCCTGGTGACCATGCTTAGAATGGGGTTGTTAAGTGTAAACATCGTCATTTGATTGAGACTGCTCGCACTATTCTCCTTGCCTCTCACGTTCCACATTAATTCTGGGCTGAGACTATTTCCACGGCTGCATATCTTATCAATTGTAGCCTTTCACTGCTCTTAAGGACATCAGTTGTATGGAGCGTTTCTACTTTAGAGCCCTCTAGTACACTCACCTTCATATTTTTGGCTGCACCTGTTTTGTTCTACTGCAGCCTCGTGAGCGCACCAAACTATCAACTCAGTCAATTGAGTGTGTATTTCTTGGTTACAGTTCTGAACATAAGTGTTATCACTGCTATGACCATTCTGCTCGACGGATCAGGATCTCACGAAACGTTGTCTTTGACAAATCTTGTCCTTTCTTCTATCGAGATTTGGCTCCTCGCCTTGTTTCCACCGTTGAGACAATCTCATGGTTGTCTCTCTCCAACTCTTCACCTATTTCTCCTATATCGCAATTTTCTCCTAGTTTGTCTTCAGTGGTTCCTTGTGTTCCTCTACTTCCTGTGTTGCCTCCTGCTGTACTACCTCTGGCTCCTGTAGCACCACCGTCTTGTTTCTTTGGGGAGCACTACTCCAGACATCCTCGTCCTTCACCAGACTTATCTCCTGGTATATTGTCGACACTAACATCTGATTTCTCTAATGATGCTCCTCGTTACGCTCTTCGTGACCGGACATCCCTTCGGCCTCCTAATCGTCTTGATTTTTCCTCAATAGCTCATGCTCTCTTTATCACTAAGCCTAACTCTTATCGAGAGGTTGCTTCTCATTGAGTGGTAGCTTGCTATGGCAGAGGAGCTTGATGCCTTTTGACGTACAGAGACTTAGGATATTGTACCGACATCTATGCATGCTCGTTCCATCACGTGTAAGTAGGTGTATAAGATTAAGACCGGATCTGGTAGTATTATTGAGCGCTACAAGGCTTGTCTTGTGGCTCACGGTTTCCAGCAAGAGTACGGTCATGATTACAATGAGACTTTTGCTCATATTGCTTATATGGCCATTGTCCTTCCTCTTGTTGCGGTTTCTTCTGTTCGTCAGTGGTCTATCTCTCAGTTAGATATTAAAAAGGCATTTCTTAATGATGTTTTGCATGAGGAGATCTATATGTAGCTACCACCTGTGTATTCTGCTCTAGATGGTCACGTTGTCATCTTCGTTGTGCTCTTCACGGTCTCAAATAGGCTCCTCGTGTCTGGTTTACGTGTTTTACCTCGGTGATTACTGCTGTCGGTTTCACTATCAGTGATCACGATCTTGTTATTTTGTTTATATCTCTTCACTGGTGTGGATGATATGGAACAAGATGTGTGGATGATATGCTCATCACTGCGATGATTACTCATTCATCACATGTGTGAAGATGCATCTCAGTGAACAGTTTCTGATGACTGGTCTTGGTTTACTTACGTACTTCCTTGGAATTGATGTTTCTTCCACGCCTGAAGGCTACTACTTCTTCCAGCAGAAGTATGTTCAGGATCTGTTTGATTGGTTTGGTCTAACGGATATTCGCACCGTTGAGACTCCCATGGAGCTTTCTCTTCATCTTCGTGCTACTGATGATGATCTTCTTGCAGATCATACTCGATATCGTCATCTTGTTGGGAGTTTAGTATATCTTGTGAGCACTCGTCCTAATATTGCTTATGTTGTTCATATTTTGAGTCAGTTCATAGCTCATCCTACTCATATTCACTATAGTTAGCTTCTTCGTGTTCTTCGCTACTTGTGTGGGACAATCTCTCGTTGTTTGTTTTTCCTTAGTTCCACCTCACTACAGCTTCAGGTGTATTCTGATGCGACCTGGGCTAGTGATTCTTCTAATCATCATTCTGTTTCTACTTATTGTGTTTTTCTTGGCTCCTTTTTGCTTATCTAGAATACAAAAAAGTAGACTGCAATTTCCCGTTTGAGTGAAGAGGCTGAGTTGAGAGCTATGGCATCAATGACAACAGAGATTACTTGGTTGAGGTGGCTACTTGTAGACTTTGGAATACCCGTGAAGGGACCTACAACCCTTATGTCTGACAGTATAGGTGTTATCTGTATTGCTTGTGACCCAGTGAAGCATGAGCTCACCAAGCACATCCGTGTGGATGCTTCATACACTCGCTCACAGGTGCAGGAGGGAGTACTCGCTCTACAATCTATGCCCACAGAGTTACAGCTTGTTGACTTCTTCACGAAGCGCAAACAAAGGCACAACATTTGTATTTCTTTTCAAACTCAGTGAGTGTGATCCACCATGAGTTTAAGGATATGCTAAGAATAAGATAGTATTAATTTATTTGTTTCTTTATATGCCCTGGTATCAATAGGTCTAATATCTTATATCTTGTGTTGATGGAATAGAACAGTTCTTGGTATGGTTGTAACTCGTAACATGCGTATTCTGGTATAATGAAAATTTAATTATCTGGACAAACTTTGAAAAATTATTTATCTGAGCAAGCTCTGTTAAGACTTAGGATACATCTGTTTAGAATTGTAGCTGATTGATTTTCGTTTCCTTCGTTCGGCTGGCCATCGGCATTCTTTGGAAAGCTTATCCCTGTTCCAGACTGTGCATTCGGAGATTCCTTTCGAGAGTTGCTGCCCAGGGAGGAAACAAGGTATATGTACTGTATTGCGTCGACATCGTGGTGTTGCATGCCGAGGCACATAGGAGTATAGAACTACAGGAGTGGAGTACATACTAGTAAATTTAGTTCTATGCTACTGCTGCTTGCATATCTTCACTTCCATCGCACATCCCTAACATAATTCCATTTTGTGCAGGTGCTGATGCGAAGGAAGACAGCAGCAAGCACAGCGATGGATCGGCATCGAGGACCTTATGCAGAGTTTTTTTTTTGCTAGGGTTTAACATGATCAGGCTGTAATTATCTGTGATTGGGATTGTAAATACAATAGGCTTCACATGGATAGGTCACACTTTTTTGAAATTAATGACAGCAACAGTTAGTGCAGCAAAAGTCTCCCGTGATTTCTTTGCATAGCATATACTGCTTGGATGCCTCCACACTACTATGCTCATTTTAGGTGGTGCTCTACACAGCTTAAAAGGTCGTTTGTTCTAGATAATTTAGATAGAAGTTGAAACTGCTGGGAGCGGATACTGCTGTTGTCTGGTTGCGGTCTGTTGGTGCCGTAGCGTCTGGGAATGGTTTCGATTTGCAGCCTGAGACATTTCTTTTTGTTTCATGTACTAAGAAAAAATGAAGACTAGTGAAAGAGATGCAGCTGCCATTGAAAAAAGAACGTAATGCTTTTTGGCTCTTCGTAACGGAAACAACACAGCGGCTAATCTTAGCCCGATGTGACATGGTAGGAGTACAAGTATCCACGCTAAAGGTGCTTTTGGGTCGCCGGCATGCGTTCATGACCACGCGCGCGATGGCGTCGTTGAAAAATTCAGTCCAGATGTTATGTGCTGATACGTTGGCCGTAGGCTGTACGGTCCTTTCGTCCTTTACCGTTCCGTGAAGGGGTTTCTTTCTTTCCTACTGACGACACACGCTCGATCGCGACATCTTCATCTCTGTTGAGGAAGTGGCCCCACCGCTCAATCGAAAGTCAGGAGACTCCGAATTCTCACCGAACGTTTGGCCACAAGACTATAAAATATCTATGGCAAAATCATATAAGAGGACATGAATCTTTACAAATTTCTACGTGTCTATGAGATGATTATTGAAGACGTAGGGGAGACGGCTCGACAAAGTCAAAAAGATTACCGTTTGCCTTTTAAGGAGTTGCACAATCCTAATTCTTCACCAGTGCGTTGGCTCTGTGTACGTATGGGAACAAGTCCGAAACCTCATGCACAACTTTCAAGGTAACTAAGTGGAACAGGTCGACACCGACCAACACTTCACAATAAGGCAAACACCGGGGGAGAGATTGTAGGAGTGTTTCAGGCATTTCGCGAAGGTCCGTTATCAGGTAAAAGACGTCAATGAAACGATCACCATCGACGCCGCCATTTGCAGCCTCCGAAAGGGGCCGCTCGCGAAATACAATGCGCGGAAGCCCATAAGAATGGTAGCTAAGCTCTTCAATTAGATGGAGGAATACGCAAGAGCAGAGGAAATTGCGATGTGACACAAGATCGACGCCATGATGCCCACCTCCAAAGCTAAGCCCGCCATAGCAGCTCTGAAGGAAGGCTCCAGCCGCAAACAACGTAGGGGACCTTGGGCTAGGTACGTTCTCGGCATCGAAGGGGGTGACGAAGAAAACGTTGCGCCAAAGGTCTCGGTCGTAGCCGAAAGGGTGTGGACGCGAAAGGGGGCGATGTCGAGAACACCGGAGTCCACAAGGATCATAGTGCGAGATCCATGGCCGGGGAGAGCACCTCACACGCGATTGCCCCCACCATCACGGCGCTCCACGAAAGCGTAGTTAGGGAGTGTGCCGTTGATGCAAGGGTACCAGTGATGGCGCATGTGCAGCAACCCCTGGAAGAACTACCCGTCCAACCCCGAACGTGTTGCGGATACAGGCCCATGAGACTGGCTCCCGCCATGTAATCAATGCCATCACGGGCGGGTCATTCCTCGAATTCCCCTTCGAGCGATTGCGGAGGGCCTTTATGCACCGGATACACCAAGTCGCCATATACCCAGCGCATGTGCTCCCATTGTGGGCCTAAGTAGATATTACCTTTACAAGGGAAGACACATCAAGAGTGGACTTACCTCACTAAGACCCACTAGATGCGATGTGAGGCGAGTCCTAATGGACAGAGGTAGCTCCGCGGACCTCCTGTTCGTTAGCGCCTTTGACTAAATGGGCATCCCTTGAAGCAGCTGGAACTGCCAGGGGTATCCATGCAAGGCTTCAAAGGGCGCCCGGTTAGCGTGTTGGGCCAAGTGGTGCTTGAGGTAGCCTTCAGCCAAGGAGAGCAGATGAGAAGGGAGGTTATCAACTTCAACTTAGTGGACCTCCCGTATCCATATAACAACATATTAGACAAGGCTACCTCAACCCGTTTGACGCGAGCACACATCACAACTACTTGTGCATGAAGCTATCGGACCCTCGGGGGATCATCACAATGTGCGGTGATCAGGACCTCGCTCGAAAAATTGAAGTAGGCATGCAAAGTTCGCTTTGTAAGTTGCATGCCGTAAATGAAGGTAGCACCCCTCCCTCCGCCCTAGGTTGAATTCTGAAGTCGAGGCCGGATATGAGATAAAGTGGGTGCTGCTCAACAAGGAGGACCCATCAAAGCAAGTATCGATTGGGCGGCCTTACCCCGAAGGCCAAACAGAGCCTACTAGAAGTGCTTCGTAAGAACACAGACGCCTTTGCATGGTCACCCGCCGACAACATCGGGGTCAAACACTATGTTATCGAGCATAAATTGGCAGTGTGCCCCGACGTAAAGCCTACCAAGCAGTGAATAAGGTGGATGTCTCTCGACAGACAAAAGGCTACCAAAACAGAGGTGGCCAAACTGGTTGCCTCTGGCATCATCAGGAAAGTGGTCCCCCCCGAGTGGCTCACCAATATGGTGCTAGTCAGGAAGACGAACAGCAGCTGGCGCATGTTCATTGACTTCACCAATCTCAACAAGGTGCGCCCCAAGAATAACTACCCCTTGCCAGATATTGGTCAGTTGGTGGATGCCATAGCGAGGTGTGAATCGATGAGTTCCCTTGGTGCATACTTCGGATATCACTAGATCCGTATGGCTAGGGAAGATGAAGCAAAGACAAGCTTCATAGTCCCCAGCGAGACATACTGCTTTGTTAGGATGCCCTTCGAGCTAAAAAATACCTTGTCAACCTTCACCAGGCTTGTCGCCCTCATTGTCGCATCTCAGTTGGGGCAAAATGTTGAAGCCTACGTTGATGATATGGTCATCAAAAGAAGGCCGGTGGAATCCCACGGAGTGGACCTCTAGAAAATCTTTGACAACCTCTGACGAGCCAATATAAAGCTCAATCCAGATAAATGTGTCTTCAAAGTCCAAGCAGGCAAACTGCTCAGCTTCTTGGTGTCTGGCCGGGGCATCGTGGCTAACCTAGATAAAATTGATGCCATAGTCTCCATGGAGGCCTTGAATACTATTAGAGAGGTCCAGAGGCTTGTTGGGCGCCTCACTGCCCAACAAGGAGCTCAAGGAGACCTTCTCCTTGCGCATGAGGGCATCAAGGAGCTCGTCCATCACAATTGACCGGCTGAGAGTGTTCACACACACGCTAGCCACCTTCTCCAATATCTTTCATTGCTTGCCGACGACGGAGTTGGTGCGCTCATGTTCACCACCGTGGCCACTGGAGACAGCCGATGTGCCACCACAACTGGTGCGCTCGCTCCCACGGCCCATCCTAAATAGCGAAAGTGTGATGACGGGCAAAGGAGTTGCAACTAACAATGGGCAAGCGAGAGAAAGAAGAAGCAAATGACTGAAACCCAAGCGCCATGACGCTTAAGTACCATGATGACAGGCTTAATTAATGGCGGCGGCGCTGGCGTGCCTTTTTAGGGGGTGCGCGCTCCCGTAACCAATGTGTTGGACCACGTTGTATGACCAAGAATGACACAATCGCCATGTGTACCCTGCCCTTGCATGTCACGTGCACCCACATCTATCGAAAAAGGGAGAGGAAACCAAACAGTCAAGCAACCAGTGAGTAGAAGGGACAGAGGAGGCCAAGGAGCAAGTAGTATGGTGTTAGCCTACTGGTACCGACACCCTTTACCATGAGAGATTTCTGTTGGAGGAGTGGCTCCCACCTTAATCCATCAGTCCACTATGCCAAAAGATCCATTAAACGTGTAACCATGTAGCAAGCCTAAAAGTGTTATGGCAAGTGAAAATGCATGTTTTCCCTTACTATTGTAGACCTCAATAGGAGCATTTATGTAAACAACTTTTTTATACTTATAAGTTCTTTAGGGCACCATGAAAGAGAGATAATTCATTTTTTAGAGAAAAGACTAAGCAGTTGGACAAGCATAACAAATATCTTCTACATCTATTTTTCACTGCTAGTCTCAGGCTCCGGATAACCCCACTATGATCTCTTTATAGCCTTTATTATTTACTGTTTAGTATGAACAATATTATTGCATAACAGCTCTTCAGCACTTTAAACGCCCGGAGGCGTGTTCGTTTTTATGCTCAAATGGTAAGAACTCCGAACAGCAGCAGACAGCGTCAAGAATCTACAGTTTTGTTGACTATTTTGCTATGGAAATATTGAAAGGCGATGGACCCCATACTGGAGGAGGCTAATTGCTTACGCCCCAAATGGCGCTTACGTTGAGTAATCCACGGTGGAGAGAAAAAACAGACCAAGAAACGCATTGCAGTAGCAGCCGGACCTGACAGCAGCTGTTGACGTTTTAACAGCCAGATTTTCTCAAGGAATGACGAAGACACCTGATCTTGACGTTTTAACAGCTCTATTTCACAAGGAAAGACGAATGTGGGAGCCCTCCACCTGATCTAAGTCACCACCTACGTCCTCTCGGTCTATTCTCATAAATGTGGCGTTCATCCTCATCTTAACATGTCTAGTTTTAGCCCTTCTAAGAACCACGATTTTGATGCCTAGTAGATGAGCTTTCCCTTGCAATTCTGCATGAGTGTCTAATAAATTTAGTATAAATGATCGTGCTCATTTTGGCTTATATGAATCGATTTATGCTTTTGATTTTAGTTTTTTTAATTTCGTCCTTTTCTCTTTTTATTGAGTTTTTTTTTGCTTTTTTCTGTATTTTTTTTTGCATTGTCTGTGATGAGCAAAACTGGTTTTCTATGTTTAATTTTTTAAATTTAATTATATCAAAAAATTATCAGTAATTAAAGTGTAACATGAACTAATTATAATTAAAAAATCGTAAACTAACTTATAAAAACCCAATTGATTCCTGGTCCCTTCCGACAGTGCTCATCAACGGTGTGGAACGTACTGCCAGTCTACACCAACATCAACGGTGTGAAACGTACTCGCGACTTCTTTCGCTTGGCAGTCGAGTGCTTTAAGGACTGCGTGCGAGTCTGAAACTATCCATCAAACCGTGAAACGTACTCCCAACTTCTTTCGCTTGGCAGTAGTGCGTTTAACTAACAGGTTCGAGATATCGCATGTCCTAATCACAGTTCCTATTTTTTAGATAAGTACTTTTCAACTGTAGCTTATAATTTACACCCATGAATTATGATTTTTTTTAGTTTTAACGTGAGCATTTGTATGAACGAACTAAATACCGATAAATCCTTTAAAAAAAACCCGTCATAATAAATCGTTTTAAAACAACAACAAAAATCATTCAATTTATTTATTTGTGCGAGTTATAAACTAAAAATAACTCGACTCTAAGCAGCTCCTATGCACGTTGTTGTGGGTTGTCATGTCCTAATGGTATGAATAGAACATAGCCAGACGTAGACACGCTTGATGGGGCACTGACAAGTTGATCCCTCCAGCGTAGCATCCAACAAGGGAACGCTTGTCCGTGGCTCAGGGAGGCAAATTTTACGTGCAATTTGGTGGCGCGCACAGTAACATCGCCGGCACGCACAAGTGCGCCATACAGAACCTGTGCGACTGCGGTGCGGTGATCACGGCCCAAAACAGGGTGGCGCCGTCTCTCCTCTTTCTCCCGCTAGGTGCCATGTAACCCTCAACGGATGATGGGTTTTGTTTTGTTTTGGCGCAGCTTCCACCAGGCACCGCCTGCACGGGCCCCGGCCGTCATATTTGTTTCGATTGTCACTTGAAATATATATTTTTTTAAAAAATTATTCTATCTATTTTGATTTTTGAAGAAACCAAAAATTAAAAGATAAAAAGAACATGGCCATAGCCGTTCACACCTGTCCACGGTCCATCTTGCCCATGTGGCGGTGTTGAGGATATGTTCGGTTGGTGTCTAAATTAGCCCTGCTAAACTTTGGCTCGCGAAAATTTTGGTTGAGGTTTTAATTGTCCAGAATTTGGTCAAAATTTGGCAAGGAATGTATAGAGGATCACTATAAAGCTATTAGTTCGCTAAAAAAATTGGCAGTTATCAAATCAAGCGCTAAATTATTAGCGTTAGCTAAATCTTTGATAAGATTAGTTTGGTCACCGACCATATACACCCAAAGTCTCGACTCTCGCATTGAAAACTTGCTTCCCGTCTTAAGTTTCGTTCTGACTCTCGAGTCTCGGCGAGCATAATCACGGTGGTTACGGTAGATAGATAACGGATTAGCGCCGTGGATTTGTGGCATCAAATTAAGCTCGCAGTGGGCTCGTCTCACGGGCCAGAGACCACCCGGCCTTCTCTGTCCTGTTTCTTCGGCTTTCGACGATCCGGAGGCAGGGGCGAAGCCAGCTTATGAGCATTGGGGTCCACTGACCCCAATAAAATTTAGTAAATTCTATAGAAAATTACTGTTTATTACTGTTCATCAGTGGAGGGGACACCATCGTGTAATGGAGGTGACCCCAATACTCCTGTCGTCTGGCTTCGCCCCTGTCCGGAGGTGACATCTTGGCCGCGGGAGAAATCATTAATGGAGGCGAAAAAGATAGCATCAACCGCAAGTAATTGATGTAAGCAAGCAGATTGGTGGATGCGATCGAGGTTAAATCGCATTGGAGAATAATTGTACGTGTGCACTGTGTGGGCAGGACAGGTAACGATCCAGGATACTGTACTCTCTTTATTTCAGGGTACATGTGTCTCCCTCGTGATCAGGATCAGCATTCATGATTTGCAACGCTCTTTCGACTCTTGTGGATTAGGATTCTTGCTTTGCGCATTGTTTGTCAGTGACAGTACATCATAGTGCTTATCGAATGATCGATCTGCAGGTACGCTTGATTAGTTGCACAAACATGGTAGGTGCCACATGGAAACTAGGCTACATATAATGTAAACAACTGCCTAGTACTTGTTCGGACTTCAGAGCTCCTCATTTCCATGCAGATAGTTGCACGCCATTTAGACTCGAGGCCGGCTTGACCAGTGACTGGCTGACTTTGACTTAGTATATTTCTTTTCTTCTGGGCCCAGAAAATTAAAGATATAGGGCAACAATTAGACGGCCTAATTTGTCACAGTCTGCAAAGTCAAAAACAGGCTTGTGAATTGGGAATTCGCCTGCTCGTTCCATCACATCACTGGAAATTATGGACAGATCACAGATGCATGGAGCAATAAACGAATCGGAATGGACCAATGATTCTTAGTTTTAGCTTGTGGAACTCATCGGCAATAAGCAACAATCTTTTTGGGTGTGTATAGGTATCACTCGGATGTTTTCTTTCTAACTATTATCCAGTTTTAAGATCGTTGGATTAGAAATCCAACGGCCCTTTTTTTAGGGGAGATTATTTTTTGAGAAGGGGGAGATTTTTTTTGGAGGGGGTTGGGGAGAATCTATGGCCGTTGGATCTCTAATCCAATGACCATAAATTTGGATGATAGTTAGGAAGAAAACATCCGGATGATGTTTATCAATACCCATCTTTTTTAGCCCTCGATGACGACTCTGTATCTGGATAGGATCATGTATGAGAAAATCTGTAGCATGGATATATATAAAAGGGACTTTCCAGCAAGGATGACATAACTAATGACATTGTAACCAATCAGAATTATTGATGACTTGAAGTCACAAATCCCAAATCAATTTAACAGGACTGATTTGTATCTAACCATGGTTGTTTAAAATCTTTAACATTTGTTTTTCTTTTCGAATGCATATTTAGAATACACGTGAGCACGTATAGCAAATTAAAACATGGGTTTTTTTAAAAGAAGAAAAACCAGAACATGCAAAGTGCTCGATGCAGCCGTACGTTCTTGTCCTTTGATTCCCTGAGATTTATTGACGTTAACCAAACCTAAGATAATAGATTAAGGTTGCATTATGATATAAAATCATGCATGTTTGACTGTGCTAACTTGTAACCAACATATATACGGACGGTAGTGTTTCATTTGGATTCAACTTACTGGCAGGTCATCTAACGGCCAGTTGCTCCGAAGGTCAACTGTCCTTTGTCCGTACAGAAATCAAGCTAGCATGCATGCATC
Organism: Dendrocalamus sinicus; assembly: GCA_036346575.1. NCBI lineage: Eukaryota > Viridiplantae > Streptophyta > Magnoliopsida > Poales > Poaceae > Dendrocalamus > Dendrocalamus sinicus. The sequence goes on from CM070652.1 coordinate 4,836,376, forward strand.
ATGCATGTGCTAGTAGTAAGCAAAAGGGTGTAGTGGCCCACATGAACAATGAAAAGGTCAACTTCTCTATAGTAGAGCTTATCCTTTATGAAAAAATTTCAACTTGGCCAGACCTTTTACATCTCAGCATATTTATTTTTCTTACAGAGACTTCATGTAGATGTTACGTGTGTATATATATACGCATACACATGTAACATATATATGTGTGTGTGATTAGCAGGTGGCAACAACCGTGATGGCAAGGTAATTGGTTAACATGCATGAAACAAACTGGTGCTAATATTGTAGCAGTAGATTTTTGCAACAGAGAAGCTATTACCATGTGCAGCTCTGAACATCAGTTTGGACAAGACAGGCAGATACGTAAGTCAAGAGTTTGCTGTACTACATATCGTTGTCGATTGAGGCATACACATCAGAGTGACATGGACCTTGAGATTTCTTCTCTCTTAAGATCAGCTCGTTTTGTCTGTTTGTTAGCTGCTTGTCTATTTTTCTGTGAAGTATCCAGTACAATTCATAGTCATCTACATATGCATATCATTATACGCATGCACTCACACACACACCATAATATCTATAGAAGGCTAAAACAATAGAGCTTAACAAAGTCACCACTGGCGTCTCGCTTATAATAAGCATAATGTCTTCCACTGAAAGAAAATTTTCATAAATAAACACACAAGCCAAACCTAGAATTTGAACCTTGATGGTCTAGTGTACAACCATCACCCTAGCCACCCAAGCAAAGCTTGGTTCCTAGCTGCTTGTTTATTCGTTATTACCAGGTTCATTTACAACTTATTTAATAGTCGTAGTAGACTTTCAAATCTGAAATAAATCTATGCAAATTTCTACGGAACAAGCGTAAACTTTCATAGATTTTAAATAGAATAATTGTTAGATATTCTGACAATTAGATGCAAATAACATATCAGCACACTGATTTTTTTTCATAATATTGCTACAAAAAATAGCTCATTTTCGATCAAGAGGAGAAATGCACATGTTTAATAGCGGTGCATGGATGGATCTTGAATGCTGGAACTAGATCGAATTAGTAAATTCGCAAGTGGGTAATTTACACTTGCAAGCAATATAGTATTGTTCAATATGGTGACTTATATTCTAATATTTTAGATTTAAAAAGGTGTGCTAGAAAGAGTTCTAGATGAATTCTAATAAAATTATGATTCTTACGTTCTTTGGAGTATGATTCATACTCCACTTTGAAGGAGGGTTATGGGGACTATAAAAAGTCACGAGGGGTGGTTATGAAGAGACCAAGAACCAAAGAAAAATGTCACTCATCCAAAGATAGATGTGTACAAGAGGACTAAAGGTTAGGTTATTCTTTAACATTAGATTCTTGTATATGGCAAGAATCCGAGAGTCCTAATAGATTCGAGAGGGTTGTGATAAAATGATAATTTCTTATATTCTTTTGAGGTTATGCTTAAGAAATTACGATCGGCTTTGCCAAATCTTTCCTCTCTTGTTGTGATTGCTTCAACGTCGTTATTTCGGTTCTCTCTACGAAATTCATCATCTTCATTCTTGATACCATGCACACTCATGCTGTATATCACAAACTCTAATCCGATCCGGGGGCTACCACGCATAAAAAGTGGTATCAGAGTGTAACAAAGGGAATCAGAGCCAAGACCGGATTAATCTGATTTGTGATAAGGTCGATAAAGCATCAGGTGTCATAAAATAAAGATTGATGTCGATGATATAGAATTAAGTAGAGAAATTTGATGATGGAGGAAATTTTAGCATGTGGTAATACGTGGTGAAGGATGTTTTTATCCAGTAGGAGCTAATCGATGCTCTTGAAAGGGACAAACCGAAAAAGATGTCCGATGAAGACTAGAAGGTAATGGGATGGAAGGTTATCAGCACAATCTGTCTATGTCTCTCCAATTAGATAAAGTACTCGGTTATTAAGGGACCGAAGAAATTATGGGAGGACTTAGAAGAATTGTATATTGCAAAGTCCCTAACAAACCGGTGGGTGCTGAAACAACAATTGTACATACTGTCATGGAGGAAGGTACATGGTTCGTTGAGCATCTCAATATCTTCAATAAGCTTATCACATAACTGACTAGTACGGATGAGGAAATTGAAGGGAATGACAATGTCATCATATTGGTATAATATATACCACTATCATGGAAGTAATTGGTGATAAATATTTTTGTCAAAAAAATCACTCTCAACTTCAATGAGGTAGTTGCATATCTATTAGAGACAGAGTTCTTAAAAACCCCATCAGAATCTTCATCCTCAAGTGATCAAGCATTGACTGCAGTAGGTGTTACAAGCAGAAGCAAAAGTCACAAGAAGAAGGGCAAGAGCCAGGGAACATATGTATGTTATCTATGTGACGAGTAGGATCACATGATAAAATATTGTCTAAGTTTAAAGCAAATGAAGAGTGCATGCTCATTGACTGTAACAAAGGATAATTTGGACGTGCTACTCGTTAGTCAATTAAATACTTTTTATGGATGGATATTATATTCAGGTTATCGCTTTCATATATGTTCAACGAGGAAGATGTTTGACGAAGAATCTCTATACCTAGTGCATAGAACTATTCAGTTAGCGAATTGCAAGGAGTATGTAATTACTGAGGTGAGAATAGTTATATTGGAGATGTATAATATAGCACATCACACATTGATGGGAGTTCGATATGTTCCTAACTTAAAGAAGAATCTAATATCTGTGAGGTTGCTTGAACTCGATGGTTGTGAGGTATCACATTAAGGTGGAGTCATGTGAATTACTTACAAATGATATGCGATCATGAAAAGTATCTGAAACAATGGAGGATACCGATTGATGGGTACACCTAAAGAAAGGGCAACCAATAGGAGGTCTGATAAAAATCTTGGCCAAGAGAAGGAAATCGTGTCATCAATGGTAGGTACTCAAATTTTATCTGCTTTTATGTGTAGAACTGTAAAGACAGTTGCAAAATCTAGCAAACGCAAAGGTGGACGTGTGGACTGTTGGAAGAAGGAAGACGTGGTGGGATCAACGACATGGTACCGGCGAGCAGGTGGAGCTCGGATGCGGTACAAACCTATGGCATAGAAGGTTGTATGAATAGGAGGCGTAGTTAATCAAACTACAAAACAAACGAACTTTTAAGTAGGGAGTGTGGGCAGGCTAGCCTAGACACTGGTACTCATATTATGGTGATGTGCATGAGCTACTATGGTTAGGGCACTCTTAAAGGTGTGAAGAAAAACAAAAAAAAATGTGGAGCCAACTTAGCCGAGTTCTTAAAGGAGCATAGTGATTTCAACGGATAATAGTCAAGACAGAGATTGTAGAGTATGGTGACTCATATTTTAATCTTTTAAGATTTGAAAAATGTGCTATAGTAAGTCCTACATGAATTTTAGTAGGATTATGATTTGTATTTTTCTTTTGAAGTATGATTCCTACTACATTTTGGAGGAGAATTAAGGGGATTATATAAAGCTACGAGGGGTGGTCATGGAGAACCCAAGCAACAAAGCAAGGAAGCCACACATGTAAAGGTAGAGGTGCACAAGAGGATTAAAGTCTAAATTATTCTTTAGCTCTAGATTCTTGATAGTGTAAGGATCCGCGAATTCTAAAAGATTCAAGAGGGTTATGAGAGAGCAACGATCCCTTATACTCTTTTGAGGTTGTACTTAAGGAATTTATGATCAATTTCGTCAAATCTTTTCTCTCGTTATGGTTGCTTCAACGTCGTTATTTTGGTCTATGAGATTTATCTTCTTCGTTCTTAATGACGTGTACGTTTGTGTTGTATCTCATAAATTTTGATTCGATCCGAGAGCTTATCGTATGGCTTGGGGTGACACAATGACTTGCACCACCATCGTATGACTGGGGCGTACTTATCGTTCGTTCGTTCGTTATATGCTGTAGATAATCGGGTAGTCCGGTCTATCACATGGGCGGCTGATCTAAGCAGAGAAGATAATGCGTAGCAACGTCGTTGCAGCACTATCCTATTACTCCTCTCAAATATCACATTTTAAATTTAGTACTAGCTACTGCTTTTTATTCCAACTAGCTGATTTCATCATTGAAGTCGCTTTCCTCATGGTAGCTAGCTAGCTAGCAAGTCCTTGCAAAGGAACTGCTCAACGTGGCTTACATAAGCTGTGGTTTTCTACTTTTTTTTCACTATAACGATTGAAAATATACTATAGTGACTATTAACTTTTTTTTGAGTAATTAAATTTTAAAAATAATAAAAAAAACGTTATGTCATCACAAACAATATAAAAGAATAAAAGCAAAAAGACTAAAAAACTAAAAAGTAAAAAAAACTGAAATTAAGAAGTTAAAAACTAAAACCGTTTGGAGCGGACCTATAACAAACCTTATTTTATTGTTAATTTTTTTATGTGTGTATGTTCATTAAACATGACCTAATTTGTACAGTAACTAGAGTTTCTACGGGTGCGGATTAGTTCAAGTGGATTCTAGCTAACTGCACGTTGTGCAGGCAATCGATGAATAATCATGTGAGCGCTCTCGATTGGCCAACGTAGCTATAGCCTTCCTCTACTGTAACGCCCCCGACTTTTAGGAACAGGGACGTCGTACGGCCCGCAACAGCCCAGGAGTTCTGTTGCGGCTTAACAGTGTATCATGCCTGCTCACAAACAGTTAAGAGAAGTTAATTTGATTGAAATAAGACCTAATGGCCAATTTTAATAACAATACGGGCGTCCAAGCCCAAAACTTAACTTACATACAGAAGAGCCGAAGAGAACTCTACAGGAACACTTGAGTGTAGTCGTAACCCTAACACGATTACTTGTAGCATCTTCTTTTTTTCTGTTATCTGTGGGGGAAAATTTTTGCAAGCCTGAGTACTCCAATCCCGTACTCAGCAAATCACATGTGGAAAATACTATATAACTACTTGCAAGGAACAATCAAGGGTGGGAATATATTGGTTTTATTACAGTGGGTGGATGCAGTTTTATTTGCAAACAAATAAAATTTTAAAACCATTGCTCCTTAAGATCAGGGGGTTTTCTGTTATCAGATAAATCTCATCATTGCTCAAATTAACAACATCAGAAACTCTACTTATGCCTCGTTGTTGGAATCACCCAAATAACACAGCTTCATTAACCGGAAGCACGGCGTATTCGAATACCTTTTATTTCACTCTGCAGAGTTGCTCAACTTTACCCACACGATCCCTTAACTCCCGCGATAGAGTTAAGAAAGTCAGGTCGTTTCACTGCTCAATTCTTTATATAGACTCTACCCGGTAGCATCACTCAGTCACGGCCAAATATAAACAAAAACTTCTCCCTACCGTTTTAAGTGTCTACTACCGTTGTTAGGTACCCGCAGCATACCTAACTCCCCGGCATCCTGTCATCTCATCCTGTAGAGTTTCAATCAAATTGAGCAGCTACTAAACCAGTGTTGACAAGTCAACTCCTGTGGTTTGAGCGGTCACTATGTCTGTTACTTGACACAAGGTTCTTGTCCTTATATTTTTCACCTGAGGCACTCAACCACAAACTTCCACTGTGCTCAACAGCACTCAACACCACCAAACCAACCAGCCTCACTCCCGGGTAAAGCGGTGGGTAACATCCGTCGCACGGAGCCCCACAACACCCTTACCCTACTTTGCACATAACGGCATCACCGGCCTAGGGTACGGTGTCCCATATCACCCTACCGTCTCCGGGTTTTCCAAATATACCGGCCAATGGCCAAAGTCACTTAGTAGTGTAAAATGTTGAATGAGATGGTCTAATATACATTTGTACAATATTTTTATAACTACTAAGGTTGTCAAGGTGAATATGGCCATCAAAGTAAACAGGCTTTTATTAGTGGTAGGATTAATCTAAATAGCATGTCATTCTAAACATTTTATTTTAAACAATTACATTTCACAACTATCAATAATGCAAATACATTAAATAAATAATGTAAATTTCACGGGATTCAATATGATAAAAAAAACATGTGACTTGCCTTCTTTCCGTTGTTCTTGATCAGCTTCAAACTGTACTGTTCTTCGGTTGACCACTTCGCTTGGTCCGTTCACTAGCGTAGAAAACGAAGACAAATAAGTTCCTGCTTTGCGAGATGCAAGCTGGGAACAAAATGCAAATAAAAACAAGAAATAACATAAAAAGAGATGGGCTGGGTGCTCGGAGCTTAGTAGGGTTTAGTTGATTAACAAGGCGAGGATTGGATTTGACGAGTTTAAAACGGTCGAAGGGTGATAGGTGTTGGATAAATTTTGGGAATAAGGGATGAATACTTAGAAATGGATAGTCGCTTTTTGATTTGAATGAATTTGAGGTTTTATTAGGTTTAATTTGAATAATGGAAGGGTTTGAATTTATTTGGAGCTGATTATGTCATAAGGGTTAAATTTGAATTAATGACATTTAAACTTATAAAATTTGGATTTTTAGAATTTAAATTTGAAAGAATGGATGCTAAGTTTGAATTTGGGATATTAAACTGGTCAAAATGGTGTATTTTAGTATTTTTGGGTTTTTTTTGGATTTTTCTGGGATTTTTGGGGATTTTTGGGATTTATAAAAAATATGTGAACAGTTGCACACAGTGTTGGGCTCGGCCTAGATGAACAGTGCGGCCGGACCCACTCCTCCCGCGCGATCAACCCACAGTCAAACCGCACGCGGCGAGCAGGCCGCGGCCCACACCGATGCGGATGCAGGCCAGCGCGGCGAGCGCACTTCCGCCGATGGTCGACACGCGGCCACTGCGGATGGTGCCGATGAAGTGATCACGGGCGCTCGGATGAGAAATCGTGACTGTATCGGCGGCCGGGATTTAAAATAGTGTGGACGCTTTGGATGAAATGGTGCCAATGGCCATGATTGGGCCACGCCGTTCCCCGGGAGTCGTCTTCTACCTCCAGACGGGACTCCCGGCGGAGGTGCGGTAGCTACAGGGCACTAGAGACAAATTTATTCCGCTAGAGGGTGCGCGTATGGCTTGGGGTTCCATTTTGGCCTTTTGGGGAGTGAGTGGAGAAATGGCAGGGGCGGGCGGTGGCCGGAAAGACAGTGGTCTCCACGGCGGCGCTAATGAGCTCCGGTGAGGTTTGGGTTAATTAAGCTGTGCTTGCACCATCTACGGGATCTAGGGAATACACTGGGTGTGGTGCTTGAGCTCGGGAGTGACTCAGGTGGCCTAGCCACAGTGAGGTCCTCGGGACCGAAGGCGAGCTTCGTTGCCCAAGCAATAGGCTAATGCTACGGTCCATTTGAGTGCACCAGTGTGACCTGCATGCCACAGAGACCTTACTGGAGCGCGGAATTGAAAAATAATCGGAAGAATTAGAAGCTAGGGTTTTGAGTTCACCGGGCTCAGGGGCGGCGATCAACGGCGACAGGAACGACGGGGGCTCAATCGGCTGGGGAAGGAGGTGCGGGGGAATGTCTGGAGACGTTTCACTATGGCCAAGGGACTTATATGGCACGTAGGGCTGTGGCAACAGTGAGGCGATTTCGGTCACGTTCTTCTCACGCGAATGGAGAGGGGGAATGAACTAAATCTTCCCAGAGATTGTGTGAGAGGGAGGTGGCGAGTCTCCCCCTGTGGGATATGACAGGTTCTTTGAACCTTGGACTCACGTTGTGAGAGAATGAGGGAAGGTTGCTGTGGCGGAAGGAGCAGACGCAGGAGAGGTGGTGCTCGGTCAAGGGGGAAGGAACGGAATGGGAAAGCAGCTGATTGGTAGGGCTAGTGTGCAGAGGCTGACGCTGGGGTAAGGGAAGAGAGGCGACGCAATCCAATGAGAGGAGGCGGCGACGCGTGCACGACCATGGCTTCGGGCAGGAGAGGAAGAAGCGGCGCACGGGCGGGGACGCCAGGGAGAAGGGGTGGCGCATTTGCCAAAAGAGGAAAGTGCATTTTCACTGCGATTTGCCAAAAAGGGAAAAAAATCCGAATTTAATCAAAATTCATAAAAATATCAAAAACTTCAAATTTTTGGGGTGTTTCATCTACCGTATGGTCCGTATCTATCTGTCCGGTCTGTTCTCTTGTAGTACATGGTAAAATGTGTATGTACAGTGTGATTCTATTTCTGAGTTCGGACGAGAGAAATTAAAATGGACCTGTTGGCTGTAGCTTTTGTCGTTCTTCCAGAAGGCTATGGCCCGTTCTTTTTTGCTACCACTAATAGTTTTGAGGTTCAGTTGATAAATAGCAACAGTTGATAGAGCAGATGTAAGAGAGAGTACGAAGTAAGAGAAACTCCTATGTGGTTTTGATCAATATCGATAAAGTCACTATAATGACTAATATAATTAATTTAGAGATTTCGTTTTGAAAAAACACTCTATTTAAAACTAGTTACCATATAAACAATTAAAAACTAAATCTGAAAAGGAAAGACCCTATAAGAGGAGCTAACTAGCCATGCATGCCAACTATGTCGGCTTCATCTTGCCCTGATAAGCATTTGAAGACACGTCAACCTATTTTGTTTACATCAAATGAAATGAAGAGTTCGTTGGTATTACGGTGGCTTTTGAAAAGCGCTTATGTTTTTCTACGGTTAAGGAGATAACAGTTAATTGAAAATGTCTTTTTTTAGTCAGAAAAGCATCTTTTTGAAGCCATAAGACCCATAATATCAAAATTATACTGGGATTGCTAACTAGATTCCGCGACACAGCCTGGCACAGCGACCTCAGAACTTGTCTTAATCTCTCTCTCTCTCTCTCTCTCTGCGCGAGGGACTTAGGCAGTGCCATACCTAGCATCCTTCTTTTCAGGGTCTTTTCTTCTAAATAAAATGCAGTGACATACCGACCTACCTTCCAATTCAATATCTTTCTGTTCAACGTGGTGCAGCAAGTACAGACGTACAGCACAGCGTACAATTCAATGGAATTTTCGAAGTGTACCCCCGAGCTAGCGTGCAGAGACTTTTGGTGATGATGGAACCGCCGTTTGTTTAGACTGACATCGATCATTTCCTTTTCTGTACGATGGAGGGATACGCCAAATCACAGTTTAATTATAAGGCTCTGGCACTTGAGCGGTACTAATGTGTGAGTTCTTTTTATATTGATGGGTTATAGTTTATAATTTAAATATTTAAATTTTAACTGTTTGTGATGGATAGTATATATAGAAAAATAGTTATATATAATTTTGACCGATACAGCTGAACTCAATATATTTGTTACTACAATCTTTCTTTTGACTCCACTTTTAAAAAACACATTATTTAAAAACTAGCTATTCTAAATAGTACAAACATAAACTGACTAAAAGTCAAAAAGGACTCAGCCAATGCATGCATAGAGTAGCTAGTTACGTTGTACATGGTACATACATTTGTACTGGGTACATACATAGTACCTTAATTGCTTAACGAGTCCACCACTCTTAAATGTTGCTTGTCCCCGTTGAAGCAACTGGTGTCACAATTTCACCTTCTTAATCTAGCCTTTAGGACGAGAAAACATAAAGAAGTTCAATTAAGCTAGTACATATAACTTGTTTTGTTTGAGTGATATATGACAAGCGAGAGTACGTACAATATGATACTAATCAGATGCATGTTGCTCCATCCAGTGCATGTGGTTAAGGTGCACATGACTATCTTCAGTACCCATCGCTCGCCAGCAGATTGTCGTGTTGCCGCGGCTAGCCATTCTACTACTTGAAAACTTGTATGCTTCGCACCTCCATCTAGGGGTGAAGCTAATAGGGGGCTTCATCACACTTTAGCCTACCCACCGCTAGAGCCAGCCCCCTCCTCTCCTCGATGGCCGGCCATGGGCAGCTAGGCTAGCTGTGCCTTTGGCCTCTAGGAAGAAGAAGAGAAGAGAAAAGATGGGCTTTTCTCATGCAGTCAGCCCACAACCACTAATTAGTCCATGAGGCCCACAACCACTAGTAGCAAATAGCAACTTACATCCATAATGACAAATCTAGATGCATAATCGAAGAGGATCGAGAATTCGAGCGAAAGTGGAGAGTTTGCACATGGGCTGAGGTCTTGAGCTGCGGCTGACGATATGAGGAGGCGCGACAACGCGGGGAAGCCGGGGCGGCAGCCAGCAACCAGGGCAACGCCAGCGTAGGCAGATCTGCCATGGGCATGCATGAGGAAGTTGGGTGGTGGGCTCATGAGGAGGCGCACATGGCATGAGGAAGCTCGACTCGACCCAAGGCGCACATGGCATGGGGAAGCTCGACTCGACCCAACACGACGAGGCATGGCCGCACGAGGAAGCTAGAACCCCCACCCTGGACCCCGGCATTTACTTGATGAAGCATATAAAGATAGGATGGGGAGAAGAAGAACCGAAGAAGGCAGCCTAGGCCCCTAGCAGTTTATTGGTGTAGGATCGATCACGACAACCATAGGGGGGTGAATGATTGCACTGAGTCGTATGCTTCGACCGCTTAACTTGAACTGCTTTGCACTGAGTCGTAACTTCGAATGCTTTGTACGTACTCGAGACTTCGACTACTTTGCTCGTACTCGAGATCATCAACACCAGGATCAAAACCTCTTGGTCACCTGCACCTTTGAGGATTCAGCACCTTCAACTACTTGTATTTCCTCTATTTTCCTAGCAGTGATTCAACCGCTTTTACGTAGTTGTAAGCTCCGATCCAACAGCAATCACCAGCACTTTTTGAGCAAATCAAGAACCAGATTGATTTAAGATGATGTTTATTGCTGGATTTTTATAGGTTTATAAAGCACCCTCACAAGCACCCCTAAAAGCCTAGCTAAAACTCAAGCCTTCTCAATCTTCTCCCACAAAAAGCGCAACATATGCTAAGCGCCTCTGACTCTATTTATATCCCCTGACACCTTAAGAGTCCTGTTCAAACAGATCACAAACTTGAGTCTTAATCGGAATGGATCTCGAATTCGAGTCCTAAACCAACTCCTACAATTAAGGGATCCGAAACCTTTCCAAACGTGGGTTTTTTAAAATCTCTAAGCCTTCTAGTTATTGACTCCTTTCATAACTCTTTCCAACTCATCATGTGTCGAAGCCTCCAGGACTACATCTCCCGTAGCTTCTCCATGTATCATCCACCTTTGATCTCCACTTGCTCCAGCATGAGCCCGACCACCTCGTGACATCCTCGACTGCCTAATACTCAGAATTTTCCATCTTAGTTCCGGTCCTCCTGATCATCGACCATTACCATCTTCGTGCCCACCTGCATATGCAAAGACCAAAGAACATTTTCTCGATACCAGTGCTCTCCAACTTGACCAACATCAGTCCATACACGCATAACACACCCTTATCCATCCATAAACATGAACCAAATCATCCATAATCTCAATTTCTATGATTTCCAAAAATCAACCTTAGACCACTTAGTAAGACCGGTCTAACCACCGAGAGCACTCCAATCGTACCGCTAACCCAACATGGGTACTCAAAGATTATGAGTGCTCGGGGTAATCAAAAGCCACAAGTAGTAGCAACCAACGACCAAGCCCTGTAGCTATGGCAACCGACTGGGTACTATAGCTACCGACCACCGACTAGTGAATACCATTCAAGTATTGTACCACCGACTACCCCTCACTGAGTCATTGTATCTTATGACTGATTCACTATAGCTCCAACCATCCCAGTCGTCTTGTCATGCTCAACCTGTCGTGATCGATCCGTTGTGGTCAACCTGCCGTGATCGTTCTGTCATGGTCGACCTACTGTGGTCGTTCTATCGTGGTCAACCTTCCATGGTCGTTCTGCCATGATCGATGTCTATCGCTTGGACCTACCGATTGGATCGTCCATCACAAGGCTGATTGGACCTGCCGATTGGATTGTCCATCACAAGGCTGATTGGACCTACCGATCGAACATGCCGATCAGACCGTCCATCCTGAATATTCCAGCAACAATAGTGCATCAATTAGAACATTCACAAAATCAAATTTTAATGCAACCTAAATGTCAATTATTCATCATCAATATATTCACAACCTATCCACATGGTCTAACAATTGGGTTTTGCTCGACACTGAAGCCCATAACCACAATAATCCACAATGGAAATTGGGCAAAGCCACATGTGTCGATTCGATCAATTATTCAATTGGTGGCTCACTGCCTCGATGCCAAACGCAAATAGAGAATCAAAGAAAGAGGAGAGAGCTATGCACTGAGAGGAGAGAAACCCTTGGGGCTAGGACCGAGGGCGAGGCACAAAGGTGGCAGCTAGGGCTTACAGCGGTGGACAGATAGGGCATTGAGTCACGGAGCACAGTTGCACAAGTGTCAACGCATCAAGGCACAGGGAAGCCGCCGCGTGGGGCAACCGTGCAGTGTGGACACGGCCGGGCCGCCACCATTGGGAGGGAGTGGAAAGGAGCCAAGGAGGGGGTTGGTCTCCTGGTCGACTGGCTGGCAGGGGATTGGATCTAGACTAGCAAGCTGTAAGTGGGTTGCAATGGATGTGGGGGAGGTTCTGAGAGAAGAAGTGAGCAACACTGGTTGGCTGGCCATGGTGCCATTTTGATCAAGGGGAGTTAATGGACGATGGATGGAACCGAGAGTACGTACTCCCAATAGTATATAGCTATTTTCATACACGCGCACACGCACACACACTATTATGTAGCTAAGCGTAGAATAAAGTATTGTATGCTCAACTAGTTCCCCGTGTGTAACTGAGCTCGTCCCCCATCAAGCAGCGCGGCACACCTATCCTCACCCGCTTGCGCCAGACCGACAACCCTGACGATGATGTCATATGATTAGTATGCGCCACGACTAGGTGAGGTAGTAAACTCTAACAACGCCTCCAGTAAATAAATGAGCACAATAAAAATAGTTTTATCTGGCCATAAATTTGAATGTAACTGGACGTAAATGTGGTATCTATTTTTACTGCCGTCATCACACGACGGTTCTATTTTTCCATATGTCCATAAATGTGAGGTTGAGCTATCAACAAATGATAAGACTCAATCTACTAGACATGACCCCTTTTAATCGTACGACAGCCTATACTAGCAATCCGGTCTTCCAACTAAATACTAAGACTGGTAGAAAACTAAAGACACATTCTTAGCCCTATCTAGCCATACCTTTGTCTTGAGTCATAGTCTTGACATGCATCAACTCATGATGCATCATTTACTTCAACTCCATCAACATATGATGGATCTTGACTTGACTTGATGATCAACATATGATCATCTCCTCCTAGACATACATCAAACCATGATGCATACACCACTTGACTTGATGATCTTCAACACATGAAGTCATCCAAGTTTTCCTCATTTATGGAACCTAACCTATTCAACTAACTCATAGAAAATGTTAATCAACAAATCACTTGTCATCAATTACCAAACTTCACCATTAACTCATAATGGAGGGATTATGTTTTACAATCTTCTATTTTTGGTAATCCATCATAATCTCAACAAATAATGAGATAAAATTTCAATTGCGAGTATACAACATGTACACAACACCTGTATATAGTAATATAAGCTTTTAAAACAAAACTTACTTATCCGGTTGTTATTAATCATCCAACTATTAACACATAATGGAAGAATTAGATGATAACCCGATTATGAGTATATATAAACTACACAAGTTATATATACTCAAGGGATATGTTTCAAAGTAAAGATCTTTAATTTGTGGAAGTGAAACATGGATCAATACTAATAAAACCACAAAACATAGAGTGAACTCTCTCTAAATGTGTGCATACAAGAATGTATTATGAAAGCATATACACATATTCAAGTTTGACTTATTTGGTAACGTTCATTTTATATTTCGGACCCGAGAAATGTAATAAGATAATAATATGATATTGAATGCATATCTCTTATGTTTTTCACCTTTTCACCTAAATGAGTCTAAGTAATATCATAATCGATTAAACATATTAGTCTCATAATTGTATTTGTTATTATCACCAAAACCAACTTAATGGAGTTTGAACTTACAGCGGCAAATTTTGTTCCAGTTAACTTTGCATTTCTCTCCATGTGTGTATGCAGTTGCTACCCAAAGGAAGTTTTGTCTGTCCCTATTAAAATCCTTAAGAAAATTTATTGGCAGTTTGAGTGCAGTGAGCAAGTATGTCGGAAGTGAGCTGAGAATAGAGATAGGTGCTTCAACTATCAACCCGCTAATCTTCTTATTGTCTTATCATGAATTGGTTGTAGATCATTTCGGCGCAATTTTTCTTAGACAGTAGAATACAAATTTTATGAATAGTGAAATATTGTACTGAATTCTATCCGTTTCACAACATTCGTCCAGGTCAGTGGAAATTTTGTTCCACAATCTTTGTGTATTGACAGATATTGTGAAACGAAGGAATTGCCATGCACCCTACGTATATTGTTGGTAATGGTCTGACAATTGAAATTTAGAGCAAGGCTAATAATACAGCCTTCAGTTGGCTGTATGGACACTTACAGTCTACTTATCAGCCCATTCATATAGTAGTTTACAGCTAACTGAAGGCTGTATGACCCACTCCTTTCTCTCACAAAGTTTCTTAGTTCTTGTGCTTTAGCTGGCTGTAAACTTACAAGTCACCTCTCTTCTCTCTCCTCCTCTCTCTCCTCCACCTCAGCATACAGCCTACTAACAGTCTTTTATTATACTTGCTCTTATGGTGGCCTTGCAACGTGAAAATGAGGGATTACACCTCTAGCCCGTCTCATAGCATACTACACCTAGCTCGGTCTGGCGCCGGCAGCTCATCTTGGCTTCTTCCATATTTTCCGTTAATATGCACTTGACCTTCCAAATTAGCCAGCCGCACAAACGGGCAAGTAACACGCAGAGAGAGAGAAGGGATCTGTGGGCCCGGCTGGAGGGTACGTACGGACGTACCGTGGCGGCCGAGACCTGGAGTACTTGTGCCACGTAGGCGCCTGCTACTCTTCTTCTAATTCATTTTATAAACCAGCCTAGGTAATTAATTAGGCTAGTTACACACTGTGCCGTGTGGAATGGGGTCGCATGGTCAGCTCTTTAATGCGATCGGTTGCCTCCCCATCTCTCTTACCTCTCGCTCTATATCAAGGCTTCTCTTCGTTCCAAGGGCCAGCTCCTCCCTCACCTTACCTCTTCCCTTCAGCTAGCTCCTCCTGCAACTGCGTAGTCCATCTCAGGAAGAACACTTTGAGGTCAGGGTTTTGTTTTAATTTTCTTTACTGTTGCTTCGATCTTTGATGGCTTTTTTTTTTTAACTTCCATGCATGCAGCTGCGCTGTTCTTGTTGAAGTAGTTTTTCTTCTTCTTTTGCGTTTTACCTGATTAGGCATACTTGTTCTTCCTTTAATTTCTTTTTCCATCCATGCTTACTAGTTCTCTTCTCTATTTCTTGCTCTGAGAATCTGAGAATGGGAGAGCACATATTGCTACAAGTCTCGCGCTGTTCTTGTGGTGTTTTCTCATGTCGGAACTGTGCCATTCGTTGTTAACTTTGTTTAGTATAAAGCACCACGTACGCCTGCCATTTTCTCTTCCTTTTCTGTACTTTCCTCCTGCTGTGTTGGCAAACACCATTCATTTTTCTTGTTCTACTAGCTAGCTAGGCATGGAACTCCTTGGTTCACAAGCAAAGCGACAGAAAGAGAACGCTTTCATATATATGGTTATATGTGATGTTCATGTCGTTCGAGATGCAGCTGAGTTGGCTAGATCCTAGAGCAAGAAATACTACAGTTAGAGCAACCATTTTTTCATATCAGAAACCATCTTTTTCTATCACCTCTAATGTGCCCACATTGCCCCACTTGTACTCTCAAGTCTCACCAACCATCTCTCTTATTAGCCATAGCATTTACTTTTTTTTCTTTTTTTTGAAAATTAGCCATAGCATTACTGATTGCAACATGTAATTAATACTGTTCTTCTTTGTGCTTTCTTGTTAATATTGGTCTCTCTTATGTCTTAATTAGTGTTGCACACTTGTTGAACTTTAGGAAACATGGGGGACATGGGGGAGAAGAGGAGACATGGACATGCTAATGTTGTTGGGTTTGGAGGAGTACACGTAGAGCATGAGGAGAAGCACAAGGAGCAGAAGCTAGACATGAGCGGCATGTCCATGGACACACTCCCACATCTCACCATGTCTCTTGGGCACATCACCACATTGGATCTCTCCAACAACAATCTCGAGGTAGGTTTTGTATATTGTTTCTACTTCTTGATCCAATAATACATCTCTCTTCTTGTGCTACAACTATCTTTTACTAAGTGCTTCGTTGACAGTACGTTCTTCTACGATGTAAGAGAGCAAGATATCAACTATTTTTTTTCTTGTCATCTTACTTCCATTGTATTGTCCTCTGGGGTGATCATCCTTGTCTCTTCTACACTCTATTCGAATGGATAACTAGCAAGAACTCATCTGAAACGGCAGTGCCATATGATAGTGAAAGTTAACAGCAGTTCTATGAGATAAGCATGGCCTATCGTGTCGTCCCTCCGGGGTCGCCTGGCGGCCAGGCGACCCATCCATCCCCGCCGAGAGCCACAGCCAACACGTCGTTCCTCCTCCTCGCCGCCGCCGCCGCCGCATGTGGCGGCGGTCGGGCCCGCTCCCGCTTCCTCTCCCGCTCCCTCCCTCTCTCTCTTTCCAGATCTTTTTTCCCGGACCTTCTTTTTTCCCGGACGTCTTGGTGGTCGTTGGTCTAGCTCCGCCAGGGAGGTGGCGACGGCATGGAGCAAGCTCAGGCGGCGTTGCCGCTGATTCTGCCGGCCACGGCAGCTTGGCGGCATCAGCGCCGTTGGTTTCCGGCCTCGTTGCGTATTGGGGCGAGGTGGGCCGCGCGTGTACGCCGGCGCCGCCGGCCAACGTCACCCCTCTTCCGGTTCTGACCGAACCGTTCCCCGCCAGATCTGCCCTCCTCCTTGCAGATCTGGCCGATCCGCCGGCTCAGATGCTGGTGGCGCGCGGCGGCTCGGCTCCCGGTTGAGCCGCCCGGCGCTGGCTTCCTCCTTACCGGTCCGGGCAAGATTTGGTCTTCCTTGGCGAATCTGACCTGCCTCGGTGCTGCCGAGACATCGTGGCGACTTCGGCGGTGACCTCTTGCCCAGCGGGCAGCCAGGGCGTCGCTAGCTCAGTTGGGTGGACGCCATGGATGGCGGGTTCTTTCTGCGTATCGATGAGGCGTGTCGTGATGAAGTCAGAACTGTCACATTGCGACGGTGCGTGGTGGACAGCGACGAAGACACGGCAGGCTAGGCATCGGTGTTTCAGCTTTTGTGCATCGGTGTTTCTCTGCTCTGTCTACGTCGACCGTCGTGCTAAATAGCCAATTCTATTTCGCCATGTTAGTGGGATTGTCTTAGCTTTGACGGAGGTATTATTGGCCCTGTTTGGATACGCTTATCTGAGAATCGATTTTAATTTGATCAAGATTTTCTGATAAGTCGCGATCTGAAGAATCTGCGATCTGAATAATCCTGATGGGGCTTGCGATGCAGATTTTGGATTCTCGGTGCAAATGCTGATTTTTCCCACCGCGGCGGTTGAAAGAATCGAAAAATAATCAAAGCGTTTGGGTGGGATTCTCGCTTAATTCTACCCAGAATCGGATTTTAAGTGTATCCAAACAGGGCCATTATATGAGAGGGCAACACCCTTGTTGGTTTTACTATGGTGCTAAATAATGTACTGGTCTCTGGCCTTAGTGTTTGTAGTGCTTTTTAGGTGTTTTAATATGGACTCTTCTCTAACTATGGTATCGCCCTCTAGGCCGGTGCTGTATTTCTCTTCTTTTTTTAATGAATTGGCGGAGTTCTTGCCCTTGTTCGAAAAAAGTTAAGCACGGTCTATTATTAATACATGAGGGTTAGCCATCGCTCATGGCAATCCCTTATTTTTGCTTTGCCGCTTGCGTTGGCTCTTGGCTCTTGCAAATTGTGAAGACCCAAAATATCATGGAGACTCTCAGCTGGGTGCAAGTTTTTGAAACTTATAGCTGCTTTTTTGAGACTGTACTTACAAAAAAAAAAGTCAGGATACGTGTGACAATAGTAAAAATATCTGTTTTGCCATTCAGTCAATGGGCGGCAGCCCCGTGGACATAGCACCTGACCGAAGGAGCCCTGTGGCCGTACGGCAGAAGCCTGTCGCCTGGTAACTGTGCGGCCAAATCGCTGCCGCCCAGTCATCATGTGGCCAAGCGGTGTCGTGTGGTCAAAATGCCATGGTCAAAGCGTCGTGGTTGAAACAGTGCGTGGTCAAGGAGGGCTCATTCGGCCAGGTGTCACATATATGATGCTGCCGTCCAGTCACCGTGCGGTAGAAGTGATATTTTTATAGTTATCACGTAACTATAACTGTTATTATAAATACGGATTCAAAACGTACCAAAAGTACCAAAAACTCACTGGGTGCCAAGAATATTCTACTCGCATGCAATAGGAACCGGTCTTAGAGAAGCAGAACGTACTTGCAAGCTGCAAAATCATACCTGAAGAACTAGTGCAGAATGAACATCCTTATTTCTCTTTCCATATTTCTGTTTAAATTATTTTTGTCACGTAAGAGAAAAATAAATCTTTGCTGGAGAGGGGCAAAAGTACTTGCAGTGTACCGGACAAAAAATCATTCAAAGGCCAACATGCTCTTTTTTAAATATACCCCTGATTAGTGATTACTGACCTCCAATTAAATAAGCCAGGCAGCCACCAAAAGGACAAATTTTCTTTTAAAAAATATGTGTGTATAGGTATCATCCGGATGTTTTATTCCTAACAATCATCCAAATTTCGGACCGTTGGATTAGAGATCCAACGGCCTCTTATTTTTGTAGGGGGCGGGGAGAATTCGTGACCGTTGGATCTCTAATCCAACAGTCATAAATCTGGATGATAGTTAAAAAGGAAATATCCGGATGATGTTTATCAATACACTTAAAAATTTTCAATGAAAAAATAGTGTTAATAGTTTTCTGGGGAAAACATATTGCAGGGCATTCCAGAGTCAATGATCGCGCGGCTGCTGAACGTGGTGGTGCTGGACGTGCGCTCGAACCAGCTGAAATCGCTGCCCAACTCCATCGGGTGCCTCTCCAAGCTCAAGGTCCTCAACGTCTCCGGCAACCTGCTCGAGTCCCTGCCGGCCACCATCGAGGAATGCCGGTAAGTCGACGCGATTTTCACGCACCAATACACGTAGAAATGTTTGCCGATTACAGCATCTCTCAGAGAGGAAATGATTCTTCTGATCGACTTGTGTGCAACATTGGCAGTGCGCTGGAGGAGCTGAACGCCAACTTCAACCAGCTGACGAAGCTGCCGGACACGCTCGGGTTCGAGCTGCACAACCTCCGCAAGCTCTCCGTCAACTCAAACAAGCTCGCCCAGCTCCCCTTCTCCACCTCCCACATGACGGCGCTGTGCGCCCTCGACGCGCGCCTCAACTGCCTCCGCGCCCTCCCCGACGGCCTCGAGAACCTCGTCAACCTCGAGGCGCTCAACGTCAGCCAGAACTTCCAGTTCCTGCGGGAGCTGCCCTACGCCGTGGGGCTCCTCCACTCGCTCCGGGAGCTCGACGTCAGCTACAACTCCATCGCCGTGCTCCCGGACTCCATGGGCTGCCTAACCAAGCTCGTCAAGTTCAGCGCCGTCGGGAACCCGCTCGTCTGCCCGCCCATGGACGTCGTCGAGCAGAGCCTCGACGCCATGCGCACCTACCTCACCGCCCGGATGAACGGCACCGGCGCTAACGCCAAGAAGAAGGCGTGGCTGCCCAAGAAACTGATCAAGTACAGCACCTTCTCCGCGGGGATGACGCCTGGCCGCACCAGGGTCCATGAGAACTCGGAAGGCCTCCTGATGTCGGATTACCGATCGCTCAACGGCATCGCCTCGCCGAGGTTCCTCACCATGCTGTCGCCACGGCGGCTCTTCTCGCCACGGAGGAATTCGCCCAAGCATTAGCAAGGGTGATCCAGCTTTGTGTACTGCTTGCTGCTTCAAGTGTTCAGATAATATGCTCGTAGGACGATTAAGCCGCTGTGCTGCTACTGCAGGTGTGTATATGTTCTGAAGAGGTATATATATTGTGCCATATAGTATTACAATAGGGCATTGATGTACATAAGAAGGGTGTTTTTATTTCCTTGTGTATTTTTGTTTACTCGCTACTAATGCTTCTGCAAGTGCAGTGTTTTTTTAGTAAGTTGTATCCCCTAGATGTCGAGTGATCATAAAGTGCGAGGTTTGGAGTGTTTCCTGGTCACTTTGGTCAACCAAAACTTGCATATTTACGGTGACAACAGCACAATACAACATTAGTGAAAACAGCATTTTCTAGTTGTAGGATCAAGGATACCGACTAGAGGGGGGGTGAATAGGAGGTTTTAAACTTTTCTTGTTTACTTGATTAATTCTCCACAATTTAAATGACAATGATGTAAAGCAATTTAATCCTATGCAATTCTAGTCAACAATTTAGCTCTAAACAAATAAGTGATCTCAATGAAGCAAACGAACAAGAGCTAAAGAGACAAAGAACACAACCGATGTTTTTACCGTGGTATTCGGAAACTTGCCGGTTTCCCCTAGTCCACGTTGAGGTAAGCCCGGACGTATCGGACCGGCTCCACGAATTGAGCCAAGCACCTCGATCACTAGTGTAGCTCTTCCCCACTCCGGGTAGGTGAGCTCCAACCTTCACAATTTGCCGGGTCTTCTCACAATCTTCTTGAGAAGATCACGGAGGCAACTTCCACCGGATCGTCCAAGTGCCGGCAAGCACTAAGAGTAATAAATCCCGGTGTTCACTTGAATGCAACTCTAGTGCCAAATGGATTTGCAAGGGAAATCTAGCACTAAATGCTCAACCACCTCACTTTGATGTGCAAAGAAAGAATTGAGGTGAAATGAATGCACTTGGGCTTGAGAAATATGCAATGAGTCTCTAACCTTAGCCCTTGAGCAGTGGTGGGGGTATTTATAGCCTCCACCAACCAAAACTAGCCGTTTGACTCAGCTTCCGGAAAATTTTCTGGTCAAGCGGAACTATCGCCCCAAAGACCGGTACTACCGCTACAAATCTTCGCGCGTAAGCGGCTATGTCGGGCGTCTGCAGTGGCCGTTGGATTCGGCGCGCGGTACTACCGCCGTTGATATTTGCGGTACTACCGCTACCCGTAGTTCCGCAAAGTCGGCGCGTACTACCGTCACCAAACTCCAAAGGGTCCCGCACTTGGCGCTCGAAAAATACATCCGCTTTGAAGTCGGATCTTCCGGACTCGGTACCGCTCGAGTGGCGGAACTATCGTATCTGCGGTAGTTCCGGCGTTGAAATAGCCGTACTTCCGCTCCGAGGAATCAAGCTTCATCCGAGGACGCTCTGGAAGAATTGATCCGCTCTCCTCCGGATCTTCCGGTCCGGTACCGCTTTAGGATGCGGTACTACCGCTCGCAGCGGTAGTACCGGCGTTCAAGCGCCGTACTTCCGTTCCGCAAGATTTTGGAATGAGCCAAGGGTGCTCTCGAAATATCGGTCCGCTCCAAAACCGGATCTTCCGCTGGCGGTACTACCGCATTTTGGTTGCGGAACTACCGCTTCCGTAGTTCCGACGTTCAAAATCTGCGGTACTACCGCTTTCGATGAGCAAGATTTCTTTTGAAAGCTAGATTTCTTTAATGGATGCAAGTTTTAGGACAAAACCATTTGGCACATGAGATAAGTATTCAAGCTACTTAGCCAAGATCCCCCTTGATGGTACGATCATTTATCCTATAATCCGGTCTTCCACCATTCACCTAAGACCGGTAAAATTCAAAAAGGGGTCCTATTCTAAGTATACCTTTGTCTTGCGCCAATTTTGATTTTCACGCGTATCCTTTGGCTTGCATCTTGTCGCTCATGTGTGTGGACTAACTCTTCGCATACTCATAAAAACACGTTAGTTCCATATTCCATATTCTCTTAATTTCATTAATTACCAAAATCCTTTTTAGGGGGTCTAGATGCTTTCACTAGTCTCATTCCTTACAAGGATTGGTAATGCAGAGATGCTAGGTATGATTGGTGCAATTTCAGCTCCATGCGAACTAATTGGTTATTGGTGCATAGTGTATGGATCCCCAAACTACTTACTGTATCTGTCTGAATTGATGTGTTCCCTTCGTTAGCTTTGAGTATTCAACAGTGTAGAAGGTTACCCCCATGTTGATTAGAAAATGGCCCGAAAACATCCGAGACTGAAGATGTCAGTTCTCGCTGATCACTCTATCCAACACAGTATATCCACCGTTGAAACAGGAACAATCGGTACATTGACAATCAGTGGATCCAAGGCTAAAATTTGTCCATTCTCCCTTATTTCCTTTTTCCAATCTCAGTATATCCATTGCTGAAACAGGAACAATCAGTGGATCCAAGACTAAAACAGGAACAAACACGCATAGGTAGACGAGCCAGGCTAAAAAAGGTATCGGAAGTGGAACCGTGGTCTCAAAAAGAAATGTGGAACCGTGGATCATGTGTAGGAGGTGGGCCGAGCAAGCTCGGCTTGCTCTCAAGCTGGTCCCCACTATTTGCGACTATTCAAGGTCCCCGGCGGCCATAGTTCCAGAGTTGAGTCTAGGGTTATCACACGTGTTCAGGGCCGTCAACTGAACCAGGAAACCCCTGACTCGGTGGCCCAGCCCAACCCACGTACACTCCCCGTGTTACTTTCGGGCCGCCCAGTCAGTCCCAACGTCCAACGGCGCAAGCCTGCTATTTCAGGCTGCCTGTTTGATAGAACTGGTGGCTCGGTGCTCCGCGCGTCGGCCAGAGTCCAGTGGACATCGTATCGTGGGACACATGCGAAACCACATCGCGCCCCGCGGAGGGACGACGGGCTGCCCCTCGGCCTCCGCACGTTCGCGGCACCGGCGCGGGCGCGCCTCGTTATCGCCTCGTGCCAGCGGCAGCTTGTTCGCGCCCGCCCCGCGCGTGCTGACCACCGAGTCGCGCGGAGCTACGAATGTGCGCCCCGCCCGCGACCCCGCGAACAGCAGCGAAGCTGGCTGTCTCCACCGCCGCGAGCGCCACGGGGACCGCCACACTGTCCCGAGCGCGCAGTGTCGAGAACGTGTGTTGCACGATGGCGGATGGGTGCCGCCGAACCGCGCTTGCGAGTTGGGATTGTTGAGAAATCTAGGTTTAGAAAGCCTTTATCTACAGTAAGCACCTCACTACTAAGTTATAAATAGGGAGTCTCATTACCTATTTTGTATACGTATGAGAAAAAGAAAGCAATAAAGAAAGACCAGAATGCACAGAATGCATTTAGACTTTAATTGTCAATTATTTTACGTGTGTAAGGAATAAGTTAGAATTTACATGCATGGTACTCAAATAATTTTATTTTCTCGTAATTGTTGCATGATATTGAATAATTCATTTATTTATTCAGTTTATAATGGCATGATATGTTCTGATATTGAAATATTTTTTAATGTATTGATTGCCTTCTACTACATATTACTAAAATACTTTATATTGGAACACATGTGGCGTCCTATGGAGGAAGTATGCTTAGCCGACAACGGCACAACGAATACCATCTTAAGAAAGATAAAATTCTTTCACCCGATTATTAAGAATACTGGCAGCCGTACAATAATCGCCAGTAGCGATGCTTATATAATATATTCAAGAAAAGCCACAATTATACTCTCAATGGACACAACTTTGGTCTTCCAAGAAGCCTTATTGTACTCAGAATCGACTAGAACTCTTTTAGGTTTCACGGATATTCGCGCCAACGGTTTCCATGTTGAGACTGAAAAAGAGTATGGTAAGAAATACCTGCTCATTACGAAGCGTGAAATAAATGGAAAAAGGGTATTACAAAAACTTTCTGTCGTAGGGATGGCCCCCACCTAAACCCAGCAGGCCTGGTAGGAGATTATAAGGCCCAGAACAGGCCATGCGTAATGACATAACTGCCCCAGAGGGGATAACCAGATGTAAGGGTATAACTGTAAAAGCACTCCTCATGTATGTATATATACGAGCAAGCCATAGGGAGGAGGGGCAGGCCATTACACTTATCCTCATCACTCTCCACTACCATCTCTCTCTCTGTTTGGTCAGTAGCCACAACACTTTGTTTATTAGAAATTAGGCTACACTACACTAATAATAATCTATTTTTTTATTAATAATCTATTTTTAGTCAAAATAATAGAAATATACCCACGTTAAATATTTTACAAAAAATAGGCACCAGTTGCCTAATCGTCGGGCAATTGGAGCCTATCCCCAACGGCCGCGCGACAAGACCAGAGGAAACACCTTCATGCAGCGACAAGACTATACGCGCTAGCTTTGCGCAACGACATGACAGCAACGTACCGTGTTTGCGCAGTGATATGATAGGACAGGCCATCTTTGCGTAGTGAAAAGACAATACGAGACACCTTTGCGTAGTGAAAAGACAATACGAGACACCTTTGCGCAGCTACAGGACCACACGGGCCAGTTTTGCGCAGCGACATGATCTCACGGGCCAGTTTTGTTAGTGACAAGGCTAGAGGAGACATCTTTGCGTAGCAACAAGTCTACACGCGCCAGCTTTGCGTAGCGACATGACCGTACGAGCTAGCTTTGTGCAGTGAGAACACCAGATGATACACGTTTGCGAAGCGACAGGACCACACGGGCCAGTTTTGCACATCGACAAGACCAAAGGGTGTAACCTTGCACAGTGTGAGGACCTGACTAGGTAGTTTCGCGTACCGACAATAGCACACTTGGTAGCTTTGCGCAATGACGAGATCACACGGGCATCTTCATGCAGTGAAAAGGCCACAAGGGGCCCTATAAAGGGGGGTCGAAGAGATTTCTGAAATAGCACTACACAAGCAAATCCAACACTACACCGGTGCTTACTTCACCACACCGATGGACAAGAGGCAAAAGAAGCTATGGGACAAAATGATGAAGCAATGGGAGGAGACCCGCGACCTAGCAAGGACAGTTGTCGCCCGCGTTGAGAAAGTAAGGGTTGCTGCGGCCCGAGCAGAATAAGCCCAGCGTGATACGAGGTCAGCTCCCCGCAATGACATCACCCGTAGCAACAACCCCATCCCGAACGTTCCTACCGAGCGTTCATCGCAACACTTACCAGAGGGGAGACGCCCCCCTTTGTTGGTGTCGAGACCCGTGCAAGTTCTTCAAATCTAAGCAATACCTCAGCCTAGGAATGCGTTACTGGAGTTGCGCAAACTACTCCAGTGACTATCCCGACCGCCGTCTAGACACCACCACCTGTCGGCAGTCGGTAAGGACCAGGTACACTATTTTCCCTCTACTTTTTCTCCATCAAAGTATGCACTAACAATCTCTCTCGTGTATCCACAGTCCCCGTAATCCCTATGTGGCTACCGCAAATGGATCAATCTTAAGATCCACCCAGGGTCCTGCGAGATCCGAGAGGAGCACCGTAAGGACGAGCAAACCAAGTGTATACAACGGGAGAGAAAAGCTCATCTCGAGGCGTGCATGCGTAGAGAGCGCGAGGCTCGTGAGAGGGAGCAGGAGAAAAAAGAGGAAAATGGTAACCAAGCCAAAAGAGGTCGCTGAAGAATTCAACGCCGAGCTCGCAAGAAAGTAAAAAATAGCCCCGATCCACGTAGTAGGTCGTACGAGAAGTTAGGTTGGTTAGTCACACATGATGCTATATGTTATGTATGTAATCAATGCCTACGCGGCATGTTACTCCCAACTGTATTATGATATCTATTTTAATTCAGATAAGCTTATTTTCTCGCATTTTCTTATTCAATTATTCTCATAGCAAGTCATCCAACAATATTAATAGACTAATTTTCCTCCGTGTACGAATTTCTGGTAACATCACAATATTACTTATCCTCGTACTTACCGATCATTCGTTGTTCAATCGTTCTTAAAAAAAAGTTTCATGAATTTTTTTACACTACAACAATATGCAATGATCATAAACTCTTATTACGAATCTAACAAATTATCTCCCAGTCATACTGTACAAAAATAATAAAATAGATTAACCCACGCTTCATCTTGTTTGCAATCGATGTACAGCCAAAAGACTGCAGTTGCTGTCGCCCAGCCACAGGGTAACAGGCTCCAACCGCCCAACTGTCAGACGACTGGAACCTGTCGCCCAACGGCTTATAGACAGCTTTATTGTTGTGCAACCGTTAGGCGATAGACTCCAGTCACCTGATGGTTAGGCGACTGAAATCCATTTCTATAGAAAAATATTCACGCGGGTATATTTCTGTTATTTTGAATAAAAATAGAATATTTTTTTAAAAAAATCGAGGATCCGAATCCCTGAAATGATCATGACCAGCAAACGCTAAAGAACATGCAACTTGTTGCGAGGTGGGGCACGTTGTCTGGTTTCACTAATAATAATCTTTAACATTTGCAATCTGTCCCGTGACCATGATCCAAATCAGTACACTATAGTATTCATATGGAAATCACCTCCATTCGGTCCGTCCAATTGCTCGCATTCCATCAAGGAATTATTTGATTGTAGAAATCAACGAACAAGTCTCCTAACAGATAGGTCTCCCCCACTAGGCACCAAAACCATGGTGATTAGTCAATCATGTTGCGCTAGACAATTAGCACTACCAGTAACTAATTGAAGGCCTCTCCATGGAGGGTTTAGTTGAGAAGACCCCCAAAAGTCACTAAATACAGAGCTTAGTTGAGAAGACCGCCAAGATTCCAATATTCTACTTGCCCCCAACTTTTAACAATTCCATCTCCACTTTGAGGACTCACTTTTTTTAGTTCATCCTAGTCATTTTTGCAAAAGTTATGGTGCCATGAGCACATAAACCACCCGATATACTGGCGCAATTAGGACCAGATGGGATGCCACTCACATGTCAGCTGCAGTACGCAGTGGCTCACTGCACTGCAGAAGATAAGGCTATCTACGACCGGACAAGCCAGAACATTGCAAACAAACACCAGAAAGTGTAGTACTAATAATATTTTGGTTGATAGACAGATCAGATGTGGCATCAAACCTAACTGCTACTAGTATATTGCTTCCTACATGACATCTTATTAAGCTTGCAGTACTTGAAAGATGATCACTCACACTCTAGTCTAGCTTTAGGTCACACCAAGCCCATGATCGAAGTCCACTTGGACAGCTCACCCAAAGAGAGAGAGACAGAGAGAGAGAGAGAGGAGAGAGAAATCTTGCATTGGTTGATCCAATCATCGAAGGAAACTGGTTCACCCAGGGATTACTAGTGTATTAAATTGAATTAATGGGATTTCACAATGGGTTAGGCTAAAAGTGGGGGCAGATGCAAAGAATGTTCTAGCTGTCCAACTCTCCTTTCTCCCCCTCCACCGGCCATGTTCGCTTCAAATAAAAGTAACAACAACGGGTTTACAACCTAGCTAGGCAATCTCACAATTATATTATTACTGCTAGCTGCATTGACCTGTAATAGTAGTGCGGGGATATACAAGTCTATGGTCACTACGCACAAAAGGTAAAAAAAGGATTGCATTACAAGTAAATTAGTGGGCACCAATTAACGATGAGTGGAGTAGGATATGCCAGCAGAAGACTACTATAAGAGCAAGTATTATAAGGGGCTGTAAGCTGGCTGTATATTAAGATGGAGGAGAGAGAAGAGAGGTGGACTGTAAGCTTACAGCCAGCTGAAGCACAAGAACCAAGAAACTTTGTGAGAGGAAGGGGTAGGTCATACACCTTCAATTTACTGTAGAACTACTATATAAGTAGGTGATAAGTGGGTCAGAGTATCTATACAACAGGTTGAAGGTCAGTATTATAAGACTTGCTCTAAAGAACTTGCAGCTGTAACTTCATTCGTTGTGCATCGATGCTAGTGGAGTTGAGCACAAATCCAGCTGAAGTTGCACCGTTCCATCTCATATTAGATAAACAATTGAAGGTGGAAAAGGGAGGATGAACCGTGCGAATTACGCACATCACGTAAAAAAAAACCGACTGTGGGATCAACGTACGTGTGTGTCACTGCTTGGCTCAGCAATATATTAGAAATAACAGAACTTGGCCATGCATCCCACTAACACTACTTAGAATACTGGTAATCCTGAAATCAGCTGCCAGAATTCTTTGTTTTGCTCGAATTCTTTGTTTGACTAGATTATGTTTCCCCCGGACTGTTGCTTGATCACACACTTGTCATTAAACGAAAGGACAAGATATTTTGAATGAATCTACTACTAGTACTTGTGCAAGGGAACATACGATTTTGTACATTCGTCCATCTCCGTGATCACAGCAATAGCGACATATGCCACCTCCTGCGCTTGTTTATCACATTAGACAACAAGTACCACAGTAGCCAGTGTCGGCTCGGCAGGTGACGGCCTAGTATGACAAGTGGTGGGGCAATAGAGCTCACCTAGCTCGGTAGGGTATTGCTGAGCTTAACTGATGTGGTGGGCATTTGGGTCCTCTAGTTGTCGAGTTTGTCTAACTTGGTAGGTCGCCTGCAGTGCCAGCCATAGTGCCTGTCACCTACCACGGTGGACAGGGGCGGATCCAACGGTGGGGCGGGGGGGCTCGAGCCCCCCTACCGCTACCGGACCCTTGGAGCCCCCCCTAAATTTTTAGCCATGGATGTATAATGTAGAAGGGGCTGAGGTCGAGCTGAAGGTACTTCAGCCCCTCCAAAAAATTTTCTTGGATCCGCCACTGACGGTGGACGAGTGCGACAGGCAACATGTGTCGCTTACAACTGTTGCTGTAGTCACGGAGGAAACCAAATTTGCAAAATCATGTTCCAATACAAGATTTGAAAAAAGTTGCTACACTGTTATATATACCAGGACTTCGCTGCTAAGGAAGACTTGGCCACACTGCACGGCTCCGCACTGCATTGCAGAAGGTCAATGGATCGTAGCCGAGGCTCAGCTCCTCCAGAAATAACAACAACTAAAGAGGTAGGCAGACCGACAAGCAAATCGAGGGGTAAAAAACAGTGAGGATGAGGGCCGAGCTCCAATCCATGACCATGAGTCCATGACGACTCCTCTTTTCCTTTGAACGGAGTTCGAAAATATCACTTTAGATATGAGCTCGGTAGCCACGGCAGCCCTGCGGAGAAGGCTATGTTTCAAAAAGTGCCGTTTGAGTCTAAATTTAAAAACAATAGCTTGCGTGAAGCCTAGTGGTTGTGTAGGCCCCACCAACGCCCTCACTGTAAGACAAAAACAAAAAAGAATCACAAGGAGAAACTCTGATGAGAGAGAGAGAGAGAGATGACGAGAGGGGTGCGGTCAACCGCGGGGTGCAGCCAGGAAAGCGACCCCTCACCGTCACCTTTGACCGGGAGACAATCATGCGGGCCCCACCGGAAGAGGAGAGAGGAAGAGAAAAGTAAAGGCGCAAAACAAATTGATGCCCACCCTTGACCTCTGCACAGGGCGCCGGCCCCAGGACACTGGTGAATTATTGCGCTACTGTACGATCCGAGACTGCGAGTGTGGAGTGAGCCCCACTTTTTTCAGCAAGTGAACGCTCTCCTTAAAGTATTCTCTTCGAATAATCCGACCAAAAATACAAATTCATAAGTTTTACAGAAGTCTAGAGCCAAAAATGTTCTACCTATTTTTAACTTAGAACTCTAATTTAAATGAAATTTAGAACAAAAACGTCTTCAAACATATCTACAAAGTACTTGTTGTCTATTTTTCAAAAGACCTATGATCGATCTGTTGCCAGACCGATCAGACCGCTTAAAAAGGAACTCTGAATACGGAGAAGCTTCTCACAAGCAAGGCGACCTCGTCATATTCTCACAGCTAGTTTAAGCGGCTATGTATGACTTCTTGTTTTTTTCTCCGTTATTTGTAGTCGCGTACCGTATTCAATCATGGAGTCAAAAGTATTCCGTCGTTATTAACTGTTACTGAGCTCAGCACTGGTACTTACCAGCCAATGACAATTACCCCTACAAAATCGGTGTTATTAACGTCTTAAATTTCCATGTCGTATACGGCCCCAAGCGAACGATCGTTGCCCTGGGAGAAGAAATTTCTAGATTTTCTTCCTAACCACGCGTGTAAACACTAGCACCCGGATCTCAAGGTCAAAACCAGAGACCAGAAGATATCCTGTAGCGACGTTACGGTCTCACAACGCACGGAGAAAAATGGAAAATTGGAATGAGCACACGAGCTGGAGTCTGGAGATCGTAAATCTCTGGCATCAAGTTTTCATCTCCCTCTTAATTTCTACAATCATTTTTTACACGCACATCAGATTGAGAAGCCACTCAAAAAGGAAAAAAACAGAGACTAATCGAAGTCAGACAAGTCCGTTGCCGGCAGACACGGTAGCTACGGCCGCGGCCACCGGCATCGACGCCGGCGCCGGCGCCACCAGGGGTCCCGGCGTGTGGTGGTGCTCGCCCTCGTAGGTCACTACGAGCATGGCCGGGTCGTCGGTGGCGCGCTCCACGTGCTTCCTCGCCGGGCACCCCCTCACCGTGCTGCACTTGTAGTAGCCCCTGAAACCACGCGACGGAAACCATCAGATCCTTGAACACAAACACGGAAATACTCGTGCTTGATCTTGTCAATGATAGCTGGGGAAGAAATTTACCGTGGGAAAGGGGAGCCCTTGATGGGCTTCTGGCCGTACTTCCTCCACGAGTACTCGTCCGGCGGGATGTCGGCGATCTTGGAGCTGATTGCCGGCACTCTGATCGTCTCCTTCACCCGGTTCTTCCTGCAAAACCACCACGAATCCCACGACAGTTAGAAGAATTCTTCGGTGCGAGAATATTGCTAAAATGGAACTGATTTTTTGATGTGCTGGGACATGGGTGATACCTTCTCTTGGAGCAGTGGCATCGGCTGCCGTTGGTGTTGGCCTCGGAGTGCGCGCCGGCGCAGGGCTTCCTCTTGTGCCCGGATAGTGGCGGCTTACCAGAGGAGAGCAGGCTCCGGCCCTTGGACACGCTGCCCTCGCCGGCCGTCACCGACGAGAAGAACGACGTGGAGGTCACCGACGTCGTGGCCGACATGGTCAGGTTCGGCTTCGTGAAGTCCAGCGTCAGGCTCTGCGGCTGCGAGGTAGGCGCCACCGCCACGGGGGCGACGGCAATCACAGGAACGGGCGGCGGAGGAGGCGGAGCAACAGGAGAAGCGGGAGGAGGCGGCTCGACGGGGCCGCGGCGGAAGCGGGCGTGGCCGGTGCGGTCGAGGATGGATATCATCTTGCGGAACTTGGAGACAGCCTGGTCAGCGATCTCGCCGAACGGCTGCTGCTGCTGCTGCGGGGCCTTGTGCGGCGCGGCGGAGAGGGACGACACCAGGAGCTCCAGGCTGCGGAGGCCGGCGGCGGCCGCCTCCTGGATGGCGATCTGGTCGTCGGCGCGGCGCGGGGCGTAGCAGCCCATCAGGTCCACGGCCATGGTCGCCGAAGGAGCTCGCCGGTGCCCGTGCAGATCTCGGCTCGAGCTCTTGGTTTGGCTCTGGGTTTGGTTGGGAGGTGGAGGTGTTACCGTAGGCAGTGGCTGCCTTTATAGGTGGAAATGGGGAGAGGAGAAGATACGGGTCAATGCGGGTTGTGACTTTTTAGGAAAGCCCATTGGATTCCTTCTAAATTCAAGATATGCCCCCCTGTCTCCTTGGCAAAGTGTCACTGCACTGTTTTTATAGGGAGACTGTAGTCCACTGTTGGATCTAAGATCAAAGTGCAGTTTCAAGCTGTTCCGAAAATACAGCTTCCAAATTTGGATGGCAAAAGCAAAGCAAATCTAGGATGCTTTGCGCATGGAGTAGTAGCATACTCAAATTAGATATAGCAACGCGCAAGTGTTTTCGCTAAGTGCTGTTGTACTGGATATGTAGCTAGATTCGCACGGGGAGGAGAAATTGTACAACAAGGTAGTGTATGAATTTTCAGTAAAGAATCTAATAGTAAAATAATAAAAAAAGGCCCACATTTTCTCATTGTGCTTGTTTTGATTTGTGGGTCTCGTTACATGGAATGGTCTACAGTGTGGACCGTTTATACTTTGTTCACATAATCACAGGTGCAATCGAGCTGTTTTTCCATAACTGAGAAAAGTTTAGGCCTTTTATGCAAAAATACCCAATGGGATGTGTGTGTGATAATGACATTTTCTTGGCCATGAGATAGTGGACTTTGGAGATAAGAAGAAATCTATTTTTTTTCAATGCCTTTAGTGGTAGCATCACAGAGAGAAATATATAGGCATATGTGTCTTGCCTTGGAAGTCAACTATGGAGAGAGGTGAGGCCTGGGAATAATGGAAGCATTTATTTTAAATTAAAAAAAAGTGGGGCACGGTAAAAAAAGGAGCATTATTTCTTCCCTAGTGGTAGTATCACTTTGAGATATTGCCCCTTTTAATTATTCATTAATTAAATGGGTTGAGCAATCTGCACGCCTGCTTTGAGAACTTTCGCACCCTCCCGCTTTCTCTTTGTTTAGCCCGTTGACGCACTGTCTGTGAGAGCTGCCATATCTGGGGGCGATCAGGAGTTGAATTATTTTCCTTATAATTATGTGTTAGTGTGAAGTATCCTAGAATAATGTGACAAGTGGCGATGATTCTTTTTGCAAATTGCAAGATGTTGCGCTTGTTTCATGAATAAATCTGTTCTTTTTAACAGCGCAGTGCGCTTACACGTACGAACATTAACAAATGCAAGTTGAGGCTTTACAGGTTTTACAGCTTAAGAAATGTGCCAAATAGGTGTTTATGTTAAGAATTGAAAAAAAAATACATTATGTAGAATTTTCCCAACAAATATGCCAAGTTACAAAAGAAAAAACAGGAGACAGTGGATAAATCTTGAAAGCATGAACATTCCTCCAAATAACCGGTGATATTTAAAGTATCTCTTTCGTTTTAAAGGTCTATAAAATCCCACATAATCCTTGAATCAGGAAAGAGCAAATTTCCCAGAAAAACTTTAATTAATCAAGAAAAAAAGATAAGATATATACCATTTATTTTTGTAGGGTGGATTATAACGATGGAGATTAATCATATATAGACATTTGAACTATTACATGTGTATAACAAATACATGTATATTTTTTAAGGAATTGGGGATATATAATGAATACAATATTTTATAATATCTAATTGCGGAATTGCGCGGGAAAAATTCTGCTTGTTGCTGTAACAAAAGGGAAAGGCGTTTGAGCCTCTTTTTTTTTTGCGATGGAGGTTTTGCCCTTATTTTGCCTTTGTGGAGGCACCATATGTCAGACCCAGATTTTGCAATCCGAATCTCATCGTGATTCTTGCACTATTCCTGGATCGATAGATAGTGCTCACGATTCTGATAATGAATATCAAAATACATATCATGCGGAAGCGTAAAATTTAATAGTAGACTTACTCATGGGCCGATTAGGCCGAAATCATTAAATTGCAGCAGCAGAAGAACGAAGCACACAGGTGGGACCTTCAGGACATGCCCACAGGCAGCCAACTGGAGATTCGCGACCTAGTCCTTGACATCTTCATCCTCTTCGCCATCGTGATCCAAAGGTATTATTGAAGCGTAGTGATCCGATTCCTGCTTCTGAATTTGCCGCAAAAGCGAGCGTGAGCACTCCGACCCCGTGCTCCGCGAGCCGATACACAGAATGCAAATAAATAGTATGCATGGCTTAACAAAAGAGAGGCTCGGGTTATTTTGTTTTGCAAGGAGTGCTTTTGAATACAATTAATTAAAAATTTCTAAGACCTAGCATTTTGAACAAACGCATAATGTTCAAGAATATGCAATAATAATAGCGATCCAGATTCCATCCACCGTTACATGGCATCTGCACCATATATCAATTCTTCAGCGTTATAGCAGCTTAACTTACCACTGGGACGACACCCAGGACAATTCCAAACTAGGGCAGTCCTTCGCCCTTCAAGTCTTTCCATACCTAATTTTTCTATATTTTAGAAACAGAACTATATCTAGTTAAGTTCCCATGTCCGCCCTTGACCGTGGGCACGGCTATTCGAATAGTTTTGACTCTGCAGAGCTTGTACACTTTCACCACAAGAGATAATCAACTCGTTGCCCCGCACAATTCCTTAGTCATGTGGTTGAGCAGACCATCACAGTAACTTTTCAAAGTACCTCGGCCCTTTTCTCATCTCACCCTTATGGGAAACTGCCCACTTGCGGTGGGTCCCATCTGTGCGCAGGATGTTTTCCCCAGCCTCTATGCAGCCGGACTTCTACCTCTCCGCAACGTAGGACAGCGGGAAAACTTCACCCTCCACTGGTGTCCCTTCAGGCCCCTTGCCATAGCGTAACCCCTTCAAACCCCTACCAGTGAGATGAGTCCGGAACTTCGATAAATTTACTTAGCCAAGTCGTATTTTACGGACTTGTGGTTGTACTATTTTACCTGGGAGGTCATGACAAGATTCAGTCCTTAGTGGTATCTGGGCGGTCTACCACTAACCCACTTTTGGTCCATCATTAACTCAATTTTGTGCTTCCATTGCACCACACATACACACCCTCGAACCAATCCGCCCAGACATTAAAGCAACTTGGAAATTTTGGGAGCATAAAATAACCATATCAAAATATGCCAGTCATTCCCATTATGACTGCCCAAACTAGTTTCTCATGATTAAAACTGATAATGAGGTTTGGGGTATTTCAGCGACCCTGTGTGTATCTATGCAGTACTGAGCGTAGCATATTATTAGGGACTTATTTTCGAAATGTTACCATTATAATTTTACTAGGGCGACAAGGTTCATTCATCCAAACATTTCAACAGAGGGTGTAATATTATTCAGGGTAACAGTGGCATCTAACTAGAGTATTAAATTTAGCATGTATTTGCATAAAAATAACAGCATGCAATTTGTTAATTTAAAACAAAGTAATTTGCATAAAATATAGGTTCAACATGATCAAAGTATTGACTCGTCTGGCGCGGTTTACCGCGGTCTTGAGCTCACACAATGCTTTCTCTGAAGCTTCTACTCTTTGTCTTCACTTCGCTTTGACCACGCTTGATCCATGGAATCTTCAGGACTCCGGTTTCTAATTACGTGACAAACGATTGAATCCAAATGGAAGCAAATAACTCAAAAGATCCAATAAATCTGAATAAATTCAACTTTTGTATTATTATGAGTTATTGGGTGATTGAAGCAAGGTTGCTGGTAGAATACGATGACTAAATCTTTTTATTACAGTTTCTTTTTATTATTTTTATATTTATCAAGAAAGTTTCATGAGTTAGGATGGACCTATGAATAGATATTTTTTTTTGTCGAGTGCTATTATTCAAGGCATCTGGCTTACCGAATAAATTTTAGAGTCTAGGTGTATAGCATTTTTAGGGTGACATTTTATTTTTATGTGCATTTAGTTGTCGCTAGTCAAACCTTATTACTTCATGCTCATCATTATTATTTATTGTTCTAGTATTAGGATTTAATTAATGGTCCCATTATTATGGTATCTCTGCTTTAATTACTATTATGCTTAACTTTATTTCTAATTTATTCTAAACTTAACAATCTG
Source organism: Dendrocalamus sinicus (assembly GCA_036346575.1). Taxonomy (NCBI): domain Eukaryota; kingdom Viridiplantae; phylum Streptophyta; class Magnoliopsida; order Poales; family Poaceae; genus Dendrocalamus; species Dendrocalamus sinicus. Next base: position 4,871,989 of record CM070652.1, read on the forward strand.
GGCAATGCTTGATATGTATCATTTTATGTGACCCCGATTACTCGTGTTACTGGCTAAATGCTCACTTTAGAGTGTGTAGGTCTTTGAGATTATTTTGGTATTTGAGGGCCTAAGGCTACTACATCTTAGCACCTGTATATTGTTATGACCTCCTAATTTGAGTGTTTCCTGAAAACTACTAATATCGATATTTTATCCCTTTGCAGCTCAAGCATGCTAAACATGATGGCATTTTGTTATCGTTATTACTAAAGCTATCATTTAAGTTTTTATGATTGGCAGTATTTTTATACTAGTGTTCACATGCATATCTATTTTTAGGAGGGTCTATGGCGAATGCAAGGATTGTACGGTTATATTTGCTAGTTGACTGCATACATGCTATCCGCGTTTCCCTAATCACGCTTATATGTATACATATAGATGTTTTTTTAATCTATATATTTACTTAGAAAATCTCTGCATTTTAGTTGTTATTAGCTTTAATTAGAATTTATTTATCTAACAGGGTTATATTTCCATATTTGCTAGTTAGCAAAACCCACCACTAGAATTCATTTAATGGCAGCATTTTAAATATTGGGCATAGGTCTTAATTTTTAATTATGGATAGTCTCTAGTAGATTTGGATATTTAATCAAGATTATAATGCCTTTATCAATATCTTTAATTAATAATACATCTTTTGGAAGATTATTCAAACCATATAATTGATCATATATGAGCTAATCCAAATTTAAGTCTTAAATAATCTCATTTTATTCTAGTTAAATTTTATTAGCTTCTATAAATTATTCTCAAGCTTTCTTTGATTTTTATTAATCAAGAAGGGTTGCAAAAATGGAATGAAAATGTAAGGAAAAATTATGCAGCCGAAGGATTTGAACTCAAGACCTCGGCTGGGTAGGTGTTAATTGTTTGCTCGGGTATCCAAGTGGGCAAGGGGTGTTACTTGACTAATTGAAGGAATGAAATGCAAAAGAGCTGGAGTGGACGGCCGAGCAGAGGACAGCGCGGCGCCTCGGCAGACGGCAGCGGTGAGGCGGCGGGGATGCGGTGGTACTTGACAAAATGGGTTGCCCGGAGCAGGAGGTAGCTTGGGGTGGAGGCGCAGTGGTCGCAGCGGTGGCGATGCGGACGGGCGGCTGTGCAAGACGGCCGGCGGTGAGGTGAGTTCAGGGCGGCGGCGCCGGAGGGGAAGGAGAAGGAGGTTCGAGGGGGCGCGAGCCGGAGGAAGGCATGGGGAAGCTCACCGATGGGCTAGTCGAGCGGGAGATGCGCCGAGGTTGGCCGGCGACGGAGACCGTGGGCGGCGCAGGGAGCTTCACGGTGCCGACGGTCCACGGTGGACAATGAGCTCCGGTGTCGGTCGGGGAAGGTCCAAGGCGGCGAGAAGATGCTCCCTAAGCAAGGAATCGACAAACGGTTGATTGAGGGGGCGGCGGCGGTGGAATTGGCGGCAGCAGCCGGCGGTGAGGAAGAAATGGATATCGGCGAGCTCGGCGCACGGGACTTCAATTACTCTGGACTGGGAGTAGAGGGGGTTGAGGCGAAGCAAACGGGGGAGTTGGCTCACTTTTAAAGGTCACGAGCCGACCGGGCGGTGTGCGAGCAGTGGCGGCGGGGCATGGGTGCAGTGCGGAGAAGCGACGTGCAGGGCACGAGCGACGAGAAAGGGTCGGCGTAGAGTATGGGCGAGGGCGGCTCAGCGACGTGCGGTGTTGACGCAAGGACGGAGGGAGCCAGCGCGTACTGCGGAGGCGACGTGGGCTCACTGCGGCCACGCAAGAAGAAAAGAGAGAGAGCAACGCGGGAAGACAGAAGGGAAGAAGACAAGGCGGAGCCGGCCCGCGTAGCGATGGAGCAAGGAAAGAGGCGGCGGGTGGGTCTGACCGAGCCGCGTGGATGGAGGTTGGGTGAGACAGTTGGCACTGCCCCTTGTTATTATTATTATTATTATTATTATTATTATTATTATTATTATTATTGATGTATTGCATATTTATACATAGGTATATACATGTATATATATGCACATATATATATATATATATATATATATATATATATATATATATATTTGTTTGTTTATTTCTATTTTTGTATAAGTCTTATATTTATTTTGTTTTCATATATACAGATACACACATATATATTCTTAGTTATTTGTTCATCCATTTTATATACATATATATATATATATATATATATATATATATATATATATATATATATATATATATATATATATATATATATATATATATATATATATATATATATATATATATATATATATATATATATATATATATATATATATATATATATTTCCCACATGCATATATATGTATTATTGTGTGTGTGTGTGTGTGTATATATATTATTTCCTGTATCGTTAAACTCCTTCTTGCACACTTTGTTTATCCATACATACACACATATATATTTACATATGTATTTATGTGTATGTGTTTGTATTTTATTTATTTAATTTTATTGCTAATTATGCTATTATCCCTAAAATGAGATTTTATATTTTTAACTTCAAGTTTCTCTCTCTTTATACTGGATCATCTTTTCTGATTCTTGTTTTAAATTTTTAGTATTCTATTATCTGCACATTTCCTTTTAATGAATTATTATTAGCTGTTTATGTCTTTTATGAATTCTTCAATTTTGGAACCTCAAGCAAATTCAGGAAAATACCACAAAATCCAAATTTCAACAAAATGTATTGCAAAATAATTCAAGAAAATCATATTTTAATTTTTAAATTTTTCAGGATGTTACACCATATCTCTCTGACTGATGAATAGACTTTGATTCTTACCAATTACATGTTATGTGAGTTTTTTTTACCGTGATCCCTGGGAATTGAACCTAAGAATACGTGGGTGGTGGTAAGTCTTAAGATGACTAAGCTAAGAAATTGTTCGTACCATCTCAAAAGAAATGGCATTTGCTATCTATCAGATATGAGTTCCATGTTATGATACGAAAACGAAATTCAGACAACCAAATCAGACAAGAATCGATAAATTAGACAACAAAACAACAAACCTAAATTCTCCAACGATGGCGAGCAACGGGCAATAAGTGACGGTGGCCGAAGTTAGGGTTAGGATTGGGGTTCACCCCAAAATAGGTTGGGGTTCACCAAACCCCCTTAGAGCATCTCCAAGAGATACTCTATATGGCTCTTAATATTTAAATTTTAGAGTTGAAGGGTAAGAAGTAGCTCCAACAGATTCCCAAATAGACTCCCAAAAATAGAACACACCCAAAAAATGGGCTCTCGCTCTCTACTTATAGAGAATGATCTAGGCTCTCAATACCGTTTTTCTGATTTAGGGTATCTGTTGGAGGGAATGATTATTTTGGGACCTTATATCGTGGTTAGGATCTGTAAAAAGAGATTTAGGGTGTGAATTTATTGGGCATCTCTTGGAGATGCTCTTAGACCATAGTCCTGGTAGCAAGTAGGGCCAATGATGGGGCTGTCACTAGTCGTGGGTTTGACGAGGGGAAGTGGATGGGGTTGGGGCAACAGCGACAAGCCCGACAATTAGTTAGGTTGGGTAGGGAGAAGGTGGCGATGTGGTGAGGGCGCCACCGGCCATAGGTGGTGGAGGCGGAGACAGGAGCGATGGTAGAGATTCGCGGAGCTCTTTGGATGTTAGAGGAGAAGAAGAGAGGTGTGGTGGGGTGGTGGCCTAGTGGATCTCACCGCTGGAGCGCGTGTGGAGCCGAGTCAACGGGATCTTGTTCGCTTCGGAATAGAGAGAGGGAGAGGGGAGTCAATTCGATTTGGAGTAGGGACGAAGACGACGTGAGGGAGAGGGACTCAATCGGGACAAATGCATGAGGATGGTGGTGCGCATGTTGCGCTTGGGCATTCCATCCATAAGAATAGATGCTGTCCGTAGTGGCGTCCAAAGAAATTGCCTTATTTTATTTTTGATTCAATTGTTTGTAAGTGTGTGCAATCGTAGCACCACCATTGTAAAAGATTCAGATCTATCCATCGTTGCTTAGTCTCAAAACAAGTGTTGTGTTTTTCCACACAAAAAAAGATTTTATTTTGTACAGTAAACCATTGATTTACATGTTTCATCATGCTGGCAGTATTGCTTTCAACATTGATCTCTGACCGTTTGGTGTCTATTGACATGGATCTCGATTCTGATATCTCTCCATGCCATCATTTCGGGCTTGTTCGTTTCCGTTTCTGACTTTTGATTTTTAATTTATTATTTCTTAATTTTGTCTTTTTCTAACTTTTGGCTTTTGAATTTTTTTTTGTCTTTTTTGTATTTTTATATTGTCCGTGGTAGGCTAATCTATTTTTTATTTTTTAAATTTAATTATGCTAAATAAGACATCAATAGTTATAGTAAAAAAAATAAGCTAACTATAATAAAAAAAGACATAAATAATTATTAAACTGAGCACTATCTAAACAAATAAAGCGGACATTGTCGAGCAAAATTTGAGGATGCCGAGTTCACTTTGGCTCGCAAAAGCAATTCTCTTCCTAGAAAGAAGAGAGCGAGAGAGGGGAGTACAGTCACAGTCCAGCCAACTTGAAAAAGTCATCGGAGCAAGCAGTGTCCTAGCTAAAAGAAAAAGGAAATCAGCCGTGGTTACGAAGGCAAGTATACTAGGCACGCATGCATGGGCCCAGGACAAATATGGCCGTCTGATCAGGGAGTGAGGTAGTCTGATCCGTCCGATGCGATGTGTTTGACCGTTGAGGAGTGGGTCCACGGCGGGTCATCCTAGGTGTCGCGTTTGTTCGGTTTGAAGAAGTCAACGGGGTCGTTAGGACCGAGGCTGTACAGTTTTGGCGTTCTGCTGAGGGAATTGCTCGGACGCGTGCGTCTCATGGGGCAAATAAAGGTGCCGCTGGGTTGACCGATTTATTTTTTTTACTATTTTAAAATTTTATTTTTTGGATTTTTTGATTTTTTGTCGATTCTTTTTTCCTGTATTTGTTTGCATTATATATGCTGGGCTAATCCATTTTTTCTATTTTATTTTTTTAAATTTAATCATACCAAAGAAGTAATCATCAACTATATTATAGTTTCAGTCAGCTACAATAAAAATTCAGCCTAACAGCACCACCAAAATCAAACACTTACCTCATACGTCATAAATCACTACCATACAAAGCTCTTTTCATACAATATCCTTTGTTCTTATCATCTCCCTTTCTCCCACCTTATTCTCTTCACTCTTCAGCTCTCAAATCTGAACACCATCATTACTTCCTATTCTCCTCACTGGACTCAAGGAGCTCTCGTCTAGACTCTCCTACCTCTCTCCCTTCCCCTCCTCTCTCCACACACATATCAACCGAGGGCTACCGTTTCTGCTAATGCAAAATAGCCGTTGTCCTTGCAAGGTCCACCATGGCCAGACGAGCTCTGTCAAGGCTCTAGGCCTACCTTTGCCACCCTCTATGACCATATCTATGAATGCCTATGTGTATTCTCCGATGTTAGCCTCCTCTGTAGGCAATTACTGAATTTATTGTGGGTATTTACTTAATTTGTTATACGAATTTCAATCAAAATATTGCAACCGTGTAGCATATATGTTTGATTTTTGTTTGCTATTCAACTCTGCATCCGTTCCCAGGCATCTCGTCCCCGCTTTGTTGGAAATTCTGGGGGATTTTATGGAAAAGGTTTAAGACTTTTGGACAAGTATTAAAACGCCGGATAAGATCGCATCGGTTGACTCCATCTTCTTCTTTAAATAGCAGGAATCATATTATGCACTACTAGTTAAACAAGCAGACGAGTCAAACCTAATCGTGCATCCAACTTTGTTAACCTGTACACTACTCCATGATTTGTCTTCCTACAAAATTTGAAGCTTCACCCCATACATGATACATATAACACCGTCCCAGAAGCAACTAGCTAATGAGGGTTTAATTTATTCGTCGGTGAGCAAATTGGTTTGAACAAACGGTTTAATTGCTGGTTGGATGGTTAGATTCGAGATCTACAGGTGAAGGAAAGGAAGAAGCTTCACATTCCTCAAGCTTTGACATTGCGTTCACCACGAGCAGCGCGTGGGCACATAGAAAGCTAGCGCCCAGCTACGAGTGTGTGCGCGTGTGTGTTGTTGGTTGGAATCGGGTTCGTTGACTTTGGCGAGTTCGTTCCACTTGTTCTTATTCGTGAACATGTGGTTGCACCTAGACGCCATATGTACGCGCGGGCACACGCACCTTTCGACTTTTTTTTGTTTGGTTTGATTTGCTTTTTTTTTTTTGGTGTGTGTGTGTGTGTGTGAATCTGCTTGCGAGCTTGCACGGACAGGTTTGTGGTTGGGGATATCCTGTGTATCGATCTATCGCTTACTTAGGCGCGATACATCAGTGTCAGTGTGTACCATTCTGTGGTTGGCATACCTGCCATTTTTTAGGAGTGCTACTAGGTCAGTATTTGAGAGAAAATATATCACCTCAATAAAATTGTTCATATATCACCTCAATAAAATTGTTCATAGAATTAAACTTGCAGAGTGTGCTGTAATTTTTAACAATATTGGGACTTCATTAGTTTTTGTACTATGGCTGTTTTTTTTTTTTGGGTAGTATATTAGTTTATTACTGAGAAGTTGCATGTATGGCGGGTAGGACCCAATTCCAGTTTGACCATTTTGGCCCATGGAGTTCTTTGAAAAAAAACACAATTTGGCCAATGGAGTTGGTGTGGGCGTGTTGAACTCTGGGGTTTTGATTCTAGACGATTTGGTAAGCGGAATTGGGACCTAACACATGCCATTTCTATTGCTAGCTTAGGCATTAGATTCTTGACCTGTAGCGACTAAATAAGTTTACCTACGTTTTTTTAATCGCTTGTAATCACCGTGGAATTTTCGGAATGAACAACCGACTCTGTTTTTTTGGCTTTGATTTATCTGAAAGTTGAAACAAATAAGTGGTTTTCGAACTAGACTCTACAAACGGCTTCCCGAATCCAAAATCGTGTACGTTATCCGTGTTGGCGTCTCCACCGTCCACTGCTGTCTCAAAAAACATAGACGAAGATATCAACTGCGGCAAAAATCTATCAACCGTAATCCAAAAGAACAGAGCCTCGTGGTGTTTTAAGGTTTAGGAGCTACCTCTATATGTCAAACAATGCATAGTACCTATAGAAGAATAAAAGTATCTCCGTCATGCAGGCAATGTATTAAATAGCGTTCGTAGCGCCCGTAATAGAACCCAATTTAGTAGTGGGGTATAAACGCTATCGATATAAAGTAGCGGTCAGAAATAATGACTTCGAACTTAGCGGCTGCTAGGGCTATAAAAAAAGCTCGAGACTCACGAGCTGTTTGAGCTCGGCTTACTCTAGGCTCAATTCGAGATAGGCTCGAACTCTAAATGATCCAAGCTCAAGCTTGATCCTGAGCTCGTGAGGTTTAACGAGCCGAGCTCAAATAGCTCATTAGAGTTCAATTCAAGCCTAAATATTGATGCATATTTACTCTTACCGAGTTTACTCAAGCCGAGTTTGAGCTTTTCTATTGTTGAAAATCAGTTCATGTTGAATTATTTTTTTACTTTTACTGAGCTTACTCGAGCCGAGCTTGAGCTTTATTTATTATTGAAAATTAGTGCATGTTAAATTGTTTTTAATTGTTATCAACCTTATTCGAGTCGAGCTCGAGCCTAGGTACAGGTTCGGATCCCAACTCGGGCTTGCTCGAGCTCGACTCAAGCTTCTAACATGCTCGAGCTTGGGAGGCCAGGCTCGCTCGAGCTCAGCTCGTTTACAGCCCTAGCGGCTGACAAGCGCTATAGCGGCCGCTATGTAGCCGACTTAGCGGCCCGCTACTACCGCATCATTCCCGTGCAAAGTGAAACCCAAATTAGTAACTACCGCTGCACTCCATACTCATCCTCCTCAGCCACCATGTCCTAATCTTTTGCTCCATGGCTAATTGTGCTTGCCATCGACCATACTCACCACATGGCCACGCCTTATGTTCCTTTTTTTATCAACTAAAATTGAGAGTAATGCTTGCAAGTCGTGTCCAATCCGGTGTTTCCTAATGTTTGAAGTTTGAAATGATGCTAAGATCGAGTCTGAAAACTTTTGGTGTTGTGATGTTGTTTGATTGCTCTAATATTGATCCTATGCAATATATAATTCTAGCTAATTCATCAAACATATACTACTTATGTCTAAGTTTTTAATTGATTTATCTATCTTGTATAGTGTAGTTGCTTTTTACCATGATAGAAAATCGTGAGATACATATGGATAACTAAAAGAGTCGAGAGTTTCTTCAAATTTCGCTATAGGATCATAGCTTCCGCTATATTGTTCGCTATCCACGGTATCGACATCAATCCGCTGTGACACCGCTATCTGCTATCTAGTACCTGGCATCCAGGCCGGTTCAACGCACACTGAGTTGGAAAACGAAAGATGCTACGAAGAAGAACAACACGTTTTGAAAAAATTGAAGGTTTACATCTAGCAGTCAACCACATACCACATGCATGCACTGAACGGTAACATCGGCTGACGATTCATGGTTCCATGCATGATGCATGCACCCAGCCGATCTCAAGAAGATGGTTGTCTCCGTGCTGGCTAAGTTGTTCAACGTCCAGTGCAACGCTGCGACGACGTCAGGCATCGCCACAACCCTATGTTTACTTTTTCTTGAGACTTACGAGACATCGGAAACTGCAGAAAGCAGCGTGGTGCTGTCGAGATCGAGTGCCGCTTCGTAACTACTTGTGTCAATTTTATTCGCCGAGTTTATGTCCTGTAAGAACAGAAAGACTGTGTCACTGATCTAGAGTGCACTGCACTACAAAACTGTCGATGACCAGAGACATGCGCGTCCAAGCAAGACAGGACAGTTGTGTACCAGTCATCGTTCGAGAAATCTGAACTCTCCACAAACATTGTTTTTTAATACTACTTTGTCTGTTTCGCTTCGCCCCGCTTATTCAGTTTCAGTTTCTAGCTTCTAGCTTATTTTTCACTATTTATAAATTTCATCTTTTTTTTAAACTTGACTTTTTGAGCTTTTTTACCGGTTCTTTTTTTCCCGTATTCGTTCGCGTTGTCCGTAATGAGCTAACATATTTTTAAATTTTTTAAATCTAATTACGCTAAATAAGCCATTTTCAGCTACAGTAAAATTTCAGCTGCTACAATGTAATTTCAGCCATAAACCACAGCTTTTCAGGTCAACCGAGCAAGGCCATAGACCTAAAGTTTTGTATGCCATCGAGAATATCCATTTCAATACATGTCTTCCAAAAAATCTAAAGTATAGATATTGTATTTTTTTCTTTATCTCTCTATTTAAATGATTTGAAAGAGATTAAGTAGTTGTTGTATATCATTTTATAGGATTATATATGATTATTTTTTATTAAATATTTGTTAAATTTAGTACTATTTTGATTCTGTAAGTATAATGAGCTAGAACAAATATTGCAGAATGGACAAAGTATCAAACAGTGGTGCATGCAGCACTCGACGTCTTGACCGCGTATATCTAAATAAGCCTCTTTTTTTTTTTTATCGCGGTTGTGTCAAAAGCATCAAGTGGCATACCGATTTCATCGGCGTTTCTCTGTGCATCGTATAGTGCTTGATGAATTGCATGAGCGAACTCCTTATCAACTAATCATCCACTATTCAGCTGTGGCACTGGCCTTGAGTGGCTATCTTATAAGGGATATCGTGTCAAGTTTCTAGCCACAAGTCTGAGAAAAGAAAAGCTAAGGGTTTTTATTTTTAAAAAGTGCTTTTTCAATTTTTTTTTATAATAATTAGCTTTCAAACGAAATGTTTTTTCTAAGATGATGTCTACAAGTTAATTGTAGTGCACATTATAGCGACTTCATTTATATCGACCAAAACTGCACATGAGTTTCTATTACTCTGTGCTCTCTCTTACGAACAGATCAAAAATCATAAACCATAGTTAAAAGTCATAAGCCACAGCTGAAAAAAAACAGGCTCGTTGATGAACTTTGCGTCAATTTTCCATTGTATATATGGGCCCGCTCTAAAGAGCTTAAGCTTCTGGTTTTGGCGGTTGATTTTTGGTTGAAATTGCACTGTAGCGGCTGTTAGTTTTCCCGAGTCATTCAATTAAAAGAAAATAAAAAATAAGAAAAAACCATTATATCATCACAAACAATATGAAGGAATAAGGGGGGGGGGAAAGCCAAAAAATTAAAATAAGCCAAAATTAGAAACCGATGTGTTTCAAATAGCTTCTCATTTAAATAAGGTGAAAGCCAAAAAAGTCAGAAGCTGAAGACGTTTGGAGTATGGCTGAATATCAACACATTGGCTCCACAATGTTTGGTCGGCAAATTATAAGCCCTAAAGGTTGTTAGGTAGAGCTTCAGGTTCTTGTATTTTAGCTTCTGCTTTGGATTATCTGATAATACACTTCTCTGAGAATCTAGAGCTATCTTTTAAAAGTGTTTGGCTAGTATGTTGGCTCCAGAAATATAAGAAAGAGGATTAGAAGCAAATAGACCATGATACCTTGATTGTAACACTTTATTGTATCTATGTATTACTTATTTGTATTTGTATACAATTTATAAATTTTTCTGTACAAATTTTGAAGACCATATATACAGAAATTATAAAATTTTGATTCCCAATTTCATTATCAAATTGCAATCGAATGCAATATGAAAGAATCAAAACATTTACATGATATGCCAATGCACAATATCTGGTTGCAAAGACCACAACCATTCAAAAAATTTACATTCAACTTCCACAATTTTCACAACATCCTTTATTGAAAAAAGAAGTCATAAGTACCACTTGATTTACATGTAACAACTTGATCAATGAGAACCAAATAAATAAAACAAACATGAAACATATAACACAACTCCTCCATGCCCTATTTCCTCTCTGAAGTTATCTGTGATAAGCTTTAGCTCCTTATAGGTGAACTGCCTGTTCTCACATATAGTCGACTTGTCTTGAGGGATATTAGGCTTCGAGTTGTGCACCAACCGTGAATCCATAATGAAATTGACCCGCAGACAAGGTAAACAAAGTTCAGCTCATGCAGGTTTTACTAATTTCCTTAATTGAAATGTTACCTTGCTTCTTTCTTGTTCTATTAAGGAAAATAAAAGTTGCGACAAACATTAGACCATGATAATTAGCACAGAATCTCGCCTTTGCATCCTGAAAATTCTCAAAGGCTTCTGAATCATCCCATTGCTCTATATTCTTGTACATTGGAACAAATTTCTTGTTTTCACATAACCTTTGCCAGGAAATGGCACCAACATAACTGCAACATTCCGTTCCCCATAATGGGACTGGGTGGTGATTGTATCCTAAAAAAATTAAGAAATTTTTTTAGGGAACATTAACAAAATATTAGATTCATGGTAGCAGCGAAATAATGCAGGAAGATAAAAGATTCCTTGATCTACTGCATCCTGCAAACAAAAACAAATAGAAAACTTATAGAGAATAATCATCTGGCTACACTGCTGTACAAATTTGGAAGGCACATGACGATTTGGAATTTTGGATTGAGTAGAGTATTCTGGGGGGGGGGGGGGGGAGAAAATGAGGCCCTGTTTGGATACGCTTAAAATCTGATTCTGGGTAGAATTAAGCGAGAATCCCACCCAAACGTTTTGATTATTTTCTGATTTTTTCAATCGCCGCGGTGGGAAATATGCCCGTTTGCACTGTAGACCACAATCCTGTACCGCGAGCGCGAGGGAGCGTTTCTTCCACCGCGACCGATTTTTCCCCAATACCCCTCCCGAGCGTTAGGGATTCCTCTCGCATCGCCCGTCCGCCGCCGCCCTCTCGCCACTCCGCCAGGCCGCCCGTCCGCCGCCACCCTCTGCTCCTCCGCGAGCCGCCACCTCCTGCGTCGCCGCTCGAGGACCCGACGCCGCAGCGGCTCCTCGCGACTCCGCCCGTCGCCGCGCCCTCTCGCGACTCCGCCGAGCCGCGTCCGCCGCGCGCCCTCGCTCGTCGCAAAGCCGCCCACACCTCGCGCGCGCCGCTCGAGACGCCGCCGCCGCTCGCTCTCACCGACTCCGCCCGTCCGCCGCCGCCTCTCGCTCCTCCGCCGAGCCGCCGTCGCCCGCCGCCCTCGCTCCTCGCGAGCCGCCCACCTCTCGTGCCGCCGCTGAGGACCCGACGCCGCACGCTCCTCACCGACTCGCGCTTGTTCGCGCCGCCTCTCGCGACTCCGCCAGCCGCCGTCGTCCGCCGCCCTCTGCTCCTCCGCCCGTCCGCCGCCGCCCTCTGTTCCTCCGCCTGCCGCTTTCTTGAGGTGAGACGGTGCTTCCGCCGTATCTTGGTTGGTTGCGACAGATGGGATCTGGGGGGCTGTTTCTTGGTTTCATGGTGCAAGAGGAAAATGTGAAAACATGGCATGGTTAGTCTCGTGCTGGATGGATTTAGGATAGATGGAAAAGGGGAAAACATGGCATGTTTGTTGTTGCATGTATCTGTTCCATTTCTTTCTACTGTTGTTGCATGTAGAGAAAACTATTAGCTCACCCAAGTTATTCAAAAGGAGAATATAAATCAGATAGCTTACATGATTACCTCTCTGATTAGTCAATGAATCAGTATTGTAGCTTTTGTTACTATTGCTATTGTGTTTAATATTCTGAGCATATCTTGCTGTATAGTAATTGCTATTGTGTATAGTGTTCTCATGCTGAGTGGATAGTCTCCCTTTGTTAAAGGATCCATGAACCTGTTCAATTTGTTACTGAGCCATGTGTTTAAAAAAGTTTACAAAAAATTTTCCAATGGTAGTGGCCTGAAACTTCAAGTATGAACCTGAATGGCTGTATCCATCTAGATTTCAATGTATTTTAGAGAATGAGAATGCTGAACCTGTTATTCATTTCATTTTCCTATGGATTAGTTATTAATGTAACGAAATTCCATATTAAAGAAACTGAAAAATTAGTACCATCATTGCATTCAGCTCGTATTCATTCAATAAATGAGCTATCATCAGCCTCAAGGGCATACAGGTCATTTTACACTCAGGATTGCCAAACGCCTAGATTATTCAGATTGCAGATTCTTCAGACCGCGACTTATCAGAAAATCCTGATCAGATTAAAATCGATTCTCAGATAAGCGTATCCAAACAGGGCCTGAATTGATGAACAGAAGTGTTTTTCAAACCTAGACTAAAAAAGGGATCTGAAGTTACTTGTGGTTGTTATGTATGGATAACATGAGCCAAACCAAAGATATCTCTTGTCAACTATAAAGTGGCAGGGTAAGAAATTAAATATAGAAAGTAAAGGATAGCTCCAGTGAATCAAGTAGTTTGTGGAACCTTCTGATTAGGATAAGTGGGTTCTATAGTGTGCCATTCAAATTTATGCCAAGTATAAAAAAAAAGGGGAAAAGGAAACAAAAAAGCATAACATAGTGATATAGTAAGGTCTAAGCTACACCACTACCAAATAATTTGAATTTGTAAAGAATGGTAATTGGAGAAACTAGTATGTGCTCATTCAAGATGCCTTCTAGGTAGAGAAGTAGATGGGATGATGCAGAAACCTTTGATAATAGGAGAAACTAGTATGTGCTCATTCAAGATGCCTTATAGGCAGAGAAGCCAATCCACTGGATGACAAATTCCTATAGCAATTCAGGTAATATGGTCACATGACAAAGCTATAAATGTTTGTCTTATTTTAACTTCTGTAGTGAAAGCACAAGTTGATCTTAAGTTATTTTTGTTTATGATAATTTCTGTAATGTAGCACTAACCTTGAAAAGCTCGATTCACAAATTACACCTAAAAATGGACTTTTTTTAGATTAACCTAAAAATGAACTTTAACCCAATATATGTATACGGTCAATTGATGTAGATCTGTAGCAGAGGTAGTTGACAGAGAGGCTAATCATGCATTCATTCCCATAGCTCATAAGGCATGTAAACACTCCCATAATCATGCAAACATTCCAGATCTGGCATGCATTTGCTAGGCATCATCCAAAACACACTACTGTACAAGCAAACATTATCATCTGTGTCCTCAATCTCCAAGGCCAATCCTTCCTCCCACTCAGATGTGGAATTCATGCAAAAAAAACACTAGCTACAACATGTCCTCTACTACCAATCTTCCTCCCAATCAGATCTAGAAATTTCACATTTATATACACATTCCAAACAAATAAATCTGAGAAAAAAAATAGAGCGACTACAGGGGGAGGGGCGGCCAGAGGCGAGGAGGGAGACCAAGGGGAGTTGAGAGGCAAAGATATTCCTGCATTATCATTACAATGCTTACCACAAATAGGACCCAAAAGTATCGAACTCTGATGGGATTCATACAGAACGGGCCTAAACAAACAGGTTCGATGGCATACCATAAACATGGGCCTTGGCGTAGCAATCTCAATATAGAGCGAATCACCATACATAGACTATGGGCTATGGCCCATCAGTAAATTAACTAGAAAGAGAACAATTGTTCGTGGGAGTCCAGAAGTTGTAGCTATATGAGATGCGAGATCTTGCATGTTTGGTGTGCAGTAAACAGAATGCAAAACTGGGACTTTACTGATCTTGCATTAGCTACCCAAAAAGAAGAGAAATGCTACCATATCTCTCTTAGAAACCTTGTCGACGTCTACTCCTCGTGTTCCGGTTATGACAATGACTCGCCACCAACGCCTCTCCCTCTATTATTGTTGATGGGTTCACCGCTCTCCTTGCGATGTAGAGAGAGGTCTAGGAGGTGGTGGACGGCGACGGGGGGTGAAACGGCAAGACGATGGCAATGTAAATATTAGATAGGGTGGAGCCAGTAGGGGAGGAGGAGGCAACGGTATGATGAGACAGCGAGCTCGCCACTGGCCGCAAGGGGTGGCGGGGTTGGGCGGGGTCAAGGGGAGGAGACGCACAGCAACGTGTTGCGCCGCGATAAGGAGGGAGGTAGGTAGGGGATGAGAGAGAGGGGAAGAAGGGGAGGACAGCTAGTGGAGTAGAGCTGTACCGTTGGAAATCAACGTATAGCGTCTCCTAATCCTTCTCCGAAAAGAATTAAGTTCTTCATCCAATAACATACGTATAACGTTACGTGAAGTGGAGCATATATAATAGTACAAACAAGTACTCCATGCATGCACTGTCACGTAGATAACTACTCAAAGCAGAGCCGGTAGGTTGCGGCCGTTTTCAGAACTCCATTTGACAACTGCGACGAACCCCGTGACTGAGCATATATACTTCCGTATGGATCATGACGCTGGCCCCATTCTGATTGCTACGTACTCCCAATTAGCAGATCGATCCGGCTGAAAGTGAGACCTTTAAGATATTTGAAAGATATCAATTTAAGATACAACACGCGACGCCACCAAACCAATTATTAGTTATGTACTACAAATACTACAGCCAGCCAGCCAGCTAGCCGTGGTTGACCAGAAGCTTCTGAAAGACTCCTAACTCCGCCTTACATCTGTTGCAAGCCCAAAAGGCCGAACCATCTGAAAAGCCCCAAAAATTCAAAATCCAAAAATTTGTGATTTTTGCTGCATTTTTGAGTGAAAATCTGAAACTTTCCCTTTTCGGAAAGTCCTGCCGTTTTTCGCTTTCCCTTTTCGGCCGATTGCCATCTCTTCTCGCTGGTGCCCTCTCCTTTCCCGCCTCCTCCTCTCTCGGCGCCCGCCTCTTCTTCTTCTCTGGCGCCGCCTCCTTCCGCTTTCGCTCGCGCGGCGCAGCACTCCGCGCCCGAGCCGCCGCTGCCTCACCGCTGCGCCTCCTCGGATCCTCCTCCGCGCTTCGACGGCCGGCAGAGCTTCCGCGCCCGTGGCGCTGCCCGCCGCGCCCGACCCACCTGCCGTCTCGCGCCTCCTCTCCTCAAGCGACGCGCGCTGCGTTTTGCCGCTGCCACCCGCCCTCTCCCGCCCTCGCCATTAATCCTATTCAGCGCCCGTCACCGCTCTCCTCCGAGGCGACGCCGTCGCCCACGCCCACTCCGGTTGAGTTCTCGCGCCTCCCGTGCCTTCGCCCGCACGGTTTCCCCTCCCTCCGCCCGGGCATAAAAGCCGCTCCCCTTGCTCCCTTGCAGCCTTTGCTCCCCAAGCTCCCCCACCGTTTTTATTAGCCTCCCACCACTCCCGTGCACCTCCCAGAGCCGTCGATTGGAGCCTCCGCCCGAGTGCCGCCATTGTTCTCCCCTGCGCGGCGACCTCGGTGAGCCGATCTTCCCCCGCGTTGCCCCATTTCTCGATTCCTTTCGCCTGGAGCCCCTTTGCTACTCCCTAACCCCGGTGGTATCCTTGTCTGGCCAGGAGAAGCTTGGAAGAGCCCCATCACCGTTGCACCCCGCCGGCCGATCCACCTCTCCCGTGGCCAGCTCGCTCTGCAATTCCCCAGCTCCCGCCGCCACCCCCAATGTGAGCCTCTTGGGCCCCTGTCCGTGTGGCCGCCGCCGTTTAAGCTCCCTCGCCGCCGGTGACCTTCCTCGACACCAAATGACCGAGCCACCCCCTTCTCCCTCCTGCCGTCCCCTCTGGTCCCCTCACCCTCCAAAGCCCTAAAATGGACTCTCCTCACCAAGACCTAGCCGGTGGTACCCTCTTTCCCTCGGGGCCATCGCTGCCGCCGGAGCGCAGCAGCCCGCCATCTCCGCCTCTGCATTGAAGCGCGCAACGGGAGGAAGACGACGACGACGTGGCTCCATCCCAGCCGTCTCCTCCCATCCGTGCCGTCTAACCTCACTCGTCGGATGATGCGTCCCCTCGGCCGTCCGATGGTCATGAACTCCCACTTCTTCTCCGTCCGATCCACCTCGTATCGCCGCGCCTTCTTCATATCCCGGCCGTCCGATCTCCTCTCCGCTCGATCCGCCGCCCGCGCCGCGACCGATGCCGCTTCCGCTCGCCACGCGCGGCGCCATCCAGCCGCACGGGCGTGACGCGCTGGACCGCGCCTCCGCCACTCCTCTCCGCGCGCTGGGCGCCGCCGCGCTTGAATTTCCATTGGGCGCACAAGAACCGGGCGGCCGTTCACTGTTCAACCCGATTTTCCAGCCTTTTTCCAATTTCCAAAATTCCAGAAATTCCAAATAAATTCTAGAAAATCACAGAAAATCCCAAAAATTCCCAAATTTCACCACTTTGCTCCAAATAATATTCTAGACCCAGCTGTGACCTCCATTTCCACAGACTCCTCCCAAATAAATTCCTAAAATTCCATTTGAAGGATTTATGCATTTTATTCCTTTTTAAATAGTTTATTTTTCCTCGCTTGATTAGGCTCAAGCCGGATTTATGTTATTTTCAGTGTTTGCGCTAGTGTCGGAGTTTCCAGAAGCTCAAGTGCAGTCGCAGGAGCCAGGAGGTTCTTCGTTCGAGCTAGCGGAAATCATTCGGATTGTCGGCAAGTCTCAAATCCTTGATCATGTTGCAACCCATGTTGTCTATTTATGTTATTATGCTATTTGCATTATGCTAATTGTGAAATGTTAGTTTGAAATAAAATAAA
This sequence comes from Dendrocalamus sinicus, assembly GCA_036346575.1. NCBI lineage: Eukaryota > Viridiplantae > Streptophyta > Magnoliopsida > Poales > Poaceae > Dendrocalamus > Dendrocalamus sinicus. The sequence goes on from CM070652.1 coordinate 4,889,535, forward strand.
ATGTTTAGAATGACTTATTATGTAGTTAATCCTACCACCGTTAAATGACATATTTAATTTGTAGCCATGCCTTTGTAACCCTAGAATTAATTACTTGATAATCTAGACAATTGTAGGATATTATTATCATCATGCAAAATGTTACACTGATAAGGTTGTGGCTGTGGGCCAATAGAATTTTAGAAAACCCGACTCTAAGGTAGGGTGGTATGGGACACCGTATCTTAGAGCGGAGAGTGTGGCGTGCACAAGGTAAGGTAAGGGTGCGTGGGGAAACCGCAAGACGGTCCTTGCCCAATCTCTTACCTTAGGTTTGGAGTAGGGTAAGGGAGTTGTGGGAGTCGCGAGACGGCCTTCGCCACCGCTACCCTAGGTTGGGTCGCGTGCTGGCGAGGTTGCGGACCATGTGAAAATATAAGGACCAAACCCTTACGCTGAGCAAATGTCACGGTGATCGCTCAACCACAGGAGTTGACTTGTCAACACCGGTCTAGTAGCCGCTCAACTCAATTGAAACTCTACAGGAGGTTTAGCGGTGAGGTTAGGCCAGGCGGTTACTGTTGCCTAACAACGGTAGAGTTCACTCAAGCGCCACTTGTTTTCTCTTTGTGTGTGTGTGTGTGTGTGTGGCCGGACAGAGTGAATTCTACCGGGTAGAGCCTATATAAAGAGTTGAGCGGTGAAACGACTGGCTTCCTTAACTCATCATGAGGGTTAAGGGATCGTGTGGGTAAAGCCGAGCAAACTCGCAGAGTCAAATAAATGGTATTCGAATACGCCGTGCTCCTGTTATTGAGCCGTGTCACTTGGGTGATTCCACCGCAAAGCTTAAGTAGTTTTGTAAATGTTTAACTTGTTTAGGTTGGTTAATGAACTCTTGTTGAAAACCCCGAGTGCTTGAGGAGTAGTTTTGGGTCCCCTTTTTAAAAAAATTGATTGCAAATAAAACGCATCCACTCAAATTAATAAACCAAGTATACTCCTTCCTTTGATGTTAGTGCATATAATAAGTTAGGGTCCCTTTGGGACTTGCTGAGCAGTTGATTGGCTCACGGCTTGCTTTTGCCCTTCTTTAGAGGATCAAGACGAAGGTGTTTGCCTCCCGCTGAGGAAGTCCGGAAGGTCGCTTCTTGGCGAGGATCCGTGGCTTTAGGTCTTCGCCGCGCTCAGCGGATTCTGGAGCTTCTGTAATGTAATTATACTTTGGGCTTGCACGCCCCGCTGTTGAAAAATGGATGTTAATCCTTATGTAAAATATATGCTGGTCTTTTGTGGTAAGCATGTAATGGTATACTCTTGCGCGACATTCCATAACTGTTCATGCGTGAATAGTTGCGGAGTGCCGTGTCCGTACGCGCCCCTGGAAACGGGGGCGTTACACCATCTGAGCATCGCGTTTGTTAACCCGACATGGAAGCTGGACAACAAATGTCCCATTCAATTGGGCTGAAAAATAATAGCTTATGATTGAAATTATATTATAGTCGACTGAAATTACACTATAGGTCTGTAGTTGAAGCTGACTTATTTAGCGTAATTAAATTAAAAAATTTAAAATAGAAAAAATATGTTAGCTCATTACAGACAACGCAAACTAATATAGGAAAAAGAATCGACAAAAAAGCTAAAAAGCCAAAAATTTAGAACAAGACAAAATTTATGAATCGTGAAAAATAAATCAGAAGTCAGAAATTTAAACTGAAATAAGCAGGACGTAACACAACGATTAGTACTACGTACGTACATTCTTATAGGCCATATCTCTGTCCAAATTGGCACAAATCATACCCATATTAGAACCGGGGGACTCCCCGCGCAGAGAGCCCCGCCACGTTGCCCCTGCGCGCGCTCCGGCCGGCGTGTGGCGGGGGAAATTTGCGTACGGTCCGGTGCTGTTTTTTGCGAAAAAGCCCCTATATTTTCCGAAATTACGTAAAAGTCATTTGTTATCGCAAAAAGGTCCCTGGATTTTTCAAAAAAACCTTGTGCATATTTATTTTTCGTTCATAACAATCCGTAGTTTCTGAAATTACGTACAGGCCCTCGATTCTTTCAAAACAGTCACTAATTTTTACGAAAAAACCCCTCTGATCTCCTTTTATTGCGAAAAGCCCCTCGCTTTTTTAAAAAAACCCTACGCTTTCCTTTAGCTACGAATTTTCGCCTCTTTTACTTCGGTATACATGGTGGCTGGCGCAGCGTGCCGCCGCACCTATGAGGTTAGTAAACTACGATAGCCCACGAAGTTGCAAGGGTGGTGCTCTCTTACGCGCAACCCCAGCAACCTGTGCATACATTACGTGCATGACTTGTCAATCGTCATGGCATGCATCTCAAAGGCTTGAAGTCGTGAACAATATAAAGCAGGCATATTTACGTGTGGTTCCTCTAGTGCCAACTGCAAGAGTCAAAACACTCTGCATTGAGAACGTACAGCATGTCGAGGTCTCTATTCGCGACGGCGGCAGCAGAAGTGTGATCGCTGCAACTTCTGTAGCATGTTCGAGTGGGAGTGCAGGCAGGGGCAAAATTAGAAAAAAATAATTGGGTTCATCATTTCATCATATACATAACAATACATATAATTTTTAAATAATATTATACTAAATAGTAATATATCCAGCAATTTTTAGCATCAATACTTCAACATAATTGATAACAGTGTATGATGATAAAAAAGTAATGATCGAAATACTTACAAAAAAGAAGCCCAATAATAATATTAGTTAGTTACAGCAAACTGAAATAACTAAGAATGAAACCACAAATAAAATTGGTTGATATTGATTAAATACATCATCTGACCTCGATGGCATATTAAAAGAGAACAAAATTACTTAAAGTTTTCAAGCAAAAAAAATAGTAGAATGATCAAATGTAAATTAATGCATTGCCTTTTAGTATTTACATTCTTTCAAGTTCATAAAGCGGCCAACCACAATATCATTGGTAATTTTTTTATCAATTTTTATTTCTTCACATAGCAAATAAGTGTATCATTCATGAAATCATCACTAATTAATTAAAAAAGTTAATTAGGTATTTGTATTGTCAGCAGTTAAAGAAAAATATAATAGAAAAATACGTCTAGTGGCTTGCTTACTTGACATTGTGGTTAAATACTACAATTTTACCTCCAATTTAGATCGAGCTAGGCTGGTATTTCAAAAATCATAATTGAATCTCTAAGTCTTAACCCTACAATTCGACAAAAATCAATCATCACATTGAAACCCTAACTCACAAATTTAGCCTCTGTTCTTGAAACAAATTGGAAAAAATTTAGATAAATTTAGAGCAAAGTAAATACTGATCAGGTGTATCTAAGCTTCCTTCGGCTAATGATGGCACGAGGCAACAGGGACCAAGTGGCATCGCGGCAAGATGGTAGGCGAGGGCGGTCAGTGGCGCCGATTTATCCCATTCTCCGGCTATCGGTTGCTGCCTAGCTGGGTGCAGCTGTGCGACAGACGTGGTGCATATCTCCTTGCCAATCACATGAGACAAACGGAGGTTGACGGCTGCTGCGAGGTGACACGCTTCGGGATCGATCAAATAGACAATGTGGCCTGTTGCGGTCCTCCCTCTTAAGCCAGGCTGGTTTAAGAGCTAGCTCGGCTTGTTGAAGTTGCCTCATGGACTGAGGGAAGCGAAGTCTCCTCTTGGAATGCTGCTAGCTACTAGAAATTTGGGCTGCTAATACTCCCTTCGTTAGGCTTCAAGGAAAGAATCAGGTGCACTGAGTTTAGGTTGAGGGTTGACACATAGACTAAATGTGCTGATCATTGCAAAAAAAAATAAAATTTAGACCTAATATCCTGTGAACTGGGCCCAATAACTTGGTTCCACCCTTGAGTGCAGGTAGCAGTTTCTACGAGGATTTTGACGTGATATGGGGCGATGACTACGTCGGGGTCATTGACGGCCAGTGGCTGGTGACGCTCACCCCCGACAGCTCCTCTGGCTCCGGGTTCCAGTCCAAGGACTTGTTCCTGCTCGGTGAGTTTAGCATGGAGATGAAGCTCGTGCCATTGGTTGGCACAATCGCTACCTTCTACGTAAGCCAATTACTAGCTAGTTTGCATGCACAGATCAATCACGCATACTATTAGTCTACCATGCACCATGCCGTCACTGTTGACTGCCTCCATAGCCGCCACCTCACCTCCTTTACTTTCTCCTCCCCTACCTCTCTACACCTCTCCCTCTTCCCTCTACTTACGTCATCGGCGTGATCTCTCGATATCAGGGACTACCACCGTCGACCTTTCTTCTCCGCCCCTGACCTAGAAATGGGCAGCGTGTAACAGGCCTTTTCTGACTAGAGATTGGGCTTTGTTAGGTCCAGTCTGGACTCGCCCTAGGCTGTATACACACTACTTTTTAAAATGCTCTGAACAGAAGATGCTAACATATACAAGAACTTTTCGCTGTCGATTTGATGCCAAGCCGGAAAAAATGCACCAAGACTTGAACAGCAACTTGCTTTTACTGTGTTGGATTTTGGAGAGATGGGACAGTTGCTTCGAGATTACAGCCAAAGCATCACAATGATGATGTGCTAAGAGCATCTCCAACAGTGACAAGTCAGCTAGCTCATAGCAGTACACATCAGCAATAGTCCTACGTGGAAGAAAGAGAAACGTGAAAACCAAACCAACTAGCGCCGGATCTTGAGTTAGTCTCGCTCAAAAATCGAGAACGGATGAGCCAGCCTTTATCACCATAAGCCAACTTAAGAGATAGTGTACAGGGAAGCTGGCTTTTAATGTGCTATCTCTTATCTGAGGTGGCAAACTATGAGCTAGTTAGTTGGCTCAACCATTGGAGATGCTCTAAGAAGAGGCTCTACATCCCCATACCGCATATTTCGAAGCATGAGCACATGCAACTAGTTTCTAGGGGAGCGTGAGGAGGCACATGAGAAGCCTGCACAGCTAACATGTCAACTCAGCCCCTCACCAAAACATATCGTTGAAAGAGAGGGAGATAATAATATGACAAGTCAAATACCAGATTCTGTTAAAAATGATTTCGAACATCTGAATCAAATCTCAGCAAATTTAATGACCACACCAAAATTAAGCCAGTTGGTCCAATGTCCATCCATGCATGCATCTGATTGCTGCAGTGAATTAATGCATTAGATCTCCTGCATCCCACCAACACAATCCTAACGATTTTCCTTTTCTTTTGCAATTCTCTCGCTGATCGATCAGCTTCTCCGTCGACGGCACGCCGGTGTGGGTGTCCAAGAACCACGAGTCCTCCGGTGTGCCGTACCTCAGCTGCAGCCAGGCGATGAAGGTGCACGCGAGCCTGCGGAACGGCGAGAGCTGGGCGGGAAGGTCAAGACCAACTGGTCCGACGCGACGGCGAGCAACGGCACGTCCTCCTGCCCGCCCGACTCCTCGTCGGGCGACGGCGCGTGGATGAGCCGGCGGCTCGGCCACGACGGCCAGCGCGCGGTCGCGGGCCGGGAGAACTAGATGATATACGTACGACTACTGCAACGGCCCGAGGCGGTTCCCGCAGGGGCGGCCGCCCGAGTGCAGCCTCGATCGGCTCCGTTGGTCGGTTATTTGGCCGTGTCGTCGCTGGTTAATCAATGTATCATACATACCGTGTTCGTGTCATTCTAGTGTCATATACTCATGTACATCAGTACATGTACCATATACTTGCTTCGGAGGTCAATAAGGAGGATTTACGAAGCCCTGTTGCAACCGTGTTACGCATGCAGATGCAGAGAGAGACAGGAGCGCACTCAGGACAAAATCCGAGAGGGGGCACAACAATACACATAGTATGCTGAATTGTTCTCATTCATAATTTTTGCATGAGTGAGGGCCTTTTAGTTGGGCTGAGTGGGGGCACTAGCATTAAATCTTGGGCTATATACCTAGATTCCTGCGAATTGAGTGACGGCCAATGCCCTCACTCCCCCTTCTTTGGGTCCGCCCCTGGAGAGAGACAGTGTCAATGGCAAGGCTTCGCTTTCTCGGAACAAGTTGAGACTGTTTAGGTTTGTCACGACGAATCTCAATACAAAAACCCAATCTGTCAGATTAATCTTGCATTGATACAACTGGTCCGAAGAGAAAAGGAAAATCCAAAGGCAGGAAGGAGAGGCCAAAATCAGAAATCTAATGAAAGAATCGAAATTGTACCTGTTTCATCAGATGTACAAGAATAATCAATGGATCCCCTCAATTGACGACAAGCTAGCAACGCGCGAATGGTCGAGCGTCTGGCGCCGTACGTCCTCATTGCAACGTGCACTCTTTCGGGAGGGTGGTGGCGTTGAACCTCACGTCGTCGTTGCAGTAGTTATATATCATGCAGTTGTCGCGCGCCCACTGCAGGTTGGCCAGCGTCGGCTGGTCCAGGTCGAAACGCGTGGAGCTGGCCGGCTCGTCGCCGCACCACGCCACGCCGGGCGACGGCTGGCACCAGGTGACGTTGTAGTTCCGGTAGTAGGAGACGAACGGCGCCTGCGACCAGTCGGTCTTGATGCGGCCGCCCTGCGTCGCCCAGTCCTCCGCGCTCCACAGGCTGCCGTACATGCGCATCGACTGCCACGTCGGGAACGGCACGCCCTGATCCTCGTTGTTCTTGAAGTCCCTGATCGCCACGCCGTCCACCAGTATCCTGGCAAGAAGTAGCCAGTTAGTTAGTCGCTACTAGCAAATCACACTCTAGATTAATGTGACGCGTGTAATGTACTACTCACAGGATGTGCTTGGGGTTCCAGAGGATGGAGTAGGTGTGGTAGGCGGTGGTGGGGTCGAACCAGAGGCGGAACTGCTGCTCGCGGCCACCGACGCCATTGGCGAATATGTTGGTGTGGAGCGTGTAAGGCTCGCCGGTGACGTTGCCGAGGAACTCGAGGTCGATCTCGTCGTGATACTCCCACGGCCCTTCCGAGATCGTCTGCACGCACGCGCGCATCAAAATATTCCACGCGTCAAAAGTAAACTCGATCGGGACGTACACTGGCACGCAAGATAGCACAGACAGAGCCACTCTAGATCGGTACAGTACAGATGATGGCTGCAAGATGGTAGTGGTAGATCTTACGTAGACCGTGCAGACCGTTCCGGCGGAGTTGCCCTCGACGAGCTTGATGTCGACGTCGATGCGGACGAAGAGGTACATGTCCTTTGACCGGAAGCACGAGCCCTGCGACTGGTCGAGGGATAGCGCGAGCGCCTCGGTGTTGTAGTCCTCCATGAAGAAGTAGGTGTGGCTTGCTCCCCATATGAGCTCGATGTCCTGGTCAAGGGTCGCCGTGCCCAGATCAATGGCTAGGAGGAAGGCTAGGCTTAGGAGCAGCAAACTGAGAAGCTTTGGGCTAGAAGGCAATAATGGCGCCATGGCAAGCAGCTGCTACGTGCAGTGTTGGGAAATTAGCCTCCTTATTGCTTGGCTTGTTGTTTCCAATGTGGAAGGGTCAGAGGTTTGTGTATATATAGCGTGCAAGGGAGCGGATGGAGATTGGAGACGAAGTGACAAGGAAATGAAGGGAGAAGAGAGGAATTTGCGGAGGAGGGCAGCAAGGCAAGCGAGGAATCGAATGTCAGGCTGGCCGAGGGGAGGGAATACCTCGTTTGGGAATCCAATCTTCCTATAGACTCTACATCAGTACTGTTAGTCTGATATATAAGCGTTTTAGAAATGCTGGTCGTCTCATCACGCTGTGCACAAGCATGCACGAGAGAGGAGAGAGAGACTGAGAGATCGAGGTCTTATTTGCAGAGTAGATGAAGAAGAACCGAACTTAGATTTGTTTCTTGTCAAAGCAAGCGAAGCCATAGGTTAGGCTAGATCTCTGTATACTGTTATCTTATAATGCTGACCTAGCTACTGAAACACCCCAAATTTTGAGCCTTTTTGAAAATTTTTGGAAATTCAATTGAATTTGGTTGCTTTCCCAATTTGGCAAGAAAATAGCAAAACCCGCTTTCCTTTTTCTCCCTTTCCGCCTTCGCCTCTGGCTGGCGCCGCTCGTGATCGCTGCCTTCGCCTCACCTCCAGAAGCGCCAGCGCGCGCCGCCGCCGCTTCTCCGCACGTATAGCCGAGGCAGCCACCTTCTCCACCTGGAACCGCTCCTGGATGCCGGTCCCGCCCGCCAGTGAGCCGCCCCTGCTCTTTCCCCTCTCGCGCAGAGCGCTGGGACAGCGCACGTCCTCGCCGCGGCCACCGCTTGCACTCGCGTGGCTTCCGACCCTGCAGAGTCAACGAAGCACTCAAGTACCGAAGAGGTGTCTCGCCACCTTGCCCTCTCTTCGCTCGGCGCAGCCCAGCGCCACCCTCCTCTCCTCTCTCCTCGCGGGAGACCGTGCGCCGAACCGCCTCGCAGCCGCGCCACCTGTGCACGCAATATAAGCGGCTTTTGCCACTGTAGATCGCCTCCAGACCGCTCCCTTCCCCTCCCCACTCCACCGATTGCGCTCTCACTGCCCCCACCGTCGGAAATCGCCGCCCCTGCGCCGGTGAGCCCTAAAACACAATCCGGCGGTATAGCTAATGAAAATCCAATTCCTTGCACTGGCATGTGTGCATCTAACCCCTAGACACAATGGAAGCATTGGTGGGGCAAGAGCATTTGCCCAGTGGCCGGACCACGAAGCTCACCGCCGGCCGTAAGGCCTTCACCGTGGCCAGCCCACTGGAGACTCTCCTGAGCTGTGCCATGGCTTCCCCGAAGTTCCTTAGAGCCCGTAGATGGTTAAACCGCAGCCAATCGGGTCGCAAAGCCACTGGGACTCCCCAGCGCCGCCGCGCGCACCATCATCTTCCCAGCTGCCCGCGACCTCCTCTGCTCACCCTGCGCCCTTCCAAAGCCCTCAAATGGAAATGTCTCTCGTAGACGTCTCTTTTGGCGTAAGCCACTTTCCCGGAGCGCCACTGCCCTCGCCGCTCTGCCACGGGCGACCTCCTCTGTTCGCAGCCGAGAGCAGGGGAGCGGGAGGAAGACGATGACGCGCGTCCGTCGATCGAGTTCATCCGAGCGTCGGCCTCGCTTCAAATCCTGGCCGTTCACCTCGCGCCTCCGCTCCATCCGATCGCTCCGACGCGTCGCCCCGCCCCCATCCGCGCCGTCCGCACCGCGCACGCGTCGCCCATCGGAGGACGCGCGCGTGTGGGCTTCGGCCTGCGCGGCCAAGGCCGAGCCGAGCTGGCGGGCGGCGTGCGCGTGGAATCGCCGCCGCCAAGATCTGTTCATGTTGGCCGAGCCCGCATCGTTCGAAGATTGTTCAAAAATGCTAAAAATCCAGAAAATCCCCAAAAATCATAGAAAAATCTAGAAAATTCCCAAAAATACAAAAATACACTATCTGGACCAGAAAAATACACTGAGTTTAAATCTGGTCTCTGTTCTGCCAAATTCAATTTTGCTAAATTTTAACTTGCTCTTTTTGCCAAATCCAAATGTCGTAGATTTCACATATCTGTGAAATCCAATTTCCCCATTTCGCCAAATTCAATCTGGATAACTTTCGAATCCGTCCAGTTCAAGGATTGACTATCCAACTCTAAATTTCTATCTTTTATTCTCAAAATTTGTCCAACACCCATATACGTCTTCGAGTAACCCAAGGCCAAGCACACTGTTCGCCATTCACCGAAACCCATATGAAGGGCCTTATACATTTTCAGCCAGCCATTCTTAAATATCTGTCCTCTATTTCAAAAATATGTATAACATATTATTTATTCGATCGTCTCGAGCCAGCCAACTCAAACCTCAGGTCCAAGCCCTAAACCCTAATTCGGCCCGAACTCTTTTCGTTCACAGAGACCCTATTAGCAATTGTGCCCTTTTTATTAACTCAAACCTGTCTACACCCAGTTCACATTCGTTCTACCACTAAGGTCCTAGACAGCTTTGAGAAATATTCTCACCCGAGAATCCAACACTATCCATACTCTTCTTCGTCCGTTGAAATCCATACAATGCCTTTGTGCATTATCGATTACCCTAAACCCATAGCCTAAGTTCGATCCCGTTAAGCCAAACCCTTCGCCACCTAAACCCTGGCCACCCCGCCTATTTTCTTTATGTCCTTTTGGATTATGTGTTTGTATTTTGTTCCCAGCTTGCATTCTGCAAAGCAGGAACTAATGTATACTCGTTTTTCTACGCTAGTACTCGGACCACGCGAGTTGGTCAACAGAAGGACTACAAGAGCAGTTAAAGAAATCGATGCTCACCCCGGAGATCAAGTGAAGATAATCATAGACTAAGGACCAAGAGGCAAGTCACATGTTTTTGATCATATTGAATCCCATTAAAGTACATTATTTATTTAATGTATTTTCATTATTGATAGTTGCGAACTGATAATTGCTTAAAACAAAGATTTAGAATGGCATGCTATCTAGATAATCCTACCACTGATAAATAGCCCTGTTTACCTTGATGGCCATATTCACCTTGACAACCTTAGTAAGAATCAACATATGATATAAATGTATACACGATCATTTCATTCAGTATGATACACTACTAAGGGACTCGCCGTTGGCGGTAGAGTTGAAAACCCGAGAGGGTAGGGTGGTATGGGACACCGCACCTAGGCCGGTGATGCTGATATGCATTCTAAGGTGTTGGCTGTGGGCCGGTAGGATTTGAAAACTGATACTAAGGTAAAGGTGTGCTGTGGGAAATCACGAGGTGATCTACGCCCACGACATTACCTTAGGGAATTGAGATCGAAAGGGTGTCTTGTGGGAAATCACGCGTGATCTACGCCACGGTACTAAGGTAAAGGGTGTGTGGGAAATCACGTGGTGATCTACGCCCACGACTTTACCTTAGAGAATTGAGACTGGGAAGGGTGTGCTGTGGGAAATCACGCGGTGATCTACGCCCACGACCTTACCCGAGTGAGAGGCTGGTATGGATGGGTGGTGGTAGTGCCAGTGGGCACAGAGGGAGGCGTGGTTGGATGCCTCAAGTGAAAAATGTAAGGACGAGAACCTTGTGCCAAGTAAAAGACATAGTCAACGCTCAGGCCACAGGAGTTGACTTGTCAACACTGGTTTAGTAACTGCTCCATTCAATTGAAACTCTACAGGCTGTGTTGACGGTAGACGGGGAGTTAGGTATGCTGCGGGTACCTAACAACGGTAGTATTCACTCACAAGCGGCTAGGGAAGAGTAGGTGCACAATTGTAGCCGTGACTGAGTGATACTATCGGGTAGAGTCTATATAAAGAACGGAGCAGTGAACCGACCTGGCTCTCTTAACTCTGTCGCGGGAGTTAAGAGATCGTGTGGGTAAAGTTGAGCAGCTCTGCAGAGTGAAATAAATGGTATTCGAATACGCCGTGCTTCCGGTTAATGAAGCTGTGTGAATTGGGTGATTCCAACAACGAGGCATAAGTAGTGTTCCTGATGTTGTTAATTGGAATAATGATGAGATTTTATCTGATAACAGAAAACCCCTGATCTTAAGGAGCAAATGTTTTAAGTTTTACTTGATTGCAAATAAACCGCATCCACCTCATAATAAAACCATTATACACCCTCCACCCGAGAACCACGGCAATTAGTTATATAGTATTTCCACATGTGATTTGTTGAGTGCGGGTGGGAGTACTCAGGCTTGCCTAATTTTCCCCCAACAGATACCAGAAGAAAAAGGAAGCAATTCAAGATTTCGCATTAGGGTTACGACCGCACTCAAGCGTTCCTGTGGAGTTTTCTTCGGCTCTTTTGTATGTAAGTTACCTTTTGGGCTTGGACGCCCGTATTGTCATTAAAGTTGGCCAGTAGGTCTTTATTTCAAGTAAACTAACTTGTTTTAACTGTTCGTGAGCAGGCATGATACACTGTTAAGCCGCAACAGAACTCTTGGGCTGTTGCAGGCCGTACGACGTCCCTATTCCCAAAAATCGGGGGCGTTACAAGTGGTATCAGAGCTATGCTTGACTGTAGGAAGTAACCCTAAGTATAGGTTTGATTTCGATAGGAACCCGATTCTACAAAATCTAAATTTATGATACAAAAGAGTTACAAAAATCATAAGTAATATTGCTGCCTCACTCTTCCTATGTCTGCCTTATCTTTCCTAGACATGCATTAAAAATTTTGTTTGGATTGGTCAAAAGCTCAAAAATACGAGTAGTCGTTTAGACTAACTTCTTGCTGCAGGTCTTTAACCAAATGGAACGAAGACTAACTTTAGTAGAAGTGCTAAGGATGGTGTTAAGAAGAATAGCACGAATGTCCCTGACCAAAACTTTCCTTTTGAAAAGTTGAAGTCACCGTCCGAGTAGATAGTACATCATGCCCGTTTAATTCCCTTGATGTAACGGGTAAAACCAATTGAGTAGATGAAGTTTTCTGATTGTAATAATAGCCAAATTGCACTACGAGCCCGGTAGGCTGCTATATATATAAGCAATTTGTGCAAAGAGTTGAATCTTGGGTTTTAAGAAAAAAATTTATGTGGAAAACTTTTCTACTCCTACCTCCCTTCGTCTCAGCTTGAATCTATGGTCTTCTGTTCTGATTCTTCTCGTACCTTTTTAAGCTCTAAATCTTGGAGGAACTTAAATGCAAATTCCTGATTGCAATAAGTAGGTTAAATTCCATCTAAGAGAGTCATAAGTGGGAGAAAATAGATAAATCCGGAAAGAATTGAATTATGACGTGAGAGATAATCTAAAGTGTTAGAGGAGTTAGGTTGTTTACTAGACAGAATCAATAGTATAAATTTAAGTGGATTAAAAACCCTAACCATAATGCTATGCTCAATTCTCGGTGGATACAAAGGATAGTGAATTAATTTAGAAGCAGGTAATAAGAGTTTAGTGGATGATTAAATGAGCCTAACTAGATTGTGGCACAATGGTGGGAGGAACCAAAACTCTAAAATAGTTTTGAAGTACACAATATTGATAGACTTAAAATAAAATGCTGGACTACGAGAAATTTAAGATCAGACATGTAGGCCTATAATGGAGAAAGGGAGTTAGGTTGAAACTAGATAGGCAGGATGTAATTAATAACTTTAAAGGGTATATATAATAGAAAGATTGACAAAAAAAATGAATGGTTAGCGTTTAGCCAACAAAGGTGTTGAGAGCAACCAAGTAAAGGAAGCAGTGTAGATATAGATAGTAGGAAATAGAAGTTGAATCAGCACGGGTAGTAGCTTTTAAACTTATAAATCAAGAATAAGATAGGAATGAATAATTCCATAATTGATATGGGAGATCAGCAAGAGTTGGATTACCTTATAAGTGTATAGGAAGTGGTTGGGTAAAGTATTTAATTTTCTCCCCGATTAATTTCTTTCCTACTTGTTGCTCTTACCTTGATTTCGTCTTACTTTTCTTTGCTAGCCCAAAAATATCACAGAACTGATTCCTAAGTAATGAGTGCATAATACTATCAAGAGGATTAAAGTTTAACGGCACACCAGATGAAGAAAAGAAACTCTGAAGGACAACCTACAATAATAGGAACCCAAATGGTCACTAAGAAGAATCAGATTAAGGACAAACGCAAGCAACTCAAGAATCTAGAACCACAGCTTATTAAAACAATGTCACCAGAAGAATCAACGCCAACATCAGATGCGACAGTAACGAAATTTGCAACTTTCCTGAAGACTCAACCACCTACCTTTTTAACAACAACAGAGCCATTAAGTGCAGATAATTGGCTACAAGGTATTGAGCGAAGGATAAACACTATCCAGTGTACAAACCAGGAGAAAGTTCTTTTTGCCACTTATCAACTCTCAAAACCAGCCAGTACATGGTGGGATTCCATTCAGTGGATACACCCAAAGAAGAAAGATATCACATGGGAAGAATTTGTAAAGAGATTCCGTAAGACCTATATTTCCCCTAAGGTTATTACGGAAAAATATCAAGAGTTTCTCAATCTCCGACAAGAAGACAAATTTGTTATGGAGTATCTACAGCAGTTCCACCATCTGTCACGGTATGCACAAGAAGATATCAACACTGAAGCCAAGCGAATGACATGTTTTATAAAAGGCCTGCAACCAGAGATACAACGTTACACTACAACTGTAGGAATTCCAAACCTTCTAACCTTAGTCGATCAAGCCCTTTTGGTGGAAGAACAAATGTCAGCATGTGCAGAGACTAGGAAGAAGAATAATCTCTTGGTTCAGTCTTCCACAGCCTGTTTTCACTGTGAACAAGATGGGCATTATCGTTGCCGATGTCCACTGAAGTTCTTACCTAAGGAAGAAGCCAGAAGACAAGCAAGAAAGCAAATACCAACGTCACACCAACCATGCACAGAAGAAGAGAAGCTCTACCTCAAGAGAGCCAGAACTGAGGAGAGAATAGGTCCACCCTAAAGGAGCGACAGAAAGTCAAGTAGCGAGAAGGATAGACAATGGAGAAGGCTATATGTTATCGACTGTTAGAAATAACAAATGAAATGAAAGTCCAGTTAGTACTTTTGTGTAAAATACAAGGCAGTTGGAAGGAATATCTGTAAATTAGTTTAGTTAAGGCAGGCAGTAGAACCATGGAAGTGTACGAAATATGTATGTGCAAAGTATGAAGAATAAGAAGATTGTGTTGCGCTAAATCAAATACACCGGATCTGAGTCTTAATACCGGATAGAAGCATTGAAGGCTTAAACAAACGGAGCCCAAATACAATAAGGTAGAAATACGTAAAACTGTAATACACAAGGATGATATACAGGTACAGGCAGTCAATGGTATAAGGGACCCAGATGTGACCAGACAAGGCATAAAGAGGTCTCAATATGGGACGACAGAATGGAATTCTGCCTGACCATGATTGTGCTACTACATGAAGGTCCAAACAGAGCTATTCCAGACCAAGAAGCATGAATCACCTTCATACCTTGGGAAAAGTCCGGATGAAGTTTTAAAAATCCAGAGAACCAAAAAAAACAAACAAACAAAGAATCAACAAAAGTACCAGCTACTAATTCCTAAAAAAAAAAGTACCCTAAATGAAATACGATCTATGGAAAGGAATCAGAACTGCAACAAGTTTTGTTTTACACCCCAGTTTCTAACCTGAAGGAATCTCGGGGTCGAGATTCTTTTTAAGGGGGATAGATTGAAACACCCCAAATTTTGAGCCTTTTTGAAAATTTTTGGAAATTCAATTGAATTTGGTTGCTTTCCCAATTTGGCAAGAAAATAGCAAAACCCGCTTTCCTTTTTCTCCTTTCGCCTTCGCCTCGGGTCGGGCGCCGCTGTGATCGCCGCCGCCTCACCTCCGAGCGCGCGCAGCGCGCCGCCGCTTCTCCGCACGTATAGCCGAGGCAGCCACCTTCTCCACCTTGAACCGCTCCTGGATGCCGGTCCCGCCCGCCAGTGAGCCGCCCCTGCTCTTTCCCCTCTCGCGCAGAGCGCTGGGACAGACAGACGCCTCGCCATGCCACCGCTTGCACTCGCGTGGCTTCCGACCCTGCAGAGTCAACAAAGCACTCAAGTACCGAAGAGGTGTCTCGCCACCTTGCCCTCCTTCGCTCGGCGCAGCCCCAGCTCACCCCTCCTCTCCTCTCTCCTCGCGGGAGACCGTGCGCCGAACCGCCTCGCACCGCGCCACTGTGCACGCAATATAAGCGGCTTTGCCATCAGAGATCGCCTCCGCACCGCTCCCTTCCTCCCCACTCCACCGATTGCGCTCATCGCCCCACCGCGGAAATCGCGCCCGCGCCGGTGAGCCCTAAAACACAATCCGGCGGTATAGCTAATGAAAATCCAATTCCTTGCACTGGCATGTGTGCATCTAACCCCTAGACACAATGGAAGCATTGGTGGGGCAAGAGCATTTGCCCAGTGGCCGGACCACGAAGCTCACCGCCGGCCGTAAGGCCTTCACCGTGGCCAGCCCACTGGAGACTCTCCTGAGCTGTGCCATGGCTTCCCCGAAGTTCCTTAGAGCCCGTAGATGGTTAAACCGCAGCCAATCGGGTCGCAAAGCCACTGGGACTCCCCAGCGCCGCCGCGCGCACCATCATCTTCCCAGCTGCCCGCGACCTCCTCTGCTCACCCTGCGCCCTTCCAAAGCCCTCAAATGGAAATGTCTCGTAGACGTCTCTTTGGCGTAAGCCACTTTCCCGAGCGCCATCGCTCGCCGCTCGCCACGGCGACCTCCTCTGTTCGCGGCGAGAGCGAGGGAGCGGGAGGAAGACGATGACGCGCGTCCGCCGATCGAGTTCATCCGGCGTCCGCCTCGCTTCAAATCTGGCCGTTCACCTTGCGCCCCGCTCCATCCGATCGCTCGACGCGCCGCTCGCCCCATCCGCGCTGCTCGCACCGCGCACGCTGCCGCCCATCGGAGGACGCGGCGTGTGGCTTTTACCGCGCGCGCAAGGCCGAAGGCCGAGCCGAGAGCAATGGCGCGTTCGCGTGGGAATCCGCCGCCGCCAAGATCTGCTCATGTTGGCCGAGCCCGCATCGTTTCAAGACTGTTCAAAAATGCTAAAAATCCAGAAAATCCCCAAAAATCATAGAAAAATCTAGAAAATTCCCAAAAATACAAAAATACACTATCTGGACCGAAAAATACACCGAGTTTAAATCGGTCTCTGCTTCGCCAAATTCAATTTTGCTAAATTTTAACTTGCTCTTTTGCCAAATCCAAATGTCGTAGATTTCACATCTCTGTGAAATCCAATTTCCCCATTTCGCCAAATTCAATCTGGATAACTTTCGAATCCGTCCAGTTCAAGGATTGACTATCCAACTCTAAATTTCTATCTTTTATTCTCAAAATTTGTCCAACACCCATATACGTCTTCGAGTAACCCAAGGCCAAGCACACTGTTCGCCATTCACCGAAACCCATATGAAGGGCCTTATACATTTTCAGCCAGCCATTCTTAAATATCTGTCCTCTATTTCAAAAATATGTATAACATATTATTTATTCGATCGTCTCGAGCCAGCCAACTCAAACCTCAGGTCCAAGCCCTAAACCCTAATTCGGCCCGAACTCTTTTCGTTCACAGAGACCCTATTAGCAATTGTGCCCTTTTTATTAACTCAAACCTGTCTACACCCAGTTCACATTCGTTCTACCACTAAGGTCCTAGACAGCTTTGAGAAATATTCTCACCCGAGAATCCAACACTATCCATACTCTTCTTCGTCCGTTGAAATCCATACAATGCCTTTGTGCATTATCGATTACCCTAAACCCATAGCCTAAGTTCGATCCCGTTAAGCCAAACCCTTCGCCACCTAAACCCTGGCCACCCCGCCTATTTTCTTTATGTCCTTTTGGATTATGTGTTTGTATTTTGTTCCCAGCTTGCATTCTGCAAAGCAGGAACTAATGTATACTCGTTTTTCTACGCTAGTACTCGGACCACGCGAGTTGGTCAACAGAAGGACTACAAGAGCAGTTAAAGAAATCGATGCTCACCCCGGAGATCAAGTGAAGATAATCATAGACTAAGGACCAAGAGGCAAGTCACATGTTTTTGATCATATTGAATCCCATTAAAGTACATTATTTATTTAATGTATTTTCATTATTGATAGTTATGAATCGATAATTGCTTAAAACAAAGATTTAGAATGGCATGCTATCTAGATAATCCTACCACTGATAAATAGCCCTGTTTACCTTGATGGCCATATTCACCTTGACAACCTTAGTAAGAATCAACATATGATATAAATGTATACACGATCATTTCATTCAAGATGATACACTACTATGGACTCGCCGTTGGTCAGAGAGTTGAAAACCCGGAGAGGGTAGGGTGGTATGGGACACCGCACCTAGGCGGTGATGCCGATATGCATTCTAAGGTGTTGGCTGTGGGCCGGTAGGATTTGAAAACTGATACTAAGGTAAAGGTGTGCTGTGG
Organism: Dendrocalamus sinicus; assembly: GCA_036346575.1. Taxonomy (NCBI): domain Eukaryota; kingdom Viridiplantae; phylum Streptophyta; class Magnoliopsida; order Poales; family Poaceae; genus Dendrocalamus; species Dendrocalamus sinicus. The sequence continues at coordinate 4,907,403 of CM070652.1, forward strand.
GAAATCACGTGGTGATCTACGCCCACGACTTTACCTTAGGGAATTGAGACTGGAAAGGGTGTGCTGTGGGAAATCACGCGGTGATCTACGCCCACGGTACTAAGGTAAAGGGGTGCTGTGGGAAATCACGTGGTGATCTACGCCACGACTTTACCTTAGAGAATTGAGACGGGAAGGGTGTCTTGTGGGAAATCACGCGGTGATCTACGCCCACGACCTTACCCGAGTGAGAGGCTGGTATGGATGGGTGGTGGTAGTGCCAGTGGGCACAGAGGGAGGCGTGGTTGGATGCCTCAAGTGAAAAATGTAAGGACGAGAACACGTGCCAAGTAAAAGACATAGTCAACGCCAGCCACAGGAGTTGACTTGTCAACACCGGTTTAGTAATCGCTCCATTCAATTGAAACTCTACAGCCGTGTTGACGGTGAGACGGGAGTTAGGTATGTCTGCGGGTACCTAACAATCGGTAGTATTCACTCACAAGCGGCTAGGGAAGAGTAGGTGCACAATTGTAGCCGTGGATCGAGTGATACTATCGGGTAGAGTCTATATAAAGAACGGAGCAGTTGAATCGACTCGCTCTCTTAACTCGTCGCGGGAGTTAAGAGATCGTGTGGGTAAAGTTGAGCACTGCAGAGTGAAATAAATGGTATTCGAATACGCCGTGCTTAGGTTAATGAAGTCTGTGTGAATTGGGTGATTCCAACAACGAGGCATAAGTAGTGTTCCTGATGTTGTTAATTGGAATAATGATGAGATTTTATCTGATAACAGAAAACCCCTGATCTTAAGGAGCAAATGTTTTAAGTTTTACTTGATTGCAAATAAAACTGCATCCACCTCATAATAAAACCATTATACACCCTCCACCCGAGAACCCTGGCAATTAGTTATATAGTATTTCCACATGTGATTTGCTGAGTACGGGGTGGGAGTACTCAGGCTTGCCTAATTTTCCCCAATGATACCGAAGAAAAGGAAGCAATTCAAGATTTCGCATTAGGGTTACGACCGCACTCAAGCGTTCCTGTGGAGTTTTCTTCGGCTCTTTTGTATGTAAGTTACCTTTTGGGCTTGGACGCCCGTATTGTCATTAAAGTTGGCCAGTAGGTCTTTATTTCAAGTAAACTAACTTGTTTTAACTGTTCGTGAGCAGGCATGATACACTGTTAAGCCGCAACAGAACTCTTGGGCTGTTGCAGGCCGTACGACGTCCCTATTCCCAAAAATCGGGGGCGTTACAGCTACAAACCACGTACACACCTCAACTCAGATTTGCTACTTGTCAAAGGAATCTAGTGAAGTCGTGGTTCCGTTCCAAACAATGGGTTTTGACTTTCAGAAGCCAAAAATTATTTAGAATGCGTTGGTTTTTTAAAGTGGTTTTTATTCTTTATATATTTTTTTCCTTTGTATTATCTATGTAGATATAACGGTATTTTTTTTATTTTTTTTCTATTTTTTTCACTTTTCTTTAATTAAATATATCAAAAAACCAATAGCTGCTATAGTATCATCTCAGTTAAAAGACAAAATCCAATAACCAGCTGTATGGAACAAAGTCTTAGACTCTGCTATAATTATAGTTGATCTGGAATGTTTTGACTTTTCTGATGGAGCTCTCACCGTCTCACGGCAACTACAAGTGGATTAGTTGGATTGACTGACAAATGTTAAGCGATGCTCATCGTACGCGACGCCAAGTTTGCCATTGGGCATTGGGGAATGTAGATTACGCTTTTTAAAAACACACTTACGGCAGTCCCAACGGTGAATTTATGGTGGTTTCTATGTCTATTAATTACAGAGATAGCTCAGCTTTTTGCTGACGTGGCATAGAAATAAATGAAGAGAGAGAGAGAGAGCACAGGAGGAAGAAACGATTTCGTCTGGGAGAAACCAGGTTTACCCTCGCACTGATGCAGGTAGACGCTATGAAAACGCCGTTGGGGAGACCTGACTGGTTTCGATAGCCCTCCATCCCGATCCGCTGTGCCGCCGCCGCCACGATGGGCTCGCGCGCGCTCGCCCTCCCCCGCGCCCTCGTTCCCGCCTCCGCTTCCCGCGCACGCTCCTCCTTCCCCGCACTTCTCCCGCGCGCGCTCGCGCCATCTCCCGCGCGTGCTCGCCTGGCATCCCGCGCGCAGGGCTCAAATACTCTGTCTCCAAACCCTAAATTCCAAATCCCCCGATCCTTCCCCAATCTCTGTGACCATGAATCCACTTCGGCCGCCATCCTCAAGCTGCAGGCAAGTCAGGGCAGGGCAAGGGTGCTCCCGCCGCCATCGCTGGTGCTGCCCGATTTGCTTCGGTCGTTGGTGCTCCCGCCGCTCCTATTGATGGATCTAGTTGGGTCGCCGGTGAACCCGCCGCCCAGGCAGCACAAGCGTCTCCAACACTTGGAAGTCTTCAATCCGCCGATTTTCCTGCGTGGTCAAGTTCATCTCCGTTGGGCTCAAGTGAAGGGTAACAGTTCTAGTTTATATTGTTTCTCTTCAAATAAACTTGATGACTAGGAAGTGGAACTAAAGAATTATGACTTAAGTCGATTAAGAGCTTGCTATCTAGATGCTTGTATATTTTTTTTATATAAATTAGGTTGATGACATAAGTCGATACTTGACATGTATGTTCATGTTAGTACTCGTTGCTCATGTTGGAATTCTGTAGAGTACAATCACATTTGGTCCTGCAGCAGGTGCCTATGAAATTCATAACAGTGTGTGTGCTGGTGGAAGTTGATCGTATACACATGCTTGTAGTAGTTTTGGAATCAGGTTCTGCAGATTTCATATAGCTCGGCCATACTGAAAGTGCAGTTCATAGAATAGTTCTACCTCTAGTGTAATGTTTCATTTGTTTGGTCTCCTGTTTTTTCAGTGGAACATGCCATAATTTTTCATTATTTCAAATAATTTGTACTGCTATAATACCGGTTAGTACTGAGGCTGTAACTAAAAAATTTAGCAGTACTACTGCTACACTACTGATCCTGGGAACTACCCCAACTAGATGGTGCCCCGCGCTTCGCTGCGGGATGCTAGTAGCTTGGCACTATAACTTAGTTGTTAGTATCAATTTTTTTATCGCCAGCTCTTTTTAGTTTCTGAATGTTAATCACTGGTATAATCACTGGAATTTCTAGTCCTTCTAAATGAGTACCCACCAGTAACTTTTGAAGGCATTGAACATCTCTTTCGATTTTTTTAGGATGTACCCATCAGGTGGGTTTACCGGTCTTCTCCAGTCAGACAAGAATCCAGAAAATTTCCATTTGGTTGGCAATACAACAAGCAGAACTACAATTTCTCCAAGTGCTCCAAGTTTGAAGAGACCCCTACCAGTTGAAAGCAATGCACAAGAAACAATCAATGTAGATGCTGATGGAACCAACGAAGATGAGAGGACTGAGAGGCGATTGAACTGGACGAAAGAAGAAGATGTTAGATTGGTAAGCAATCCTTTCTTAGTTTGTGAACTGTGAGCTTGGACTTTACGGAAAAATCTGCTTTGTTTTAAACTTTGAGCTGTTTTTTTGTGAATGTAGGCTGCTGCTTGGTTGCGTAACTCAAAGGACCCAGTTGATGGAAACGATAGGAAGTTAGATCAGTATTGGACGAATGTTACTAAAGAATACAATAAAAGCACAGAGGTTTGCCGCAGGAGAAACCGTAACCAACTGAAGATCCGCTGGGATCGTGTTAAGAAGCCAGTAATGGATTTTCATGGTTGTTGGGTTAAAACCAACAAAGTGTACAGAAGTGGTGTGAGTGATGATCAGTTGAAGGAAATTGCTGAGAAGATGTATGCTGGTGACCATAGTGATAAAGAATTTATGTTGAAGCACTTTTGGAAGGTTGTGCGAAATGAAAGGAAGTGGTCTGCATATTTTAAAAGGGAACAGGAAAAAGAGAAGAGAAAAGGTGAAGCTAATAAGTCGGCTGAAGTGGTCAATTTGGAAGACAATCCTAATATTCGTCCTATTGGGCATAAGAAGGCTAAGGCTGAGGTCCATGGGAAAAAGAAGACACCTCAAGCTAATTCTGCTATTAGTGAAGTAAGCACATAGTAAGGTTGAAGCTGCTAGGTTGAATGATAAGGCAGCAGAAAAGCATCTTAAGTGCAAAATGCTGGACACTTACAGAGAGCTGCTGTTAGCACCGACAACTAATATGAATGCTCATGCTTTGGCTGAGAGGGAGAAAGCACTGGAGAGTATGAGGTTGGCCTTATTTGCTACAGATAATTAAGGTACTTTGTAAATTACTAATTTTGACAATCCCTTGAGTAGTGGACAGAATATGCTAAAGTTTAATTTATTTGTGACAGCAGGTTTTCAAGTATAAATTTGATGTCCACAAGCTTGTTTCAACTGTAAGTTGCATAATGCTTTCTCATTTACCTTTGTGGTTTTCCCTCTGTGGCTATTTATTTAGATATATCTCTTATATGGTGTGGACACAGCCCACTATAACTATCATTGTATAATAGTTGCTTGGACAATAGTCAACTTGTGTGAACTGGTGTGAACTGATTTTAGGTGTGAACAATGCCTGCTGGTGTGAACTGATTTTTGGTGTGAACACTACATCTCTGCTATATATATATATATATATATATATATATATATATATATATATATATATATATATATATATATATATATATATATATATATATATATATGCACCGGCAGTCTGCCCTCTGCGTGCATATGTAGTTCTCCTCTCTATCTACCCACAATGTCTCATTAGGCACCACATGATGCTAATCCTAGTGATGAGGATGGTAGCATAGACCCAGAAGATTTGTACACACTTGATGAATTTGAAGCCGAGCAAGATTTATTAGAAGACTTGGAAGATGAAGTGGTTGCAGAATTGAGAGATGAAATTGAAGTGCTAGAAGAAGGGAGGAGACGAAACAGTGGTCCAAGGAGATATGTGGCAAGGCCTCGTGAAGAAGCCAATCAGCGGCTTATGGATGACTATTTCATTGAAAATCCTATCTACAATTCTACAATCTTTCGTAGAAGGTTTAGGATGAGGAGGCCTCTGTTTCTACGCATTGTCGATGCCCTTGGTGAGTGGTCTACATTTTTCACCTTAAGATTCGATGCTGCCAATCGCCCTGGGCTATCGCCAATCCAAAAGTGCACTGCTGCTATAAGACAGTTAGCAAATGGAAGCCCTGCAGACCAGCTTGATGAGTATATTAAGATTGGTGAAAGTACTGCAGTAGAGTGTTTGAAGTTATTTGTGCAGGGAGTGATTGCAGTATTTGGTGAGGAGTATTTGAGGAGGCCAACAGTACAAGATGTTGAACGCCTAATGGAGATCGGTGAGCGTCGTGGATTTCCTGGTATGCTAGGGAGTATTGATTGTATGCATTGGCACTGGGAGAAATGCCCTTATGCATGGAAGAGGATGTATACCCGCGGTGATCACGGTGTTCCTACGATCATTCTAGAGGCTGTTGCTTCTCATGATCGTTGGATATGGCACGCCTTTTTTGGTGTTGCTGGATCCAACAACGATATCAATGTGCTTAACCAATCACATTTGTTTGTCGAGGAACTGAGAGGAGAAGCTCCTAAGGTGCAGTACTTTATCAATGGAAGACCGTATGATATCGGCTATTACCTAGCTGATGGCATATATCCAGAGTGGCCTGTTTTCGTGAAGTCTATACGTGAACCACAATTAGACAAACATAAACTTTTTGCACAGAAGCAAGAAGGGGCTAGGAAGGATGTTGAATGCGCTTTTGGCATTTTGCAGTCTCGCTTTTGTATTTTGCGTCGACCAGCACGTCTCTACGAGCAAGGGGATCTTGAGAATATCATGCTTGCTTGTATAATCCTCCACAACATGATAATTGAAGACGAGAAGGATATAGAGCAGGTTCCACTTGATTTGAATGAGGAAGGCAGCACATGTACTGTTCAAGAAGCTACAATTTCTCATGGACAAAACCCAGAGATGGAAGATGTGCTTAACAGAAATACTGCCTTACATGATCGCGGAGCGTACAAACAGCTTCAATCTGATTTGGTTGATCATATTTGGCAAAAGTTTGGGAATTCATATAGGCAAAATGATTAGGTACATATCTTCAATCTAATTTGGTTTAGTGTGCAAATATAGCTAAGTCATCCTGGTAGCTCATGCTATTCATCTTTGTTCTTCATGTTCCTGTTTGTTTGCAAATTGTAATGTTTTTTTTAAAAAAAAAGTCATCTGATTACTATTTTTTCCTTGCAGATTCTGGAGATTTGAGGTGACCTGATGGCTTTTGGAGTAACTGATGCCTTTTGGAGTACATGGACGTGAACTTCATGCATGAGAGATTATGGATGATGGCACCTTATTATTTCACTATGCATATCGTGAACTTTAGTCCTTACGTATGAACTATATGTGTGCTACCTATTATCTTTATCTCTGGATTGCTACCTATTATCTTTATCAATATGTGCGCTACCTGTATGATAATATTTGGTTCTGAAAATGCTATTGGACTGCAGAACCTATTATCTTTATCAATATGTGCGCTACCTGTATGATGATATTTGGTTCTGAAAAGTATATTGGACTGCAGAAATTATGCTGTTTCTTTGCCTGTAGCGTGTGTGCGCGTCTGTAGCATGTGTTCTGCCACATATTGATCGCAGAGATAGTTGCCACAGTTCATCTAACTTTTTTTGGTGCTGCATTTAAGTTACTCTTTGAATGGATGATGCTATAGAAACCATGGGTTGGGAAGGAGTAGTTTCTTGTGCGGCGTCCTATGTTGAAGAAATTGCTATGATTTCTTCCATTAGGACTGCCCTTAGAAACTACTTCTAAATCAGGAGTTCGTTTGGTTCGTTTGAGTAAGAACAGTAAAACACCTTTCAGCTTAGAGAGAGGCACTGCTACTGGTGAAGCCGTGCCGCACGGCTCAAACGATCCAAACGAACTCCTGATTCGCAGCGTCCCGCGTGCCTCGGGATTCGCACGTAATGGCCAGTCACCGATACTCCACGTAATGGCCAATCACCGATCGCCAATAGAGCAGCGTCCCGCGTGCCTCCGGATCCGCACGTGAAAATAAGCAGCCTGCGTGCAACATTTGAGCCGAGCAAGCGATGCAAACTGGCATGGCGCGTGCGCAGAGGCAGCGTACAGCATGTATCGTTCCAGGTAACATGGGGTCCGGAATATGAACGTGTAACTTGTAGCCATGTGATTACATAAATCTTTCACATGGTGGTAGTTTTTTCGAATTGGCAGCAGCATGCATTGCTCCTGTCACTAGCAATTGATGTTTCCTCATCCCACAATATAAATCTTTATTATTGAAAAACAACTTCACACAATAATAAGTCTACTATAGTGGTTGAAGATGAGAGAAAAAAAACAGTCATATGTACAATAGTGACTCCCGTATGTAGAGATGTTTACTTCATCCTGATTCTTTGCGGTACTTGTCGCCCCAACCAGTGCCAGCATGTAGAGATCCTTACTTCATAGGGGTAAGTACCATACAGAAAGAGGATGGATGGCAGTAGATAGATCTAGATTGGCGATACTAGACTTCTTATTTCATTGTTTGCTTAATCTCACTTCTTATTTCATTGTTTGCTTAATCTCAATGATAATGTGCCAACCTTATGGCCCCGTTTGGCACAGCTCTAGCTCCGAGATCTATGCTGGATCTGTAGTTTGTTGACTAAATTAAAGTGATTTAAATATTTTATTTAATATATAATATAAATGAAATGAGCCATGTAAATGCACTTAACATGCTTGCAACTCTAGATCTAGGATTTCCTAGAGCTACAGATGACAACGGGGCCATAGGGCGCGATGTAGGCGGACGCGGGGGGTTGGGTAGTTTGGTGGCGGCGGGGGTAGGGTTTTGAAGGCTAAGGTGAGGGAGAGATTTTTTTATGGTTGAGACAAAGGATGGGATCCATGGGATCTGGATCCAAAGACTCCAAATTTGAGTACTTCTAGAAACAAACACAAGTTTTGCCTAGACAACTCTAAGAAAACAAATCTAGTAGAGCTTAGGCAACCCTACAAATCAAAAGCAGTTTGTTGTCTCTCTCAAAACAATATGCTTCTTGGGCTGGATCATCTGGCCATGTATGATGAGTACTAAGGACCTGATCAAGATGAAGAAAAGTGCATCATTTCACCTACCATCCATTCACCATACCAGCTAATTACTATGCTATGTCAAAATGCAGGGTGCTCCATATGCCCTTCAAGATGAAGGTACTACCATTTATCATGACATACAGTGCAAAATACTACGAAAAGCTTCATCCTGAACTGACGGTAAGATAGCAGATATCTTTAGATGTTACAAATTCAATACACAAGCATCTTTTAAAAATGTCGCAAATTCAGTACACCAGAAAACCTGGATCAGAAGCTTCGTCCTGAAGGTTTTACAACATTCAGTGAGAGGCAAAGTAGAGCCCCACGTACAACACAGCATGCCTTCAGCAACCAGCATCGCAGGGACATCGATGCCGAAGCAGCACAAACACTACACATTTCACTAGACACGAACACTACACATCGAAGTTGACACACGCAACACATCAAAAGCTAGATAGTAAGCATGCACTAGTCAGTCATCGATGCCGAAGTCGGGCTCGGGCGGCTTGGGCATAGGGATCATGAGCTCCTCAGCCCGCCTTGACAGCTGCCGGTGTACACCACGGAGCGCATTCGTCGCGAACCGAGACACCGGTACTGTCATCTTGAAGCTGGACGACCTGCCAGCGCCCTTCTCGTGGCATGCACCCTCTCCGACTCCGGCTTATGCCCGGCCCTCGCCCTCTCCGCCTAGGCTGTGTCGTCCTCTTTGGCTTGTGCGCCTGCGGAACTGAAGGCAGGGGCGTCGGCCCGTCGGCCGAAGGCTCGCCGGCGCCTAGAGATGGAGTCATGCAGGGCAGAGGCGGCCCCATCAGAGCCGGAGTCGGTGAGGACGGCACAGCCTGAACGGAGGCGGTGAGGCCAGGGCATGAGCTGGAGTCAGAGAGGGCTATGCGGTTTTGGCAGAGGCAGCGAGGCCCAGGCGTGAGCCAGAGTTGGCGGAGGCCGAGGCGTGTGGGGCCACGGTGCCGACGAAGGCCAAGGCGCGCAGGGCCACGGCAGGCAGAGGCTGGAGTCAGTGGAGACGGAATCATGTGGGGTGGAGGCGGCCCCGTCAGAGCCAGTCGGTGAGGACGGCATGACTTGAGTGGAGGTGGCGAGGCCCAGCATGAGCCGGAGTCGGAGAGAACAGCGCGGCCTGGGCGGAGGCGTGCGGGGGCCACGACAGGCCGAGGCCAAGGCAGACACGGTGATGACGGCATGCCCTGGGCAGAGACGGCGAGGCCTGGGTATGAATCGGAGTCAGAGAGGGCGGCGCAGCCTGGGCGGAGGCGCACGTGGGCCACGACAGGCGGAGGCCGAGCCAGGGCTACAGTGTGCATATGTTATATATTAGCCTCTAATTAAGTCATTACATAACTCAACATGTGTAACGGTTACACAATAAAATTTCTTCCACTGTAGCTCCGTCGCCTTCCGCTTCAGGTGCCGTCGCCAAGCAGCCTGGATGTAGGTGGCCGCTCAGGTGCGCCACTGCTGCGAGTAGAACCAAAACGTGTGCTGCACCTGCTTGCTGTGCATGCGCCGGAATTGGCCGGCCACAAACTTGAGCTCCTTCGCGTGAACTGCGAATGCCTCCACCTCGGAGAGTGCCATGACGGTGCGTGTGGACTACGGCAGGCTCACCCCGGCCTTGGGGTCCAGCGCCCACGTCAGAAGCTCCTCGCTGCAGAAGTCGCCCTCCTCGAGCAGGCTACGGTTGAAGAAGCCGTCGTCGGTGGTGATGCTCTCGAAGCAGCCGCGGATGATGAACAACATCTGGTCCACCGGGTCGCCCCCTCGGATGATGTACGTCTTCTCCGTGTACAGGCTCGGCTTCAGCCGCTCACAGATCGCGTCCAACAGCCTCTCATCCTGTCATCCATGTTCGCAAACAACTACACCTACAATTATAATCATAATCACAATATGGTACAAGAAACTCTGTAGCTACACGTACAATATTAGTACGTGTATAAGACACATGACGGGGGCACTGTGAACTACGGCTGTAGATGTGACAACATGTGAACTACGTATGTACGTACCCTTCGGACGAGGCCGAGGCAGAGATGGCTCTTGATGTCGCGGCGGAGATCCTCGGGGAGGTTCTGGACGAGGGCCTCTTCGTCGACGCCGCGGGTGTTTATCCACTTGTACTGGTCATAGCGGCGGACGCGCTCGCGCAGCTCCTGCGGCAGCAGGCGGTGGTGCATCCACTGCTCCGAGTCGCGCCGCTTGACCCGCATCTCCTCTAGCCGCACCGTCAGGGACTGGAGGTACGTTTGCAATGTATGCATTCATAGTCTCGTTGATGACTTGCCTGGTGACGGTCCTCCACTCTTGGAACCCTTTCTGGTGGTCGTTCCCGTAGTACATGTAGATCTCGTTGCACCCTGGGAACTCGTTGCAGGCGTTACGTTCCTCCAGCAGTCGCTCACCCGCTCGATCGACAACAGGTACCAGAACGCCCCCACGATCTGATGATCCAAACATCAAACTTATCAATGGTGATTTGACCGTCATCAACTTATTCTTGGCTTGATGCAATTGAAGATGGTTACTGTGTACATACATGGCTGGCGAGCAGGTACCAGAGGAGGTAGTAGGCGGCACCGGCGTAGGCGGTCTCGGCGAAGACACCGAAGGTGCGCTTGAGCTCCGACAAGAGCGGGTATATCCGGACCAAGCGCGGGACGTCCTGGAAGACGATGAAGAGTAGCGCGTCCTTGGTGGACAGCACCGCGGTGCCTTTCGGGCGGTGGAGGAACTTCCAGATGACCACCTGCGGGAGCGGTAGGATGGAGAGGAGGTCGGCGACGAAGAAGCGATGGAAGCAGCGCCTGGCGATCTATGCGGTGTCGATGACGAGCTCACCGCGGCCGAACACCCTGGAGGATGGCGCGATCTAGGCGGTGCGGAACTGGAGCGCGATGCGTGCCACGAAGAAGAGGTCGACGATGGTGCGGAGGACGGTGGTGGAGATGGCGAGGTCACGGTCGATGCCGACGCAGAGGTTGGTCAAGTCGGTCACCATGGGCACGTAGAAGAACATGGGGTCGACGGCGATGGAAAGGATGCAGGAGATGAGGAAGCCGCAGTTCAGGCGCACCAGCAGTGGGTCCTGCGGGTCGAAGATCTTGCGGGAGGTGTTCTTAAGGTCCTCCTGGAACACGGCCGCCATGGCCGCCCCCGTCCGGATCGACCGCCCGAGCGTGTGAAGCTGCGCCGACCCATGCGTGATCACGCCCCGGGCCATCTTCTCCGGCTGCGCCACCACCGCCGCCGTACTCGATCAAGAAGCTGGACATGGGTACTCGATGAAGACCCCAGCGCCGGGGAGTTCAACCTCTTGACCCTAGGCTTTCGGCGACGCTGACGCCCCTCCTCTCGTCCTACCCACCGCCCGCCTCCGCCCTAATCCGTCGCCTGCCACCCCTCCTCTCCCCCGAGGTGCTGCTTACCTCCGCATTGAGCCGCCGCCCCTCCTCTCCTCCTAGCCGCCGCCCGCCTCCGGCCCTCCTCTCCACGGCCAATTCGACCACGGCGCCATGACCACGACCGCTTCAACCACGGCTAGGGGGAGAGGAGGGCTGGAGATGGGCGACGGCTTGGAGAGGAGGGGCGGTGGTGGGCGACGGCTCGAGGCGGATGGCGATAGGGGAGAGGAGGGGTGGCAGGCGGTAGATCGGGGCAGAGGCGGGCAATGGGTGGGAGAAGAGGAGGGGCATGCGACAGGTGGGAGGAGATAGAGGAGCGAAGGGGATGGCTCGAGGTCAGGGGCACCGGCGAGGAGGGAGAGACGATCGGTCTCTAGGGCATTGGTACTGTTGGAAGCCTCCAGGTGCGAGAGGTTGAACTCTTCGGCGCCGAGGTCTTCGTATAGGAGCCGATGTTTGGGTGCCACGAAGTTCGTAGTGAAATATCGGAAAAAAGAGATTGATTGCTTTGAGATCCGTGCCTACTATTTAGCAAAAATCAAAGAAAGAATCTCGGTAGAGAGAATTTATTCCCCTCCCCTTGACCCCCTCCACACGGCCACACCACACCCACCCCGCCGCCGCATTTCACACCCCCGCAAAACCCCTCCCAAAACAGCCCAAAAATGCCTCTTCCACGCGTGCCGCTGCCGTCGCGGCGGCCGGCCGCGCTGCACGTGCCGGCGCGGGGCCTCCTGGAGGCGCGGGTGCCGTGGGTGCGCGACCGCGCGCTCGACCACGCCGTGGAGCGGGAGCGCCACCTTGTGCCGTTCATCCTCGCCAAGGACGCGCTCCTCGCCTCCATGCCGCCGCCGCACGCCGTGCCGCTCCACTCGCTGCCCTCCTCCATCCCCTTCCCGTTCCGCCCGCTCCGCTTTCTCCGCCTCTACCCCTCCGCCTTCGCGCTCTCACCGCACCCCGTCGCCGTCTCCCCGACCCCTGCGCTCGCCGCGCTCCACGCCGCAGAGGCGCAGGTCCTCGACTCCACCCGCCCCGACGCCGCCGACCGGCTGCTCCGCCTCCTCATGCTCGCGCCCTCCCGCGCGCTCCCGCTCCACCTCGTCGCGCGACTCCGCCTCGACCTCGGCCTCGCCCCCGACTTCCCCCGCTCCCTCCTCCCGCAGTATCCGGACTACTTCGCGCTCTCCCGCGACGGCGCCCTCCTTGAGCTCGTGTGCTACCGGAAGGACCTCGCCGTGTCGGCGACGCAGGCCTACGCGCACCGCACCGGCGGGTACAAGGTCGGCGACGCGGTCGCCTTCCCGCTGTCGTTTCCACGGGGGTTCGATCTCGACAAGAAGGTGCGCAAGTGGCTGGACGAGTGGCAGAGGCTGCCGTACATATCGCCGTACGAGGACGGGTCGCACTTGGCTCCAAGGAGCGATATTACGGAGAAGAGGACCGTGGCGGTGCTGCACGAGGTGCTGAGCCTCACGGTGGGGAAGAAGATGGAGAAGGAGGTGTTGGTGAAGCTCGGGGAAGCGCTGCGGCTACCACCGGGGTTCAGGAAGGTGGTGGCGAGGCATCCAGGGATTTTCTACATGTCGCATAAGCTGAGGACGCAGACTGTGGTGCTCCGGGAGGCGTACCGGAGGCATATGCTGGTGGACAAGCACCCGATGATGGGGATAAGGTATCAGTACATGCATTTGATGCATATGGGGAAGGAAGAGGCCGGGAAGGGCAAGGATCGGAAGACAATGCGTGGTGAGCAAATGATAGGGGAGGAGTTTGGTGCAGAGGGAGAGAATGATGAAGATGAGGAGTATGATGATGAAGTGGATGAGGAAGAGGATGGGGTGGACATGGAAGCTGGTGTTGCTTCAGAGGATGAAGAGAGTGATGACGAGGATACAGAGAACATTGGTTATTCCACAGAGGGAGAAACTGGAGTACGGCAGCCGAAGACATTACAAAGGATACAGATCGCAAATTGAATCTGGAGCTTTCATTGCAACTGTTCTTCAAGACGATGTTGGTGGTAGCATATCTGTTCCTTTGGATTGCATGAGCACACAAGGAACACTGAGCAAAAGAATGTACAATCAATTCCCATAACAGGTAGAAAACCTATTAGAAGATGGAGCATGTTCTTGCTTTACTGGATTGTCAAGTAGTTCGTTGTTGTTAAGTGAAATCATTCTTGTTGTATCATGGTGGCTTCACTTGAGTATTTTATATATTTTTTTAGATTCTTAAAGTATGTTACTCATAAAATAGGCTGATAGCTTGTTTTTCCCTTCACTAATATGTGGATCTCTTGTTCAAGTAAAAGATTGTTCATCACAGTTATCGTCTAGCCATAAACTTACATATATGTCATTTGCTATTTCGACTTGAATTGTTTTATGCCCATGGCAAATCAATTAAGGTGCCCTGGGTTCTAGGTTGATTCTCGACAAATTCTTTTATGATAACAACTTTATACACCACATGACCACACATGTATAGGCTGGTTCCAGGTTTACTTATGAGAATCTACGGCTATCCAGATTTACTTATGAGAACCTACAGACATGATAGAATGATACTTTATAAATATTGGTGGCTGTGGGATAAGGTTGTTGAGATGGATATCTAAAGTTGAAAATAGAGTTTTGAAGGAAAAACTAGAATAATGTATACTTTAATAGTTTGATGACAACAAAATAAGACAGTACTACAAAAATCCTGTTACTCCATTTCCTTTTGGATAAGAGATTGTTGCATTGTGCATACTAGTATCTTAAGTTTTTACAGTTTGGATAAGTTTATACAAATAACCTGAAATAAACAATAAAAATATTATCATTTCCCAAGTTATTTGGAGATATATAGATTACTTTTAGTGTTGACAACAATTGCCATATGTATGCATACCCAGAGTCTAGACAAGAAAATATTCGTTAATTACTATACCAAACAAAATGTTTGTTAATTTATGTTATTTTCTCCTAAAAATGGTATGGTACTATGGTACAACTATTTTCCTGGATCAATTCTGACACCATCTGTATAACACTTGTCTTACCTGTTTCCCTGTGATAGAATATGGAATTTAGTACGTCGAAATCCATTTGACTTGATCTGTGCTGCTGAACCAACTTTTCTACTATCATTATCACAGTTGTTAATAAGTAATATCTAACAATTCTTTGCACATGCACTTTGCGGTGTTATGGCAATCCACATAAAACAACGGCATATGCAGAGTTCAGTTTTTAAAATACATCCATTTGTTTCATCCTTCAAGTAGTATGTTCAGATATGGTGGCAAAGGAAAAACCTGGTGATAGAAAGATAACTAGTATGCATATACTTTTTCAAATTTCAATCACAACATGCTGTGTTCAATCATGTAAACTTTGCAAAAAGTTGGGTACTCTGTTAAGTTTTGAATAGCATATTCATTCAATCATGTAAACTTTGCAAAAAGTTGGGTACTCTGTTATGTTTTGAATAGCATATTCATCAACTGTGATAGTAGTTATGAATTGATGATAGATAATTTGATGCTCCACTGTCACCGTACATTTGCTTGCTCCACAGAAATTTCAAGACGACATTTGCGCGGCGTCTTGGCGATGTTGGTTGGCATGCCGCTTGATTTAAACCAGATCAAACCCTTACCTATGAACATAAATATAGCAGGACAATCTGACCTACTTGCCACTACAGCCCAAACTGACCCACATAACACTACATGCCACACTAATCCCAGCCAGCACATCATTTTGCCTCTAATTCATGTCAGTAACTGGGGCCTCAATAAGAGCTGTATACTTCTACTTTGGTCTAGCACTTTAGCCCATGTGTTATCCTGATGGGCTAGATTCACTTTTAAACACTATTATTGCTATTGGATTATATTAAGCCAAACCCAATTTATCAGACTACCCAGTCCAATATAGTTGTAATCCATTTAACTTACAAAATGCCAATGCCCAATGTATTAGAGTACCCTTTCAATTGGATCCAGTAAACGACTAACATTTTCGAAGGAATACAGAGGTTTAGTTTTTGAGAACCTCAGATAATTTGCGCCAGATATAAAGTTCCATTATTCTCTATTCCTTCTTGAATTAATTTGGTTCTATTTTCTTTTCTGTACCATGTGCATTACTCGGGTTCACCATGGTTCTATACAGGGGTAAGACGTGACGTGGGTGATAACGTCCTAGATAACGTTGTGTTGATTGTTCATCTAAAATCATGTTACACACACACACACACCCCTGATTCTGACACTAAAGTTAACTCTGGTGCATGATGTTATGCCAAATAATGAAGAGCTTGATGGGAAAAAGGAAAGACAAATGTTCCATTTTAGTGGTTAGAGCATCTCCAAGAGATGCCCAATAAATTCACACCCTAAATCTCTTTTTACAGATCCTAACCACGATATAAGGTCCCAAAATAATCATTCCCTCCAACAGATACCCTAAGGGTGCGTTTGGTTTAGAGGCAAAGTGGGATGGGACGGGGTCATCCCTGTTTTCTGGGACGAGGTGGCCCCTGTTGCTGTTTGATTCCAGGAATAGGGCGAGCCCCTTTTTTTGTTTGGTGTAAAAAATGAGTGAAGGACGAGATCGCCCCAGTTTTTGTTTGGATGGATGAATATGGACACATAGATTTGATCTTTACCCCATATATATATATATATATATATATATATATATATATATATATATATATATATATATATATATATATATATATATATATATATATATATATATATATATATATATATGCAACAGCATCAGCAACGATTATGCAATATCCATTCACAACCTCTATCACCTGGAATGGTATCAACACAAACTAAATTGGTATCATACATTTTCAACAAGCTCAAGTGCCAAGTCCTTTGCAGTGTCCCCATCAGGATAATACACTGAACCATAATACACTCATAGCTTGCTATCAACATTCAATAGATAAAAACTGGAGCAAGAGAACATGAGCTTACCAAGAAAAGGGCAGTCATCATTAGCTTACCTCAGCTCGGCGGGAGCACGCGCGTGGGAAGCCCGGCGGGAGCGCGCGCGTGGGGGACTCAGGCGGGAGCGCCGCGTGGGGAGCGACGCGGAGCGAGCGCTGGGAAAGCTTCTGCGGGAGCGCGCGGAGAGCTGCAGAGAGCGCGCGGGAGCTGAAGCGGGCGGCGCGAGGGGGGCAGCGCCATCCGGTCGATTTCGGTGGATGGTGTTGCCCCGAATATGAGGGAATATTCTGTTGTGGTTGCCCCTGCCTCCCTGTGACTCTGATCCAAACGGTGATTTCAACAGGGTCGCCCGGTTCCATCCATCCTAAGACAAGGAACCAAACACTCCCTAAATCAGAAAAACAGTATTGGGAGCCTAGATCATCCTCTATAAGTAGAGAGCGAGAGCCCATTTTTTGGGTGTGTTCTATTTTTGGGAGTCTATTTGGGAATCTGTTGGAGCTACTTCTTACCCTTCAACTCTAAAATTTAAATATTAAGAGCCATATAGAGTATCTCTTAGAGATGCTCTTAGTTGCCATACCAAGGCTGCTGCAATCAAATGAAGATATTACACTGATTTGACATCTGATTCCTTTCCTAGCAAGACAGTAATGATACTTGTAGCACCCTTGCCGCAAAACATCATGTGAACTGTTGGATGCGAGTCGGTCAGCTTATGTTGTCTAATCTGCTGTAAGGTTGAGTCACTGGCTTCAAGTGGCCCATATGCTGACTAACATGCCCAGAATGCATTCAAAAGGTTCCCTGCATGCCCCGTCGGGTTGGTGCCTCTAATGTAGTCGGAGAAAGCCTGATGAATATGTCGCTCGTGACATAGTTGTCGAAGGTGCGACCACATGGTGGTCGTAGGTATGGATAAAGTCACGGCCTCAAAGCGGTCGGAAGAAGTGTCGATAAATTCCCAAGTATGAGTGGTTGGACAAAGTCCTGACGACTACGTCTACGACCACAAGGTGGTTAGGTGGAGCCTACGACCACGAGGTGGTCGGACGGAGTGTACAAGCATGAGGTAGTCATACGCTAACGAGGTGTCGACAAAGTTGGCGGCGAGATGAATCGACGATGCACGTGGTCCATCCCGCACCCTTTGGACTTAGCGTCAATGAAGGCAGCAGTGCGCGCGGCCCGTCTCGTACCCTTCGGACTCAGAGTCAACGAAGGTGGTTGCGAGATGAAGACTTGCTGGTGCGCGCGGCCCGTTCCCCACCCTTTAGACTAGGCATCGATGAGAGCAGTGGTGAGATGAAACTAAAGCGTGCGTGGCCTGTTTCCCCACCTTTTGACTCGCGGTCAACAAAGGTGGGGGGGGTGAGACAAAGCTAATGCGCACGGTTCGTCCCCCGCCCTTCAGACTCGGGGTCGATGAAGTTGGCGGCTAGGAGGTGCGGCTGCCCCTGGTGGGCCCTACATGGTTTCTACTTCTCCAAGAAGGAATAGTGGACTCGTACCAAATCCTTAGAAGGACTATTAGTTTAAGTTGAAGAGATATCCATCTATTATGTACACAGAAAAGCATTAGAATAAATCAGATTGTCGGATTGCTCTTTCTATATCTAGTGCCTTTGTTTATCTACTTTTGCTCTAGCTAATTACTATGATTAATCTTATTCTAGTTGCAATGATCGATTGTGTGGACCGCATGACGATGCTAGTTACTTAACAGGGGAGCCATTTTGTGTGGACCGCATGATGATGATATGTTGGTTTGGGCCCCAATGGGTGCGTCCGTCGCTTTCCCTCCCGGAACGAGCTTTGCTGAGCACCAGCGAAGCGAGAAGCAACTCGCCGTAAGCCCAAAACTTTCACCAGCCAGTGGAGATTTCTAGGCGAGTTACGAGACCGCGCAAGTGTGTCGGGGGCGGAGGGAAGGGGGGCCTGGTACCCCCGTTGATCAAAATTTTTCTTAGGATCTGGTAATTAAACTGCTAATTCTCTAAGTATTGTTCCCTTCATTTTGCTATATTTGTCTATGATCTTAGAGGTATCTGTTTCAATATATTTGTCTATTGAGAGAATATAGAGCGTAGTTACTGCAGGTATATCATTGAATAGAGGTATGTATGGTTATTTCTCATTAACTATTATTGGATTTAGTGTTTTATTGGTCTGTGCACATCGTGGGCTCTAGGCAAATATAGAGAAACGGAGGGGGTATGTGTATTTGCCCCCCTCCAATGAAATTTCGTAGGCTTGGCTCAACAAAGTGGAGCCCAGTCAGCCATATAGTGATGAACAACGTCAATTTCTGATTTCTTATCATTTTGTAGCATAGATAATTGGTTTGTAGCTTTACACTTTGTGGTTAGTGTCCCTAGTTGCAATTTGTAGTACGCACGACATTAATTAGGTACAATTTTCTACAAACAAATTAGACAATATGCTATAAAAAGTCTCGAGATCTATTTTCTCTTTTAATCAATTTCTTTATGATTCAGTTGTTCTTGTTTTTAGTTTTGAGAGTATATGATTCAGTTGTTCAGTCATGAAGACGAGGAAGGAAACATACCCATACCAACCATACATGAAAGAGTACCCATTCACTGGATTGACAAACCATCCTAGTCGATGCCGAAGTCACCGGTTCACAAAATTTTCTTCGCTAGGTTATTCACCTGAAACAAGTAGCTTTCTTTCGTATTGCCAAACATACGTTGCTATGCTTTGTTATCAATGATATGTTGGAGTCTACATGGATTGCTATGTTACTTGGTCCCCTCATATATGTTTAAATCCTGTCTCCGCCTAAGTGCATAACGCTGTAACGGTTGCCGTCGTGCTGCAGTGTAACGACTTCTGATGGGGAAGGCAGCTTCGCTGTTCCCTTCTTCGTGTTCTCTTTGTGTTCCCGTCGACGTGGCAGAGATTCAAGTGCTCTGTCACGTCGATGGGAACACGAGGGAAACACAAAGAAAGAAATAGGGCAGCCGGCTTCTCTGATGGGATCACTGGGACAGGTGTGGAGTGGAGGATTCCTCCATCATCATGTCTGTTTAAGTGGAAGGGATTGTCACCCAGCGAAGACTTGTATAACCGTTTCTCCTTCGGCTTTTCCTTGCCCGTTGCAGATCAGCAGTTTCGTGCGTATCCTTAACTCTCCCCTGAGTGGACAGAATAATGCTCTAGCATTTTTTCGTACCAAAATCAGGCACCGATCGTTTACAGAGAACGACCTCTAATTCTAGCTCAGGTGTCCACCCGTCCATTCCACTAGCTCATGCTAGGCGTTTCCTGAAAAGTGCAGCCGATCAATTTGAGGCGATCTTGCAAAATGGAGGAAACTAAAAGAAATGCAAGTTGGTTAGGTCGAAAGCTTCACATTATGCGACTTATTGCCTTGCAAAGAGGGTAAAGAAATTGAGCCACGACTTCGCAGCATATGCAGAATCCACCAGAAGCCAATTCCTCCCGAGGACAAAAAGGGGAGAAAATATTAAAATCAGCCTATCACGTAACTGTCGTTTGATCCAACCCATACACTCCTCACAAGGAAATGATCAATAATTATTGGTCGTGTTGTTTTGAACTTTTAGTTTATTTGAAAGTCAATATACATAGAACGGATTTTTTAAATGGCTTTGAGAACTCAAAATCTTGTACGTTGTTTACGTCGACGTCTTCACTATCTATCGTTATTTTAAAAATACAAATAAAATTTATTAGCCGTAACTCAGAAGAACAGAACCGATAGCTACTAAAGTTTAAAAAACTGTAGGTATCAAACCAACCTCTGAACACCAAATCAACGGGGCCGTACAACTTCTTGGTACATGCTGGTCACAAATGTGCCTGTAAGTGTGACTAGCACGCTTAGTTGGACGATGTTTCTTCTAAACTAACTAGTGTGCGTGTCAAACTTTACCTAACCTTGATGGAATGGGCGGTGACGCTAGCGAATGGCCAAAGGCTAGGTCGCCTCCTCCGTGCCGTCCCCGTCCTCGTGTGGATATATATAGATGCAGAGGTGACGTGGGTCGCACTCAGGTCAATTCCTTGTCCAAGCATCCGCACGGACGCGTCTCGCAGCTCACAAGTGTTCGATTCCTGTTCCGCCACCATGCACTGGTACGCGGCGTATTTCTTGACTTATTAGTTTGGATTTTTTTGTAATGCTTTGTATTCTACTCCTACGTCGACTGTTTTTAATCAAGAAACATGTTTAGTGGACTGAACACACATTCGAATTGATACATGCATCGCAAGGGAGAAAACACGTCATATATTAGAAGCATACAGACAAAGACCCCCTTTTTTTAGCTCATAGGCACGTTATTTTTCGTTATGGCCTATATATTATAGTTGTGACGGGTAATTTTTAACTTAAACAAATGTACGATTTATAATTTTTTTCTACACAAACAAATAAGATAATTTCTCCGTCGTCTTATCAAAATAGATTATTTAAACAGTCTTTTTAAAATACCATATCAATTTATCGAATTTAATTTATTTATATAAATATTTATGCTAAGAATAAAAACTAGCAACTATAGCCATCCGACACAGCCGAAAAAACCACCCGAAATAGCTAGCTACTCCGTTCTTTTTGAAGCGGAAACGAGTTGTACAGGGCTGGGCTCGCAAAAGCTGTTGAGAAACCTGGGCCCAGGCCAGCAGTCTTGGCCCATTATGGGCACCCCACCGCAGACTATAAATAGGAAGCCATACCGGCATATTGTAAACACCAATGCAATTGAAAGCAATAAAGAAATACCATGAGTCCTCTCTACCTCTCTTTGTGTTCAATCTATTATTCTGTCTTTTGTGATTGATTCGTTTTGTTCTAAGCAGAGGAATCGATCGGACTGGTCGCCAGCGATGGTTCCTCAACAAAAACAACTAGTTGAACCCCTTAGTTGACTCTGACGTATAGGAGCCCCCCACGTGCCACCTTAGGAGCCTCGTGTGATGGGCTGCCTGGGCCTGGAAACGGTCTTACTGAATTGAGTCTATTTTTCTCTTGATTTATAACTTTTTGTCTGTGATTTATACTTTTTTAACTATTTATATGAGATTTTTATCTATGATTTATATTTTTAAAAACTATTTATTAATAATATAAACTCGCATATAGTTTTGGTTAATATAAATAAAGTTATTATAGTATGTACTATAATTAATTTGTACATATTGTTTTAAAAGGATATTCTGTTTAAAAATGAGTTACTATAGAAAAATTAAAAAGTATTTTTAAAAACAGAAAAGAAGATCCAGTTTGTGCTTACACGTCAGAGGTGATGATGTGATCAGGATTGCAACAATGACAGGTGGGCCAAGGGTTAGCTACGTGATGATTGATCAGGATTGCAACAATGACAGGTGGGCCGAGGGTTAGCTACCGGGGAGACAGGCCAAAATTATTTGCAACTACTACAATGCACTATGCAGGTTTACATCGTATGGAGGAAATACTACGAGTACGATGTGATATTTTTATTATAGTTTTGACAGTAAAAGATGAATGATTTAGGCCCAGTTTAAATAGTTTTGGCTTTTGATTTTTATCTTTCAGAAGGCTTTTAGAAGTTAAATGCCAGAATGAATGCATCGATTTATTAATTTTGGCTTTTTTAGCTTTTTGGTTTTTTAGGTTTTTTCCTCTTCTTTTTTGCATTGTCTATAGGACTACCATTGGGTATCAATTACTCTTATCCAAACCCATACCCACACTATTGGGTAGGTATTGGTAAGAAATAAAAAACCTATTTAGATATAGATATGAGAAGGGTAACATCGACTTAACTATTTTTACCTATACTCATTCAGATCTATGATTGAGAGTACACTTAGATTATCCATAGTCTTGAACTATCTATACTCAGTTATAACTTTCTATAAAAGTATATAGGGCATGTTCTTTTCGGCTGCGGCTTATGGCTTATGGCTGAAATTTTTGAATTTTAGCTGTTTACGGTACAGATTACGGAGAGACAGATACTCACTTGCGATTTTGGTTGGTATAGATGTTGGGCTTTTAACGTGTAGATCGTTTAACTTATAGACCTCGTTTTGAGAAAATACTCCGTTTGAAAGTTAGGTACTGTAGCAAAAGCCAAAAGCCGCCGACTTGTGAGGTAAAGAACATGCCCATAGGAGCCACCTGTGCACATATGCTCGTCAATTTGCACAGAGTAGCTCTATACATATATAATTATTTCCAATAAATTTCAGCCGATTTCATAAAATTTTGTAGTGTGAACGCGAGGTTGCAATTTCAAATACTAAAATTTTACAAAAAAACTTCCTATAAAAGCATGTGGGGCCCACATGTACGCCTAACCTTGCCAATTTGTGTAGAAAAGACCCCTACACGCAGAATCATCTCCAATAAATTTCAATTGATTTCGGAAAAATTTTGTGGTGCGAACGTGAGGTTGAAATTTTAAATACTAAAGTTTTACAAAAACTTCCTTCATAAGCCTCTTTGACTTAACACTCCTTTTCTTTCTCCTTTGGTGGTGATCGGTTCGGCTGAAAAGCTCATGGCTTATGGCTGAAAACACTGTACCTAGTTGAAAAAAGCACTGTAGCTGACAGAGACTTATTTAGCATAATTAAATTTAAAATAATTTAAAAATATAAAAAATATGTTAGCCCATTACGTATAATACAAACAAATACGGGAAAAAAAGAACCGGCAAAAAAACTCAATAAAAAGCCAAAAGTTCAGAAAAAGACGAAACTTATAAATAGTGAAAAATAAGCCAGAAGCCGAAGCCGAGTTGATCAGGGCTATCTATCGAGTTACCTAAACTCATCGAGTATACCCTTTTTTATTTGAATATGGGTAATACCACTTTCAATGTGTATGGATAAAATTAGATATAGATTTAGGTTACTCATATCCTATTCAGTGGCAACCTTAATTGTCTGTGAAGATATAATGATGTTTTTTTTATGTTTTAATTGAATGACTTAGAAAAGACTAACAATCGCTACATGGCAATTTTAGTCAAAAGCTAAATAGCTGAAAACCGCAACCACTTGGAGCAAGACCTTAAACCTAGCACACCGAAGGCGAAAACATCAAATATCATAAAGTTAAATCTAAGTAACCTTAACAATAGTCTTCCACAAACCATAAAATACACAATATGTTGGAACTTACAATATTATAATACTAACGACGATCACAAGATCTAGGTTGATGCCAAAATTAACTCCACTAAGCCTTGTCAAAGTTTAGTAGCAAACCAAATACTTACCAAATCTGATTACCTTACCAAAATTTAGTAAGGCAATTGGCATTAAAACAGAAGCTGATGCCTCAAACCCTCAACCTCAGTCGGTGTATGCTTTTGGAAGGGCTGGGGTGCGAGTAGCAGGCCCGGATCCAAAACCACCCCCAACAAAAAGGCACAGGTAGCACCGTTTCATTTCAGCTTTAGTTTCTAACTTTTGATTTTTCAATTCATTACTTTTTAATTTCATCTTTTTTAGTATTTTGCTATTTTTTGGACTTTTTGTCTTTTCTTTTCCTGTATTCCATCACATTGTTCATGATGGATTAATCTGTTTTTTATTTTTATTATTTAAACTTTAATATTCTAAATAAATCACCATTAACTATAGTAAAAATAAGTCAACTATAATAAAAAACTATAAATTATCTTCAAGCTGACCCCAAAATGCAGAGCGCACAACTCCAAAACGCAGGAAATTTTGAGACCAGCGCGCAGCCCACGGTGGCCAATGGGAAATTTAATTTTTTGCCACCCTTAAGAATAACACCTATCCAAATGCCATCTTCTTCGTTGCACTCAACAATTTGCCACTCTTAAGATGTTGTTGCCTAATTTTTTGCCACTTTCGAGCCCACGAGGCACCAAATCATGCCATGTCAGCGCCTCCCGCCATGCTGGCCTCCGCCTCCACCTCCGTCGCGCGCGCCTCCTCCGCCGCGCGGCGCCGCGCCTCGCCTCCCTCGTCCCGCGATCCCCACGCCTCCTCGCTCGCCGCGCCGCGCCACGCCTGCGCCTCCGCCTCCGTCCCGCGCGCCGCCGTGCCTCCCGCCGCCACTACCCTCTCTCCTCTTCCCGGTCTAATCGGCTTCTCTTCTCTCAGACCGCCGCGAGCTCATCTTCCCGAGTCCGCGCGGATCCCGCCGGTGAAGCGCTGCGTCTCGAGCCAATTCATCGCGCATGAGGCATCTCCAGGGCACCCCGAGCACATCCCCCACCTCGCCGGACCCCGCCGCCCTTCCCAGCGAGCTGCCGCCGTCTTCATCCTCGCCGCCGGCCCGCCCTGCTCCATCTCGGCCTCGGCCGACGCCCCAAGTGAGCTCCGGATGCCCGTAGATGCTTCACCGCCGAGAATCGAGCTCCCACCGCAGCGAGGCGCAGCGCCGACGAGCGGGAGGCGAGGCGGCGGCGCGCGGCGCCGATGCGCGAGGCGCGGGACGGAGGCGAGGCGCAGCGCGCGCGCGGCGAAGCGGAGGAGCGCGCCGACGGAGGCGGAGGCCGCGTGGCGAGGCGCCGACATGGCATGATTTGGTGCCTCGTGGGCTCGAAAGTGGCAAAAAATTAGGCAATCACATCTTAAGAGTGTCAAATTGTTGAGTGCAATGAAGAATATGACATTTGGATAGGTGTCATTCTTAAAGGTGGCAAAAAATTAAATTTCCCGTGGCCAATAGCTACTATTAACAAACGCTACAATAAAGAGCCAAGGAGTCTCAGCCCGCCCGCAGCCGCGCGGCAGGAAGCGAGGAGCGCGCTTGAGATCAAAAGCCCGGACCTCGGAGGAGAGCTAGGGCGTCGGCGTCGAGGCTGGCCGCCGCGAGGATATCGGCGCCGGTGCGTGCGGTCATGGCCTGGTGGCGGAAGAAGGTCGTCTTCCCGGCGCGCCGCGCGTGGGCCGCCGTCTCCACCCGCGTCGGCGCACGCAAGACAGGTACGCAGTTACGCACATATCCCACGCCCTAACTGCTTGCGTATGACTTCAGCCATAGCCCATAGGTACGACGAACACACAGATACATACTCTGTCGGTCTGTCTAAGCACGTAGCTACTGAAGTGCTTGTTCTTGTGGGAAAATTCTCTCGACCGAGTTAGTTGCTGGTTTGATCTCCTTTGTCTGGCTTTTGTTCACGGAATCCTTTACTTTTTCTGGATGCGATGCGAGATATCGGTGTTTGTTCGGTTGTTCTTGATTATACCAGTCAGGCACCCAGAGGGAGAGGGCTACTTCTGTTTTCTTGATTATATTGAAATTCACTCATGGATTATTTTACTAATCCGTAAGCTAAAACAACATCTATATAAGCAACATGAGTGTTGCTGAAGTTTATTTAGGTTAAAACTGCAGTTACCTAGATAAACACAGAGCTGTTTATACAAAAGGACATTCAAATAAAAGCCATGCTTATTGTCTTATTTCCC
Organism: Dendrocalamus sinicus; assembly: GCA_036346575.1. Taxonomy (NCBI): domain Eukaryota; kingdom Viridiplantae; phylum Streptophyta; class Magnoliopsida; order Poales; family Poaceae; genus Dendrocalamus; species Dendrocalamus sinicus. Next base: position 4,933,380 of record CM070652.1, read on the forward strand.
TTTTTAATTCAAAATTTCAGAAACTTCTCGGTAATTGTTTGAATCAAACATGATACTACTTGGAAACAAATTGCCAATCTATTCATCCTTTTCTCTGTTCCTTTTTTCCTTCTCATATTATACTGTGGGTACCAAAAATTACATTTTTTTGGGGTCATGCTCTCAAATAAGCTAGGTAATAATCCTCAACCTGCACAATTTACAGCCTTTAAAAACCATAGATTTGTTTATGTTGTTTTCTGCAGTTTAGAGCTTACTCTGAAATTCTATCACCAGTTTTTACCCTTACGGCGTTGACCATTCGTCAATTTCATTCGCATCGGTCAAGTACTTATCCATGGTGGAATGCGATTCTTTTCCACTACAATGTTGCTAGGTGGATTGGACTTTGGATGTTCAATCTAGAAACAATCTTCCTTTTCACCTCCTCAGCTCCCACTAACATTTTCGAAAAATCTAGTTCCCCTGATTATTGTAACATGTGGGTCCAAGACGAAAAGTCTCTGGTAATATAAGCCCTCTTTGGTTGCTAATCACCCATGCCAAAACTTCCTTGGAATTTCAAAGGTTTAGGTGTTTTTTTTCATAGGCAACTCAACAATTCCAACTTGCACAAACACCAAACTTAAATGCTCTTCTGAGAAAGTAAACCTCCCTGTGGGTACTGAACAGCAGAGACTTTGCAGCAACTTGCAAGGAATTAGCATCACAACACAGTTAGATCTTGTTATTAGTAGTACCTAGTACAGGTAGATTATACTACTACTTGTACTATCACTGTTCAATAGGTGGCGCCAAGTGTCACGAGGTCGATGGTGCAGTGAAGATAAGTAGGTGCCAGGATATTTTTTCTTTTCAGGGTCCCAAACCAGTACTACCGCTGCTGCTGTCAACTAATGCCAGCTCTCAAGATCTTCCTGTGTCAACTGGTAGTAATGATAATCAATTATGTCGTACAATTAGTTAGTCTTTTTCTTAGTTAGTCTGCACAGATCTTCTTTAACACCAAGCAAATCTCAAGTGAAAAGTAGTAAGTCCTCAAAAAAAAAGTGAAAAGTAGTAGCATATGTCAAGAGGGTTGTTCTGCTTGTTCTGTTCTATTGTCTTGCAGCTTCTCAGCTGATCTGATTCCGTTCAATAATTCAGCCCTTGCGGTCAGAACTGAACTGAGCTTTGCATTTGCGGCGGTGCAGAGGAGCGGTGGTGGTCTGCCCCTGCCGCCGATCTGCACCGAAAGATTCTCGCGGTTAGAACGTTTCTCCGTAGCAATGCGGCACGCGACAACCCAATTAATACGAGATAATGCCGTCCACGCGTACACCCATCAACTTTTAACCACCAACTTGTCTAGAACTCGAGCCAGGGCCAGCTTATGGTTATGGTAGGAAAAGGACACACCGATCTGCTACTAGTGGTAGTTAGTAGACTCTACGAGTGCATGCACAAATCGAACTGGGGATCCGGGAAAACAGTTAAACTTGTCATCGGATGGACACCTTTAATTTCTTGGCACAACGTTGCAAACCACCGAATTGCCCATGGCTCGTACTGCTTTTCTGTTGGACAGTTGGAGCAGTGTGACAGTTGATGAGTGACGACCTTTTCTTCTTCTTCTTCTTCTTCTTCTTCTTCTTCTTTCTGGAGCTCCTTTCCTTTTTGTCCCCAACCGTCCGTTGGATTGTTAATAATGCCATAAAGCCATGCTACTATGTCAGTAACTTGAGGTACTCGTTCTTGGTTGGGCTTGGGGTCCTGACCGAATAAAGGCCATGTACTTCAGTTCCTGTGGATTTGAGGCAAAGTTACTAGCAGTAGTGCAAGAAAGTGAAGGAACTTCTTGGTAAGAACTGAGGAAGGAATGTTCTTGGTTGAGGAAAAGTTGAGAGAATTGATTTCCTTTGGTTTGTTTCCAGATAAGGATGTGGTTTGTTCCTCGGTAAGGATGGAGTACAGGTAGCTGTCTCAGTAGAATATCGAATGTGGGAACGCGTAGTGTCCCTCTTACCATTTGTTTTACCTTTTGTTGCACGAGATGCTAATTCATCTTCCTCTTTTTAGACTCGTTTCTGTGTCTAAGTAGCTTCTGGGTTTCTGGTGCTTGCCAAGATAAATTAGAAAGCTTAATGTTTTGCTCTTGTGTTTTTGAGCAAGCAAGGACACGGCCCTTTTATCCCAAGAAAAAAAGACACCCTTGATTCAGTAATTCGATTAGATTCCCAGTGAAGCCTATTAGTATTTATTAGCCCCGAGGTCCAATAGATACGAAACTGTAGTACATAGGCGTCAATGCCTGTGCCATGTGTGCGAGGCCTATGTTGCTAAGTTGTTCCATGTATTCTATTTAGACATATTCATATTGGCTTTTACTTAGAAAAATTAAAAATTAATATAAACATTTGGCTTCTCGAAGAGACTTCTTCACTCCTCTCGCTACCGATTCGCTTCAGGGATAAAGTAGGGGGTGGTGCATCACCCACCCCACTCCTCTCGCTCCAGTCACACACACGTATCTCTTCCTCACTTTTTGCATCACTCATCTCTTCTTCTAAAAGCCTCTTTTTTAGCTACTCATCTCTCCTTCTAAAAGCCTCTTTTTTTAAAACTATTACTATTTATTTTCAGTTAAAAACTATCGGTAAAAACTAATAAGAACGCCTCGCAGAAAGCAGACGAGAGAAAAAAATACTATACAAGTATACAACCAGCAGAAGTGTTTTGCCATTTACATGGGTGCTAACAAATATCACGTTTCCTTCCATCTTCCCGAAATTGTAAGGTCTAAAAATGATAAATCCTTACCTGAAACCCGTGCGTGCAGGCACTGGAGGCAGCATACTGAAGCTTCACGAGGATGTGCAGACCTGTGGATACAAGGACGTACAGGTGATGTTTGAGATTCTGAGATCAGGACTGGAGGAATCGCACGCTCCGAAGCAGCGGAAGCAGCCTGCTTGGAGGCCGCCGTCGGCGTGGTCCAGCCGGTCGTCGTCGATTGCGGCTGCGCAATAGAGACCATGACACAGACATGGAGCGGCGGTTTGGTGGCACCGGTTAATAAGGATATAATATCCCCAATTTAGTACTTGATAGCTAGTAGTTCGGTACTTAACGCCTAAGGTCAGTCATCAGGCTTCCCCCTGCCCGTCTGTCCGGGACAAGAACGAAAATTTCAGCGACATCAAGTCGTGTAAATTGTGTCATAAGGCTCTGAAAGTCTGAATGTTTGTACATGCTACATAGCAGTTGGGCCGAATTTTCGCAGACTCGGGAGAAAGATGGAGCAAGAGGGGTTTATTTTTCAAGTGTATTTTCATTCCTATTTACCTATGACTCATGTACCTTTTAACTTTTTGTTGAAGAATCTATAAATGCAAGATTGTTAGAATATGCCTTGTTTACTTTCTTGACATTATGTAGGATGGCAAAACAAAGGAGACCAAATAGGAGAAAATATGTTCAAGGGTTCTGTCTTTCTGTATTTTTTGGGTTTAAGTGGATCATGACAGGTGCAACTTGCTGGGTTTCTTTCATGTCAGAAGCTGACACTTAACAGAACTGAGCAACCCCAAAGAAGCAACAAATTATGGCCTTGGCTGAGAATTCCCTTGCCATGAGGCGACCCTGGCTTCTGCATCGACTAGTCCTTTTAATGATGCGATTTTAATCTGAACATATAGCGACATACAACATCATGTTGCAGGTTAGTGTGACATTGGCATTTGGTTTCTTGTTCAGGTATGGTTTCTTGACTAGTACATTTTCGTCTCAAATTTTGAAGTCCATACAGATATATTTGACAGTAATTCTGCAGAAGTGTCAAGGCTAAAGCGTTTATACTGCAGATTAAGATAATTTTCGCTGGTGTGAAGGGATAAGACTTATTCCCCCCAAACAACGTGTCGATACTTTAATACCGATCTTACGTATGATTTATTTAGATTCAGAAAAAACTCTAGAAGACTCAGACTATGCACATGCAGAGTAAAAACAAAGGAATTTTTATATAGGTTCGGGTTTTCTCCTGAGAGAATAATAACTCTACGTCTTGTGTGGGTATTGTTCAGAGAAATTGATTACAACAAAGAGTAATGTGAAAATGTCTAGCACTATTTCCTGATCTGATCTCTTGTGATTTTAGTTCCCTCTCTCCTCTCCGACATCAATCTTTATATAGTTGACAAAGCGGCGGTCGTTGTCCTGTGCCAAAAGACGTCTCAACGCTTCGGAAGATAACCGTTTGACATAAACTATTTGTCAGAGAGATGTGGTGGCCCATTCGTTGTGCGACGGTTGTCAGAGAGAAATCGTGTGCGGTTATTAGGAATAAACGCACGTCCTAACTGCCTTATTAGACAAACCTACTATGCAATAGGTTGTCGTAGACAAGCCAGTCGGAGATATACTAGTTGCAGGAAGGTCCACAATCACGAGGTAGTCGCATGACCACTTACGACTATGTGATCGTAGAAGAACGTACTACTTATGTGATCGTAAAAAGACTTACGATCAAGGAGTGGTCGTAGAAGGACTTACGACCACATGGTCGTAGAAGAACTTACGACTTATGTAGTCGTAGAAAGACTTACGATTAAAGAATAGTCGTAGAAGGACTTACAACTATGTGGTCGTAGAAAGACTTACGACCGCGTAGTCGTAGAAAGACTTACGACTACTCTATGAAATCTCTTTTTTTTTTACTAATAAGGGGTACACTCAGAGAATATGATGACGTAATAATTAAAGGATTATTATATTGTCGTCGTCTAACTCCCCAACTTCAAGTGAAAATAACTTACTTGAGAAAGTGAGGTTGTAGACGGGAGATGGTCAAAAATAAAGCATTTTCGATTCTTATCAACCAGAAGTAAATTTGGTCAATAGAGTAATTTCGCTTGAGTTGTGAAGACAAACGGACTTCAAATATAAGAATTAATGAATTCCAATCGACTTCTACCGATCTGTCCGCCAAATCGATTCTTGATATAACCGTTCAGTTCTTGAGACGGATAACTCACATGGTTATAAAAACTTATCGTGAGGTGACCTTAGTCTTCTTACTTCCCCTTCTTCTTTGATTTGTTTTGAACTTTCCATCGCTGGCCAAGTTGTCTTCTTCCTTCAATCTCTTCCAAATCCAAACCAATCACTCGAGAAAAATGGCTAAGTCTTCGTCAAATTGGTCGGTATTGGAGATAGATGATGCAAAATTGAAGGCATTGGAGGATGCTGAGAAGATTCCTTCGTGGAGATTCATCAAGTGGATCAAAGCTGTCAGACAACATTGGCCATCGGGATAGATTGGAGAAATTCTGGTATTCCAAGTGTGACGTGAGTGCGGTCTCCGTTCCCCTGCTCATCCCTTCCTTATCCTCGTACTCGAATACTTTAGAGTCGAATTAGTGAACTTGGTTCCTAATTCGATTACCATGTAGTGTATTCGTGTATTTGTGTAAGACGTATCTGGGTATTCCGCCGGTTTTCGAGCTCTTTCGGTATTACTACGAAATGAGCCGACAGACCGGAATCGCCAGGAGTTTCAGTTTGAAGCTGCACGATGGTAAGACGGAGCTGTATATCTAGATGTTCACTCTATCTTTATGGTCAAATTGGAAGAAGAGGTGGTGATGCGGATACACACATGCTTAGCACATTTAAGTCAAATACATTATTTCACTGGAAAGAAGTATTGAGCCGCATTAAATATTGTCAGGTGAATTTGTTTCATAATGAATTTCCTTCTACTCGTGGGAACGATATACTACCTTATGCCAAATTCTTGTTTATTATTAGGTTTGAATATTATGATGATTCAAAGTAATGGAGAAGCACAAGGAGGGTAATTATATTTACTACCAAGAACAAAAAACTCAAAAATCCATGGGAATGGAAAGGAGAAAGCCAAGCAGCCCACGCAGCAGATCAAGGAGGGAGCAAAAGGGAGGAGCCCAAGTACTTAAACTACAAGTTTTGGATAAGATTTTCAAGCCAAATTCGGACTTCTCACGTGCTCAATCCAATTCAAACTCGGATTCAACTCAGGATTCAATTCGGACTCGGTTCGGGACAGCCTGACAGGCAGTTACTAAAAAGATCATAACTTTCACAAACGGAGTCCGATTCAGGTGTTCTTGTACTCGTTGGAAAGATAATTTCAAGGGCTACGCAATGGATCTAGTCCCACCTTCAAATTCGTCACGGATAAAAAGTTATGACCGAAACAATATGACGGGTGAAAAAATATAGTTTCCTTTTTGTAAGACTTCGTATCTAAAACCATATATGATTGAATTGTACTTGGTTTGGGGACCATATGGACATCCCAAGGGGCTATATAAGCCTTGTATTGGCAGCCTTTAGGGCACAGACCACGTTTGATAATAAAATACTCTTGTTCTTTCTGTTGGCCGAACCAACATGAGGGAATCGAGAGTTCGCTGAAATCAAGATCGTTCAACCTTTCCGTTGGGAATTGGGAGCGCGATGAAACTTCATCGGTGGTCGTGAAGTTCAGCACGTGTGGTTGGACGAATTATAGAGTGCTAACTCTTGCATTGGCAACGGGAGATCACTACGGTTCATCAAATCCACGTGAGTATCTTGATCCTACGTCGAGAAGATCGGGCGACCCCGTATCAGGTGGTGTCCAAGGTGCTCATAAGCTTTAAGAATAGGCGGGTGTACGCGATTATTACCAAGGCTTCGACCATTAATTAATGCAAAATTAGCACATATTTGTATCTAGACGTGCCATTTCGATTTAAACACACAGGAATTTTACATGAAATAGATTAATCCCTTTGGAAAAAAAAATTACACCTTCCAAACGGGTACCACGACATAGTTGAAACGTGAGACTTGAGACTGGACTCTTGAGCATCCACTGGACCTGACTGATAAGATGCATGGGTGCTTTTGGACCGGACCAGGCCTAGCAACCTAGCCAAAGCACCTGCTGTAAACTTGCTGAGACCCTGAGAGGCTGAGACCGATGAAAGTTGCTCAAATCAACAAATCCGATCGTTATCGCTTCTGCGAATATGATTCGTCCGTCCGTCAGGTAAGTTCAGGGAGTTTCTATTAGCAGAATAAGGCATCCTGCTTCTGGATTATTCACATTCCAAAGCTGTGCAAATGGCTGATTTCACAGTTTGATTTGGACCGAGAAGAGAGTCATACGTAGGGCTTAGCTGTGCACCACAGGAGAACCCTGCAGCATGTACTAAAAATGCTTTTAAGATTTCATGGAGTTTTTTCCTTCTACATATCCATAAGTAAAAAAATGTATACGCTAGACACAATTAATATATAGGCTTTGTTCTTTTCAGCTTTTAAAAGCTGTTTTTCGACTTTTCTACATAACTAGCTTTTAAATAGAGTATTTTTTAAAGATATGTCTACTAGTTAATTGTAGTACATGCTTTACTGACTTCATTTATATCGGCAAAAACCGCACGTGAGTTTCTGTTACTTTGTAATCTCTCATACAAATAGCCCAAAAACCACAAGTCGCAGCCAAAAGTCACAAGCCGCAGCTAAAAAGAACAGGCCCTGTGTTGGAAAAGCTTTGACACAACAAGCTTACAAGGAATAATCAGCATTATCCTGAAACAAACTCAGTTCAAATATAATGAATTTAGCTGTAAGTAAACATCACTATGAGGGGAAAAAGCTTGAGCTTTACATCAATCACCAGCACAACAGTTTTTCACATTTGCGCCAGAATGATGAGCTGATGATCTGTTTGACTCCAGACTACAAAATTCAGATTTGTCTAGTATTGTATGCAATCCATGACATAGCTCACTCGTATGTCATATTCTTAAGTGCTTGGCTTTGGAATATCAATGGCGATGACAGCAGCAGGACGGAGGTAAGCATACCTATAACAAAAAAAGCATAAACATTAATCTTGACTGTCTCCAGATTCATCATTGAATTAAAAAAGAACAAAATGTCTGTTTCGGTGATGACCAACACACAGGCAGACTGCACTACATGTTATGCCAGATTCTTTCAAATACTAGCTGATTTCTAATCATAATTGTGGCTCCTGAACAAATGTGTCATGATTTTAACAATTCTCTTCACAAAGTAGCCACAAATGTGGCTAAAAAAAAATATAAACCACATCTGTTACAGAAGCCATGTGTACGGTGTGTGCCATGCCACAAGGCTAAGTTTGGTCATGAACCAAACACGCCTTTCAAAAAGTGCGAAAAAACACTTTAAATGTGAAAACATAGCTGTGAGAAGTTATCGTGTACAGACAGGTGACGTATCTCTGGTAAGGGAGATTTCTACAATACAAATGGTAGATTCTAGGTAAGACTAAATCAAGCATTCAAACTACTAAAATTTATCATATTCTTTAAAACAAAATAAAATTATGAAATTAAAACATTCAACTTTTTTCTTACTTTAAAGAGAAAGCAGGTATCTACCAGTGTTGAGTGACAAAACCTCATGATTCAAGAATTTTCAACAAAAATGTGACAAAGCAGTTGTTTGTTAAACCTGCTAATCTGAAGCACATGCTATCAAACAAAACTTTAAAAGACAAGGACTCAAGAACATACTTTGAAAGTTCGAGACATTCACTTTATAAATGGTAATCCAGAGTGTACTTTCCGTGCATATTCCTCGTATTCAGAGCCAAAAAACTGCCTCAAGAAAAATTCTTCATACCTGCTATTGAGTGAAGGAATGACAAGAACAAACATAGGAGAAGCACAAAACCTAATATATTGAACTCTTTTACGAAGATGTTTGTATTCAGCGGGTGATGGAACATACTTAAAGAGGCTTTGAAAGGATTTATCCTCAAAATGGGAAGCCTTAAACATAAAAGAGGAAAACACTGTTCTTTTAGAAGGATACGGTATCCGTTTTGAAAAGAATCGCCACAATACAAATGCGAATGCAACGGTGGATACTGGATTGCACAGCATAACCTGGGTCCCTACTGCCCATATAAGAAAGCCTGAATACCCGGGATGCCGCATAAACCTGTACAGTTAAAGTGTTAAACACAATATTTAGCAATTGAATTATTGAATAGTCTTGCAGAATTATCAGCATGTTATAGTGCAAATTAAGAACATAAGAAGTATTGTTATAACATAACTCAAGAACTATGAACAGTAATGCGGTATAAGTTAATAGTCTGCTACCTATAGACCCCATGAGTAATCAACTGATGTTGGTCTTCATAGTAAATTCTTATAACATGCGTAAAGGCACGCCCAGCTGTCACAACAGCAAATTTACGAATAATTTCACCAATAAGCACCATTAGAAGGCCAATATTACTGACAAACCAATACTCCTTTAGTTCTGGGAAGAGAAGAGCTTCCATCAGGTGTTCCAGCATTGCAAAACTCATTGCCAAAACATACTGCTTGCTGATAAGAAGTGCTGCATGAAAAGGACCTTTATCAACTCACAACACGGCCACCCAGTAAAGTTAGGATACTGCAATTCCGATCTAAAGGGAAAGAAAGAAGACAAGGAAAAAAACAGCAATCACCAATATAGGCATGCCTTGTGCTCTTTCTTATAAGTTGTATAAACTTATGTGTCCAGGTATTAAACGGTGGTTATGATTGTGTTATCCAATCAACATCCCCTTTAACTTTACGGTTTTGGTGCATTACATATTTTGTTTCCGCAAAACAAAAGGGAAACTTTGAAAACCCTTCCAATACTCAAATTTCCTCCTAATTATAATTTAAACAATTAAAGGTTTACAACAAAACCAACAACAGGGCAAAGATATATTTTCAGGAATTACTTCTGGAGTTATAGTTTTTCACAATGAGAAACCTAGTCCCTGTTTTGGCGTGAAACTACAAAGCGATCCAGGGCAAAGTGAGCTAACAAAATACAAGTTGGGCAAGCCAAGTTAAAATAATTATTTTGGTCCTAATTCAAACTCTATACAGTTAGAGACATTTATAATGACTTATGAAGTGATTAGTTATTAAACTTAAAGTTTCGTTTGTCAAAAGATACTCCATTGATGCATTCGGATAGTACTTTCTGATTTTGGCGCTTGACCTCAACCTTTAATGTCTTCCCATTGCCACCTGTTCCCTTTCTTTTTCTAGATTCAGTATCGCACTTGGTAGCTTGTTTCTGCTAAACTAAAAAGAGAATTCCTATAATTGCAATAGATCGGACAGCACAGGCAGTTCACAGAATGCAAAATTTATACTATACTCTCGCTATTTGTCAGTTCAAAGCCAAGTGAAAATTTTCCAAGACCAAGTATTACAAGAGAATAATACAAAATATGCAATTAGTCAAAATATGCACTCTGCTAGTTCCTCTTAAGCGACCCCTCCCAAGTCCCAACTATCCAAACCAAACCGAAAACGATCTTATCGGATCAGTTCCGGTGACGCATTTCTGCATCCTTTTGAACACATATATTTGCTTCAACTACTAATTAGAGTCGCTGGAATCTACACCTGCAAAGACATCCTTCAATAACACCTTCGTTCCTAGACAATCCACAAGCACCGTGACCACCGTCTCAAGTGACAAGAGAGGAACGGATAGGCAGATGGACGGCTCACTCACAGGTGGCGGTGACGTTGCGGCGGCCGTGGAAGGCGGCGGCGAGGACATACTCGGAGCCGTGGAAGAAGACCAGAGCGGCCGCGAACCGCCACGCCTCTGTCCGCGCCGCCATGACCAGAGCGGGGATCTGGGGACCGGGGCTCGCGCTAGGGCTCAGGGCTTGCGCGGTGGGAGGAGATGCTTCGCGAGGTGCCCGGAGGAGATGTCGCATGCGGAAGCTACTGCTAGGGACCGGGACGGTACGGAGAGGGCCGCCAGAACAGAACACATAGGAGGAGCGATAGGTACGGCGAGTTGGCCTGAAAACAAAAGGTTTGGGCCATGGATCCATGAAGAAACATGGGCCAACTAGCCCACTGATATGATCAGCTTTTGAGTGCGGGGAATGGACCGGGCCGAGATCGCTTTACCCCAACCAAAGTGTGTCGCCTTTATAGACCCTGTTCCAAACAACTATTTGTTGTGTTAGAACACGTTAATTTTTAACATAATTTTTCTTATTTTCTCTTTTTCTTTGTATTATCTGTGGAGATATTACATGACGATGTTTTATTTTTCCCTCTATTTTTCTTCATTTTCCTTTAATTAAATGCATCAAGGAAAAAACTAAAAGCCACTATAGTACTATTTTAGCCAAAAATACAACACTTTAGAACAAGGACAATAACATGGTCAATATAGTTTTTTCATTCTCGATGACATTTTTTAATGTATGAATAATATTTTTTTGATTACAACGAAGATGCACATGCACACATATCACCACGTACGTACACACACGCTAGTTCATCACCACCTATTGTTCATATGGTGTGCGTACCTTTGCCATTTTTTTCGATTTCTCAATTAGTAACCCATGCAGCTACCGTTTATCTAGACTTAAACTCTTCGAATTACTTCACAGATACGTGTCTACGGGTGCAAATTTGAAAATAATAGTAATGTTGAAGCAAGCTGATACGGGAGGGTTAGTGATGAGGCTTGTAGTGACATTGTGTGATCGTTGCGATCACTTGCTTTGACTTCTAAGATCTGAGAGAGAGAGTGGTGCATTCTAGGGTTGCCTACAGTGTTGACTAAGTACAAATTACCACATCATATGACCTGCAGACTAGTTTGACAAAAACGATTATCCCCGCTGGACCATGATATTATGTAGATAAGATGTTTGCACTAAGTATAAGATGTTTTCATATGTATATATTTTACGGGTAACATGGAGAAATATGATCCTCCGACCCCTAGACATATTTTCCCATGCATCTCACCTGGACAGTTTTCGTGGAGGAATGCAAGTGGGATGGCAGGTAAGGATGTGGCATCCCCTACCGCGCACGTCATTGACACGTGGGCTCCACGGAGCGCCGCATGGGCCTCGGCCGCCACCCATCCGCCGTCACGTGAGCTCCAATTGCCTGACGCGCGGGGCCAGCAGGCCACGCATCCAGCCCTTCGTTCCCGAGCTCGCGCGCTCTCAACCGTTGGATCCAGCACCGAATCCTGAGATCTCTCCCCACCGATCACAGATTCTTCCGGGGCCCACACGCAGAGAGAGAGCCACATGGGTATGCAGGTAAAAGAACAGCGCAGTCAGACGGAATAAAATAACTCGCGACGCGGAGATAACAAACCGGGTAATTGGAGGCAACGGGCTCGTATTATCATCCCGTTAATTACCCTATTAACAACTGGAAGTATATCTTTTTCTACACGGAAAGAGGGAGAAACAGGAAGGAAATAATCGAGAAGATTTTGATTTGAGAAGGGGATTGGATTGGATTGAGACTGATTCGCCTCTCATCGCACCCCTCTTCCCCAAATCCCATCCCAAATCCCTAATTTTCTAGACGCGCGGAGCCGAATCCGAAGCCCAAATCCAAATCCGGAGTCCACCCTGTAGCCTTATCCGCAAATTCTATCCCGTTCGCGTTGCAATAAAACCCTACCGTGTTAGCCATCCGTCCGTCGCCTAGGAATCACAAGCTCCAAATCCCAATTCTGCTGCCGCCTCTCCAGAGTCCAGGATTAGCCCATCACATCACGCCGGAGGAGGGGAGATCGGAGCGTCGGGATGGGCGCCGCCGCTGCCTCCTAGGATGGAGCTGGATTCCTCCGGCGGCTGCTCGGCTGCTCCTGCGGATGCTGTGATCATCGCTATTGGGGAGGTTGGGTTTGGAGTCGGAGGTGGCTACTGGTGGGCGGCAGGTAGGAGATCTCTCCGAGCAACAATAAGAGCTGCGGTATAGCTGGCGCGTATGGAGGAGAGTGGTAGGCAAGAGGACGCGGCGCCGCCGTGGATGCCCTGCGAGGCCACGGCTTTCCGCCCTTTCGCAGGTGCCGACGCTTCTATGCGGTCGTCGGAGGCGTCTCCGTCCTCGTCGGCCTCGGGCAATGGGGTTGCCGCCCGCATAAGCAGCCTTCACGGCGTCAAGAGGAAACCGGTAAGCCTCCTCCTCGCTCTGATCCTTGTCGATCATCAAATTGCTGAGAACTGCAAGTAATTAGCACGCTGATGTATCTGAATTCGGCTTGCTGTGCTGTTTGCCAGCAGAAAGCTTTGGACTTTGATCGCTAGACCGCCAATCCATCACAACTGTTGCTGGTTTGCTCCTTTGCTTGCGCGTTTGTTCATGCGCCATAAGGCTGGTCTATATGAATTCACAGGTTTAGGCTGATGGAGTTTCATAAAAGACTCTAATGTTGTTTGCCTGTTACTCCTTAGGCTCGTGTATTGTTTTGCGATGAGTACAATTTCAGAGAGGCTACAAATGGGGGAGAAAGAATGTCATAACTGAACTGGTTTTAGCTGGTCGTATCTACCAAAAATGTTCTGTGAGACAGTACTCACCTCTAGTTGCTTTAGCATTTTACCTAACTAGTGTTTAGCTGAGTAACGTTGTGGATAATTCTTTTCTTAAAAACAATGACTAGTATTTGAACAAGACACCATTTCAGGCAGCATTACACAACACTTATGTGTAAACATTCTTATGAGTTAGTTTAATGTGATCTATTAATGATTTGTGTACCATGTTAAGACACGGGAATGTCCTATCGTTCATTTGTTACAACTCTTCTTTTATATTATATATACTATGATATGCACCTCAAGCCAATGTACTTTTGTTGCTCCGCTACCAATTGACACCTTTTATATGCAGTTTGTTGCAAGATTAACGATAGACATCATTCAAACATTTGAACGATGCAACCCTGAGTTCAAGTACTCAGAGGCGCTAAACCCAAAGCGCTTTCTCACCAATCCTTCAACCGCAGCTCACAATGATGGACTTGATAATGCAAATTGGGACCTCATATTGTATGTCAACTTGGAATTGGTCAACAAGACATCAAATCGGAGGTTTGAATTTTCTCAGAATTGGTGTTCTATATGCCGCATTTTCTTTGTTTCAACTTTTGTTTAGTTTTGGGTGCATTGCCATTGCTTAGATTGGTTGGGCTGAATTATTCTTTAAGAGTCAATTATATGCAACCCACATTATGCATGCTGATTGGTGATCGCATAAACAAATATATTGGGATTCCTTAGGGCATGCTTGTTGCCTTGTTGAGAAGTAATTGAAGGTTGTAGACACGTAAGTTAGATGAACTGGCATCATTTCCAAGTTTCTTGTTAGTTTGTGCAAGTTTTGTTGATAAATCTGACCTGTTTGTCTTTCTTCCAACATTCCCTGTTCTTAGTTTCAGGAATGTTGAACAATTGATAGCATATCATCGAACCGTGCCTCCTTTTTTATTTTGGTACTCAGGTTCATTGTCAAGGAAATGCTTGGCCAAGGCACGTTTGGTCAAGTCGTCAAATGCTGGGACACAGAAACAAACGACTATGTTGCTGTGAAGGTTATAAAAAATCAGCCTGCCTTTTACCATCAGGCGATCATGGAGGTTTCACTGTTGAGATCGGTATGATAGTCCATTAGGAACTTCATTTTGCTTGATATATGCGATAACTCACCATTACAAGTGTGGTTGTGCTTTGCAGCTAAATCAGAAATTCGATCCTGATGATCAGCATAACATTGTCCGTATGCTTGATTATCTCTTATTCCAAAATCACCTGTGTATAGCCTTTGAAATGCTTGGTCAAAACCTGTAAGCTAACTTTTTTAGAACTTTCTGCTAATGTCTGTTCCTTAGTTAGTTTTTGTTCACACTGCACTATTAACTCCTTCATTTTAGGTATGAGCTATTGAAAAGGAACCATTTAAGAGGTCTGAAAGTGAAATATGTACGGGCCTTCTCAAAACAGGTGAGGTGTCTATCTGTATTTCCCATTAAATGTCAATTTAATGTGTGTTAACTGATCTTGTTGTTTTATGTTTTCAGATATTGGATGCCATGATTATGATGAGAGATGCTGGCATCATTCATTGTGATCTAAAACCCGAAAATATCCTCTTAGCTCCCAGGTGAGTTCCCCTTTGAATATTGGATTTTTCATTGTTAGGTTTTGGACGCTATTTTTTCAAGCAACCTGTAGTCTGATGGTTGTACGATGAATTTTAGTGTTACAACAGCTGCAGCAGTGAAAGTAATTGATTTTGGATCAGCATGCATGGAGGGTAAAACAGTGTACTCATACATTCAGGTTTTTATTTTGGAACTTCTCAGATTCTTATGTAAGTAATTTTGGTTAGTTGAAAGTAAGACTTCGATCCTTTCCTTCCATTTTGCTAGAGCCGCTATTACAGGTCTCCAGAGGTTCTCCTTGGCTATCCGTATCCTATATATCTAAGGGCAGTTGTTTTATTTCATCCACCATAAGCATCTTGCGCAGCATATTCTGTAATGCTCTGTTATATTTATCGAACAAGTGATGACTTTTTTCAATGAAGTGTTATCATTCTGCCTTTTCAAGTGACTTGCTTGAACCTTAACAGTCGACAGATATACTACTGCGATTGATATGTGGTCATTTGGGTGCATAGTTGCTGAACTGTTTTTAGGATTGCCCTTGTTTCCTGGAGCATCAGAATATGATGTGCTTCAGCGTATGATAAAGATCCTAGGGTAAGCCCTTTTACCTATAATTTTCTTTCCCCGCTCTGCATTTTGCATGCAATCATGTACATGGCTGCATGCTAAAGCAAATGCCTTTATTGAGTTTAACGTAGTTAATCTCACATTTTTTTTAGCTCTTTTGTTCAGCTCTTTTGAGTTTAACGCCTGGATTTCACCATATTAAAATGCTTGTACTCTTTTCTTTTTTCCTTTCTCTTTGAATTCAACATTTATAGGGGCCAACCACCAGATGACCTGCTAAGGGAAGCTAAAAACACTGGAAGATTTTTTAAACATGTTGGAAGTATTTATCCTGGCAGCGAGGCACATGACGGTCTTGGCAGTGCATACAGAATGTTAAGTGAAGAAGAGGTTGAAGCAGTAAGTGTTCTTGTGATTTCACTAGAAGAATCCTGAATTTTATTGTATTATCCCATCATAATGCTTTACCTTACTATCTATACCAAATACAGAGGGAGTCCAAAAAGCCAAAGGTAGGGAAATGGTACTTCCCACAATTAAGGATTAAGCAACTCATATATACTTATCCTTGGAACAATTCAGAATTGGCAGGTTTGTTTTTTGATGTTTCTCTTTAGTTTGTGAATAAGATATTGGCTCCTTAGCCCCTGTTTTGGAATAGGCTTAGATCACTATTATGTGCACTCTTTGTTACGTTCAATGTGGCCTCTGTAATTATAGTGTTCCAATTTTACCATATTTATGTTTCTTTTACTTTTTTTCTGAACATGATGTGGGTGTCGCCTTTAGTTGTTTAATTTCACATTTTGTTGAAAGCATTATCTTTTGCCCTTACGTCATGAAGGATAACCTGTTTTAGTAGGGCCTTCTACTGTTCACTCTAAAAAATGAAGGATAAACTGGATGTCGCTTGGCAAAGGGTTAATGGTCATTAATATAGAGTATAGACTATCGTAGAAGTATTTGCTTGAATTTGGCTGCGTACTTTGTAACAAAGCATACATATTAATTATTATAGAGCAGCTCTCTTGAATATGCAATATAGTGCTCTTATAATAAATCTTGCAAGTTTGATATTGTGTTCTCAGGTCTTGCATTTTTTATTCAGAGACAGAAAAGGCAGATCGCGTGGTATTAGTTGATTTCTTGAGGGGGCTTCTTGAGTTTGATCCAAATAAGCGATGGTCACCATTGCAGGTATGTGCTAATGCTAGTGGTACAGTACTACAGTTAAAGCTGATGAATTGCTGTTTTTATCTAACAGTATAATAAACTTGGATAGTTTTTCACTCATGAACTGACAATTTATTCTGCTCATGTGCAAATTTGTCATCGCAATTAATTCATATCCATGTGGAAGGGCTTGATTGTTACTAAAACCTATTTCAGGCTTCATGTCATCCATTCATAACAGGTGAACCTTTCACTGGTCCATATGAACCCGTCCCTGAGACTCCAAGAATTGTGAGTATGGTCTTATTTCAAGTGTGTAGCTTCATGTTCATTAAAAGAAATTGAAAATTCTCTAGATGATATGTTTCTGTTTGGGAGTAAAAAGTACATCAAACTTGGGAATTATAGCAAACATAGACATATTTGTTGCCTAAATATAAAATTAGTTTGTGATAAAGAAATTTACTTCTATTTATTAATTTATGTGGTGTATTGCCTAACAATGAACCACAGATAATGACCACAAGTTCCTATATCATCTTATACACTAATAATCGACAAACCTATCCAATGGATAGATTGCTGTCTATATACAGGAGAGTATTATGTCTGAAGCATGAGCATACACTCTGATGCACCTTCTCAATAATTTTTGTAGGAAAAAACTTCCATTTTCCCCACACTTTCTAGTTTTAATAAAAAGTATGATTTTATTGGAGCTTTAAATGCATGTTCATCCAGCTCTCTTACCCAAACTAGAAAACAAACTGGTGTTCAATTATGATTTTATTGGAGCTTTAAATGCATGTTCATTCAGCTCTCTTCCTCAAACTAGAAAACAAATTGGTGTTCAATTATGATTTTATTGGAGCTTTAAATGCATGTTCATTCAGCTCTTATTTCTTACTCAAACTAGAAAACAAATTGGTGTTCAATTTGTACTGTAGCCTGTTGCTCGTGCTGCAGCAGTTGATCACAATCCTGGAGGAGGCCACTGGCTAGTTGCAGGTCTTTCCCCTCAGGTGATAACTACTCTCTTATGCTGCTAGAAACTTTTTGAGTTCATTTGTAGAAATAATAATCATATAGCATCTTTCGTATCCATTCCTAACGGAAATGCCCTATATATTTTTTATTTCTAGGTCGGAAGTGCGAGCAGATGTCTACCTCTTAATAACCCCTATCCTCCGAAGATTCCTTTTTCTTATGGGAGTAGTTATGGAAGCTTCGGTAGCCATGGTAGCTATGCTGGTAATGCAGGCCTTGCTAGCAGCTACGGAAGCTTTGGTGATGTTAATACTGTCAACATGTATTACTCACCATTAGGCCCTTCTGGATTTACACAAATTGGCTCTAGTCCAGATATTAGACTGAGACCTCGTCTCTCACATGATAGAGGCATTCGATTAAGCCCTGGAAATATGGGTCCTATGTCTGTTGCTGTTGGTGCCAGTCCATCGCAATTTACCCCACCAAACTACCAGATGCAAATCCCAGCTAATTCTACTGGGAAGCACGGTTCCGGTTCTCCTGCAAGTGGTGGCATTCATGGATCCCCATTGGGAAAAGTTGCATCGGAAGGCCAATACAGTAAGAGGAGGAGCTTGCCAATGCCACCACATGAATACGCACCTCAGCATGGACAAGGACGTCATGGAGATGCTGTTAGTTTTAGTCATTCTGATGCCTATGTTCAAGGACAGACCGGCTACTCCCAGAATGCATTACCTAGTTCTGGTCATTCTAGTTGGAGACCGCAGATTGGTTCCGGGAGTGGGTTTTCCTTGGAGGCCTCAACTAGTCAGGGACCTTCCCAAGCATTCCGTTCACATGCTGCTCCTCCTTTGCACTCGCTTGACATTCAACCAGATACGTCAGCTCCATTAACACTTGATCCTGCTGAGTGGAACCCTACTCATTGGGACCCTAATTATAGGTAAGGGAATGCATACCCAAGTTGCTTCTTGTAAAAGCCTGTCTGAAGATTAATATTTATGGTGTTCTATGTTGCAGTGATGAGTCACTATTGCAAGAAGACAATTCATTGTCAGCTGATCTAAGCAGCAGTCTTCACCTTAGAGATGCAATTGGTCAAACAAGTGGATCTATCAGATCAGCCCAGGTCCAATGCCACATCTTTGCAAGCTCAAACCCTTTACCAACAAACCAAAGGTATTGTGTTCTATATCTGTTGTGACGTGATTTTTCCTCAAAAACAAGAACCTAAATAGTTTTTTCTTTGTAGTAAACATCGTAAAAGTGATTTTACTCCTTGTGTTACCCATTTGACATAATTTTTTGAGCTGCTCCACTTAGATGCTTTGCGTCATTAGTCTTTCAATTGTAACGAGGATACACCATCTTTTTCTTTCTAAAGTTATGTCAATTACGAATAACCTCTGTTCTTTTTTTAGTTACAGAGCAGATCAACTATTTCATGCGTCATCTCTTGGAGGGAGCACTCATTGTACTGTTCCGATCAACTATGGTGGTTACAACCCTCCAAGTTATCCTCAGCAAAATATCCGCAGTCGTCGTGGACAGCCATTTCTTCCACAGCGGTACAACCAGGCAGCTTCCAGTCATATGCGGCCGATGGGTAGTCAGCACAGTGGGCAGTCTGCGTGGCCTGGTTATGGCATGGGTGATGGAATGCCCTGGGGTAATTCATTCTTTCTTTTGGTCGATTAGAGAAGCATTTTTGTCTGAGAATATTAACCATGACGCCCTAATCTGCAGGAGGAACGGGTGGGCATTCATTTTCCACAAGCGGGCTACCTTCGTCTCTCCCAAGAAAGGATTATGGGAGCATCTTTTAGTGCGGACCCGGAGGGATGCCGTTCATTGCCGGCATAAATTATTTGTACCGGCAAATTCGGAGTAGCTATGCTTCTGGCTGTTGATTTTTTTCAATGTTTCCGCACTTGCATTCCTCCATTGGTCCCCCTTGTCAAGACAAACTCCAACTATATGATATATAATATAATCGATCATTATACCATCCTCTGTGCTCGCTCAGTTGAAATTTCGTAGTCTCAGCTCCCCCACATAACAAGTTTTCTAAAGGGTGTTCGTATGGGTTTTTATTGATGGCTTTTAGTTGTGATTTATGATTTTTGGTTAAAAATAAATAGTAGTGACTAAAAAAAGTAACTTTTAGAAGGAGTGGTGAGTGGTGTAAAAAGTAAGCAAGAGATGTGTATGCGTGATAGAAGTAAGAGGAGTAAGGTGTGTGATGTACCTGTGATTCTTTACCTTATCCCTGTAGTGAGAGGAATGGTGAATTCGCTTTAAAAAATTAGGTGTTTGTATTGAATTTTGTTCTTTTTAAACAAAAGTTAAAAGCAGAACCTAATAGAAGTAGTATCTTACTTTTTTCTCCTGAGTATATTGTTTATCTGCTCTTATTACTGGATTGCCAACTCTCCTTTCATGATGTATACCCTAGAGTGGGTATGAAGTTTCCAATGTGCTGCATTTGTAATTTTGTATTGCTCGAATGACTTGCGACGCAATTTTGCCGCCTTATCGTGTATTTATGTGATGGGTTGTGGTGTCTTGTTCGGCTCAGAAGGCGCAGGAGATATTGGTACTGTTTTTTTTTTAGTTTTTAAAAGTTGTTTTTCAGTTTTTCTATAGTAACTAGCTTTTAAACGAAGTATCTTTTTAAAATAGGATCTACTAGTTAATTGTAATATATACTTTACCGATTTTATTTATATCGGTAAAAACCGCAAGTGAGTTTCTGTTACTCTGTAATATGTCGTACAAATAATTCAAAAATTACAAACCGTAGCAAAAGTTAAGCTTCAAGGAAAAAAATAGACCCATTATCGGCCAGTGATGCATTGCTCCATTGCCCCTCTAACTCGATCTCTGGCCACCGCAGCTCCACGTGGAGCTGGCCAAGTCTGGGTACACGAGCCCGCCCCCGCTCCCAGCGCCGTGCTGTACGTGGCCAACTGCTGGCCACCGCAGCTCCACGTGGAGCTGGCCAAGTCTGGGTACACGAGCCCGCCCCCGCTCCCAGCGCCGTGCTGTACGTGGCCAACTGCGGGCCACGCCGCCGACGATAGCGGCGCCCGCGTCATCGTCTGGTTCCGCGAGCCCACCGCCGCGGGGGCGGCGATGGCCTCGCTCCACAGGGTGACCCTGCGGTCGGCTCGCGGGGCGCGTGCTGCACATACACTACTCGGTGCCGGCCAAACCGAAGGCTCGGGTTGGCGGCTCGCTTCCGTTGGCCCGCTCTGCTTCGGAGCTCCGTGTCCCGGGGATTTACATGGTCGCGGAGTTCGTGATTGCCGTTGAGGAATAGCTGAATAGGTTGCTGAATTGGAGTCCTCCCGGTTGGTTGTCTATGGGCTGTTCTTTTGAATTGTCCGTTTATAATTTTTTATTGTTTACGAGAGAATATAAAGAGATAGATATTTGTGTATGATTTAGATCAATATAAATAAAGTCGTTGTAGTGTATATTATAATCGATGTATAAATTCAACATTAAAAAGACACTTATCTTTAAAGTTAGTTACTTAGAAAAGTATTTTACTTTTTTTAGAAGTTGAAAAGAAGAAACTCTATAATTAAGTTAGATGGTGGCTCTGCTATCTCTGTATTGAGTATCCCTGTGCTTATTCTTTCTTTTAACCAAATTCTTGTGCTTCTTCGGCAACTTCTTGCCGCTGTGGATAGTAGACCGTGGAAAAGTTTGGGATTTTTTTGTTGTTGTTGTTGTCCTCAGTCTTTATGTATAGCTAGGGAGTAACTATAAATATTTATCTTTAATTATCAATAGAGATTAAAATTCGTTCAAATATTTTCTCTCTTGTGCTTTTATATCAAAATCTTGATTTGACTTGTTTTTGTGCTTCTTCCCTTCTTGATATTGCTTTGTGTGAGAGATATATAAGTGATGAATATGTCATTGGAGATCATATCTCATCTATCTAGACACATATTATTTGTAAGTTCTTGTGTTTATCTGGTTTTGACTTAAGAGAGGGTAATTTTAGCGTTTTGCTCTTGTAGATGTTTTAGATTCTATTCGTGATGTGATTTAGCTTGCTATGACATGTGAGAATTCATCCAAAATCACTTAAGAGCAGATTGAAATTTCTTGTTTTTGCCCAGTCTTGGTGCTCCCTTCACTCAAATAGAAAATATCAGAACTTTAACAACGATTCTCTTGATTAATGATTGGAATAGGTTCATAACATCCTAATAAAATTCCTACGCTAATTTTATTATAGCGGCACTTATCGATTACTATAGCGGTAATACCGATTTTACTGCATTGGTACTACCGGTGTTTCTGTAGTGGTACTACGGATTTTGCACAGTTTTATTTGGATTTTTTTGTGTGGATGACTGGTCTCCAAACTTCATAATTTCTCATAGTTATTGGAGTGAAGAATTTAGAGTCGTACCTCCGCTTTGAGAAAATATTTTAAAAATATTGTAATCTTATCAGCTCATATTCACCTCCTCTCTAGTTGTCATCTTTGATCCTACAGTTTCTAATAATAGAAATGGGTGGAGCTCTGCTCCTTTGTTACTCTGAAAAAATGCTAACTTTGAAAGTTCAAAAAGGTACCAACTTTGCAATGTCATGAGTTGGCTTGTGTTGTTGTTACGTGCTAAAACAGTAGATATTGGGGCTATGAAAAAATTGTAATATGATACTCGGAGCCTAGAACTCAGAAGTGAGGGAGATATGTAGAGTAAGTGTACCACATTTGGTTATTACACAAGCCTTTTCTTACAAGAATGCTTACCCTGGCTTAATGGTGTCTTAGAGATCACATTTATAGCAATAGAAGTTGTTTACACAAATGCTTCCTTAGAGTCTGTATAGCGAAGGCAAACATGTCTTTTTTTTGTCATAGTTTTAATGGATTTGTCACGTAATGACACACATAATGGATTTTTGTTCTAGTGGGCCGATTAGGTCTAGGTGAGGGCCATTCTCTCAACAGCTTGAAGAGCAACTTTTTATGTCCAGCTTAGAGCAACTCCAGCAGGGCCCCTACTTGACCCCTCAAACCTTATATTTGAGGGCTTGAGGCAAAAATAGAGGTCCAGCAGGGCCCCTACTAGAGCCCTCAAATTTGAGGAGCCCCTCAAATCCTCCCTTCAGCCCTCATTCCCAGGGCCCCCTACTCTGGCTCTCATTTTTCCGTTTCTTCCATTGGTGAAAAATCCTCCGCCGTCCCCCTCCTCCCACTCCGCATCCGCCTCCCGCCTCCTCCGCCCCCCCCGCCTCGCGCTGCCTCCTCCGCCTCCGCCTCCTCCTCCGCTTCCGCCGCTCGCCTCCTCGCCGACGCCTCCGCCGCCGCCTCCTCGCCGCGTCTCCTCGCCTCCCGCCTCCTCCTCGCTTCCCGCCGCCGCCTCCTCGCCGCGCCCCGCCGGCCTCCTCCGCTTCCCGCCGCCTCCTCGCCGCGCCTCCCTCCGGCCTCCTCGCTTCCCGCTCGCCTCCTCGCCTCCCTCGCCGACGTCTCCTCCGCCTCCCGCCTCCTCCTCCGCTTCCCGCCCGCCTCCTCGCGCGCCGCCTCCGCCTCCCGCCTCCTCCTCGCTTCCCGCCTCCCTCGCCGCGCCTCCTCCGCCTCCCGCCTCCTCCTCGCTTCCTCGCCGCGCCTCCCTCGCCGCGCCTCCCGCGGCCTCCTCCGCCTCCCCCGCCTCCTCCGCTTCCCGCCCGCGCCTCCTCGCGCGCCTCCGCCCGCCTCCTCCGCTTCGCGCGCGCCTCCTCGCCAGCGCCTCGCCCGCCTCCTCGCTTCCCGCCTCGCCGTTACCTTGTCGCCGTGCCGCCGACGCCTCGCCATTGCCGTCGCTGACGCCTCGCCATCGCCGTCGCCGTCACCTCGCCGTCGCTGTCGCCACCAAAATCCTACCGCCTTCACGATCGGGATTTGTCGAGTGGGTCCCATGTGTCGTGTGTGGTGGAATAGATTTGAGGGCTTAGATTTGAGGGTCTTTGTTGGAGTAGAAGCAAAAAAATTGGGCCCTCAAAAGTAGGGGGAGCTCTCAAATGAAAAGTAGGGGCCCTGTTTTGAGTAGTACTGCTGGAGTTGCTCTTACATTTGGCCCAACTCTTCTATGGATCAGCAATGCTAGGTGCTAGAATGTTCTTGATCTACAATGTAGTTGCCACGTTGTTATTTCTCTTCATCAAGTTAGCATAAGCTGACACACCAAGCTTAGGAGGTGTTTGTATTAGTTTTTGTTGATAGTTTATAACTTTTTGCTGAAAATAAATAGTAGTGGTTGAAAGAAGTGACTTTTAGAAAGAGGATGGACAGTGCAAAAAGTAAGAGATAGATATGTTCATGTCACAAGAGCGAGAGGAGTGGGGTGAGTAATGCATCTGTGACCCTACCTTATCTTCGGAGTGAGACGGTAGCGAAAGAAGTAAAGAAGTCACTTTGAGAAGTCATGCGTTTGTATTAGTTTTTCTAAGCAGAAACTAGAAATAGAAGTTAATACTGATATAACTTTAAGCTATTTGCCATGTAGTATATGCTGCTGGAAGAAAGACGCTACAATTGTGCAAGACTGGAAAAGGTACGAAAATTTACGTGTCATGCAGCATTAAGTTCGAATAATGGTGTGCGCAGTGTTGGGACTACGGGAAGAAATGCTGCAATTTTTTTCATAGTCAGTGACGTTATCATAGTAGTACTCTGTTCAATCCTAGCTAAATGACCAGATCAGGTGATTGCTTTGAGGTACATGAAGCTGGCAAATTTTTAGCCGATCCCTTAGTGAAAATAAAAGGTGTTCTCTCCCTAATTATCATCGGACAATAACATAATAATACCTTTTCCCTGGGTAGTGAACTGAGCTATAAAGCTTGGATGTTTGCAAGATTAAACATTAGAAAATCTGGATCACAGCCACTGTAAGGTCAGAAGACAACATACATGTAGGTTTACAACATCCTTGTAGAATGTTCTGATAAAATTGTTGCCGGAGATATCCTTCCTGCAATGACAACAACAATTCTCACTTTGAGGAAGATCTCAATTTAGTACAGTAATGACATAATGCCTGTTATCTGCCAACGATAAAAGTAATGAAACATGCCATAGAAAATATAAAAATATTCATGATAAACTAGCACACTAGTTACTCTAGAAGGCACCAATTAATTACCAATAATACAGAACTTACCCATCAACAAAATAGCCAGCATCAGAAAAGCATTTGACCTTTGCCGCTGCTGGGAGCAGATCACGAAATCTGTCACAATGTTTCTGCGAGCAAGATAAGAAGAGGAACAAGATGTTTCTCCACTGTTTGATATGATAACCCCTCCCCCCTCATTCAATACAACTTTTTTTTTTACAAAAAGAGTAGAAGACGGATACACCCCTCGCTCACACTACTCACATATATACACACGCGTCTCTTACATACTTTGGAATTTTTTGCAAGGACTTAAAAGATGATAGGGAACGCGGGCACGCAGCGGAAAAGCGTGCGAGGTGTGAGTGGTGGCCCATTGATTTGCCTGGTCGAAATATAAATTGGTCTGAGCTAGGGGTGCAAACGGGTCGAATTCGGACGGATATTATTGTTACCATATCCTAACCCATATTTTTTCTCCGGATTCGGTACCAATCGGATTCGATACCGGACCGGTCAGGATTAACCCGTTTGTAAGGAATGAATGCAGTACAACAAATGGAGTAGGAGGATATACTGTCAAGAACTTGATGTTACTATTTAATAGGCTGATGTGGAAGATTTTATTTTACCATTGCAAAAGAAAATGAAACGTCAAATAGTAGCACTAACCTGAAATCAAACTTAAAGACGTATCGGATTCGGGCGGATATTGCTGTTACCATACCTTAACCCATATTTTTTCTCCGAATTCGGTATCAATCGGATTCGATACCAATCAGTTTTGATACCGGATCGATCAGGATTAACCTAACCCGTTTGCACCTCTGGTCTGAGCTGGGCCAACCGATGCCCGGCTCAGAGCTCGTAGCGCAAGGCGAGTACGTACAAGGGCTCGAACGACAAATCCGGCCTGGTCCACGAGGCAGAGACGAGGAGAGGACGTGGCAGAAAAGGAGAACTTTCCGTGGTAGTGTAGTACAGGGACAGCAACGGCAGCGCGGAGTCCCGGGTCCACCGGATCGAGAGCGCGCGGTGGCACCTGGCGTGGCGCGTCAGCCCGCCCTTTTCCTCTCCTCACGTTCCAGGCTCCAGCTCGCCCCCTTGCCTTCCTCACTCCCCACTCGTGAGTCGTGAGGCCTCTCGCTCTCGCCACCGATCCACCCGTCCCTTCCTCCACCTCCGGCCATGTCGTCGCCGTTGGTGCCCTCCGTCCGCCTCCCGCTCCGCCCATCGCCTCCCCCGACGCCTCTCTTCCGCCGCGCCCACGCCCCGGCCTCCCTCGCCCCGCCTCCCGCCCTCGTCCTAAAACCTCCCGTCTCCAAGGCGCCCGCGTCCTACCGTTTCGCTCTCCTCCTCCACCGCCGCCGGTATGCGCTGCCTGCGGTTGCCGCGACCGCCACCTCCAAATCCCTCGTCAAGGTTTGCTCCTCTCGCCTCTCCTCTTCCGACATTGGCGGCAAATTAATCACCTCATGCTTGGATTGGCTCGTAGGACCCCAAGAAGTACCAGGAATGGGACTCCATGACGGCCAAGTTCACCGGCGCCGCCAACGTCCCCTTCCTCCTCCTCCAGCTCCCCCAGATCATCCTCAACGCCCGCAACCTCCTCGCCGGCAACAAAACCGCCCTCTTCGCCGTCCCATGGCTCGTACGCCCCAATTACCATCTCAGATTTCACCTTCTTAGTTTCTTATGCTCTTATTGATGGATTCATGGTGCGCATTGATTGGTCGCTTCAGGGGATGCTCACTGGGCTGCTCGGGAACCTGTCGCTGCTGTCCTATTTCGCCAAGAAGAGGGAGACGGAGGCTGTCATCGTGCAGACACTGGGTGTTGTCTCCACCTATGTAGTCATTGCCCAGCTTGCCTTGGCGGAGTCCATGCCACTGCCGCAGTTTGTGGCCACTTCGGCAGTTGTGGCTGCCGGGCTGCTCCTGAACTTCCTCAATTACTTTGGGTGGCTCCCTGGAGCCCTCTGGCTGCTATGGGAGGATTGCATCACAATCGGTGGCCTTGCCGTGCTCCCTCAGGTGACAATTACTGTCATGATATGTCATCTTACAGATTCAGCTAATGCTTTGCTATGCTGTCCAATGCTGATGTTTAAGTGTGATTCTGGCTCTCTCCCTCAATGGTGCATTGAAAATGCAGGTCATGTGGTCAACATTTGTTCCTTTCATCCCCAATAGCGTACTGCCTGGCATAATCTCTGGTTATTTGGCTGTTGCTGCTGTTGTGATGGTATGAGACATCCTCTTGCATTAACCAGTGTCTTTTTCAAAGTTACCTGTGTGTTTTGCTCTGGTACCATCTCAAATTATCAATGCCTTGAGGGAACTAGAAGATGTAGAAGTTCTGAAGGACCAGGAGGTAATTGGAAGCAATCTTTTATCATGTGTATGGTTTTAGTTAGTTGACCATGCTTGATTTTAGGTTTTAAAGTGGCCTGAGAATTTAAGAAAGACTTTGTGCAAAGTAGTTGTGAACAACAATGAAGACCAGTTCCATATTAGGATACAATTCTTTTAGTATGGTAGGTTTATCTCTATTTTCATCACAATGCAAATATCCTATCCATGTTTCTTCAGTTATTATTTTCAGTATGATTTTTTTATTTGTCCACATTTAAAGAGGTCCCAGTTGCTTCATAAGGAAGACTTGTTCAATAAGATTTGTAGTGCTTCGTACCATTCTAGATATAAGATTGCAAAATGCATTTACTCTATCCTTTCTGTTTCTGTTCATATGCCTCTATTTTATGGCATTCTCACTGACGAAGCAATTTTTAGGACTAGAAGTAGGTTGTGTTCTCATGACTTGATGACCTCTTTTACTATATTCGTTCCTAGCTTACGTTAGCTCTTGATTTTGTGGTACATTAAATTCAGGCAAGGATGGGCAAGCTTTCAGAGGGAGGGATTAAATTTGTTGGATCATTGTCAGGTTGGACGGCCACACTTCTCTTCATGTGGATGCCAATTGCGCAGATGGTATTCAAACTTTCACACCTGTAGCATCTGAAACCTTAGAATTGCGTAACACCAAGACATCAACTTACAATTTATTTTGGTGGGTTGTGCAGTGGACAAATTACCTCAACCCAAGTAACATCAAAGGGTTGTCAGCTTTCACAATGTTGCTTGCGATGATTGGAAATGGACTTATGATTCCTCGTGCTGTATTTATCAGAGATCTGATGTGGTATTCTAATACTCTTTGATCTTGCCTACTCCTTTTTAAAATTCAAGAACAGCTGTTTCAGAAAGTACAAAGAAAGCTCATTTCTCATGTGAAAAATCAACGCACACAACCTGTTTTTCTACTTTGTCAACAGAAACAATCAATATCTTCATAATAACTGGTTTAAGAGTTGTTTCACACTTCCACAGTCAAGAGACGTTCTTAGCCTTTAGTTTAATCAGATGTGGAATGGTAAACCTGCTCAATGATAAAGTATCTGAAGCAGCAGGTCTTAGTGCACCAATCACTAGTAAAGATATATTTTTTTTGTGCTGTTGAGGTCTTACGACCTTCTATCTCATATAGGAAATGCCTACTGTAGATGAGATGAGGTCATAGGGCAAGATCACTAATCTAAGCAATTTCTGTTTATGAAGCTTTAACAAAATCCTCTTGCAAGATCGTGTTCATTAACATCCTCACGCAAGTGCGTCACATACAATAAGTTGGATGTTTATTTCATGAAATTGGGATTGGAAAAACAATTAACATCGCATTCATGAGGTTTGAGTGTAATTTCATTCTAATATAGAAAGTATATTTTTATTTGATGTTTTCCTATACAGTCAATTATTTGATGTTTTCCTATACAGTCAACAAATGTCATTTTTATCTGTTGTACTGCAATTCCTATATGACCCCTCAATCATAGTTCTTTTATTCAATTTAGGTTCACTGGTTCTGCTTGGGCATCTGTCCTACAGGGTTGGGGTAACTTGGCCTGCATGTACTGGTACGTTTTTCACAGCTATGACAGCCCTGACTTATGGTGAGAGTTTTGTACTATACGGTTCCTTCTACAAGACGATTAACACCTGAACTGTATCTTCTAATTGCAGCTTCAATAGCATCAGCAGAGAATTTTTCTTGGCAACAACATTCGGACTACTTCTATGGCTAGGTTTTCTTTCTTCTTAATCTCTAGTTTGTTTCTTTCGTAGAGGAGTTTCAGTTGAAATTAAAATGTCTTCACCCAAACATTTCTCAGAGGACCACAAGCAATAAATTAATAATACAAAACCGAATTGTTCGATGGACTGCAACTTTTTAGAATTGGCGTTCTAACTGTAAAAATACGTGTTGTCTGTTGTTTGCCCAGGATTTACTCTCTGGGGAGATACCATTGCCCATGGCAACAGCTCACCCATGGCTTCTTTGAAGGAGCTGGTTTTCGGAAAGTAATAGGCCGACAGCGTGTTCATGTCTCCGGCACTGGAAGCAGTTGACTGTTCCGGGGAAGGAAGCTCTCCTACAATAATAATTTCTGGCGACTGGCAAGTGCCGTGGCTCAATCTTGACACCGAGGTGAAACAATGTTAAACTGGAGAGTTCCCAGCCTTGCAGAAAGCGCCATGTGCTTCTACAGAAGTTACCGTGTGACCGACCAGCTTGTACATCCGGCAGAGAGGGTACAGTAACAGATCTAGCTATTCGATGTAAGGAAAACTTCATATTTGCTCGTCTTGAATAAGATTATCGGTTCATGCTGGTATGCAAATATGCAATAATTGGAGGTTGTCGAGCAACTGCATTCTTATTTTTCTAGCACTGAAATATTGTTTTGACATAACTGTCCTTGGAAACTTTCTGAGCCGTCCAGTTCATGACGATCCAACGTCCTCCGCATCGTAGTACCTGCTTGTGCTAATTCCTGTGTCACCGATCGGCGTCTGGAGTTACCAAGTCTGGAAGGGTGCGTAGGTCATTTTGTCCCTGGTTTCTTCTCAATCCCGTTTGTAAAGCCCTCAGTGCTGCCGGCGGTGGCTCTCGCACATGGCACCTCGCCGTAATCTGGCTAGCACTCGTCCTTCGTTGTTCCTCGGGCATTCTGTCCGGCACGGTGTCTGCAATGTGCTCAATTAAAACTGGCCCAAAAGATAGGCGATCAATGAGACGAGAGATGAATCTTTTCGATCCATCAGTTGCTTGACCATTGTTTATATTTTTGACGAGAAATCTTAGGCTTTTGCTTCTCTATACGCACATAGCAAAAACCTGTTCCTTAACACTGATTTGCATTTGACAGATTTGAAACTGAAACCTGACAAATATGAATAAGCTTGATTCGAGAGCTTAGTATATAAAGTTCCGTATGAACTTAACTACCTCCTCCCTTTTTACTTAACATCCTAAAATTCGCACCATCAAACTCTTTAAAGTTTAACCATTAATAAATTTAAAACTATTTAAACTGGCTATACAAAAATTATATCATTAGATTTATATTTAAAATATTTTCACAATACTATAATTTATTAGTGTATTTCAATATAAAGTTATAAAAAGTAGCGATTAAATTCGTATCTCGAAGGCCATACAAATTAAAAATATCAAGTAAAAAATAAATAGAGTAATTAAAGAAAAAAATTTAGCCATCTTGCGAAACATCCAAATAATTCAGAACCCTATCTTCGCAAATGAAGCTAGCAATCGAAACCATACAGGAAAGACCCATCTGCCAGAGGTATGCGCGAAGTGCTGCTGATCTGGTACCCAATTAATTGAAGGGTGTTCCTTTGTACTCCGGCTGACGGCGGCGGCAAAGCTGGACGCAGCCATCTATTTTTTATGCACCTGGGCGCAGGCGCGCAGCCATGGCTTCGGGATTTTGACTTTGAATTTACTATTTTTTTAAATTTTTTTTCTAATTTTTTAGTTTTTTATCTTTTCTTTTTTCATGTATTCCTTCGTATTATTCGTGATGGGCTAATATGTTTTTTCTATTTTAAAATTTTTTAAAATTTAATTACGCATAATAAACCACTATCAGCTACAGTAAAAAAATAAGCCAGTTACAGTAAAAAAACCCGTAAGTCATCACCAAACTAAGTACCCAAATAACATGATTTAACTAATCCTATCCTCATGAATTTAAACATATTTAATGGATACCTTCTTTGAAAGTAAGGGGTACCGGTACCTTACAATACATCTCTAATAACAGTAAAGAAACTTATTTTTACAGAAAAAGGAGGAAATAAATATCTCCTGCTCATGCTTCTGAGATTACAAAGGACATATACCCACGCACACCACACAAACACGTGCCCTACTTGAAGTGCTATGGGTAGGCTATACAAGCATAATTTTAAAATTTCTACCATGTAAACAAGAAACTTTCGCTAGTAATATATCATAGGATTACCACTAGGCGTGCAGACTCATAGCGAAAGTAGAGTCGATGTAGCGTGTTGATGCAGTAGTAGTCATACTAGCCGCACGTCTGCTCCTTCAGCTCATTGTGATCATCGTAGGTCGTGGATCATTCTAGTGCTGAAACTTCGTATCAACACCTCCAAGATATCCACATGTACAGGACAAGAACACCACGCGCTAGAGTGCTAGCGCCAACTGGCGGTATTAGATGAGGAAGGTGTAGCATTTAGGGTTTCGGGAATTCCGAATTCTATCTCTGTATCAACCCCTATGCCATCGCACCACTCTTTTTATAGGCATCTATAATGGTCCTCGAACTTGAGGCCCATCAGAAACTCGTGAGCCACATGAATTCAGATCACCATCTGAATTATATCCTAACCCTTTAAGTGTGCGATTCTATAGATTCACGTACACTTCGACATGATTCGAGTACTTCTACTCGTCTACTAATCGATAGCGGCCCCTAACAAGACATGTCGACTCATAAGTATACGTAAATATCATATCGAACGAATCTCAACAAAGCTCATATGTATTTTTCTTTGCCTCACAATATCGTTCAAGCTCAACGCAAGTACGTGCCATCCTTGTTGGTTAGCTTGACCACTCTTTCTCGATTACGTGACTCAAATTCCCTGACAACGGTTAACTTTTTAACCGCGAGCAGCATGGCCATGCATTTCTGGAATCCAATCACTCGAGAAGTCTAAAGATATCTCTTCCACTGCATGGAGGGAGCAAATCCTATCTTGATTGATCATGCCTCAATGCATGCATCGCAACAAAACCCAAAACCTGTCTTTATAACTATCCAATTACGAAATAGTATTTGACAACTCCTAGGTTAGCCATTATGCATCATGAATATGTACGATGACCTCAAGTCTAAAAACATAGCATACACATTGTAAATGAGACCAACTGATGACATGTAAGAATGCAATGTTCCCGCAGTGTCTCATGGTGGATCTGCTATTGGTTTGATATCTCTATATCTATGACCTATGAAATATGGTCATCACCTATAAGCCTATATATATATATATATATATATATATATATATATATATATATATATATATATATATATATATATATATATATATATATATATATATATATATATATATATATATAGAAACCTCTTTTCTACTCCCTATGTCGTATCTCACAATGTAGGGAGTATCTCGTGTAACGGAGGGTATGTACGTGTGGTATACGAGTATTTAAGACCATCTAGGTAGTATGTATAATTTTTCAGAGGTGGTATGTATATTTTTTAGACATATTCCTTTTTATATGTGTATATAAAGGTATTTACAAAATACGCTAAAAACTATAGACTCTTTTACAATTTTTTCGTGTGGTTCACATTGGAGTATCTTATAATTAGTATACGAGTATACGTAAAATGATAAAGGAGTATTTCAAGTTTATTTAGTTGGTATATTAGAGGTGGGAGTAATTACACCCGGGAGTAAAAAGTATTTTTCCCTATATAGGAAGCCTCTTTTCTACTCCCGGGGTGTAATTACACCCTATGTCGTATCTCACAATGTAGAGAGTATCTCGCGTAATAAGGGGTATGTACATGTAGTATACGAGTATTTAAGATCATATAGGTGGTATGAACAATTTTTCAGAGGTGGTATGTACATTTTTTTTCAACATACTCCTTTTAATGTACGTATATAAAGGTATTTACAAAATACGCTAAAAACTATGGACTCCCTTGCAATTTTTTTATGTGGTTCACATTAGAATATCTTATAATTAGTATACGAGTATACCTAAAGTGATAAATGAGTATTTCAAGTTTGTTTAGGTGGTATATTAGAGGTGGGTGTAATTACACCCGGGAGTAAAAAGTATTTTTCCTCTCTCTCTCTCTTTATATATATATATATATATAGGAAAATTACGTAAGGCACCATGGTGCCTAGGCACCCACATCCAATACACGTGTATGATTGATAATTTTTTTGAGTTTGGGTATGAAAATGTTTTATACCCTTGATATATTTATGGTAAGTAAGTTTTGAACTCAGTTCAAACTAGTTTGAATTACTTTTGAATTCAATGCGACTATAGTGAGTATATACCATAAAAATAGTTCAAACTAATTAAACTGAAGTTGAATTTAATTTTTTTCGAAGTTTGACATCTCAAATATACTTTTTTATGGGTATATGAAGATACCCATATCAAACGTTGCGAATCTCAAAGCAAATCAACGGGTATTGATATCATTGCCTAGGATATATATATATATATATATATATATATATATATATATATATATATATATATATATATATATATATATATATATATATATATATATATATATATATATATATATATATATATATATATATATATATATATAGGACGAGTGTTTCATGCACCATGGTGCCTAGGCACCAATATCAATACCGTTGATTTGCTTGAGATTATAGCGTTTGATGTGGGTATCTTCATATACCCATAAAAAGTATATTTGAGATATCAAACTCGAAAAATTTAAATTCAACTTCAGTTTAATTAGTTTGAACTATTTTTATGGTATATACTCACTGTAGTTGCATTGAACTCAAAAGTAGTTCAAACTAGTTTGAACTGAGTTCAAAACTAACTTACCATAAATATATCAAGGGTATAAAACATTTTCATACCCAAACTCAAAAAAATTATCAATCATACACGTGTGTCGGATGTTGGTGCCTAGGCACCATGGTGCATTACGTAATTTTCCTATATATATATATATATATATGCTAGTCTATTCATACGTGTCCTCATATGTTATCGACTAGGGATCGTTTTAGAATAATCATTGCAGAAATATAGAATTTTAAAATTAAGTCACATACTCGATAATAAATATTAACATATTATTCGAGAAACAAGATAACATATTATCCAACAGATCATGAACATAATGAAACAACATGGTCAAAACAGCATGGTTGACAAACGCGATCGACCTAGCGTGATCGAAACAAATTAATCATCTCTATGATTATCGTTAGAGCATATTTCCAACACTATTGAACTATAAGCTAAGTTTAGAGCGCAGTTCGCAAAATAAATCTTGAATTTATCTAGTATATCACAGAACACGAACGCACCCTCTCACCGAACATACGTAACCTTATGGAGCACAGCCATATACCTTTTTTCACCGAATACACGCGTGCGTGAACGCGGGCAGACCAGACGATCGAAGGCAGGCGTTGCCACATGAGCGTAATCTATAAACGATACCAGTGGGATGCCAGTGGGCGAACGGCACCGGGCCAGGTCCAGTCCAGCCTAAAGTACATAAAAATCAATAAACGATAGATTAAAAAAAAGAAAATGTGGAAATGAGGTGCAGTCGGACAGGACAGCTAGTGTGAACGTGGGCGGCCCCTCTCCTCCGAACCGAGCGGTGTGAATGGGCGGAAAAGTAATGGCAGGCAGGCACAGGCGCACAGCGGCGAGAAGCAAGAAGAAAAGCGAGGCGAGAAGGTCGCGTCGCAGAACAAGCAAGCAAATCAGAGCAAGAAAGGAGGCGTGCGAGCAGAGCCTGCAGCCTGTAGGCACACCACCGTCGCGCCGCGCGTCCACGGGTTTATTAGGGATTGCTGTTGCCTTTCGGCGCGTCGCGCCGCGGCGGGAACGGGAGGAGCGGCGAGATGATGGAGGCGGGGGGCGGCGGAGGTGAAGGGAGGGACGAGAGGGTGCCGCAGTGGGGCCCGCAGGAGACGCGGGAGCTGATCGCGGCGCGCGGGGAGCTGGAGCGGGAGGCCGTCGCCGGGCGCCGCAGCGCCAAGACGCTCTGGGAGGCTGTGGCGGGCCGGCTCCGGGAGCGCAGGTACCGCCGCACCGCCGACCAGTGCAAGTGCAAGTGGAAGAACCTCGTCAACCGCTACAAGGTTTGCTTCCCACCTTTGCTTCTGTAATGGTGAAACTATCTAGCCTCCATGCTGCTAGGCTAACCAGTAACCATTTTATTCTGAACTCTCCTAGCAACGATTTCTCGTGTAATGTTATTACGGTAATGGAAAATTGCAATGCATGGACCACTACCATCTTTGGACTCTGGGTCCCCCGATGGTCTCTCTTATGTCCTATCTCGAGAGCTCCTTTTGGGATTGGTTCGAATATATTCTCTTTGCAGTTGAAGTAGCATTTCAATCAAAGAAGGGCATTGAAGAGTTTTTGGTCTTGTTGAATCAATTGTTCATCCATTATAGTTTTAGAGGGAAGTCGAATAGTCTGAGGCCCTAAGCTTTTCTTTTGATCTTGGTAGATTATCACGCGTATAACGACTGATGTCATTTGAGTCTTGTGCTGCACTGTAGTTTGCTAGCATGATTTGGAAAGTGATGTGTTCACTATTCAATACTTCAATTGCACCATTTTATTTTATTAGGGTGGGTTCTTTTGGGCTGATAGCTTATGTCTTAAATATTTGAATTCTGTCTGTTCGCAAGAGGCAGTATGCAGGGGTAAATAGTCGCATGTGATTTTGGTTGATACAATTAAATTTATTACAATTTTTACTATAATTTTTCTATTGACCCTGTCTTGAAAAAACGCACAGTTTAAAAGTTAGTTACTGTAGACAGTACAAGCATAAACCACAAATAAGCTGAAACGAACCCAGCCAAGTTTTGGCAGAGATCTGATAAATACTTGAAGCTCAAAAATACATGTTCGTGTAATGCATTTTCTGTAATGCTAATATACAAGGCAAATTTGTTTTTAATCCTTTCTCAGCACAAACATTCTTTCAATGCTCTTCTCCACAAATATGGTCTAGGAGTGGGGCTTGCTTTTGTGAGTATAGCTGTGTCTAATTGGCAAACACGATTGCACAAAGTTGTTTTCCACTTTGTTGTTGTGTTCTGAAGTAAAAGCTAATCCAACATGGCACAACTATTCAATATGAGGCTAGGATAACTAAAGAGGTATCAACAACTATGAATAGTCACTTATGATAGAAAAGGGAACAAACGTGGCATTTGAATACATATGGTCAGTTCACTTCAGGTGAATATGGTGTTATCTGTGTAGACAACAGAGCATGAAAAGTCAAAGTGGAATATGTTGGCTTTAAGGGAAAATTGAGTGGAAACCCATCCAGAATTAGAGGTCCAATAAAAGTTTTACTTTTCATTTTTTAGGGTATGGAATCCATTTGAGCGCTGAGCATGTTTTCTCAAAAAGGGATATTAACATTTTCTTTACATTCACATTTGGAGTTTGTCTGAGAAATTGCATTGTGACTGGTTCAAAATGTGGCATTTTCTTTTGCTTTACCTTCAAAATTAATGAAAGTGAAATTAATGCTGTCCAAAATAAGGGGTGAACTTAGGATAGTAACAGTTGGACATTTCATAATAAGGATGGTTAAATTAGGTTTATCGAGATGAACAAGGCAAAACCTGTATTATTGGAGACACGCCTAGTCCTACTGATCACGATAGTTATAGTATATTATCCATCAGGAGGGTATGAAAATTCCATGTTAGGTTGAGATTGGGTTTGTTGGTTGGTGGGTCCAATTTCAGGTGGTGATCGGTTCAGCTGAAAAGCTCATGGCTTATGGCTGAAAACACTGTAGTTGGTGAAAAAAAGCATCAGAATTGTGAGAGGCTTATTTAGCATAATTAAATTTAAAAAATTTAAAAATATAAAAAATATGTTAGCCCATTACGTATAATACAAACAAATACAGGAAAAAAAGAACCGGCAAAAAAGCTCAACAAAAAGCCAAAAGTTCAGAAAAAGACGAAACTTATGAAGAGTGAAAAATAAGCCAGAAGCCGAAGCCGAATTGATCAGGGAAGCTTTCAGTTAGAAAATTTTCTTTTTTGCTTACACAAATTCAGTTCTTCCAAAGTGGTGTCTGATTGATTGAACACATAGTTGGTCTATCTTTGTTGTGAAGTCAGTCTATCCTCTTGTCCAGGCACATTTCCTGTGATAAGTTTGCTTTGGGATCGCCACAGGGATACATAGTACTTTCATTCTTCAGTTTATAAGGCAAGAACTCACAGCTGATGCATCCTTTTCATCAGGGGAAAGAAACATCTGATCCAGAAAATGGTAGACAGTGTCCCTTCTTTGAAGAGCTGCATGCAGTCTTCACTGAACGTGCTAGAAGTATGCAACGCCAACTCCTTGAGTCTGAATCTGGAGCTTCTGTGAAAAAGAAACTGAAACGACCTAGTGGTGACCGGTCATCTAATGAGTATGATGATGATGAAGATGACGTTGAAGAAAGTGATGATGAGAAATCCATGCGAAGCAAAAAGAGGAAATCTGATTATAAGAGGCAACAATCACAACGAATGACTGAAAAGTCAAGGATGGGCATTTCAAGCATCCACGAACTGTTGCAGGATTTCCTGGTGCAGCAACAGCAGATGGATATCCAGTGGCGTGAGATGATGGAGCGGCGTGCCCAGGAGCGGCTCGTTTTTGAACAAGAATGGCGGCAGTCAATGCAGAAGCTGGAGCAGGACAGACTGATGCTGGAGCACTCGTGGACGGAGCGAGAGGAACAACGAAGGATCAGAGAAGAAGCACGTGCTGAAAGAAGTGGTGCCCTCCTGAGCACTCTGTTGAACAAACTCTTAAAGGAAGATCTATAGAAGGTGAAGCTTGGTCTTCAATGGATAGATACTGTAGTGGATATTGTCTTCTCGCATGTTTCATCTATTCTTTGTAGCTCCTGTACATGCTGTTCTTCAAAGGAAAATATTTCTTGTGGTATTTGTATTAGGTTTCTAGGGCTCTTTTCCAGTTTTGTAGTGGAGATGCAATTATCAGGCCGTCCGATTGGTATACTGATTTATGCTATGTTTCAGAGGTTAGGCTTTCAGTCAGCAATCGACCGTGTATACATTCATGTAATCTGTGCATGCATACAGTAGGGGTATCATAATCTATCTAAAATTATAAATCCCCACCACTTCATCTTCTATCATAACCTAGCTAAATCCAAAACGCCACAGGATTAAATTTCGACTCGTAAATTTCATGAACCGTCTCATACTGCTACGAGGAGCGAGCTTGATGGCCGGCAGTCCGCAGCTTCCCCTGCTTAAAGCAACTCCTGCAGGGTCCTTCTTGAGCCCTTATCCTACTTTTGAGGACCGAAGGGCAAAAAAACTCACTCCAGTAGAGTCTCTACTTGAGCCCTCAAAAGTAGGGGCTCTTAAATCTCCCCCTCGAGCCCTCATTCCTGGGGTCTGGAGGGAGCCCCTACTTTTGAGGGAGTAGGGACCCTGCTGGAGTAAGTTTTTTGCCCCTCGGCCCTCAAAAGTAGGATGAGGATGAGAGTGGGTCCTATGTGTCATCCCCTCTAAGAATGAATTTGAGGGTCCTGTTTGAGGGCTCTTGTTGGAGTGTAACCCAAAAAACAGAACTCTCAAAAGTAGGGAGAGCCCTCAAATAAAAAGTAGGGGCCCTATTTTGAGAGCTACTGTTGGAGTTACTCTTATCGTACTTGAGAGCTCATATCGAGCACACGGTGGCCCGGGTAGCACTCTTTGGCGTATTCTTTTTGGTTGTAGTTTATGGTTTTTAGCTGCGGTTTGTGGTTTTTAGGCTGTTTGTATGAGAGATTACAGAGTAATAAAAATTTACGTGCGATTTTTGCTAATATAAATGAAGTCGGTAAAGTATGTACTACAACTAACTAGTAGACTCTATCTTGAAAAGATACTCCGTTCAAAAGCTAATTACTATAGAAAAACCGAAAATCAGCTTTTAAAAGCTAAAAAGAACATGGCCTTTACCATCCCGCGACACGGACTCGACAGGCAGAATCTACTGTTGCCCATGTACACGAGCTTGGCCCCCTAAGGGTCTGCTTGAAAGGCCGGTTCTGGGCCTAAAACTGAAGTAAAATATTAGCTCCTAAATTTTTCTAGGCTAGGCTGTAATAATTTATTTAGATGGGCTGATAACACAGTAAAAATATAACCTGCTTGGGCCTTTGCAACCGAAAAATAAAAAACAGATAAGGGTGCAACATTTTTACGACAAATATCGTGTTAGACCATATGGTAGTTGTGCAATGAGTGATGATGAATAATTAACATTTGAGTTTTATTACAATTTGTGTTTGTAAAAGTTCTGGTCGATGCGCTATTGTTGCTGGAGTTTTCAGGATAGCAGGTCTGGTCGTCAGGCGTCGATCATGGCATTTCGACCATGGTAGAATGACTACGATTGGCGATCGATAGCCTTCGACCATGACACTTTGACCATGACACTTTGACCATGACATTTCGACCACGTATTTTGATCGCTACATAATGAGTTAATGACCATGGCAGGTAATCGTAGGTTTTGATCTCGAATAGTGAATCAATCTTAGATATAGTGAATTGGTTGGTGATTGTAAGCTCGTCTGCTATAATACTGATCAGTGGTCATAGCTACAATGCTTTTCGATGGTCGTAGCTACAGTACCTGGTCGGTGATCGGTAGTCATAGTCTTTGCGGTCGGTGGTTGCAGATTTTGTTGGTCAGTAGTCGAAGATTTTGTAATTGATAGTCCTAGACTTTGCAGTCTAGTGTCATAATCGTAGACATTACAGACTGTTGTCATAATCATAGGTATCACGATCGATAGTCTTAGACTTTGATGGTCGGTAGTTTTATACTTTACAATTGGTTGCCATAGGCTTTATGATCGGTACTCGTATGCTTCAAATACTTCAATTCTTGTGATCTTCAAGTACCTCGAGTACTCGTGTCTGATTGGTTGTGAGCTTCATTGGACTAGTCGGAAATGACAGTAATCGGTCAGTGATCGGTGCTACAGTACCAGGTCGGTGCTCAATGATCGGTGCTACAATACCAGATCGGTACTTGATAGTTGTTGCTACAGTACTTAGTGATGGGTAGCTATAGACTTTGTAATCTGGTGTCTTAGATGTTGCGATCGGTACTTGATGGCTCTGTGTTGTTTGATGGTCGGTAGCGGCATTTGTGATTTCTGAGTATTTTGAGCGAAGCGATGGTAATTACCGAGTACTTGTTGTTTTCGAATATTCGTTGAGCTAGCGGTCATAATGAGAGATCTAAGACTGATATATGAAAAGCGATAAAATTTGTGGTCGTGGCTGATCTGGTTGATGTTGATCGATGGTTAAAGGTGTGGTTTGAGTGTGTGGAT
The DNA here is from genome assembly GCA_036346575.1 of Dendrocalamus sinicus. Lineage (NCBI taxonomy): Eukaryota > Viridiplantae > Streptophyta > Magnoliopsida > Poales > Poaceae > Dendrocalamus > Dendrocalamus sinicus. The sequence goes on from CM070652.1 coordinate 4,973,844, forward strand.
TGATGACGGTCAAGTTGAGAAGAACTTGAGCCAGGGAAAACGTTCTTTGGTGTTTGCATGTACAGGTTGGTGTAGAGATGGTCATGGTCGGTGACGAGGAGGATCGGGACAGAATGGAGAGATTTGAGGTCCAGGGCATTGAGGATGTCACGCGAGGTTAGGGCTGGAAACGAGCCGAGCCGAGCCGGCTCGAGCCAGGCTCGGCCGAGCTCGGTCAAAGACGCGGCTCGGCTCGTTTTGGAAACGAGCTACGCGGGAGGCTTGGCTCGGCTCGACTGTCGGCTCGAGCCAGCTCGCGAGCCCGACCGAGCCAAAAAGGGTTGCCGCTGCCAACTGAGCCAAAATGGCTCGCCGATGCCCGAACGAGCCATTTTGGCTCGGCGACGCTTCAACGAGCCATTTTGGCTCATTGCTCCTGAATACCCATCACGATTCACACAGAGGGAGGAGTACAAGAGAAATAAATAATAGTGCATTTCGGATGTAATACTAATAGCATATCAGATTTAACATCTTGAATGACTTTTAACAGCTGATATAACAGTGCTGTGCTTGAATGAGCCAAAATGATTTGAATGAGCCATTCAAGCCAAAATGGCTTGAATGAGCCCAAACGAGCCAAAATGGCTTGAAATGAAACAGCAGCAAAATCCTAATTAGAATTAGAAACAACAGATGAAAGGGAAGCATGAAACAGAGCAGAAAGAATCAGAGACTTGATCAAACTGGGACGCATCTAGTTGGTGCATTTGTTTGCTTGGTTGCTTGCTCACCTCTTCCAATGACCGGTGACTTGCCGTGCAGCTCCTTGTAGAGCACGAAGGTTGCCCCGAGCTGCGGCTTGCTCACGGTGGTGAGCACCCTCACCACCGCTCGTCTGCGGCAGGCCGGCCGACGCCGACTTGACGGCGTTGCCGAGCGCCTTGGCCTCCTCCTTGGCCGGCTCGCGTTCACGCGCGGGCCTCGCATCGCGACGCGAATGGGGATGGGATTGCGCGGCCGCGGTGCCGCCCGACGGGAATGGCCGAAGGGTTAGAACTTAGGGTTGGCCGACTCGCACCACATCGCATTGCCATCGATCGACTGGGCTGGGCCGACGCTGCGGGTCGACACTGGGCCGGACAGATCGGACCGAGGCACCGAGCTCACACGATCCAACGAGCGGCTCGCGAGCGGCTCGGGCTCGGCTCGTTTTTCTCACGAGCTGGACAGCGGGCTCGGCTTGGCTTGAATCATTACGAGCCCGAGCCGAGCCAGCTCGAGCTCGTTACGAGCCGAGCCGGCTCGCAAGCCTCAAGCCAAATTTCCACCCCTACGCGAGGTGGTCGGGCTCACGTTGGGGCACGTGGAGATCAAAGATGGTGATGCGTGGAGAAGCTACATGAGGTGCGATCATAGCGGCTAGAAAAAATTAATGCATCAAACTTAGTTCAATTTGGCGATGTAACTGCTAAATTTGATGAATTAAGATTCACATGACTTTTGTGATGAAAAGTTAAAGCTTACAAATTATGAAATTAAAAAACTCAAGTGTAGTTCTTCCACATGTTTAGAGACAAGTATTTCAAATATTTAACTAAAACTTAAGTATTTCAAATATTTAACTAAAACTTACTCTAAGTGTGAGTTGCTAGATGCTAGACTTAAGTTATATCAGGAATCAATTCGACAAATGCTCTGTTATGAGGCTCTTTCTTACTCTAATTATCCTACGCTCAACATTGAAGTAGAAGTTTCGCTCTAATTATCCTAAGCTCAACATTGAAGTAGAAGTTTCGCTCGATCTTCTCGATGTAGCATCAAAATACTCATATGTAGTCTCTCGAATCGTAGTGATCCTCCTAATGCAAGAACGAACACTTTTTAATTCAAAAGAACACACGCGTTGAACTTCACGACCATCAAGCGTAGCCATATCATGCTTCCAATTCCCAACGGAAAGGTTAAATAATCTTGATTAAAAAAACACTCCCAAATCTTCCATAGCTTGTTCAGCCATCATGAAGAACACAAGAACTGGAATCAATCTATTATCTCATATCTCCCCCTAATACAAGATGGAGGGGTACAACAATATACGGGCACCCCATGCTTCTAGTCACGCATGCACATGCTTGGACGGCCTGGATTTGGTTTGGTCTAGGAGAAACCAACAAGTGTCTCTAATTAATCTATACTACTAATTAATCTCTATCGCTAATTATTCTCTATTGAGTTTGGACTCAACTAAAACCGGAAACAACTCAGACAATGAACCAGTTCAGCCGGCCACAGCATTTGACTTGGACATAGGCTTCTTTGGCCATGGTGTTCTCCACGTGGTTGGATTGAATGGACCTTGGGCCAGCCGTGTCTTGCCTTCTTTCCTTGCCGCATAGCACAAGCTTTTCTTTAAAGCCCATGCATGCAACAGCACACATGCATGCATTTTTCGAGTCATCTTCTAGTATTCTTTCTTTGTAGCGTCCTTCCTTGCTTGCATTGGCCGTGATCTCTCTCACCTCCCTCTCGGTTCTAAAGTCATCGTAACATTCAAACCTGATAATGCACAATGTAGGAACATGAGGTATTATCCAATTCTCATGAATAACAACATTAAACTTAGTTAAGAACGAATTCACATGGGAATATTTAATACAGCTCAATAATCCTTTCCAGTCAAATAATATTTTTAACTGAAAAGTATAAGACATGTGCATATCCGCATCATCCTCCCCTTCTTAAAAAAAACCCGTCCTCGGCTTTTGATAACCTGAAAATGTACTAAACAAAAAATATAAGATGTATGTATGGTATATATTTATCATTTACACTCCTTCCATTTAGCATACTATGATTATCTGAAGGCGTAATAAACAAAAAGAACAATACATATGCATGGTATATATATGAATTAATTATTGTGTCATTCTCATTGTTTTGCACAAAGCATTTAGTACAACAAGAGCCATAAAATATATGCATTGCAATACTATCATTCACATTATCATAACAAACCCTAAAGTTACCTTTATAACTACCCAGTTATGGAGTAGCATTTGGCAACCCCTAAGTAAGCCATTATGCGACGACATCAAGTCTAAGGACATAGCATACACAATGTAATTGAGACCAACTGATGATATGTAAGAATGCAACGTTCTCGTAGTGTCTCATGGTGGGTCGATCTAACCCCATGTTCACTAACATGTGTCTATATCATTGATTTGATATATCCATATTTATGACCTGTGAAACATGGTCATCAGCCAATGCATATGCTAGTCTATTCATATGTGTCCTCATATGTTTTCGACTAGGGATCATTTAAGAATAATCATCGTAGAAATATAGAGTTTCACAATTAAGTCACATACCCGATAATAAATGTTAATGATATTATTCAAGAAATAAGATAACATATCATCCAGTAGATCATGAACATAACGGAACAACGTGGTTGAACCAACGTGGTCGAAACAATATGGTTGAACCAACGTGGTTGACCAACATGATCGATAAAAATACAAGGTACAAGAGGTATTTGTTGCACTTCTCGAGTTTGCGGCATTGGGCTTTGGTGTTAATGGGTAGGGTTACCACTGGGTGCCCATTACCCTCATCCAACCCATACACACACTATTGGGTAGGGTATAGGTAAGAAATAAAATACACATTTAGATTTGGATATGATATGAGGAGGGTAATATCCACTTATCCATCTTTACCCATACTTATTTAAACATAAGGTTAAGAGTATGCTTAGACTATCCGTAGGTTTGAACTATCCATACTCAATTATAACTTCCTATAAAAGTATGTAGGAGCCACCTGTGCACCTGTGCTCGCCAATTTGCACAGAGTAGCTCCCCTACACATATAATCATTTTTAACAAATTTCAGTTGATTTCGTAAAACTTTTATGGTGTGAACATGAGGTTGAAATTTTAAATACCGAAGTTTCACGAAAACTTCCTATAAAAGCATGTGGAGCCTACTTGTGCACCTATTCCTATCAATTTATATAGAGTAGCTCCCCAATACGCAGAATTATCTCTAATAAATTTTAGTCGATTTTGGAAAAATTTTATGGTGTGAATGCGGGGTTGAAATTCTAAATACCGAAGTTTTACAAAAACTTCCTTCATAAGCCTTTTTGACTTAGCCCCTTATTTTTCTTCTCCTTTATCTATTAGGTTACCTAAACCCATTAGATATATCCTTTTTCATTTGAATATAGATAATATTATTTTAAATAGATATAGATAAAATTAGATATAGATTTGACTTATCTATATCCAACCAAGTGGCTGTCGGAACCGAGTATATCTCGGAACATATATAATGGGCTTAAAATTAGTGGCCCACTACAACACAACGAAACGATTCTCCACCAATAAATAAGCTTCGAGAGCAGGATATCTTTTCCCCATCAAAGCCTCCTCTTCTTCCTGGTGATTCGAGTCTTCCCCTCTGCAGGTATGAGCTTGATCTGTCTCTCCACGGATTTCTCTCTGGATTTCTTTTCCTATTGCCATTGTGTTGCATCGATTGGGCGGATCTGGGTAGGAATCCATCGCGCTAGAGGTGGGGGCAATTTCTTGATTTGATTCTGTTAGCTTCCGTCGTGCAATTTAGGCTCTAGGCTCTAGCTGCTGATACGATCAATTGAGAATAACCAAAAAGGTTATGGACTGCTGATTTGTTGGGTAGTTTGTCTCTCTGTTGCTAGATCTTATTTGATCTGATCTGGATTTACAGTTTGAGGTGGGAGCCCATAACTTTGAGGTGATGTTTGAGCTTATGAAGAATTTCTTGTATAGATCCAATGGTTTTGAGATTAAAGGAGTAGTCTTTGTGTGTAGGGTAGATACCCCTAATTAGCTTTCAACTCCAAGGTAGTTAGGACCGGCCAATTATTACATATTAATCTAGTGATCTATAGTTAAGCCTCTCGAAGCAAAATGAGGTGAAGAAAGGTTATTTCCGTGGTACTTTTCTAGCTATATTGTGTTACTGTGTTCAGCAAGTGATATCTTTGGTACAGTGAAGAACATATGCAGAGGATTTTTCTTTCAGCTACCATATTTGGGTAATGACATGACATAAACTCCCCATCTGGCGTAATGTAGTGATATAAGCTTCCACCCCTTGTTTACTGAGTGTTGAGATGTGCAATACTTTGATATTTTACCTGGCCATCTAATGATGTTTTCGCCTCTTTATGTTTTGTTGATTCTGAATTCTGATTCTTCATCTAGAGCCCGAAGATGGACGCAAACAGACGCCAAAGTGGAATTCAGCAATTGCTAGCTGCAGAGCAAGAGGCTCAGCAAATTGTAAATGCCGCTAGGTCTGGTAATATTCTCTTATGTTTGGCTAAGTCATTACAAATCAAGCATATCATTAGGGAGCAGGTACCTTATGCATTGTATGTCTGCTCTGATGACTAAAGTGAACATTCTTTCTTGTGTTTTGATATGCCCATCAATGTTTGTAGGATTAGTCACGATGTAAAAATATACATATTGTTCCATTGTGAGCTCTAGCGAAATCAGCATCTCACTCTGAAGTTAGATGGGAATATATTGTTAAATTCACATATAGCAATCTGAGTCATGAAAAAAAGGCAAAAGTACATTTCCCTTTCTTTGTCCAGTTAGCAAAACATGTTCCATTGTGAAACATTAGCTGTAGAAATGTCTGTTTGAGCTTCTGTGGGTATTATTGGCAACTATGAAGCTAACTTTTTTTTTCCATAATAGAAGTCTGCAATGTAGACTTACATATTTTATGTGTTTGGCAGCTAAATCTGCAAGGCTTAGGCAAGCAAAAGAGGAGGCTGAGAGGGAAATAGCTGAATACCGTGCCCAGATGGAGGCTGAATTCCAGAGGAAGGTTGCAGAGGTATGTACACCAACCCATCCTGCTTGTTTGTTCATAAGATTACAGGACATCAGTTTTTCTATGTTCATGTTGTTTTCAGAGTAGCGGTGACTCTGGTGCAAACGTCAAACGTCTTGAGCAAGAGACAGCAGCAAAAATTGAACAACTCAAGCAGCAGGCTTCAAGTATCTCCCCAGAGGTGATTCAGATGCTTCTGAGGCATGTCACCACTGTGAAGAACTGAAAGTTGCTGTGCAATCTGTCCAACATATGATGGCAACTTGTATTATCTATTTTATTTATTTGAGAGGTGCGGTAAGAAATGGCATTGTCATTTCTAGCTGTAATTCCTTGTTCTTAATCATGGAATAAGCTGCTGCAGTTTAGCAGCATCCCTGTTTGGTACTTCGAAAAACCCTTGGTGATTAGTTGGTAAATATCATCTTTCAAGTATCCTTTTGAACAAATTAATGTGAGAATTTTGTTGATCTCCAATCTCCGTTATCTATTATAGCTACAAGTATATGAGTAATTTAGTTTTTTGAAGTCTTTCAAGTATTGATTCTGGCAATAGTTCTGAGAAAAGAAAAGGTTGTGAAAATGGAGTGGTTCTTCTTGGGCACACGAAAGCTTTTGTGTTACTGTTCTGTTGCCAGAAGCATACCCTGATCCTGACTCAATATTTTATGATTTGTCATAATCTGAACTTCTTTGATAACGCTGCATGTTGCATCATGTATTCTTAATCTTAATACAGCGTGTAAAAAACTTGTTGGGATTAATCACCTGATCATATGATACAACAGATCAACACCCCACCCTGAGGAAAGAGTGAACCCTGCAGGGGGGGGTCACCCCACCTAGGTCTAATCGGCCCCCAAGGGCAAAGGTTTATTATGTGTAACTATATGATAGACCTATTAATGCTATGTCAAAGAAATGACCCTAGATTGCCATAAGAGGAGAGAGAGCATTCCAATATATAAAATGTACTTGAGATTAAGTGTCACCTATACACTATTCTACTTCCCTTTCTCAAGTTTTAGGATCTAGATATCCCTACAAGGGTCTCCCAAAGCCCCATACACTATCCCACTCTCTTCTTTTGAGTTTTAGGCTTTGATACTCCTACGAGGGTCTCCTGAAGTCCTTGCATCCAATGTTTGGTGCGTAACCGCAATAGTTGGCGTTGTTGGTGTAGATACTACGAGCTAAAACGAAGACGTTTGGGCAAGATGGCGCCGAAGAAGAGGATGACGTTGGCCCCCAAGCGAAAATGGAGCACCACAACTGAGACCTCCCTGCAAGAATGAGGAAGCCGGTGGTTGAGGGCCCGCCGCCCCTGTGGCAATGGCGCACTGGGGTGGCCGCGCCTGGGACCACGGTGGGTAACAAAGACGGCTCTCCGATCACGGCGCGGGCCACGGAGCGAACAACATCACAAGTGGAGGACCTAGCTTCGACGGCTCCTAGCGGTACCGGTGTCCCGCTGTCAACGCGACGACCTTCGCCGGCCCCGACACCCTTGTTGCCATCATGCAGTGAGTAGAGGGCACCCAAGTCCCAACGAGCTGACGGACTTGCAGAAGGCCATGTGTGAGATGCAAGAGGCGAGAAGCTAGCAAACCCCCATCGCCGTCACAACAGAGGTGATTGGGAAAAGGGCGGAGAGTCTGGACGCCACTGCTGGCGCCCTGTGCCGCCCCCTGCGGGTCCTTCCTTAGTGCGGGCTTGCAACGGTGTGCCTGGCTTGAGGATTTCAAAATGTCGACGGTGGAGCCGGGCATTGAACCCCATGAATCCCACGAAACAGCTATTGAAACCACATGACGAGATGACTTGACAAAGGCAAAGGGGCTACCGCTCGCCTTGTAGGGGTCAGGCTATCTTGGTTCTTCACAATTGCTCCTGGCTTCGTTTACGCGTGGGAGCAGGTCCACGATCTCATGCACAACAACTTCGAAGGCAACTATGCGGAGCGGGTCAATGTTGACCAACTCTTCACTATAAAACAAGCTTCAGGGGGAGAAGCTACAAGAGTACTTAAGGCATTTTACGAAGGTTAGGTGCCACATGAAATACATCAACGAGACGACAATTATCAACGCTGCCATCTGTGGCCTTAAGAAGGAGTTGCTCGCGAAGTACAACGCCCGGAAGCCCAAAAGAATGGTGGCTAAACTCCTCGACAAAATGGAAGAATATGTGAGAGTAGATGAGGGCTCCAACTATAAGCAGTGAAAGAGGCCTCGGGGTAGGTACGTGCTTGGCATCCAAGTAAGCGGCGATAAGGTTCCCACCCTGGAGGCCATGGCTGCGGCGGAGGAAAAGGTCGTGGTCACAGAAGGAGGCAAGGTCGTGAGGACATGTGTCAACAAGGGGCATTGTGCGAAGCACACAGCAAGGGGGAACATATGACGTGTGAATGCCCCACCATTGCGCTGCACCGCGAAAGCATGACTAGGGATCACTCCCAAGCCATGAGAACACTGGTGGTGACGCATGTACAACAACGCCCAGAGGTATCGCTCGCCCAACCCCCACCGAGCTTGTTACGGATACAAGCCCTCGCGACGGGTCCTAGTGGATGGGGGTAGCTCCGTAGACCTCCTATTCGTTGGCTCCTTCAACCAAATGGGTATCCCGCAAAGCATACTTCAGTCGCCTGGGGTCTCGCTATACGGCTTCAACAGGAGCCCAGTTAGGGCCCTAGACCAGGTGGCGCTCGAAGTAGCCTTCGGTTGGGGCGAGCAAAGTAGAATAGAGGTGATCAACTTTGATGTTGTGGGATTCCCGTATCCGTACAATGCCATATTGGGAAGAGCTACCCGTTCGGGGTGGTCGCACAACATAATTACTTGTATATGAAGCTCTCAAGCCCCAGAGGGGTTATCATGGTAATCGACTGTCAGGACCTCACATGATAAATCAAAGTGGGCATGCGGAGCCCACTCTAGAAGGTGCACGTTGTAAGCAAAGGGCTTGTCCCTCCCTCAGCAACACCCTCTTCATTTGCACCAGGATGGATGCCAAAACAGAGGCGGACGACGAGGTGAAAAGAACACCGTTCAATAGCGACAACCCATCCAATAGATCTCGGTAAGGGGTAGGCTGGCCTCGGAGGCAGAGCAAAGTCTGCTGGAGGTCCTTACCATAAGAAGTTATTGTTGGGGGAGTGGCCCCTACCTAGATCCAGTCAGCCTACCAGGGCAAATGTCTATGATGTGTGTAACTATATGGCAGTCCCATTAAGGCTATGTTAAGAAAAGGACATGTGTGCCCTTGCTAGTAGAGGCTCCAAGTGGGCGCATTTGTGTAAACATCTCCTATGGTTATGAGTACGACCCTTAGGACGCTTTGAGAGGGGAGAGAGCATTCCGATATATGAAATCAACTTGAGTCGAGATTATGTATCAACCATGCATATAGTATTTCACTCTCCACTCTCAAGTTTTAGGCTCCAAATACCCCTATAAAGGTCTCCTGAAGCCTCACAAATCTATTGTTTGATGCATAACCACAACAAATCCAAATACTACGAAGAATGCATGCATAGTACTACAAAAGACTCAAATACTACTTTGCTTTTCCATGTCCTAAACGACGACGTGGCCTGCTGCTGCCGGCCACGTCTGCCAGACCGCGCTGTCGCCTCAGTCGCTGCCACCAATGCAGCTTCTTGACCTGCACCCGGCTGCCCGTCCGTCTCAACCCGGCTCGCGCCGGCGCCCTCCGCGCGCCCCACATGTGTCGCACCAGCGCGTCGAACAGCGCGTGCACGTGACCGCCGCCGCCGCCGCGCCTCTTTGCTGGCACGCTTAGCACCGTCCGGCTCGTGGTTTTCTTGTCCCCGTCGTGACCAAGGTACTTCCACGGCGACATGCGGTGGTTGGCGCGGCGGTCGCGCCTGGACAGGCCATCCAGGCTGCCCGATCGCCCTCGCCCGAAGTGGTGGTGGTGGTGATGGTCATGACGGTGGTGAAACACCAGGGCGAGCTTGTTCTTGAGCCTCCTCAGCCGACCCTCCCGTCTCTCCTGGCGTTCCCGGTGGCGTCGGCTCCTCGACGTGCTCGACACTTCAAGTGCGTACTCCGGCCGCTCATTGCCCCGCCGAGACACCGGTGAGGAAGAGGAAGCTGAAGCGCTCGACGTCGACGATACCGTGGGGCTCGTGGAAGGAAACGAGCTACCGGCACCTGATGAGCTGCTGCTGTACGTGCTGCCGGAGTCGATCCGGTTCAACGTTCGCCGCGGCCGGCTTGACCTGCCCACGCTGACGCTGGCAGCAACGGCACCGTCCTTCCTTCGTCGCCGCGGGGGGCTCTCTTCTTCAGCTTCTTCATAAGCTCGGCGCAGGCAGCGTTCCATGAGCTCCCGATTCGGCCTGATGCTGCTCCGTATCGTGACCGCACCGTTGCTCGACGAGGACCGCTTCTGCGCAGCCGCGCCGCGCCCGGCTCGCCCGGAGCCACGATGCGACATCATCATGCTCGCGGACAACCCAGAGTCCAGCCTCCCGAAAAGACGCGTCGAGGAGCCCTCCGCTCCCACCTGCCAGGCGGTGGCGCGGCCATTCAGCCGCGCCCGCCCCTGAGTCGATGGCTCGCGGGAGACGGAGCGGCCCCTGCCGCTGCGCTCTAGCGACGAGTGATCGCCACGGCCGGAGCTGCGGCGCGGCCTGTCCCTGCGCTCTCCGCGAGAAGTACCACCGCTCACTGTGCCGTGCTTCGTCTTTGCGGCCCTGGACGAACGGTGGGGGCCGAGGAGCGCAATGCGCTGCTCTGGATTGGGATGGTGCCACGGCGTTGCGGTTTTTGACGAGAGGTTGGAGGCGACGTGAGCAAGAAGACGTCCCTCTTCTGCACAGCGATGGTCGTGGACGCGGAGGCCGTCTCGGCTTCTCACCGAGCTTTGCAGACTAAGCCGGCGGGATCTCCCGCTGGCATGGAGGCTGGGGCTGGGTGATGCTACTGGCTTTAGGCCTAGGCGTGGCTCGGCGTCGCGTGTCTGGCGATCTGGTTGGATGGAGAGCTTCCTCTCCAGCGCAGGAGACATTAGGGGACCTGACAGCATCTGCAAACAGACGAACTTTCTGTTCATCAGCACTTGCCCAGAACAAACGGAGGTGAAGGTGAGGTGATTAGTGATGCACTTTGCAATTGCGCGAAATGGATTACCTTTGCCTGCCTCAGGAGAGCCTGCTGGGTAGCATCATCTAGCATCCTCATCAGAAGAGCTCTTGATGTCTCATCTAACTGCAAAAATGTTGGAACAGAATTAGCGTTGCAACCGAAGATGGTCACGAATGGTAATCATCTTTAGAGTTTGAAGCATGATAACGTGAAGTTTCCGGTGGCAAGCATCCATGCTTCGCTTCTTGTTAATTTCTAACTTTGACATCGAAACGTGTTCGTCGTATCAATTTTGAAAAAATAGGGCCATTTGTTTTCGGTTGTACTCTGCCTAATCTTCATCCGTCAGAAAGTAAATTTACGCTTCCAAACACAGTTGAAGAAACTAAAGAGAACAATCTATACAACATACATTTTCGTCTGCCTGGCCCCTGTGAAGCAGCCCATAGAGCCTCTTCAACGCCTGTAGATCAGACAAAACTTGCTCCATCCCCGTTTCATCTGGCATCCGCACTTCAAAGGTGCATGAAAAGGAAATATAGAAAGGAAAAAAACATGGAAACCGCATTCAGATCGTCAGCGCCAAGAACTTGCCTGTTGTTTCTTTTTTTCTGAATTAAGGTTGTTCTTTCTTCCAAAAATGAGACGGAAAGCATGGGAAATTAGCAGGCGTTGAACAGAAACGAACCATGGTTACGGGAACATGAAGAGATCGACGTAGCTTGCTCCATCTTCTTTGGCAACATCGGAGCAAAACAAAGCAAAATGAACAGTTTGTGGTAGTAAGAACAGTTGAACAAGCGGTTCCACTCATGTTGGGGCGAGCGGACAAAAGGACGTGCCGTGCCGCGACCGCGAGAGCCCGTGGGGCCGGCAAGTGACAGGGTACACGATCCCATGTAGCCCAAAAATAGAGGCCCATTAGCAACTGGTAGCTAACCACCTTTGTTTCCCCTTTGCCCCTGTAGCACTTGTTGCTTGCAAGCTGCAACGACGGTCCAAGCCTGAAGCCTCTAAGGTTTAGGTTTGAATCTATACTGGGTGCTTTGTACTATTCACCAATTCACAACCTGCTGCTTCTGACCTTCCCTGCAAGCCACTGTGGCATTGTCCTCAAAAACAGTCGAATGTTGTATAGCAGTACTCAAAATTCGACTATTTTTTAGACAAAAACAGTCACATTTTGAGCTATTAGATGGAGATCCAACATCCTAGATCATTTTTTTAAGGGGTCATTTTTTTTGGAGGGGGGCTTGTATGAGTGGATCCATTGGATGGAGATCTAACGCCCCAGATCAATCTGACTGTTTTTGTCCTCAAAAGCAGTCGAATGTTGTATAGCAGTACTCAATAATTTTTCTACAGTACTTAGCTTTTAAACGGATTGTCTTTTGAGGATAAGCTTTACTAGTCAATTATAGTACACATTGTAATGCCTTCATTTATATCAGTTAAAATTATATGTAAGTTCCTCTCTTCATAAACTAGTATTATTTAGAAGACAAAACTAAAAACTAAAATGAACGAACCACCTCACGCGATGGCATCTTGAAGCCATGTGCATTGGCTTCGTCTGTTGGGTACAGCGATGAGCTTCGGTGCTATGTGCTGTTTCAGAACTAAAATATGTTTCCAGGACAGCTTTGCTTGGGCAAGCCTCATCTGTTTGAATTAGTAGTAGTCATTGTCTGGTTTTTAACTAATTTTATATTCCTTTCGTTTGGAGTATCGAAAAACCTCACTCTGATGAACTAGTAATTTGGTATACTGTGACTTCACCAGACTACGCTGCTGACAATGATTTGAGCACCTTGTGGCTTGTGTTGTAAAACACTAATGGCTTGTGTTGTAAAACACTAACAGCCTTTGTATAAAACAGTGTTTTTTTAGTCCTTGGTAATCTGATCTGTCACCGAGCTATAAGCGTACGACACATAATTTGTCTTTCGCAGCAAGAAAACTTTCCTAAAACTAACGCGCGAAGATCTTTTATTACCATCACCAACGACCCGGCTATGCGATTGGTAACTGAACTAAAGCAAACTATTATTTATTCATTTCGTCGTGCCACACTGAGAAGGAAGTATAAACATCATAGTGGAGGTATACAATATCTGCAAATTGTAAAGCAGTCCATTTTAGCAAATAGATATGAACAAGCGATTTTGCTTCGCTGTCCATTTTAACAAATAGATTGATTTTTTCATAGTTTAAGTTTGAGATTAAACTTTTCCACCAACTAAAGAACCTTTTAGTTTTAGGAAAAAAAACTAAATTCACTTTTATTCATGCTTTATTTTTATTTTGTTTTTTTAAATAGAGGTGTTGTTTATGTTAGCACTAGCAGTGTGCACATAGGGTAAGGGCATATACAACAGGGTGATTGAAGCTATCTATAAGAAGTGTCACATAGGAATTTTGATGATATGGATGAAAGAGAAAGAAGAGAGTGAAAGAGGTCATTTATAAATTTGTAGACGGTCGAAACCCGTGAATATAAGCTACTATTGACGGCTTTGTTGCCATTGTATGATTGCTTTTGATCTAGTGTGGTCAGCCACGCCCGACTTGCCCATTTCTTCTTCGCGGACACGATTTCTTCTTGTTGCCCAAAGCGCGCGAGACGTTCCCCCTTGGTGTGTGATCTCTTCTCCATGATCCACCTCTCCCAAGGCAAGATCTCCCTTCGCACCCAATTTTGTCTCCACGATCCACCCCCAATGATTTCTTCTTCATGAAACCGCCCCTGCGCGCGAGAAGGAAAAGGGATGGAACCCTCTTCTCCATGATCAGCTTTCTGTAGTGCTTCCTCTCCAAAATCACTCGCTTCCTGGGCCTCCTCGATGTGGATCGTAGGCCAGGAAGAGGCCTTGCTGAGGGGCATGGGTGGATGCGCTAGCGTCGCCACCGTGGGATCTCTTCCAACCACCTCTGCGGAGCACACGGCTGCTGCTGCCCACTCCAACATTGTCGGTTGGTGGGCCAGCTTATCCACTAGTAGCCCTATCGCTTCCTCACCTTAGGCGGTTCCAACGGACAAGCACCCCACGGACAAGCACATAGGTGACGCCGCAGTGGCCAATTTCGCACCGCAAACCTCAGATCTACAACATTGGTATTATATTTCTTTAATTTCCTTCCTTAATCAACCTCCTACCATAGTGGAAATTAGGTCATTCAGGGATAAATATTGGAATTTGGAATGCTACTATGCATGCCTTATTCTGTAGGAATTTGGAAGTCTTAGCATCTGATTCCTAATTTAAGTGTCTTGGTACTCTGATAGTCTTATAGTTCTAATTCAAGTGTTACTAATTTATCCTTCTCAGAAAGCTCCATCCAGACACACTCCAAAACAGTAGGTCCTATATCAAATCATATGATCGGTCATGATGTACATTATACCTAAGACATTACTACACTTACAGACAATTTTGCGTTGATCAATATATTTTTAAGTGTTATAGATAGCTTATAGACAATCTATTGTGGAAGGTATTTTTATCATTATCTGTAGATAACATAAAAAAAATATCATAGACAGCAGATATCTGTAACACTGTACATGCCCTAAGCCCTGCGTAGCACTTCTCGAGTACCCATAGCATAAGCTCCAAAGAAACCACCAAAATCCCAGGCGCGCGAGTGTCCACAGGAATCACGATCTCCACGGATATATTTCGTTTTCCTACCCCATTTCCAAACCCCTCATCCATCTCCCCGCTGCTTCTCTCCACCGTCGCCATGGGGCAAGCCTGGGCGTCTCTCCAAGATAAGCTCCAAGGTAACCCACCCCTACGCCATCATTCGACTCGCCTCACCTTCTTAGCACTCGATTCAGACTTGGGAATAGCGGCTTCTTGGAAATGAAAGACGGGTCGAATTGGTGCAGGGAGGCACTGGAAGGAGAGGCAGGTGAGGAAGATCACCGACAAGGTGTTCGACCGGCTCACCGAGGACACCAAGAAGCGCGAGGAGGAGGCTCTCACCTTCGAGGAGGTCTACATCGCAGTCCTCTGCGTCTACAAGTAGAACAGCCGACCGAATCCTATATGTTCTAGCGCCTATCCTGCTGTTTGTTACTGTCATCCTTATCTGATGTTCCTGATTGGCTCTTGTGACTAATGTGGGCAGTGACATCAACAAGTATTTGCCGGGGCCGCACAACGATCCCCCATCCAAGGAGAAGCTCAAGGAGCTGATGAATGTAACCGCAATCTTCTCTCCTTTTCGTCTCATTTTTATTAGTTTGGTCAACTGGATATCGTGTTCTGCAGTTGTTTCTTCTACTGAAAACAAAGTAATCTTGGCTTCTGCTCTTGCTTCTCTGAACATGTCATGGATATGTTTTAGCTTAATTGTTCCTGTGGAATCTGTTGGCTGTGATGCCCCTTAGATGTTCGAAATAGTATTACCTACGACTCTGAAGTCTGAGCTCATTTTTATCCCCCGATACATCTAAATAGCCTTTTTTTTTCTTGACGAATTTTTCATTGATTTATGTACAGGTTCCTGTTTATTCTTTTCCCCCTCATTTTATCTCGGCTGATATCAATATGTTACAGCCTTAATTGGTTTCTGCAACATGCAGGAGTATGACATCAACCTCGACGGACTCCTGGACCGCGAGGAGTTCGCGGAGTTCATCAGGAAGCTGACCGCCGACTCGCTCTGCGCGATCAGTTTGAAGCTTCTCATCACGCTGGTCGCCGCCCCGGCGCTGGCGCTGGCGACCAAGAGGGCGACCGAGGGCGTCCCCGGCATCGGTAAGGTGGTGCGCAAGGTGCCCAACTCCATCTACGCCTCCGCCATCACCCTGGGCGTCGTGCTGGTGCAGAAATCCGCCGAGGGCGTCGAGTAGCATCCGGTCCTTGCACTGTGTACTGTAAATGCTGAAACAGAGATGCTGGCTTCGATATGCCGTGTGATCGGTGCTGTTTTGGGGGACAGGTTATTGCTGTAATCACTCGTGGTTTTGGTGTTGTTAGCCTATGTGGATTCATGCGGACAGTATTCGCTTCTTGCCGTGAGCAATTCAGGGACTGGATCAAGTCGTCGTCGTGCTCGTTGTGATGCTTTGCGTTTTGCGCTTCTTTCGTTTTTTTTTTTTTTTTTGAGAGAGGATTGCGCTTCTTTTGATGGATGAGAGCCATAAGCCGCTTCTGGGACGTTCAATCCGGTTTCAGCTGATGGCTTCAGTCTTTGGGGTTCTGATTTTTTGCTGGAATTGTATTGTATCGACGATTAGTTATTCTAACTAATTCAATTAAAATTTTTTAAAAAATAAAAATATACACCATTAAAAAATATACCATTATATCTCTATGGATATTATGGTCCTGTTTGGCACAGCTTCATCAACAGCTTCATGAGCTGTTGTGAGCTGTTTTTTGCAAACAGCTTCATGGATGAAGCTCCTTAAATCATGCTCTCACAAGGGAATGGGGTGGGGTGAAACTGAAAATAGTAGTTTTTCACAGCTCTCTCTCCTCGAGCTTGATTCTAGGAACCCACCGCCTTGTAATTGATGAAATTACAAGACTTTGCCACTGGGTCCCCACGCTGTTTCCTCTCCTCCCGTTCGCACTTCTCTAATGATTTTAATTTTTTTATTTTTATTTTTTAATTTATACTCATTCAAATATATTATTTTTAATTCATATGACCATAAACAAACATACAACTCCAAATGTTAGAACAAGTCGGGTAGACAGGCATCTTGGACAATTGCCTCTTTCACCATGCATGAAAGTGTTGGTGAAGTTGTTTTGTCAAACAGCTTTTCCAAAACAGCTTTAGCTTCACCGGTGAAGGCGCTCGTGAAGTTGAAACAAAAAAATAGCTTCACTAGTGAAGATGAAATTATCTAAGCAACGGCCTATATCTTTACAGATAATAAGAAAAATAGAGAAAAAGCTAAAAAAACTAAAATTAAGGAACTCTAAGCGTTCATTCCGGCTTGGAGGCCGGAATCCAGAAGCCCGAGCCGTGCTTACGTTCGGGCCGTTTGAATGCGCGTTTGTGCTCGCTCCGGAATAATTAGCAGATAAATTTCAGGCTTGCCTACCTAGGTCTTCTCAAATAATAGAAGGCTTGTCTTCCCTGTGAAACAAAGCCCAGTAAAGTCGAGTCCTCTAAAGTTCTCCTACACGTGTGCAGGTACCCGTCCAAGGACGTACAACGTCCCAGCCGAGGCCCAACGTTCAGCCCATAGCGAAGCAAGCCGGGGAGACGGCAAGCCACTGCACCAATGGGTGCACCCCTTCCGAGTTCCGAGGCCACTCTACCACCCAACCACCACCCTCTGATCGGGCCCCACATGGAAGGGAATTGAAATCGGATGCCAAAAACTGGTCCAACACCAACTGATTCATTAAGCAGCGAATATGCGATGGCCAGACCCTACGTATGCTGTACACATAAATGTAGCCGTATAATACGCGAACTGTGCATCCACCATGGTCCATCCATGCACAGCACAGCGGCTCTGGATCATCACACGCACGCGGACACACACACTTCAGGTTTTCAGAACGATCTTGGTATACGATGCAATCAACAGTAGTAGAGCTAAACCAACCCCAGTACAGGCCATCAATCGGGAGGGAGACCTCATGCCCAAAGGCCGAGCCTGTCGGCGCATCGGCGGCAGCGTACGGGCCGATGCGAGGTGAGCAGCAGGCGACGGCGATCCCAACCACCAGGCGAGGAGTAATAACGAACCAATTTGCCTCCTTTTCGCGCGTTCGCGTGCGTCCGCTGCGCGCTTTGCACCACGTGAGTGGCCCCCGTTTGGACGCCCGACGTTACCCGTATTGTTGAATGTTGATGTGAAGGGCCGGGGTGGTTTGATGATGATTTGACGGGACTCGCCGTTGGCGTCCACGGCTCTGTACGTCCTCTCGACTCACGCAGGCTCCCACTTCTTTTACGCTAGAAAAGGGCGTAACTGTGTCGTTCGTTGGATTGTTAACTACTTGGACCCAGTTTGGAACCTCAGATGCAATGCTTACTGTACTATGCAAATTAGCTCACGTTTGCCAATGCAAACGTACAAGTGAAAGCAATAGGTTCTTCCTAATGAGTTTTAAGCCCCGTTCGTTCCAGTCTCACCTTCTAGTTTCTGGTTTTTAATTTATAATTTTTGAATTTTTGCTTTTCCTTTTTTTCCCAGTATTCCTTCATATTATCCGTGATAGGCTAACCTATTTTTACACTATAATTTTTTAAATTTAATTACGTCAAATAAATCATCATCAGCTATAGTAAAAAATAAGCCAGCTACAGTAAAAAAGCTATAGGCCATCTCCAAACTAAGTACTACCTAAGTGGAGCAGTTGGTTTCAATAATGGTGGCTTTAACGAGTTCAAGTGCTTTGGACGAGATGGTAGCATGGGTTAGCTGCATAGGGTTTCGACAGGAAGTGGCAGTAGTCACTGAAGGATCAGTACGGTGAGCCATACTGCGTGAATGACTCCTCCAAATCTTTTATCAGTTATTAACAACTCAACATAGCAAAAATATAAACTCATAAACTTATCAAACCCAAGAGCCAAGGATCATAAAGATCATCCTGAGGCTTGTCTCAACCAGTCTACCCACCAGCTCGCTGAGAAACAATGCAGGTTGCACTGCCATGATATAAGAAATGTGCTAACTTCAAACCACTGATCCAAATACAGTGAAACTTGACATAAACTCTCTCTAAGATGTTAGAAACATATTCTAATCACGGATCGTTAAGATTGATGCTAAAGTTCTAACTTTTATCTACAGCAAGTAATGTTGCACTGAAACCAAATAAAAGAGAGAAATCTTGATCTACTTTTACTCGTGAGTTCTTGATGATCTAGATAATTTTGGATAGGTTCTGACATATCATAGCAAGCTAGATTACAGCAAGACTCAAGCTAAAAAGGTCTATAAGAGCAAAACTCTAAAATCACCTCTCTTGAGAAAAATCAGCCAAGCTCAAGAACTTCTCAACAGATATATCTACCTCTTACATGTTCTTATCATAAAAAAGACCAAGAAAAGATAAATCCAAATAAAAATACCAAGCAATTCAAAAGCATTAAGAATGATTCATAGTATAACTCACTTAGATAAATTTTAAATATTTATTTTATTTAGATATGAATATTTAGTCATTGTTAGAATGATAAAGTAGACAGCAGTGATACTAATATGAGTGATATATATAATTTTAAATTATAAAGGTTGCTTGTCTAGAGAAGTAGTCTCCGTTCGAAGCAAGAAGCCAATCAGAACGGAAAGTTGTCTTGTCACTGAGAGGGGATCTGGCGGGACAGCTAGCTATCAGACGGGCGTCAAGCGGACCGCCACAAGCGCCACTCTCCATCATCACGAGAAAAAAGCAAAATAAGTCGTTGGCAGCCATCAGTCCATTATTGGTGCTGGGACGTGATGGATAGTCTCCCCGAGTCCCATCGTAACAATAATGCACCATATTGGGGAAGTAGTATACTGTACATTTGTAAGGTTGAAGTAAAAACTATAGCCCGTACCGCGCGCTACTAGCTGTAGGCTGAGTTAATATATGGTAGTACTATTAGTAGGAATAGTACACTATATTTACTGCTTATTTAGAATCTTTCGGATGCACTAGCAATTTTTTAAGAGATCAGATGCACTAGCATTGATGATGCATCTGGGTACCGTTTTCTTTGTGCCCGGCAGGCGGACACAACTAAATTCTGCCCGTTTTCATTTATTTTCCTCAATATGGGAAGCAGGTCTCTACTACTTTCGAGCACAGATATTGAAGCCGGACCGATCATGGATCCGGTCAACTTTCCGGTAAATCCTACCGGACATACGCCCCGCGGGATTCCGCGCAGGAGAGAGCGGCCACGTCGCCCCGCCCGCGCGCTCCGGCCGGCGCGTGGCGGGGAAACTCGGTACGGTCGGGGGTGGCGATTTCCCTGTACTTTCCAGAAATTACGTAAAGGTCATTTTTCTTCGCAAACAGGTTCCTATCAGTTTTTTTACCCCCTCCACTTTGCAGGATAGCGCCCCGCGTTTTCCTAAATTACGTACGGGTCCTCGTTTATTTACGTACAAGCCCATTTATTTACGTACAGGTCCTCAATTTTTTACGAAAAAACCTTTAACTTTTTCGAAAATACACATGTGCCCTCGATTTTTTTTTTATAAAACTCCTCACGTGTTATCGTCTCTTTTACTTCGGTACACACGGTGGCTGGCGCGGCGTGGCGCCGCGCCTACGAGGCTAGTTTCTTATACAACATGACATCCAACTAGCTCAAGTGGCCTCGCTCGTTTCGGTTTCAACTTCTGACTTCTGGCTTATTTTTTACTATTCATAAATTTCGTCTTTTTCTAAATTTTTAGCTTTTTTGCCGGTTCTTTTTTCCGTATTCGTTTGCATTATCCATGATAAGCTAGCATATTTTTTCTATTTTTAATTTTTTTTAAATTTAATTACGCAAAATAAGTAACATTCAGTTACAATGAAATTTCAGCCGCTACAGTCTACAGTGCAATTTCAGTCATAAACCACAGCTTTTCAGCCCAACCGAGCGGGGTCTTAGTCACCAGAGCTAGCGTGCAAAGTGGGCCTCACAAGAGATTATGGGTTCGAGCGTTGTCCTGCACGATAATTTTCCAAAAAATTTCTCGCCAAGCACACCCCTGGTCCAACCGTGGTTTTTCTCTGGGTTTGTACAAAACCATGCGGTTTATTTTCAACATATCTCAAGGTATTTGTATCAGTACCTATACCTATATCTCAAGGTATCATCTTTCCTTCTATGACAGGAACTAGATTTGAATTGGTGACACGAGGATTTTCAGTCCTCTGCTCTACAAACTGAGCTATCCTGATCTTTTCTTGTGCATCATCCTAATAGAGTATTTGTATCTATATCAATTAAAGGGACTACTAAAAGATCAATAAAGTATTCCAAATTTGGAAATTGGGGTAATCCTATGCATTGCGCATGGCTTACTTAGGTGACGCTCGGTTGGGCTGGAAAGTGGCTTACGGTTGAAACTTTACTGTAACTGATAGTTGCTTATTTGGCCTAACTAAATTAAAAAATTTTAAAAATAGAAAAAATAGGTTAGTCCATCATAAACAATGCAAACGAATACGGGAAAAAAGAACGGACAAAAAAGCTCAAAAAACCAAACAATCAGAAAAAGTCGAAATTTATGAATAATGAAAAATAAGCCATTAGCTCAAACTGAAATGAGCTGAGCTTTAATAATACTTAAAAATAGAGTTAATAATCAAATTCCTACGGTTTAGTTGCACAGCTGATTCAATAATAAATCAGACCAATCTATGCTTTGGTCCTGATTTTTTCCGATCGAACCACCGGAGTGATCCGGCTTTAATAACTGTGCTCTCGAGTCGTTTCGATTGGCCATTTGGCTGGCCGCCTCCTCTCGAAGAACTCCTTTCCTACGTAAAGCGAACGGGAGCTCAAATCATCAAACTAATCAAACGAGAGGAAAGGGAGATCTTAATCACCAACTACTGCTACACTTCGATTTTTCATGGACGCACCCACCGACAGGCGGGTCCACGGGTCAGCGCAACAATGGAGCTCGCGTGGGCGGAGACGGGAGCTGGCCCTGAGCCCGAGAGGGGGCATGCCTCCTCCGTGCCGTCACATGCATGTGCTGACTGGTAAAGCCGGGGCCGCGTGGGCGTCCCTCCCGGCCTGGGCCAAGCCGGTCGGTCAGGTCCTTGGGGTCTGGGCTTCTCTCACCGCTATCTCCTTGTTTTTACCATCGCAGAGTACGTACTACCACCGGTAGTTACGGCGCTTGGTTTTGGTTCTCTCTTGCCCGTCTCGTTCGTCCGCCCCCGCGGCTGTGCCTGGCTGGCTGAGGGTGAAAACAGGTTGGATTCGGATGGATATTGTTGTTATCATATCCTAATTCATATTTTTTTTCTTCGGATTCGTTATCAATCGGATTCGGTACCAATCGGATTCGGTGTCGGATCGGTCGGGATTAACCTATTTCGTTTGCACCCCTACTTGTTTGTAAGGAATGCATACAGTGCAGTAAATGGAGTAGGATGCACTGACTTGATGTTACTATTTAATAGCTGATGTGGAAGATTTTATTTTACCATTGCAAAAGAAAATGAAACGTCAAATAGTAGCACTAACATGAAATCAAACTTGAAGATGTATCGGATTCGGACGGATATTTGGATTCGGACGGATATTGCTGTTACCATATCCTAACCCATATTTTTTTCTCCGGATTCGGTACTAGTCGGATTCGGTGCCGGATCGGTCGAGATTAACCCGACCCGTTTTCACCCCTACTCCCCAGTCCCCTCTGCTGGGCGGGCCTGGGCCCCCATGGACACGTAGAGGCTTGAACTCAAGATCTTTGGACAGACAGACCTCATCAATTGATTGATCTTCGCTGTAAACTTTGCACATGACTGGTGAGCTGGTAATGGGGCTCTTACTAGTTTTTGACTTAGTCTTTTGTACGTATCTTCTAGTTAAAATTATACTATAAAGATTATTAGATTTTCTTGATAAAAAAGAAAAAAAATCAAAAATTGTTGCGTCGTCAAGGACAACACAAAGGGATAAAAGAGAAAAAGGCAAAAACAAAAGAGCCAAAATAGACCTAAATTAAAAGCCGATGTGTTTCAAGTAGCTTCTAACTTAAATAAGCTGAAAGTAAAAAAGTCAAAAGCTGAAACCGTTTAGAGCAGGGCTTAACTCACGTGCTTGGATGCTACCGTACTTAACACAAATGTATAGCCAGAGAGAGGAGAATCGTTAGCCCCCATTCTTTTCAACTTATAGCTTTCTCTGAATAAACAAATGGGTCGATTTCTCCGACGTCATTTCGAAACAGCTTATCGACATAACTTTTTTGAAACGGCTTATCGGCATTCAGTTCGTTCGCATAAGCGCTCGTGATATGACCAAAAGTCATCAAGCACAATTGAAAAAAGTACCATTAGCTCTTCGTCCCTAATAAGGGTGTGGCCGCAAGCAAGCAGGGTTTTGCAAGGCTGCTTGGATTGGAGGTGCCCAGGCTTGTGGTATGAGACACCATATACAAGATCTAGTATATGTTTGTAAAAAATAATTAGCGCTTTGGTTGAATTGAATTTGGAGTTTGCAAGAGTATTAAAAAATTCAGTTTTCAGTTTGACCTGTCAGAGTTGAGTCGATCTGCCCACCAAGAGGTTGGTGGTTTGATCGGCAAATGGACGACAACCAGACCGCCATGGGACAAGTGGTCATCAGCTATGGACCTTTGGGAAATCGAATACCAAACACTTGTATAGGGCTTGTTTGGAGATGAGTTTGTATTTGATGCCACTGAAATTGAAAAATGGAGCCAAAACTAGACAGAGATTAACCAAAATTTTAGAGAAATTGTTTTCTGATGCAATTAAGGTGTCAGACCAGCACATTGCATCGTCGATCAGACCAGCCTTAGCGGTTTGATCAACCTGATAATGGCAGTCAAACCAGTTGTTGGTGAATTGTTTCGATCAGACCAGACAATATCGCTGCCGTCTAAAACTCCAATAGCGAGCGTCCTTATTTATTCGATCTACCGATCATACCATCTCTATTGTGTCTTCTCAATTTCCTTAATCCCGCCATGGATATCTAATCTTCACATAAATCTTAACTTCCACCCTAACTATATAACTCGAATCTCAAATTTCACTACAACTGTATGACCCCAATTTGGTATTATTGATTTAGATCGATAGTTTGCTTTTCTAATGATGAACCTATATAGTTATTATCTATCTACTCTTCAATTCTGAATCCAACATTATTACTTTTAAATCCAACGATGTCATGTGTATTAGGACTTCCCAATAATCCAAGATTGCATTCAAGATCACAATTACTCCTCTAGTAACCACCTAAATCGTTAGTAAGAACCTCCGAATTAATTCGTTATTATGGACATCTTTCAGAATAATGTTATTTAATCAAGCTCGCATTCGATAGTTGTTATCATATCGCCAATTCCTCAAAGACTCTATTAATTCATCTAGCAATCGATTATATCTTATTATTCCATTTTTGTAAACATCTCTTAAGAATTATATTACTTATCAATGTCGTACTCGCAATTATTTTCATATCTCCTATTTCTCCAAGAATAACTTAATTCATCAATCTAGTCAACCTAATCTTTTATTCTCCATCAATACATTTACCCAAAATTCACACCGTTGTTTCCTCCAGGATTTTTCAATTCATTCGTGTTGCGTCTTTAATTTGTTTCGCATTCTCTGCTTCTTCCGGACTTTATTTATTTATCCGATCGATCTATTCCTTTAAGTCCCACCAATTCATTTATCCACACTCTCACCATTATTCCTTCCAAGGATAGCACCATTGTGTAGGCTAAGCTTCGTGTTCAAAGCATCATAATTCTTAGTCTAAAGAGTGTTCTCGAGAAAATTTACAAGAGGAGCTTTGGATCTTCATCGCATTTGAATTCGGGATAGGAGAGCTTGTATAAAATAGCTATTGCAAAGACACAGACAAGGGGATATCATCTAAGAGAGATGAGAATGAGCATTATAGCTTATATTTGTGTAAATAAATATTGAGGAAAATAGTTCTAGTTATGGACTAACGGCCAGGCTAACTAGGTCACGACCTGCAGTCGATATGCTCTGATACCAAATCTATCGGACCAGATTTTATAACTGAATCATCAGTGTTCACCGCACTATTCCTGGATCGTAGATAGTGCTCACGATTCTGATAATGATTATCAAAATACATATCATGCGGAAGCGCAAATATAATAGTAGACTTACTTCATGGGCCGATTAGGCCGAAATCAATAAATTGCAACAGCGGAAGAACGAAGCACACAGGTGGGACCTTCAGGACATGCCCACAGCGACCAACCGGAGGTTCGCGCCTAGTTCTTGACATCTTCATCTTTCTGCCAGCTTGTCCAATCTTGTTGCTGAGGCGAGGTGACTTGGTCCTTGACTCTGAATTTTTGTCGCAAAAGCGAGCATGAGCACTCCGACCCCGTGCTCAGCAAGCCAATACACGTAATGCAGATATAACATGTATGGCTAATCAAAGGATGGCTTAGGTTTGTTTCATTTTTGCGAAGAGTGCTTTTGAATACAATTATATAAAAATCCTCAAGACCTAGCAATTTGAACACAAGTATATATCATGAATGCAACATTACTAGTGATTCGATTCCATCCACCTTTACATGGCATCGCACCATATAACAATTCTTCAACGTTATAGCCGCTTAACTTACCATGGGACGACACCGGGACAATTCCAAATCGAGGCGATACCCATCGCCCTTTCACTTTTCCATTCCTGCCAATATTTTATAAACAGAACTATATCGTTAAGTTCCCATGTCCGCCTCTTGACCGTGGGCACGGCTATTCGAATAGTTTTAACTCGCAGAGCTTGTACACTTTCACCACAAGAGATAATCAACTCATTGCCCCACACGATACCTTGGACATGTGGTTGAGCAGACCATCACAGTGACTTTTCAAAGTATCGATGCTCTTTTGTCATCTCACATTTATGGGAAACTGCCCACTTGCGGTGGGTCCCATCTGTGCGCGGGATGTTTCCCACTGCTACTAGCGTACGGGCCCCACTTCCCTCCGCGCTAGCACGACTCGAAAACTTCACCCTACACTGGTGTCCCTTCAGGCCCCCTTGCCATAGCGTAGCCCCTTCAACCCCCTTCCAGTGAGATGAGTCCGGAACTTCGATAAATTTACTTAGCCAAGTCGTAATTTACGGACTTGTGGTTGCACTGCTTACAAGGAGTTCCCGACAAGATTCGGTCCTTAATGGTATCTCAGGCGGTCTATCGCTAACCCAATTTTGTGCTTCCACTGCACCACACATACACACCCTCGAACCAATCCGCCCAGACATTAAAGCAATTGAGAATTTTGGGATTGTAAATTAATCATATCAAACATACCAGTCATTATCCCCATGACTGCCCAAACCAGTTCTCATGATTAAACATGTTGATGACGTTTTGGGCACTTTAGCGCCCCATGTATATCTATGCAGTACTAAGCGTAGCATATCATTAGGGACTTATTTTCGAAATGTAACCATTATAATTTTACTAGGGCGACAAGGTTCGTATATTCAAACATTTCAACAGAGGGTGTAATATTATTCAAGGTAACAGTGGCATATAACTTAGAATATCAAATTTAGCATGTATTTGCATAAAATAACAGCATGCAATTTGTTAAATTAAAACAAAGTAATTTGCATGAAATATAGGTTCGATATGATCAAAGTATTGACTCGCCTGGCACGGTTTACCGCGGTCTTGAGTTCACACAATGCTTTCTCTTGAGCTTCGGATGTTTTCTTCACCTTGCTCTTGATATCGCTGATCCGTGGAATCTTGGACTTCGGTTTCTAATTACGCGACAAACGACTGAATCCAAAATGAAAGCAAATAACTCAAAAGTTTCAAATAAATCCAAACGCTTTAAATACCCGATTTAATTTAAATTAGACATGTAGCATGATTTGAGAGTAGAAGGATGATACAGGTTAGTGTGTTGTAAGCATAACGGTAGTTGGATTTGAGCAGAAAGGCGAGTTGTCGGAATACTTTACCGTGAGGGAAAATTTTAGAAATACGAGGGATCAGAAGTGAAGATGCACCTACAGGAATTATCTGCTTTTGGGAAGGGAAGGTGGCCATACATAGCCGATTGGGGAAAAGCGAGGTTCGATCTTTTATCTGATGACTTGCTCTTAATTGATCTACATTTATCAAGGAAGTTCCATGAACCAGGCAGGACTTAGGGACAGATATAAGAATGTATCAAAGGTAGTATAGAAAAACATGATTTTATGATTCTAGGACACGGATACGTAAGATGAGTATAATTGTATATGTGTGGTGTAACTTTGATATTTCACGCGCAAAGCTTAATCGATAGCAATGCCACTCAATGAATCATTGTTTTTGATAACTTAATTAGGATATGAAATCTAATTGCCTAACCAATTATGCACCGATTGATTATTTTATTAGCTAACCAATCTTATTATTAGCGGTCGCATTTTATTGAATGAGCGCTTTATGGTCGCCATTTTATGTGGCAAACTCTTGTTGGTTTACTTAGCTTATACTAATAGATTAGATCGAGAGATGGAAGATTCTAATTAGACCACTGAGTACTTAATAGAATGTGATATTAATGTTCGGTTTGTTTGACGTCAAATTTGTGAGTATTAAAAATTATCTTTATAAAGCTTCACATATGAAACTTTAGCTATCTAAGATCAACTTCCATTACCTCTAATTCATAAAAGATGATCTTCCAATTTATTTCACATATTCGATTTCTAACATTAATCTCCAGTGAATTCATGTTGATTACTCGCCATAAAAAAAATAGATCATGCACAACCTCATTTTAGTGGTATAAGAGGAATAGGATATTAATCTTAATTGGCATGATAGGAAACAAATGTTAGTTCCATTTTGTAAATCTTTTCTTCATGAACTCCGGAATAATTTCCTATTCTCATTTTTATTTACAGCCCTCGGTTTACAAATTTGCTCCCTGAATCATCCGCACAATATTGATTTGCAATATTAATCATACACCACAAGGTATTGGGACATACAGGCAAAAGCTTTTGAAGATGCTCAACCGGTTGGGCCCACCTGTCATACCAGAGAGGAGTCAGGCGAGAGGCCCTTCGGCCATGGGAAAAGAACAGGAGGGGCGGCGCAGGCAGGCGGCGGGCTCGCCGGCGCGCCGTCGGCCGGAGGGGCGAACGTGGCGAGATGGGCTGCCCCAAGGTGATGAACCCCGGTGGTAGTGGCTCCGGCCAAGGCGGCGCGAGGGGTGCCGCGGCGATGGAGGCGCCGGCGCGGAGGAGCCATGGGGCGGTGGACGGCCAGGGGAAGGGAGCCCAATTAGCACGAGCATGGGCAAGAGGGAGTGGTATGGAGTGTACCGGTGCGGTCGGTGAAGCGGCGAGTGACCGAGGCGGGCTAGCGCTGAAGCCGGGGCGCGGAGGGTGGCGACGTGGAGGGGGCAGCTCGGGCGCCGAGGAGGCCGGGCGCCGCTGGAGAAGATTGAGGCGTCGTGGGGTGCTCCCATCGCGGGGAATCGGCTGGGGCGACCGAGGAGGCGGCGGCGCTGAACGGCGACGGCGGCGTAGCCGAACCGCGGCGGACGAGCAGGCAACGGGAAGGGGAGCATGGAGGGGACTCGGCGGCTTCTTAGGCAGCGAGCACGGAGAAAACCAGGCGACGAGGAGAATCGGTGGGCGGAGCAGGGAGAGGGGAATGCATCGAGATCGCGAAGGGGAGGTGAACCAAATCCTCTCCGAGATTGTGTGGGAGAGAGAAGGGTGCGTTGAATCTTGCTCGGGGTGTAGGAGAGGATTGGTGCGGCCACTGGAGGGGAGCTGCGCGAGGAGAGAGCGGCGACGCGCGTGGAGAGGAAGGAGCCGAGGAAGAAGCGCGGCGGGGCCACGGCCGGGGAAGAGGGGCGCGAGGGGCGGAGCCCGCATGGCAGCAGCAGAGGCGAGAGGTGAGTCAAGGGGCGGCGCGCGAGAAGCGGGACGGCTTGTTTGAGAGGGTGGCGCGCCGAGAGAACAGGAAGGAGGAGGAGAGAAGGAGGCGCCGGGCGAGGGGCCGGCCGGTGGCGTGGCTGGGAAGGCGGGTGGAGCCGGCCACGCGCGAGAGGGGAGAGTCGGCGCAGGGGAGGCGATCGCTCGCGCGAGGATGGAGGTTGGGCGGGCCATTCGGCACCTACTGCTCCATTGTTTTTTTATTTCGTTTATTGCATTTATTTGCACATGTATTTATATATAGATATATGTATATATTCCTTTTAGGCTATTTCTTGTACGCATACAATTTCTGGTTTTATGTTTTTGCTCATTTTGCTAGGCCCCTTTTGTATACATTTTTGGTATATAATTTTATTTATTACTTATTTATTATTGATGTATTGCACGTTTATACATAGGTATATGCAGGTATATATATATGCACATACACATTTATTTTATTTACTTATATATATTGATTCACACATTAATTTTATATACACGTATATATTTATGTATAATTTCTTATGTTACTAAACTCTTCCTTGCATAATTTGTATATGCACATATAGGTGTATATATATATATATGCATATGTGTCTGTATTTTTATTCATCCAATTCTTATTGCTATTTATATCATTATTTCCAAAATGATACTTTATATTTTACTCAAGTTTCTCTCTTCTTATCTTGGATCATCTTTTCGATTCACTTTTATAATTTCAGTTTTCTATTATTTGCATATTTCCTTTTGGCATTACCATTGTTTGTCTTTGTATTTTAGGATTTCTTAAAAATTTGAAATCTCATCCAGTTTCAAGAAAACACCATAAAATCCAAATTTTCATTAAATACATTACGAAAATAATTTAAGATATTCATATTTTAAATTCAAAATTTTCAGATGTTACAAATCTACTCTCTTAAATGAATCTCACCCGAGATTCCGGTAGAGAGCAGTAAAGAAGCAAAGGAGGTTAAATTGGGATAGCCATAGGCTTTACTCATTGCAAGGGTCTTGCAAATTTCTCACCGACCGCTTAGATCTAATACAAAGATCATTGCACCTTCAAAATAGTCATACATTAGTTCGACACTTCCAAAAGTACTTATACACCATAGTAGTCTCCCGACTTTCTTAGCTATTCTTGCTACCCCCTTAAATAAGCGACGCCCGATATTAGTCTTCCTTTCTAACTTCGGACTGCAAGTCTTGCTTTACCACATTCTACACATATGTTATTTAAGGAGGCTTCGATCGGGTGGCGGCACTTTTGTAGCTGCAGCTTGTTCCTCTTTGAAGTCAAGAGGGTTTCCTTTGTGATGTTGGAGCTAATGGTGACGGCATCCTTCATTTGCTTGTTCGATTTCCGCTGAGGCGCTCTCACATAATGTCCTGGTCATTGATTTGAAACAGCTTGAACCCATGGCCCGGTTTCTCTCGAGGGCCTTGATTGGTGGTGATAGCATCCCCGGCTGATCTTTCTAGATTCCTTTGCTCAGGGCACCTACGCATATCGTGTCCTTTTTCTCCGCAATAGTAGCAGATGGTATTCTTTCGGGGTCCGCCTGATGTAGTGGTGCGGTTGCCCACCATGCGGCGACTTGTTCTTAGTTGTCTCGGTGGAGTGGATCTGAGCGAATACTTGGACGAGCGGTAGGGACCAAAGTGAGTAATAACCCTTGGTTTCTGCTTCTTGCTTTTAGCCTTATTCTTGGCCATTGAGGATGCCTTGACGATGTCTCGAATAGTGAGTTTACCATGAATAGAGACTTGAGTCTTGCTCCTCCGCCTACTGAGGCTTCTTAGTTGTTATCTTCTTCAGAGATGTTGCCTTTTCCCACTTCAGAGCTTCAAATGTGCTAACTTGGTTATCTGCTATCTCTTGCCTGCAGACATGGCGAGGTTTTCAGCGATAGGGTGAGGGGGAATTAGCATGGGGTGAGTATGAATCGCAGAGATAAGATATTCTAAACCCATTCACTTTTTAAGAGAACATACCCTAAGTCGGGTGATACTGAACCACACAAACTTTAAAAGCAAGCTTTTTCCGTGGATGCGAAATAGGTGCCCGAGGGCAAGAGGTAGTGCGCAGGCCAAATAGAGTCTTGCAACAATACAACGTCTACTCTGGGAGAACACATAAGATGCATAAGGTTTATCTCGCATAGTCCGCTTAGAACGAGACCACCTTATCTTCATGACCATCTTCGACTATCCTAATCTTAAATTTTGGAGCAAGGATAAGAGAAGGTGAATTAAATTTCTCTTGAAGTCCATAGAAGGAAGAGGAAAGGGTTTTGGGAAAATTTGTACTCATTCTTGTAATTGTTTTGGAAGTATGAAACCTTGTAATACTTATTTTTATCAAGGTATTCTAACCTCTCTCAATGTTCAAATACCCATCCACGATTGGATTCACTTCCCATATAATTTTTATATACAAGGCTTAGAATCCACTGACCTTGATAATTTATCTTCCACTTTGGTAAATTGTACTTAGGTTATTTTCCTTTAATAGGTAGTCACAATATCGCGCTGCCTAAAACTCCAATAGCGAGCGCCCTTATTTATTCGATCTACCGATCATACCATCTCTATTGTGTCTTCTCAATTTCCTTAATCCCGCCATGGATATCTAATCTTCACATAAATCTTAACTTCCACCCTAACTATATAACTCGAATCTCAAATTTCACTACAACTGTATGACCCCAATTTGGTATTATTGATTTAGATCGATAGTTTGCTTTTCTAATGATGAACCTATATAGTTATTATCTATCTACTCTTCAATTCGAATCCAACATTATTACTTTTAAATCCAACAGTGTCATGTGTATTAGGACTTCCCAATAATCCAAGATTGCATTCAAGATCACAATTACTCCTCTAGTAACCACCTAAATCGTTAGTAAGAACCTCCGAATTAATTCGTTATTATGGACATCTTTCAGAATAATGTTATTTAATCAAGCTCGCATTCGATAGTTGTTATCATATCGCCAATTCCTCAAAGACTCTATTAATTCATCTAGCAATCGATTATATCTTATTATTCCATTTTTGTAAACATCTCTTAAGAATTATATTACTTATCAATGTCGACTCCGCAATTATTTTCATATCTCCTATTTCTCCAAGAATAACTTAATTCATCAATCTAGTCAACCTAATCTTTTATTCTCCATCAATACATTTACCCAAAATTCACATCGTTGTTTCCTCCAGGATTTTTCAATTCATTCGTGTTGCGTCTTTAATTTGTTTCGCATTCTCTGCTTCTTCCGGACTTTATTTATTTATCCGATCGATCTATTCCTTTAAGTCCCACCAATTCATTTATCCACACTCTCACCATTATTCCTTCCAAGGATAGCACCATTGTGTAGGCTAAGCTTCGTGTTCAAAGATCATAATTCTTAGTCTAAAGAGTGTTCTCGAAAATTTACAAGAGGAGCTTTGGATCTTCATCGCATTTGAATTCGGGATAGGAGAGCTTGTATAAAATAGCTATTGCAAACACACAGACAAGGGATATCATCTAAGAGAGATGAGAATGAGCATTATAGCTTATATTTGTGTAAATAAATATTGAGGAAAATAGTTCTAGTTATGGACTAACGGCCAAAGCTAACTAGGTCACGACTGCAATGATATGCTCGATACCAAATCGCCGGACCATTTTATAACTGAATCTATCAGGTTCACCGCACTATTCCCTGGATCGTAGATAGTGCTCACGAGCTGAGAATGATTATCAAAATACATATCATGCGGAAGCGCAAATATAATAGTAGACTTACTTCATGGGCCGATTAGGCCGAAATCAATAAATTGCAACAATGAAGAACGAAGCACACAGTGGGACCTTCAGACATGCCCACAGCACCAACCGGAGGTTCGCGCCTAGTTCTTGACATCTTCATCTTTCTCGCCACTTGTCCAATCTTGTTGCCGAGGCGAGGTGACTTGGTCCTTGACTCAATTTTTGTCGCAAAGCGAGCATGAGCACTCCGACCCGTGCTCAGCAAGCCAATACACGAATGCAAGATATAACATGTATGGCTAATCAAAGGATGGCTTAGGTTTGTTTCATTTTTGCGAAGAGTGCTTTTGAATACAATTATATAAAAATCCTCAAGACCTAGCAATTTGAACACAAGTATATATCATGAATGCAACATTACTAGTGATTCAGATTCCATCCACCTTTACATGGCATCCGCACCATATAACAATTCTTCAAATAATATAGCCGCTTAACTTACCATGGGACGACACCAGACAATTCCAAATCAGTATACCCATCGCCTTTCACTTTTCCATTCCTGCCAATATTTTATAAACAGAACTATATCTGGTTAAGTTCCCATGTCCGCCCTTGACCGTGGGCACGGCTATTCGAATAGTTTTAACTCTGCAGAGCTTGTACACTTTCACCACAAGAGATAATCAACTCATTGCCCCACACGATACCTTGGACATGTGGTTGAGCGGACCATCACAGTGACTTTTCAAAGTATCGATGCTCTTTGTCATCTCACATTTATGGGAAACGCCCACTTGCGGTGGGTCCCATCTCAGGCGCTGGATGTTTCCCATCGCTACTAGCGTGACGCCCCACTTCCTCCGCGCTAGCACGATCGAAAACTTCACCCTACACCGTGTCCCTTCGTGCCCCTTGCCATAGCGTAGCCCCTTCAACCCCCTTCCAGTGAGATGAGTCCGGAACTTCGATAAATTTACTTAGCCAAGTCGTAATTTACGGACTTGTGGTTGCACTGTTTTACAAGGGAGTTCCTGACAAGATTCGGTCCTTAATGGTATCTGGGCGGTCTATCGCTAACCCAATTTTGTGCTTCCACTGCACCACACATACACACCCTCGAACCAATCCGCCCAGACATTAAAGCAATTGAGAATTTTGGGATTGTAAATTAATCATATCAAACATACCACTATTATCCCCATGATCGCCAAACCATTCTCATGATTAAACATGTTGATGACGTTTGGGCACTTTAGCGCCCATGTATATCTATGCAAGACTAAGCGTAGCATATCATTAGGGACTTATTTTGAAATGTAACCATTATAATTTTACTAGGGCGACAAGGTTCAGATATTCAAACATTTCAACAGAGGGTGTAATATTATTCAAGGTAATGATGGCATATAACTTAGAATATCAAATTTAGCATGTATTTGCATAAAATAACAGCATGCAATTTGTTAAATTAAAACAAAGTAATTTGCATGAAATATAGGTTCGATATGATCAAAGTATTGACTACTCGCACGGTTTACGCGGTCTTGAGTTCACACAATGCTTTCTCTTGAGCTTGGATGTTTTCTTCACCTTGCTCTTGATATCGCTTGATCCGTGGAATCTTGGACTTCGATTTCTAATTACGCGACAAACGATGAATCCAAAATGAAAGCAAATAACTCAAAAGTTTCAAATAAATCCAAACGCTTTAAATACCCGATTTAATTTAAATTAGACATGTAGCATGATTTGAGAGTAGAAGGATGATACAGTTAGTGTGTTGTAAGCATAACGGTAGTTGGATTTGAGCAGAAAGGCGAGTTGTCGGAATACTTTACCGTGAGGGAAAATTTTAGAAATACGAGGATCGAAGTGAAGATGCACCTACAGGAATTATCTCGCTTTTGGGAAGGGAAGGTGGCCATACATAGCCGATTGGGGAAAAGCGAGGTTCGATCTTTTATCCGATGACTTGCTCTTAATTGATCTACATTTATCAAGGAAGTTCCATGAACCAGCAGACTTAGGACAGATATAAGAATGTATCAAAGGTAGTATAGAAAACAGATTTTATGATTCTAGGACACGGATACGTAAGATGAGTATAATTGTATATGTGTGGTGTAACTTTGATATTTCACGCGCAAAGCTTAATCGGGATAGCAATGCCACTCAATGAATCATTGTTTTTGATAACTTAATTAGGATATGAAATCTAATTGCCTAACCAATTATGCACCGATTGATTATTTTATTAGCTAACCAATCTTATTATTAGCGGTCGCATTTTATTGAATGAGCGCTTTATGGTCGCCATTTTATGTGGCAAACTCTTGTTGGTTTACTTAGCTTATACTAATAGATTAGATCGAGAGATGGAAGATTCTAATTAGACCACTCGAGTACTTAATAGAATGTGATATTAATGTTCGGTTTGTTTGACGTCAAATTTGTGAGTATTAAAAATTATCTTTATAAAGCTTCACATATGAAACTTTAGCTATCTAAGATCAACTTCCATTACCTCTAATTCATAAAAGATGATCTTCCAATTTATTTCACATATTCGATTTCTAACATTAATCTCCAGTGAATTCATGTTGATTACTCGCCATAAAAAAAATAGATCATGCACAACCTCATTTTAGTGGTATAAGAGGAATAGGATATTAATCTTAATTGGCATGATAGGAAACAAATGTTAGTTCCATTTTGTAAATCTTTTCTTCATGAACTCCTAATAATTTCCTATTCTCATTTTTATTTACAAATTTCGGTTTACAAATTTGCTCTCGAATCATCCGCACAATATTGATTTGCAATATTAATCATACACCACAAGGTATTGGGACATACAGCAAAAGCTTTTGAAGATGCTCAACCGGTTGGGCCCACTGTCATACCGAGAGAGGAGTCAGGCGAGGGCCCTTCGCCATGGGAAAAGAACAGTGAGGGGCGCGCAGGCAGCGGCGGGCTCGCCGGCGCGCCGTCACGGAGGGCGCGAACGTGGCGAGATGGGCTGCCCCAAGGTGATGAACCCCGGTGGTAGTGGCTCCGCCAAGGCGCGCGCGAGGGTGCCGGCGGCGATGGAGGCGGCCGGCGCGGAGGAGCCATGGGGCGGTGGCGGCCAGGGGGGGGAGCCCAATTAGCACGAGCATGGGCAAGAGGAGTGGTATGGAGTGTACCCGGTGCGGTCGGTGAAGCGGCGAGTGACCGAGCGGGCTAGCGTCGGAAGCTGGGCGCGGAGGGTGGCGACGTGGAGGGGGCAGCTCGGCGCCGAGGAGGCCGGCGCCGGGCTGAGAAGATTGAGGCGTCGTGGGGTGCTCCCATCGCGGAATCGGTCGGCGGCGACCGAGAGGCGGCGGCGCTGAACGGCGACGGCGGCGTGTAGCCGAACCGCGGGACGAGCAGGCAACGGGAAGGGAGCATGGAGGGGACTCGGCCGGCTTCTTATAGGCGGCGAGCACTGAGAAAACCGAGGCGACGAGGAGAATCGGTGGGCGGAGCAGGAGAGGGGAATGCATCGAGAGCGCAGGGGGAGGTGAACCAAATCCTCTCCGAGATTGTGTGGGAGAGAGAACGGTGCGTTGAATCTTGCTCGGGGTGTAGGAGAGGATTGGTGCGGCCAGTGGAGGGGAGCTGCGAGAGAGAGCGGCGACGGCGCGTGGAGAGGAAGGAGCCGAGGAAGAAGCGCGGGCGGGGCCACGGCCGGGGAAGAGGGCGCGAGGCGGAGCCCGCATGGCAGCGGCAGAGGCGAGGTGAGCTGGCGGGCGCGCGCAGAAGCGGGACGGCTTGGTTCAGAGGGTGGCGCGGCCGAGAGAACAGGAAGGGAGGAGGAAGAAGGAGGCGCGCGGGCGAGGCCGGGCGCGGTGGCTGATGGGAAGGCGGGTGGAGCCGGCCACGCGCCAGAGAGGGAGAGTCGCGCGAGGGGAGGCGATCGCCGCGCGGAGGATGGAGGTTGGGCGGGCCATTCACCGGCACGGCTCCATTGTTTTTTTATTTCGTTTATTGCATTTATTTGCACATGTATTTATATATAGATATATGTATATATTCCTTTTAGGGCTATTTCTTGTACGCATACAATTTTCGGTTTTATGTTTTTGCTCATTTTGCTAGGCCCTTTTGTATACATTTTTGGTATATAATTTTATTTATTACTTATTTATTATTGATGTATTGCACGTTTATACATAGGTATATGCAGGTATATATATATGCACATACACATTTATTTTATTTACTTATATATATTGATCTGCACATTAATTTTATATACACGTATATATTTATGTATAATTTCTTATGTTACTAAACTCTTCCTTGCATAATTTGTATATGCACATATAGGTGTATATATATATATATGCATATGTGTCTGTATTTTTATTCATCCAATTCTTATTGCTATTTATATCATTATTTCCAAAATGATACTTTATATTTTACTCAAGTTTCTCTCTTCTTATACTGGATCATCTTTTCAGATTCACTTTTATAATTTCAGTTTTCTATTATTTGCATATTTCCTTTTTGGCATTACCATTGTTTGTCTTTGTATTTTAGGATTTCTTAAAAATTTGAAATCTCATCCAGTTTCAAGAAAACACCATAAAATCCAAATTTTCATTAAATACATTACGAAAATAATTTAAGATATTCATATTTTAAATTCAAAATTTTCAGGATGTTACAGTATGCCAATTGGACTTGTGTATTTTAAATAGTGACGTTCCTTAGAGCAGGCATACGATCTTGGAGGCAACGTATTGGACATCACGAACTGTGGTGTAAGGCAGTGTGCCATAAGACTCAAACGTTTTACGTGGTAATGACCTCGGCGCCGGTGTATGATCTTGGCGACGAGGCGTTGGGCATTGCATTTATGTGTAGAGCGGTGGGTGGTAATTTGGGAAAATATCCAATACTAGATGGAGTGACGGTCTGTAAAATCACAATAATAGCCTAAGAGTTTTAGGTCACATCTATGTAATTGGAGCGTCTTATCGGGCTTGTGGAGCCTTGTGAAGTCATGCATTAAAAAATGTGCAAGTGTGTTGTGAGTTATCGAGTTCCTGATATATAAGTGGTGTGATCTACTAAGGAGTGCTTGTTACTAGGGTAAAGTGAGAGGTGAGGAGCCTCCACTATATAAGTCCCTGTGTTAAGAGAGATATGTGACTTGAAAGATTAGTGTTAGGGTTTTCTTGTGCTGGAACTTTCTTATGTATGCGTGCTCTAAGCTTAGAACTATGCTATCTTATGACTGCTAAAGTGATGGCTAGATGGAGCAACGCGGTTGATGGCAAAGGCAGAGGCAGGAGGAGAATGCATACTGCCAGGTTGTCTCAACAAGGACAACGACTTTAAAGGTGCACGCCTTTTTGTGTGTGCCACGGGAACCAACGACACGCGACCTGACAAGCGCGCAACACGCCAACCGCCTTCGGCCATGTGTCCAGCACTAGTGCACTACAATACAACCGACCAACCATGACCATCACGATCAAGACCAAGGGTCAACCACTCAACAAGCCAAAGAGATGGAGGGGGCCAAAAGGTCTAGTGGCGTGGTTTCAGCCTGCAAGAGAAGAAGCCATTTACCATGAAAGGCTACTGTTGTAGGGGTGACACCCACCTACATTGATTTGGCCTGCTGGGCCAAGATGTCCAATAAGGCATGTAAAAGGACATATATAGCCATAGCACAGTAGGCCATTGTGAGGTTATTGTTGTAATGTGACCTTATGGCCACGTATATAAGCAACCTTAGCAAAGAGAGAGCTAGGCCAGATTATTTGCTACACTCACTTTACTAGTTATCTTATTTATTGTTAGGCCCGTAGACATAACATACAGAGATGTGTCGATGTTTTAATATCGATCTTACATATGATTTGTTTGGATTCGGGGGAACTCTTAGAAAACCCGGTGTATGCACATGCAGAGTAGAGACACGAGAATTTTATATAGGTTTGGGCCTTCTCCTAAAAGAATAATAACCCTACGTCCTATGTGATTGCTAATTTTTAGAAAAAGGAATTACAACAGAGAATTATGTGAATGACTAGTATTATCTTCTCCTTCGATTCGAATCGATCCCCACTCTCTTTGACGTTAACCTTTATATAGCCAACGAAGCGACGACAATTGTTTTGTGCCAGGAGACGCCTCAACGCTTCAGATGACAACGGCCTGACGTAAAGTCATTCGCTTTATATAGCCAACGAAGCGACGACAGTTGTTTTGCACCAGAAGATGCCTCAACGCTTCAAATGATAATGGCCTGATGAATGTTACTGTCAGAGAGACGTAAAAGCCATTCGCTGTGTAGCAGTTGTTGTTAGAGAGAGATCATGTGTGGTTTTTGGATAAACACACGTTGTAACTGCCTTATCAGACGGACTCACGATGCAGTTGTTCGTCGTGGACAAATTGGTTGAAGATAGGTTGGTCGTAGGAAGGTCTACGACCATAAAGTGGTCATAAGACAACTTACGACTACGTGGTCGTAGAAGGATTTACAACTAGGGAGTAGTCGCGGTAAGACTTACGACGACGTGGACGTAGAAGGACTTATGACCAGGGAGTAGTCGCAGCAAAATTTACGACTACGTGATCGTATAGGTCTTACGACCAAGGAGGTAATTGCAGAAAAACTTACGACTACATAGTCATAGAAGGACTTACGACTACTAATAAGGGGTATATTTAAGAAATATAATGACATAATAATTTTAGGATTATTTCATCCTCATCAAAATGGGTCTTCTTTATCCTTCAGAAAGCTCGCCATTAATCCCTTGATCTGCAAGCTTAATTAGAAAGGTAAGCTTGGTTCCTTTTTTGCCTTTTCTATCCCCTTTTGTTGATCAACTTCACTTGCATGGTTAGACGATCCAAGTGAAAACACTACTAATAGTCTAATACATATAAGGAGTAGTTAGCTTTTAAGTCGGTGGGGGATCTCTAGCTTCCTCCGGCCCTTGAAGAGTTGGAAAGGCATTGACCCGCCGAGACTCTGGAGACAGCTTGTCGGCACATGGGCAGTGGCGGCAGCAACCAAGTACGTACGACGGGCGCGGGGCCGGCCGGGGACACGCGCACCGGCTTCCACTCTCCTGCAGCCCCGCCGGCCGCTCCGATCCTACCAAACGAAGTAACCCGGCACCAACAACAAGCACAACCCGAGATCGGGCCAACCGACGCGACCCAGCCAAACCCTCCCCAACTTTTAGCGCGTCACGTGATCGGGTGGCCCCCGCGCGGCCGCTCGCTCGCACCCACCGGCCACCGGCACCGGCACAGCAGCACCCTGCGCGGCAAAAGACGCCGGTTTGGTTGGGGCGGGCCGCGTCATTCGGATGGGCGCACCACGCAACGCAAGGCGGAAGCGCGTTTTTCTCCCCCTCTTTCGCTTTGCCTCAGCGCCACCAACAACCACCGCCCAACGAAATCTCA
Organism: Dendrocalamus sinicus; assembly: GCA_036346575.1. Lineage (NCBI taxonomy): Eukaryota > Viridiplantae > Streptophyta > Magnoliopsida > Poales > Poaceae > Dendrocalamus > Dendrocalamus sinicus. The sequence goes on from CM070652.1 coordinate 5,013,696, forward strand.
AACGTGCCAACCACACGACGCTGACGTCGATGGGAGATAGCGCTGTACGTGCAGCACGTGATGCAGAGTGAAACGCCCGAAAATTTCCAAAAAAAAAAAGAATTTGCCTTATTTTCGGTATGATTTGAACCTTTGCCCAATTTAGCAAGTTTCCATCCATTTTACTTTCTTTCCTTGGCATTGCGCCTTCTCAATCCATTGGCGCGCTTTAGAAACCCATCATCACCCCTGTTTTTCGCCACACCACCCGGCTTTATCCAATTCGTCGCTGCCACAACAACCCGCCGCCGTCACTGTTCACACGCCGCGGCACCATCCTTAAATGAGTGATGACTGTGCGCCAGCCAGTCAAGGCGAAACTCGCCACCGACACCTCCTGATCTCTCACGGTCGACCTGACCTCACCGCAATCCTTGATCATTGCAATCCAACTGCTGCTAGCGCCAAGCCATTGCAAGGATCAAGGTGCCACGCCACATGCCAACCTTCCCACCGCCATTGCTGAATTCAGCCAAAGTCTCCCGCTCAACCTCTTGCCAGCCACATGCCACAGCCAAAGCGGAAACATCACTGCTCACACATCCTATAAAAGCCATGCTAGTCTCCACATGCACCATCCTATAATATCATGTCATTTGCTTGAGAACAAGTAAAAGTTTAAAGCTTGTGGGTATAACATGTGTCATATTTGCCCATATTTACATACCATTTTACCCTTATTATTATTTTTTTAATTTGGGACCATTTATCATCAATTACACGTTTTTCTATAATTAATTGCTTGAATAGGACTATTTTACATTTTTTTGTAATTTTCCACAGGTCGACACGATCGAGGTGCAACCACTCCAAATTGGCATTTCGAGACTGTTCCGTGCAGATGTACGTGTCACCACGGACGCGTAGAATCAAACCGTGATGAAATCAGACTTCCGAAGGGCCCAAACATAAGAACTTCAAAGAGGAAAGGATCTCATTGTAAATTCAAGAAATTAGAGGGCTAAACTACAAAATACCAAATTCCCCATTCAGTCCTTAAAATTCCTAGCCGCCGCAATTCCCAACCGAGCCTGGCTTTCTTCTTCCCTTGCTCCTGTGTGCTTCTCCCCAATCCCCATCTCTTCCACCTCCGGCCGCTGGTGAGGCCGGGCCAACTCGTCGACGCGCCAACGCCACCACCCCGCCTCACCTTCCTCTTCCTCTCCGCAGACCATATCGATGTCAGCAGTCATCTACTGCGCCACCTTCCAGTCGCCATCATAGCTCTCCATCATGCGCCGCCTCGATCTTCTCTCTACTGCTCCACGACACCGCCGCCTACTCCCCTTTACTACTCCACTGCTCCCTACTCACCTTACCTCCAGTGGCCGCACCTCCCTCACATGCTTCTGCTTCTCCACCCACAGACCGCCACCTTCTTCCTACTCCAAATCCAATGAGCCGCCACTGGCCGATCTCCTCCACCGCGCACCTGTGCTTCCTTGTTCCTGGCCTCCCCTTGCTCTCTTCTCCCCCACTTTGGCCGGCACTCACTCCATCTTCTCCACCAAGCACCTCACTTCCACTCCTCACTTTCCCACCACATCACCACCGGCCTCCCTAGTCTCCACTGCCCCTCCTCTGCTGCTCTATGCACCGGCTGATTCCTCATTGGGCCACCCGCAGCGCCCCTCCTTTTTTCATTCTAGCCAGCATCGACCACCTCATCTGCATCTCCATCGATGCCATCGAGTTGGTTGCTTCACCACCTGAGCTACTCCACGGCACCACCAACCTCTCATTCCTCTCCTGCCCCCACTACACCGGCCGCCACTCACCTGATCTCCTCACCACGAAGCCGCCACAAACTCTCGGCATGTTGCAATTACGCACTCCCTTTTATTTTTGTTGATCTGCTTGCTAATATTATTTACATGATTTAAACTTGCATTAATCTTGTATGCATTGTTATTGTTAATTTGTGAAATCTACGATCTATGATGATGTGTTACGTCATAATCAATTGTTGTTAGCACTGTTGGCTATGGTTGATATCATTAATTGTTTGTTGATAGATGCCAATTTTGATTTCCAGTAGCATGAATTCGATAATCTGTGTTAATTGTGATCAGTAGTATAGTTAGTAATAGTATAGTTAGATGTCAGTGTGATTTGTTCTTGTGGATTAGTGTATGTGGGATTGTTATTTTCAGCAGTGGAATTGTGTTTGTGTCCTGCTGTTGCAATAGTAACTATAGTACTTTTTGTGTATGTATGTGTGTGTTCTTGTGCGAGTTAACTATTCAGCGACCTTTTCCCTTCCCTTGCTATCTCGACTCCCTTTTTGCTTCTAGTCCTCCCTTGTGCTTCTTGACCTTCTTTTCTTCTATCTCACAGTCAGTCGATAGTTATGTTATGCATGTGTTCATCGTAGTTATTTTTGTCCTGCCACCATCGTCTAATTAGCCATCGATCGTCTTCCCCCTCTTTCTCTCTTGGCCCTCTATGCTTCTAGACTCACCCAATGCTTCTTGACTCCCTTCTTTCTTACAGTCAATAGTTAGTTAGATCGTCAGTTGGTAGTTGTATTAGTTCGTGCATGTTGTCTCTTATTTCGTGTAGTTCATTCGGTCATGCGACTTCATTTCGCACGGTCGTTCATCTCGTCATATTCATTCATTAGATCGTTTAACTCATTTGTCGGATCGTCTGTGCGAATTAGGGTTCATTCGATCGTCTATGATAGTTCATTCGGTCGATTCGGTAGTTGTTTTAGGATTAGTTTTTCACATTATCCCCCATTTTATATGTAAAGTTGGGCAACTCTGTAGAGTCAAAATTACAAATGGTATTCGAATACACTATGCTTGCGGTAAAAGAAGTCGTATTTTATGGATGATTTCAATAATAAGGTATAAGTAGCTTTGGTAAGATTTTAAATTGGTAATTGAGATGATTGAAACCCCTCTTCATTAAAGAAGTCAACCTTTTGACTTTTATGTTTAAAAGTGTCTACAAAGAAAACTTATCCACAATGCCTTAATAAATCCATACTATATCCTATCTCTTGAGAATCCTGGTACGATTGGTTGTACTCAATCTTTCTTCATCTTCATCAGAGCAAATACCAGACAAAAAAAGAAACTTCGGTTTACGTGTTAGGGTTATGATCACACTAAATGTTTCTATAAAAATTTTCTTCGGCTCTTCTGACCATAGGTTAAAGTTTTAATTTTAGACTCGTAAAATTGTTAAAACTGACTTTTACGCCATATTTTAATTAAGTTAACGTTCTCTCTGTTCGGCTAACACTTTTCGCTTGTTATTTTAGGGTACGGACCATGGTTCTCGAGGAGGCCTACGACGTGGGGCCCACAGAGTGCAAGGACTGTGGGTTCGTCGGTCCCACCTCGGGGGAGAACAGCTGGCCGTCAAACGAGCCCCTCTCAGTTGTTAAAGCCCGAACTATTCCGCCTGCTCCAATAGTACAGGGATTTAACAAGACAACTGTCTATGGAAACTTGTGCACCCTCCACATGTTCTCTCCCTCTCCCTACAAGTCAACAAAAGTAGTGCGGCAAACAATGCCACAAACAATGCAAAGAGTCGCTTTTCGCGCTCATGTAACGAGAAAGCAACCCCGCAATGTAGAAGGAAATGGAGCAGTACGAGAGAGATGGGCAGGTGTTGCTGTGTGCAACCAGGATCGGTGACTCGTTAGGACAAGCACGCCATGAAAACATCTGCACGGTCATGATTTGTTATGTAGGTGGTGAAGTGGTGTACGTACATTACCGAACCTTAAATCAAACTGAAACAACGGAAGAAAGGAAATGATGGGAGAGGAACGCTAAAATCGGTAGTAGTTTGAGCTGCAAACGATCATCATACTAGGTGACCTGTGCTGTGCGATATCTGCAGGCAACAGCAAAGGGTGGGTGGTGGAGGGGAAGCATGCCTCCTCCCTGTCCATCACGTGCACCAGCTGCCCAGCCAAGCCCAACCGGAGCCGGACACCTACGCACAAGCAGTCGCACATACATGATGCGTACAGGTGCCCCGATCCGGTGTATCACCCGCCGCTGAGGTGGCCGTGGACCTCTCCATTGGACCATCTCCCTTAAGTGCTCCGTTAATGTTCCCATGTCTTATGTTCCTTCCATCTCAACCCAAGCTAGGCCTTGCTGCTGTCCAGCCCTGCCATTTCCATATCCATTTGCAATGCAGATTTTTTTTCCCCCATGATGATAAGCGATGCAATTTCTGGAAAAAGAAAAGTGCCCTCGCTGCCATGCATGCAGGCATATGCTTAGGCCCCATGCAAGGCAGGCAGTTCGTTTCAGGCTTTACCTGTCTCTCCGCCGTGCTCTGCGTTTCGACGCTGGTCAATCTGGACTAATGTGTTGTCCTCCGAGCCAGCTTCGGGTCTGGCTGATGCTGTGGTGCACGTACATGCATAATGTACTGTATACTGCGAACAATTTATCCAACGAGAAGCTGTCGCGGGATGCGAGGGTGTGCATGCATGTTCTGGCTTTTGGGCAAATGCCACGGCAACCTGGAGATGGATTTGATCCGGTCGCAGCAATCAAAGCACGCGCCATCTGGAAATGGCATACATGTCTTTAATCTAGAATTTGCCCCGTCAACTTTTCCTTTGTATATTTCTCTCGCATATAATATAAGCGTGGTAGAGATGATAAGTTTTGAAGGAACAGGGCGACACGGGCGAACTTGACGTATGCAGCGGTGAGCATCCTGTTCCTACACGTGTTCATTCCCACCATGCAAAGCATGGAACCATCAAAAGGCAGCGCTTAGTTTTTAGGGTGGATTCTTTTGCTAGCATTGATGGCTTATGGTTGTGGTTGATGAATTTTGGTTTTAAAGTGTATGTTTGTACGAACGAATCAAATATCAATAAGTTGTTTTTAAAAGACTATTTTGATAAGTTATTTTAAAAATATATTAGTGAATTTTGTTTGTTTGTTTGTTTTTTAAAAAAAGCTGCTGCATGGGCCGTAAGGCAACGGAAAGTTGCATGTGTCAGCAGCTATCTGCTCCCTGGCATCTCATCTGCGTGATTTTTGTCCCTGTGGATAGCCTGCGAGTCTGCAGTTGCGCGAAAGAGAAGGCTTGCGTGTGAAAGAAACATCCGCCTGTTAGGAGTCGTGCGCTTGTGATCCCTGCCGGTTGATGATGAGTGGCTGGCTGCACGTGAAGCCCGTACGCGCCGGTTTGGCTTTCTCGATCGGTCCATATAATATAACCGAGGTTTCCAGTCCGTCAGAACGATCTTACTTTGGTAAATATTGTAACACTGCTTATGACACATAAAAACTGAAATAAGATATCAAGTTTTTTTTTGCCAGGAAGAGATGAAGGTGTTAACGACATGTTTTCAGAACTGGTCATTTCTAGGGGTTTTTTGGATGGCAAGCTTGGTCTTCCTTTCTTTCTCTGTATCATTTGATCTTGCTAGTGTTCAACCTATTATTGATGGTCAACATAACACCTTCATGGAATGGATAAACGTGAGCATTCAAATAGCTATGTGCGGAGTTTGGTAAATGTGTATATCATCGCCCCATGGGGAAAACGGTGGATACACTCTTGCTCATCAGACAAATCAATGGGAAAGTAGAGAAACAATTCCCTCACACCCTGCATGGTGTTTAAAACCACGGCACCCTCACACCCTGATGGCGTTTAAAACCAGCCACATAACCAAACTCCCGACGCACACTTGATAATTGTGGCTTTACATAAAAAGCGTAGCGTTTATAACAACAGTTGCAAAGAAGTGCTTTGTCCATACTACAATGACAATAAGAAAAAAGGTATAAATTTGAAACCTGTGTTTCAAGTGCAAAAAAAGCAATATAGCCCTCCTTTCTGTACTTTCACCCACATTTTACTTATGTTATGATTGGGACCAATAATAACACCCTCTTTATTTTATTGTGATATAATTCCTACAGTTGATATTATGGAGTTTAGGAAATATGTCATTCTATCAAGGTGAAACGATGGATACATGCTTACTTGGGAAGAAAAAGATAGGAAACCGGAGGAACGATACCCCACCTTACTCGGCCTTTAAAGGGGTTTTATGTTATTTACAGCTTTTGATTATAACTTAATCTAATAAATATTGATTACTGAAAAAACTAAGCAAAAAAAAAAGAACAATGCCCAAAACCCGGCCGAAGAAAAACCCAGCGGCCTCACTTCGTCCTCACGAAGCGGCTCACGGCCGCGCTGCGCCCCGACTACCGTCTGCGTCGCCATCTCTACCCGCTTGCTCAGAGCAAAACCGAAAAGAAAAGCGAGCAGCACGCAAACCCAAAGAAAGAAAGCCAATAAGCCGTGCAGTCTCTGTGTGTGTGTGTGGAAGAGAAATATCAGAGGAAAAGAAACCGATCAGGAGAGAGAGAGAGAGAGAGAGAGAGAGAGATACAGGTGCTTGTCCCTTCGCTGGAACCCTCCCGTGTCGGCCTCGCACCGCTCCGCGCTGCGCGGCCTGCGCCTATAAGGCTAGCCTATCGCGCCTTCTCCCCTCTCCTCATCAGGTAGAAGGCAGAGCCGCCCTGCTCACCTTACAGTCCGCATGCACACAGCCCACAGCGAGAGCCAGGCGAGTAAAAGGCAAAAGCACAGCACATTAAAAGAGAGGCCGCAAGCAGCAGCAGAGGAGAGAGAGAGAGCGCGAGCGCGAGCGAGCATATATGGCGATGCACTTTGCCTCCCTGTCGCCGGCAGCCGACCACCGCCTCTCCTCCATCTTCCCCTTCTGCCGCTCCTCCCCTCTCTCCGCGTAAGCCATTCACACGCACGAAGCTCTCTTCTTTATGTGAACTTCTTTCGTGCTTCAGCCTGGACGTGTAGCTAAGGTGGTTAATGTGGGTGCAGGGACGGGAAGGAGGCGCAGCAGCACATGATGGCCGCGAGGTGGGGGGCAGCGAGGCCGGCGCCGTTCACGGCGGCGCAGTACGAGGAGCTGGAGCAGCAGGCGCTCATATACAAGTACCTCGTTGCCGGCGTGCCCGTCCCTCCGGATCTCCTCCTCCCAATCCGCCGCGGCTTCGACTCACTCGCCTCGCGCTTCTACCACCACCCTGCCCGTACGTACCCCGCCCTTCGCCTCCATCTAGTATTTCTATAGATGCACATCTACACATGCTTTTGCATTGCTTCTGCGATTTGCTCCATTTGTTTATTCGGTTCGAGGGATTCAGGTGTACCTGGCCTCCGTTTGTTAATCGGGTCCGGTTATTTGTTAATCTTGTTCTGGATTTGGTTCCCAAAAAGTTCACGTTTATTTTTTTAATCCAAACCTCGTGGTCAGCTCAAGATTTGCTCCTATCTAGGTAGCCTCCTGCGTACTAGTTCGATTTTTTTATTTGGATGCAAAGCCTCCTGTGGCTTGATTAGATGCACGCAAACGCAAGGCATGGCCCAGGCTAAAAGAGATGGTTAGTTTATTGGTCCTTTTCTTAGGGGGTTATTCCTGTCTGGTTGTTGGGAGCCTTACCCACGCATTCACTACTGCTCCTGCGATTAAGCTGTATCCTGCACCAAATGGACCCCAAAAATAAACAACCGAAAGAAGCCAGCAGCACAGTACAGCATCAGATACAGTTCCAACCTTTCCCAATTTTCTTTTCTCGTATACATTCTTGGGGGTAAATGATCGTCAACCTTGAGTAGATCTACTACTGAGCGCGAACGCTCTCGTCCTGTATTGCACACCATCTCCGGCGGCCTGATTGACTGCATTTTTTATTTTGATTCTTGCATCGGATTGGAAAGTGTCCATTCTCGGATTGCATTTGCTCCCTCCAAATGCGCACCGACACATACGTACGTACCTGTATCATGTATGGAACTGTTCGTATATCTAGACGTGTAGCAACTTTTTTCCTTCAAAAATGACCTCGGTCGCTCGTTTATGTAAAATTGGACTCCTCCCCAAGCTCTGAAGGCCCTGCAGACGGTGCGACCGTTTTTGCAAAATTAGGCTTCTCCTCGAGCTCGTACGTCGCAAGCGACATGTGTCACTTACCACGCTGCCATAGCTCGGCAGAAGGCTAGGCACATAGTTGGGTGATATGGCACGGCAGGGCGATGACGCCGCATGGGAGGAGGGCCAGCATGCTCACGGGGCAGGGAATGCACGCATGTGTCATATCTATTGCTTATTTACCTTATGTTTATCTCTCTCTATATGTGTGTATGTGTTTAGTTAAAAATTTCGGCTAAAGTTTGAACGACATATAGTTATGTATGATCCATTTGTGTATATACGAGATGATGATGATGATGATTATGCATGCTAATTAGAAGTGTGGCTAGCTAGTGCACATGTATTTTACATGTCGTGTGTAACTACCGCTCTATGTTAATTTTATCTGCTTGATTGATGCTGCCTAGCTTGATTTCCACTAGCTAGATATCATATCATGGTTGTTACTTGTTAGTTTATGAATTTTTTTATATACACGTCCTAAGTTGAGATCATGACGTATGTAGATGGTTCACAAAAATATATTAATACACCAAATTCCATATAATAGGATGAGAGGCAATAATTGGTAATAATTTTCCACCAGTGAATTTGTCTTATGAAAATTTGTAATTTAAAATGACCGAACTAAAAGCTGATACTGAACGCAGTAGCGGGTTAAGGTTGCTCGTTGTCCGCTTTTTCTGGCGTAGAAGTTGATCCTAATTGGAAATTAGTCTATCGGGAGAGCATTGTACGTTGTGCAACTTGTATTGTGATGGTGACCCAGTAAGAGTGGGTGTACCGTATAATTGACTGGTCCAATCTCTATAATTAACTGGGTCCAACCTCATGTATGTAGCACAAGTTGTGCACATCACATCATTGACTTGGTTTGTGCGTGTTTGGGTTTTTGCAGTTGAGTACGGGTCCTACTTCGGCAAGAAGCTGGACCCGGAGCCCGGGCGGTGCCGGCGTACGGACGGCAAGAAGTGGCGGTGCTCCAAGGAGGCCGCCCCGGACTCCAAGTACTGCGAGCGCCACATGCACCGCGGTCGCAACCGTTCAAGAAAGCCTGTGGAAACGCGGCTCGTCGTCCCCCACTTGCAGCAGCCCCCCGCCCCCGCGCCCGCCAGCGCAGCCGCCTTCCAGAACCACTCGCTGTACCCGGCTATCGCCAATGGTGCCGGCGGCGGCGGCGGATGTGGTAGCGGGCCTGGCTCGTTCGCCCTGGGGTCTACTGCTCATCTGCACATGGACAATGCTTCGTCTTACGCGACTGCTGCTGGTGGCGGAAGCAAGGATCTCAGGTATCATTTATTATCTTTTCAGCAAACTCTGTCTACTGTTTTAGTATTTAGCCACCTGATCGATGCAGATGGATGCACTGATGAATTATGTCATGTTTGCATTATTGTGCTTTATTGCATCAGTAGACAGTAGGCGGTGATCAGACTACTAATGCAGCATTAGTAGTACTTTTATTAGTGTTCCTCTGACAATGTATGATCTCTGCTTAGTTAAAAAATAAATCTTCTGTCAGCTCTGCCAAAAAACTACAGCGATCTGTGCTTAGGCTGCTGCCTCTTTGCTCTGGCCATGCTTTCTGGGACCGGATTTTAGCCTGAGAATACTGTGGAACAGAGTCTTGACAGATACTAGAGGGAGAGTGATGCTCTGATGGAAGTGCAGAGCAGGTGTTCCAAACTAGATTGAACACGTACTGCCTGTAAAGATGCAACATGTCTAGGTTCTATGCCCAGAGCTAGTGCCTGCTGTTCTCTGCTCCTGTTCTATCTTGGACCTGGCATTTATTTTGCTTCTTTATGCTTCTGCTGATTGCTGTTTTTGTTCTTTTCCTACTTGTTTGGGGCTGGACTGGAAATAACGGCAGTTCTGCTTCTGTAAAACCATCTGTTTTCTGCCTTTCTGATCGGGGACGTCTCATCCCTATGCCTGAAACCATCTGAAAAGGCTAGCATGATACTCTGGTAGCCCATCTCCTTTTGCCCACCCATTCTGAAGCGGCGCCCCGGGCTTCTCATCAGTATTTTGTGAGTTTACAAGTCCACTTTAGCGAGGCGCTGTCATTGTAGGGCTACTTGCGGGGCAGTTGGCACATGATGCTGCATTGCTGCCAATCATGTTTGCTTAGATGTCTGGTTTCTTGTTTTGTTTTTCTCTTTTGTCATTTTGCTGCTTTAAAATGCGCAGCAGCGGTTGTTTTCTCCGCTGGTTTTCTCATTAGCTGTCAAGAAATGTGTATCAGGTTTTAGGGAAAACGTGAAGCATGGTGTATCTCCTAGATAATTATTATCTAATAAGTTTCAATTATATCTTCGGTATACTGAGAAACAATTCCATTATACTTGTATGGACTGGTAATCGATCAAATGCTTCTTTGTGTATGACAGAATATTTGCAATTGATTGGTTGTCCTTTTTAGTTGTGCTATTAGTGCTTCCAGACTGCTCTTACGCCTACATACACGACATTGAGCACTTCTTTGAAACCCTTTGTACATCAGGTTTTGCACAAACAGCTTTACTCTACACTTTCATTATACATGGTCACTAAGTGCCCCTTGTAAATGTTTCCATTTGTTGGTCGAACATATGGATCTCTAGACTACTAATATACTCGTTGTCTACCCTTCGATGTGGCTTCTGAATTTCAGGTATTCTGCTTATGGAGTGAGATCTTTGGCAGATGAGCACAGCCAGCTCATTACTGGAGCTATGGATACCTCTATGGACAACTCGTGGCGCTTGCTGCCGTCTCAGACCCCCGCATTTTCTGTTTCGAGCTACCCAATGCTTGGAACTCTGAGTGACCTGGACCAGAGCACCATCTGCTCGCTGCCGAAGGTGGAGAGGGAGCCACTATCTTTCTTTGGGAGCGACTTTGTGACCATCGACTCCGCGAAGCAGGAGAACCAGACGCTGCGCCCCTTCTTCGACGAGTGGCCAAAGGCGAGGGACTCCTGGCCGGAGCTAGCTGATGACAACGGCCTCGCCTCCTTCTCGGCCACCCAACTCTCGATCTCCATTCCGATGGCAACCTCTGACTTCTCCACCACCAGCTCCCGCTCCCGGTCACCCGACGGTCCCGGTAAATGAGTATTTCGTTTGCTCAGTTCATGGCAGCTGATTTGCAAGATTTCTGATTCAGAACAACCTCAAATCGTTGCAGATGAGTGAATACCATGGTTCCCAATGTCTGTGAGCTTACCGCCGTTTGCTCATTTGTATGGAGGCACGGATCTTGCCTCATCATCGAACATGAACAAATACTCTATTAATATGCTTCTGTAATCTTCGAACAACATGCTTCTGTGTTTTGTTATGTTTACCGGTTTACCCTATCGGAGTTGTATGAAGTCAAGTCGAATAGTCGATGGTCAGATCCCACCGATGGATGGGAATGACATCGTTGTTTCCCCTGTACATGATGATTATTTTCCTATCAAATCCATCAGTTTCTTATGTATGATTGCTTGCAGTGGCGGACCCAGGATTTGAACCCAGGGTATGCCTAACTAAAAAATTATTATCCAATGTTGGTATAATCTAATATAAAAATTCGGTAAACGGTTCGGTAAAAAATATAATATATCTAAAAGATCTCATAATACCTTAAATTCAACAAATAAGTTCGAAATTCAGTGCTGCTTCTTCTTCTTCTTCATGCCTCTCAATTCAGTGCTAATGTGTGTTGTAGATCTAAAAAAACAAATGATCATATTAACCATTTAGCATGTAAAATATTTAGTCTAACAGTGCAAGACTATAGCCCAAATTCATCCTATTAACAGTGTTCTCTTTCTTTTTAACTAACATGGTATTCATCCTATTAACAAGCTCTTAGCTCGGACTAATTAAGCTCCTGTAAATTAATCAAACCATGATATTCAAGGCAGGAAATGAAGTGATGCACAGGAGGAACTAGCGAACAAGTAACCTGGTCGAGGAGGAAGACGGCCCAGGAGCGGGATAGCGTCGCCGGCCGCGGGACGGCGGTGTATAACGCTGAGACCAGCGAGTAGGCAGCGCACAGCCCATTGGCGTACACTCGGTACCTTCGATTTTTCGCCGCAAAACCAAAAGAATTAAGCCACCCATGCATTAATCCGGCCGTGCGCGCAGCAAATTAAGAGGGAAAAGATGCCAAGAACTAGACACTCGAAGGCAAGAGGTGAGCAAGCGACGTACGTAGTTGAATCCACCGAGGCGGATCAAATTGCGGAGGCGGAGGCGGAGGGACCGAGGGGACTGGGGAGCCTGGCGGAGGCGGATGGGCATTGGGCGCTGGAGGAGAGTTTTTGGGTTAGGGCATCGGGATTTTTGGGCCCAATTGCACTATTGCAGGGTAGTCTTGGGCCTATATGGACTACTTGTTGGGTCCGCCCCTGATTGCTTGCGTGAATCCGTAAACGAGATGTGATTCACTTTACTCCCTGATCTTCACATGACCGTGAACAGTAGGATCTCTCGCTTTCTCGCGGCGGCAAGCCCCGATCCGAGCTAGCTTCGCGCGCAATCCTCGAACGAACAAATGTTGCATGGCATGTTGGCATCTTTTCAATTGATCTGCATGCGCTGCGTGTTATGGGCGCACTCACCCTGTCTCCATGCCACTTTATGATTGCTTTGGCGTGTTGAGATGGAAGGGGACATGATACATAGGCTCATGGGCGCTGATGAGATTGAACTCGACCGGGTTGTTTTAGCGGAAGGAGGGGGGAGAAAAGTGCAATAATACTGGATCTGGACATTGCTTCCAAAGTTGGTGGAGGAACAGGCTGTAACTATGCGCGTGGGGCCGTGCTTGTGTTGTCGCTGAGGGTATTCTGGGAATTTCTATTTGGAGTTTTGATTAAAAAAAAAGAGAGAGAAAGAGATGGTCCTACTTGTCATTGAGAGAGAGGATAACGAGCCTCGGCTCATTCTGTTTGCTAGATGGAGAGGGAGATGGGGATGGATCTGATCCCCACCTCCTTGACTCCGACGGCCTCGGCAATGGTTGTTGGCGGCGCGGTCCTCATTTATCTCTCTTCTTATATCTGTTTGGGCTCTTCTCACGAAAATACATGAAGATCCAATCAAGTTTCCCCATCTCCATTCTTCCTCCTTCCTCACCAAGTGATTACTTTAGGATTTAAGCTGAATCTAAGCGGCAGCGTCGGTGCGTCTTCGACCTTGGGCTGCGGCTTTGTGCCGATTTTGGGTTGTGATGACGCCGATTTTGCTGGCTTGGAGGTGGTCCAGTGGTGGTGGTATTCTTGCACGGTCTTGTTCGACTGTGTTTGCTCTTGTATGGTATGTAATGTACCATCCTGAATTTCAGAGTTTTTTTGAAGTTTTCAAAATAAAATACACCATTGGTATTTTCTGGAATTCATTAAAGCTTAATTGGAATTTTTATTAATTAAAAGGTTTTAATGTGATTAATTCAAACATTAACATTTGCCAAAAGTATTTTATTTGAGTTCCTGTGTCTCGTGGATTTTATTGGTATTTTGGTGAATTTTCCGGATTTATTTGCTATTTTCTAGAGCTCAAAAGTAGTTCTTGAATTTTTCAAAAGAAAACTCTAAAATCCTTGAACCGCCGGTGGCGAAACCCACCGAACCGCCGGTCCAGCCACCCGCCGCCTCGCCCTTGCCTTGCCACGCGCGCGATCCGCGCCATGCCGCTGCCGCTCGATGGCCGCCGCGTGTCGTCATATCCCTGCCTTCGCGCAAGACGCGCGCCATCTCGGCCGCTTCTTCCGCGCGCGCCCGCAAACCCTAACCCTAACCCGCCGCCGCTCGCGACGCGATCGCGACCATTCGATCTCCGCGCGAGATCCCACCCGTCTGCGTGTCCCAAACGCGTTCGACTCGCGTCGGCCGGACCGTCGGCGCCTCGGTTCGTCGCGCGCCCTCGTTCTCTGCGCCGCTCGCCGCTTGTGGTTCGCCGTTCGCCGCTGCCGTCGCCGTCGTCTGCGCGCGCTGCGCGTGCCGTCGTCTGCGTCGCCGCCGCCGCCGCCACCGTCGCCGTGAGCCTCGCCATTGCCCCCGCCGCGCGCCCGAGACCGCGCGATCGCCGGTGAGCCTCGCGCCGTCCGCCGCGATCGCCGGTGAACCTCGCCCGCGCGCTCCGCGCGCCGGCCGACCATGCGCCGCGCTTCGCGCTCGCCGCGCAGTGACCGACCGCACCGCAGAACCCCGCGCCGCCTCCCGTGGACGCCGTCCACCGTGCACCCCGCCGCCGCCTTGTGGGCCCCCCATGACAGTCACCTCCCCGTGATCTGAGTCTTACCGTGCAAACCACATGTCTGGTATGGGACAGACCTGGCTGATTAATTTGGGATGTTTCAATTTCAATCTCGCTAGGATGAACATGGTTGCTGATTTCCATGAGGCGCAAGGGGGGGTGTGATGCGAAACCCTAGCGGGCGGGATTGGGTTGGAATTGAACATTGTAAAGGCCTTGTTGTGATTTCCTTAGCGCGAGGCTAATCACATCGTGTGGGTACAGTTGTGCAACCTCTGCAGAGTGTAAAACTATTGGAATAGCCGCGTCCTCGGTCATGGACAATGCTCGGTGATTTCACACGAGGTATAGTTACTCTTGGAAAGCTTTGTAGCTGGTCAGTGGATAGTTAATTCACTGTTGGTTTGGCTTGTGGATGGGATGTCCATGAGTGGGTTGGTTTGGCTTGTGGATGGGAGGTCCATAAGTAGTTTACTTCTATCCCTTTGATTATTATTCATTATTGTTTTATTTGCATTTCGCCTTCAATCTATTTATGGTATTTTCAAATGCCGTTTATGCAAATTAACCCTTTCACCTTCCATTGGTAAGCCTTGCATACTATATTGCATCATTTGTTACAAACGGCTTGTCGAGTACCAATGTACTCACGGCTTTACGCCTATGTTGCTCGATTGAGGATGAGGAGTACTACCGGCGGGAGGTTCCGGAGGCGAGTACTTCGACGACTCACGCGTTCTAGGCTTCGCCCCACTCGATTGCCGTGGGCATGTCGATTGGCCACTACGTTTCATTTTGGATTTTCATTGCTAAATTTTGTTAAGCCCTAAGGCTATTGAGATTGTAAGCTTGACCATAAGGTCTCACTTTTGGATATTGATTAATAATTTGAGTTTTCCTTATTTAATATCGTGATTGTGGTGATGATTACCTCTATGTTTGATGTGTGCACTAGCGTGATCTGGACTAGTGCAAGATACACAGAGAGTCCGGATTTGCATATTCGGTCTCGGCAGAGATGGTATCGAGCCAAATCGATTGCAGAGGCAAGCCCTAGTTAAAGTGGTCGAATTAGAACAAATTTCAAAACCTATTTTCTAAATCAAACCAACTAAATGTGATGAATAGTAATATCTATACCTTCTCATCTTCTCTCCGAAATTCTGCTCCTTACCCCATTCTCTCACGATTTATTTTCGTAAATTTTATCTCGACCTTTCCCTTGTAAAATGCATTAGATGTCTCAAGCTTCATTCAACCGGCGGGAGGTTGGAGAGCCCTTCTCCGTGTTACATTGCGAAGCCTCGGATTGAAGAGAACGCCCGTCTACTTCACCAAGGATGAGAAAGATGGAGGGCAACGTATTGGAAGCATCACGGGTTGTACTTCACCACGAGTCGGCAAGCGATTCTACATCATAGTTTCAAGGGCACTGGATCTCACGGAGGATGTTCCGCATAAGCAATCGCATCTGAAGCCATCCAAGCGACTTTGCAAACTATACAAGATCAACATGGCGGACTTATTCGGAGGTTCAAGAAGCAATATGAAGACACCTCGCTTGCGAGCGATTAGGGAGGAGCCTCGACCACACTGCCAGTACCTCTACCGACGCCTACACCGCTGAGCCCGGAGGTGGAACGACGCATTACCGGAGACCGTCAGTCGTACCTTCGACGCTTCACCCCCGCCCCCGCCAGAGAGCAGACGCCGCCAGAGACGCCGCCAGTCCGCAACTCGTGGGTCTTCTATAGTGATGCGGAGGACGAGGATAGCGAACCCTATCTGTCAGGTTCAGAGTGGGAGCCACTAGATTAGTAGTATGAGTAGAGCGTTGGATTTTTTTATTTGCAGTTGTTTGGGATGTGAGCTGTAAATCTTGCTTTTAAAAGCATTATATTGCAATCATGTCCATCTTTTAATGGAGTTATCTTTTGCCAGTTTTGTTGTTAGCCTTTCGGCTAAGTGTTTGTTTAGTTTAGGTTGCCATTAGAAATTCCCCTTAGACGAGTTTACCGCTTACCTTTGCTTTTCCCTCTTATCTATTGAGCCTTCAGAAGTCAGTTCTCAGCAAATGGTCTTTCTTTTCAGAGCAGCAGCAAGATGGTTGAAACCAGAACTCCGCAGTCGTGAGCGAGACAAACGAGAACCCAGGAGCGGTTCCACTCACCACCCCGTGCGGTTCCACCGACCACGGACTCGCTCTCGCCGGGCCTCGATGGCCGGACTCGATGATGCAAGCAATGATGCGAGAATATGAACAATATAGCTCAGCGTTAGCACCTGTGGTAGCAGCACCTCGTGCCACCCACCATCACCCCGCTTTGTAGAGTTTATGAGGACGAGGCCGCCTACCTACTCCAGTTCTTGAGCCTTTGGAGGCGACGATTGGATCCGTTCGAGAGAGAAAAAGTGAACTTGGCGGTGCACGACAGGAGAGAGTCTTGATGCAAGACACCGGCTAGAGGACTGCAGCAGAGTGGTGGGAGAACTCATGTGACACCCACGAGAACCAGACAAGATTACTTGGAACGAGTTCTCCACCGCTTCGTAACGCCCATGTCCGGATGGGGTTATGGACATGAAGAAGGAGGAGTTCCGTGAGTTGCGTGCAGAAGAACATGTCGGTGAGTGAATACCTCAATAAATTCACTCAGCTAGCTCGCTACGCACCCGAGGACGTAGCCACAGATGAAGCCCGTCAGAAGAGGTTCCGGAAAGGCTTGAACCCAGGTTTGAAGGTGCAGGTCGTGGGCAACGACTACGCCAGCTTTCAGCAGATGGTGGATAAGGTCATCCTAATTGAGGACAGTCGCCGCGAGCTCGAGGAGTCTCGCAAGAGGAGGATGGCTCAGCGAGGATTACTGATCGCACTGAGCTCGAGCGGCGCTTTAGCACTTACCCGCCCACTCGAGTGCCTCGGCAGCCACAAAGCAGCAGCAGCAGATCTTGAGACACCGGCCCGGCGCCACGTCCCCAGCAGCAGGCGAGACCCGGTGGATCCGGTGGTCGCAGCAAAGGAACGCCAATCCAGCAGTCGTCACTTGCTACAAGTGCCATGAGCCGGGACACTATGCTAGCAAGTGCCCACGAGGCGAGCCCCACTCCGTTCTTCGACTTGGGAGCCACACCGGGACGGACACCTACTCAGGGGAGCGGGCGTGGAGCACCCGAGCGCCAGTCGGGCGGCGAGGACTCCACGGTGGTGAGGCCAGTGAACCACGCCATCTGCAGAGGAGGCCGAGCAAAGCACCGGATGTCGTGATCGGTAAGTTCATCCATTCAACATACGCCACGCTTTATTTGATTCGGAGCTTCCCATTCATTTGTTTCTGGTTTTGCCTTAAAGCATCGATTGAAAATTGTTACTCGGGATCTATTCATTTGATCCAATCCCCGTGCGGAGTTGAGCACCAACCTAGGTCATCCGGAGTTGAGATAGACATCCAGGAGTTGAGTTCAGAGCGGACTTGATTATCTTGGATATCCGGTCCCTAGATGTGATCTTGGGTATGGATTGGCTCAAGAAGCACCAGCGATTCAGATTGTGGGACGAGCGGTGACCTTGACCACTCAGATGGGAAGAAAGTGCGATTCTCTAGCATGAATCACCGAGAGCGGTAATGGTTTGTCGATCAAGGAATTGGTTGGAGGATGTGCCGATTGTCGTGAGTACCGATGTGTTTCAGATGACCTTCCGGGGATGCCACGAACGAGAAGTTGAGTTTCGATCGAGTTGGTACCGGTACCTCTCCGATTTCCAAAAGACCCTACAGATGCCAAAGAAATGAGTTAGCGTAACTCAAGAAGCGATTCAGAGCTTTTGGACAAAGGTTATGTCGAGCCCATTCGTCCCGTGGGGAGCGCCATCTTGTTTGTGAAAAGAAGGATGGCGGCCGGCGCATATGCGTGGACTACCGAGCACTTAATGAGGTCACCATCAAGAACAAGTACCGTTGCCCGTGATTGATGACTTGTTTGATCACTCAGGGAGCAGGAGTTTTCTCAAGATTGACTTGAGGTCGTTACCATCGATGAGGATTCGACAGAGGACATACCTAAGACAAGATTTTCGACTCGTTACGGATTATGCGAGTTCAAAGTGATGTCTTTTGGTTTGATCAATGCTCCACCTATTTTATGTACCGATGAATAAGGTGTTCATGGAATATTTGGATAAGTTTGTCATTGTGTTCATTGACGACATTCGATCTACTCCAAGGATGAGAGAGAGCATGAGAACACCCGAGGATGGTATTGCGAAATTAAGGGACCATCGGTTGTATGCCGAGTTTAGCAAATGTGAGTTTTGGATGAAGGAAGTCGCCTTCCTAGGCCATGTGATGTCCGCAAAGGAGTTCTTTGTTGACCGGAAAGGTCAAGGATGTTTTGATTGGCGATCACCTTCTTGGTGACTCAGTCGAGTTTTAGGTATGGTGGTTATTACCGCGTTTCATCGAGGGATTTTCCAGTGTAGCCAAGCCACTTACCCAATTGCTCAAAAGGAAAAGAAATATGTTTGGACCCCGAGTGCGAGAAAAGCTTTGAAGTTGAAGGAGAGTTTGACCACACCCGGTGCTAGTATTGCGATTTAAACAAGGATTTTGAGATTTATTGCGATGCTTCACGCAAGGGTTTGGGTTGTGTCTTGATGCAGAAAAGAGAGTGGTAGCGTATGCCTCACGTCGATTGAGACCGCATGAGGAGAATTACCCTACCCACGACTTAGAACTAGCCGCCAGTAGTGCATGCTTTGAAAATTTGGAGGCACTATCTCTTGGGTAATAGATGTGAGATTTACACGGATCACAAGAGCTTGAAATACATCTTTACCCATCCGAGCTTAACCTCGCACGAGAGGAGGTGGTTGGAGTTGATAAAGGATTATGATGTCGAATCCATTATCACCCGTGGAAGGCCAATGTAGTCGCAGATGCTCGAGCGAAAGGTTTATTGTAATTCGGTGATGGTTCGGGAGAGTCACCACTTTGCATGAGGAATTCCAAAGGCTCACTTTGGAATTGGTTGAGGAAGGATTTTGGCAAGCAATGGAGTTGCGGCCTACTTTGATGGTCGATTCGTCGAGCTCGGACGGATGATGAGGCATTTCAGCGATCGATGCAGTATGAGTGAAGGAAAAGAGTCGGGATTTTCATAGGATGCCCAAGGAACCCCGTGGTTCAAGCAACGTTTGTGTGTGCCCAATAAGGAGCTAAAGGATCATTGCTAAAAGAAGCTCATGAGTCGTTGTACTCGATACATCCTGGCAGTACCAAGATGTACCAGGACATTAAAGAAAAATATTGGTGGCCTAGCATGAAACGTGAGATTGCTGAGTATGTGGCACTTTGTGATGTCATCGAGAGTTAAGGCAGAACATCGAGGCGGCAGAGTTTGCTTGTAGTTGAAAATTCCCTGAGTGGAAATGGGAAGAGATTGGTATGGACTTCATAGTCGGCCCGCCTAAGACCAAAGAGGGCTATGATTCGATTTGGGTCATCGTGGACCGATTGACCAAGGTGGCTCATTTCATTCCGGTGAAGACAACCTACACCGTGATGATTGGCGAATCAGTATATGTCGAGGATCGTCGGTTTGCATGAAGTGCCCAAGAAAATAGTGTCGATCGAGGTCCCAGTTCACTTCTCGGTTTTGGGGTAGTTTCCATGAGGCTTTGGGAACGCATCTGAATTTCAGTACCGCATACCATCCCCAGACAGATGGTCGACAGAGCGAGTCAATCGATTCTTGAGGATATGTTGAGAGCATGTGTGCTAGATCATGGACCTAAGTGGGACAATTGTTTGCCTTTTGCGAGTTTTCCTACAACAATAGTTATCGAGCAAGTTTGCAGATGTCACCATTTGAAGCCCTCTATGGCAGAAATGCAGGACCCTCTCAACCGGAAAGAGACAGGGAAGGTCGGTGTTTGGTCCAGATTGTTTAAAAGAGGTGAGGACAAGGTCCGTTTGATTCAGAGAGGTTGAGGATCGCCGGGCCGGGCAAAAGAGCTACGCGGATACGGGCACGCCGAGAGCGAGTTTTGAGCCGATGATTTTGTGTATCTCGTGATCACACCATTCAAAGGTGTGAAGAGGTTTCAGAAAAGGGAAGCTTGCACCAAGGTATGTCGGTCGCTCGACTCAAACGCAGGGAGAGGTTGCTTATCAATTGGAGCTACTGCGTCCTTGATGGGGTACATGATGTTTTCCATGTGTCCCAGTGAAGAAGTGTTTGAGAGTGCAGAGGAGGCTGTATGCAGTTGAGGCAATTGTTCTTCGGAAGATCTGTCCTACAAAGAGCGTCTGTCAAGATTTTGGACGTGTCGAGCGAGTCACCGGAACAAAGTTGTTCGCTTTGCAAAGTTCGGTGGAGCAACCACTCAGGAGGAAGCCACTTGGGAGCGCGAAGAGGATCTCAAGGCGAGTTTCGAACCTATTCTAGTAGTGAGCCGGATCTCGGGTCGAGATCCCGTTAAGGTTTGTAACATCCCGAATTTGAGTCTTTTGAAGTTTTCAAAATAAAATACACCATTTGTATTTTCTGGAATTAATTAAAGCTTAATTGGAATTTTTATTAATTAAAAGGTTTTAATGTGATTAATTCAAACATTAACATTTGCCAAAAGTATTTTATTTGAGTTCCCTGTGTCTCAGGGATTTTATTGGTATTTTTTGGTGAATTTTCCGGATTTATTTGCTATTTTCTAGAGCTCAAAAAGTAGTTCTTGAATTTTCTGAAAAAGAAAAACTCTAAAAAATCCTTGAACCGGCCGGTGGGCCGAAACCCACCGAACCGGCCGGTCCAGCCACCCGCCGGCCTGCCCCGCCCCTTGCCACACGGCGCGCAGATCGCGCCGCGCGTCGCGCTGCAAGATCGCTCGCTGATGATCGCGGCGTGTCGTTATCTCAGCCGTTCGCGCGCGACGCGCGCCATCTCGGCCGCTCCTTCTCCGCGCGCGCCGCAAACCCTAACCCTAACTCCGCGCGCCGCGACGCGATCGCGACCGCTCGATCTCCCGCGAGATCCCACCAGACGCGTGTCCCAAAACGCGTCCGACTCGCGGCGGCCGGACCGTCGGGCGCCTCGGTTCGCGTGCTTTTATGCACGCGCCGCCTCGGTCGTGGCGCCGCGCCCTCGGTTCTGCCGCTGCCCTCGCGCGCCTGTGGTTCGCCGTTCGCCGTCGCCGCTGCGTCGCCGTCGCTCGCGCTGCCGCCATCGCCGTCGTCTGCGTCGCCGCCGCCCACCGCCGTCGCCGGTGAGCCCGCCGCCGCCCCGAAGCCGCCGCCAGCCGAGCCGCCGCGATCGCCGGTGAGCCTCGCGCCGCCGCCGCCGCCGCCGGTGAACCTCGCGCCGCGCGCTCTCCGCGCCGATCGGCCGTGCGCGCCGCGCGCGCCGCGCTGCGGCCACAATGGGACCGCACTACAGCAACCCCGCGCCGCCTCCCGTGGACGCCGCCCACCGTGCACCCCGCTGCCGCCTTGTGGGCCGCATGATGACAATGAAACCAGTGACCCGCGGCGCCATGGGCCACGCCACCGCCACGCCAAGATGCCACGCCACCCTACCCGCGCGTGTCGGCCCGGTCCACCGCCACGTCGGCCTAGCGCTGCGCCAAGCGGCTAGATCAACCGCCTGTTCCGGCGCCGAGTCCACCGTGAGACCAGTCTCCGTGCACCCGGTCCACAAAGATGATGCACTTTTCCAATTTCGCGATTTTCTCAGAGATTTATTTTTCCAGAGCCCCGTTCTCCCTCGTCCTAGCTCCGATTGACCCGATTCTTTTTCCTAAATTCATCTAAAATTGAGCTCTATATTTTGGTTCAGGTTTGAGAATTTTTGGAGTTCATTTGAATTTTATTTGAATTTATTTTGTCTCTTTGTGTCGTTTTCTCTCTCGTTAGATCACGCGTTCGAGGGAGCCGTCGTTGGATTTGAAGATCAAGAGCCGTCAACTGAGCAAGGCCAAGGCAAGTCGTGTCCTTT
The DNA here is from genome assembly GCA_036346575.1 of Dendrocalamus sinicus. NCBI lineage: Eukaryota > Viridiplantae > Streptophyta > Magnoliopsida > Poales > Poaceae > Dendrocalamus > Dendrocalamus sinicus. The sequence continues at coordinate 5,035,923 of CM070652.1, forward strand.
GATCATGTTGAACCCAATTTGCAATCTATTATTTAAATATTTTGTTTTAAATTACATTGCATCGCTACTTTTATACAAACCTTGTAAATGGTAGTTATCACCTCAATTGAGTATTTCCCTCCTTGCTAAATTTGAATGCCATGATGCCATTGTCACCATAGGTTGGGAAACTTAGTAGTGATGCTATGTTACGATCACATTGGGTTGGTACGATTAGAATGCTTAGCCTGGCTTATTTTGCGAAAGGGTTCATCATCACATGTGATTAATTAATTTGACTTAATGAGATATTGAATTGTGGTTGGTGCCACGTGAATCGTGGTTGGTGCCATGCTATAAAATTTGTGCCGTGACGTTGGTGCGCCATCGGCGGTGGTTATACAAAATTGGCTTTCACTCGGGCGAATGATCGTGCGATAAAGGGAAGTGTGGATTCACTTCGTGGGATGTGCAAGTCTCGCCGGGTACACTTAAGGACTTAACTTTGTGCGCCATTGATCCGAGTCTTACTGTGCAAACCACATGTGCGGTATGGGACGGACTGGTGATTAATTTGGGATGTTTCAATTTCAATCTCATTGGGATGAACATGGTTGCTTGATTTCCATGAGGCGCAAGGGGTGTGATGCGAAACCCTAGCGGGCGGGATTGGGTTGGAATTGAACATTGTAAAGGCCTTGTTGTGATTTCCTTAGCGCGAGGCTAATCACATCGTGTGGGTACAGTTGTGCAACCTCTGCAGAGTGTAAAACTATTGGAATAGCCGCGTCCTCGGTCATGGACAATGCTCGGTGATTTCACACGAGGTATAGTTACTCTTGGAAAGCTTTGTAGCTGGTCAGTGGATAGTTAATTCACTGTTGGTTTGGCTTGTGGATGGGATGTCCATGAGTGGGTTGGTTTGGCTTGTGGATGGGAGGTCCATAAGTAGTTTACTTCTATCCCTTTGATTATTATTCATTATTGTTTTATTTGCATTTCGCCTTCAATCTATTTATGGTATTTTCAAATGCCGTTTTATGCAAATTAACCCTTTCAGCCTTCCATTGGTAAGCCTTGCATACTATATTGCATCATTTATTACAAACGGCTTGCTGAGTACCAATGTACTCACGGCTTTACGCCTATGTTGCTCAGTTGAGGATGAGGAGTACTACCAGCAGGAAGTTCCAGGAGGCGAGTACTTGACGACTCACGCGTTCTAGGCTTCGCTCCCACTCGATTGCCGTGGGCATGTCGATTGGCCACTACGCTTCATTTTGGATTTTCCATTGCTAAATTTTGTTAAGCCCTAAGGCTATTGAGATTGTAAGCTTGACCATAAGGTCTCACTTTTGGATATTGATTAATAATTTGAGTTTTCCTTATTTAATATCGTGATTGTGGTGATGATTACCTCTATGTTTGACTGTGTGCACTAGCGTGATCCTGGACTAGTGCAGTATACACAGAGAGTCCGGATTTGCATATTCGGGTCTCGACACAGTGGTGGTGGTATTCTTGCACGGTCTTGTTCGACTGTGTTTGCTCTTGTATGTTTCAGCAACCTTGGTGCTTGGCCAATACTGAGATTAGGTCTTGTGCGGCCTTTTTCTACCCTCAACCTCACGTCAGTGGTGTTAGATGGCTCGTGTGGGTGGCTTTGTATATTCGAGAACCACATCACTGTGCAAATGGCGGCGATAGGTTTTCTAGGATAGGATTAACTTGGGCATGCCTAGTCTTGCTGCCTTCTAAACAGCTTTTGAGTGCTATCACCTTGTGAGTTGCCTCTGGTTCTTATTGTTATTGTGCAATTGTATCATTCTAGTGTACTTTAGTATTTGATAATTGAATCACTAGTTCTGAGGGACAATTGCATGATAATCTATGAGATTAGCGTTTGCTCGTTGATGATTCATGGTCTATACAAGAGTAAGATGATGTTTTAGGATATTCTGCTAGTACTTTGAGAAGTTGGTAGCCACTGTTGGTGCTATCCTGGTTCTTATCGTAGCTTTAATCTAATTGCGATACTGCTCCATGTTGCTTCGGTTAAGCTTCTGTGACACACACATATACATATACATATACATATACATATACATATACATACATACATACATACATACATACATACATACATACATACATACATACATACATATATACATACATACATACATATGTGTGCATGCATGCCGGCTACTTCAGTTGTCCTTCGGATAAGATATACATGTATATACTTGCTGATATTTGATTTTCATACAAGTATAATCTCTGAAAGAGCAGTCTATTATTTGTTCAATTGCATTGAATTGCATCTGATTATTATGGTAAGATAGTTGACTCAAAACTAGTAGAGTATCTAGAGATTATTTTTTTTCATTCTGTGATTAAATATAGATCACCGTGTCAAGAAAAACCTTGTGTTAAACAAGTGAAACGACATCTGAGAGTAATAATTAGAAAATCACAATTTGAATGCTATGCTAAATATTGATTTACATTCGGTAGTCTTATTGAGAATGATTATGTATTCAAATGATATAGTAGAGATTTATAATCTTGCTGCCATTTTATTTTTGCACATGTCATTTAATATATGCTAAAAACATACTTTTATTTTTTATTTATAGTTTATATTTAATTATTTGCTAGCTGTAACCGCCACGCAGTAGCCAGTACAGAAGGAGATATACTAGTATGAGCTCTTACTAGTATAGCTCGTGTGTGGGGTAAGCTAGCTCTGGCAAATGGCAAGCACAAGCATGGATGGACCAGGGATATATCCAGGATGGGCATGCGCTCTTTTTTCCTGGCGTAGGACGGCCGGACGAGCATATTATACGGTGGCAAGGAAAGCGAAGGCTTGCCTGGTACAATTCGCATCGATCACCTTTGGGTTTGGGCTGATCGCTGAGGTAATGGAGGTGGGGCACGCGGTACTGGGCGCACGTGGCCGTTGGGCGTTGGCGCGCGCCTTCGGACAAATGGGTGGTGGAAACGGCCGCGTCGTACGTGGTTTCGCGCCCCTCGGCAGGGCCAACGGGCATGTGCGCGCCATGCCGGCCGGGGATTACGCGACGCGACGCGAGGAGGGAACGCACATCGGCCGGTGGCAAGTTGGCGTCGCCACGTCTCATGGGCGAGTTAGGTCGTAGGACGTACGTAGTCCTGTGGGTTGGTAGCCGGTGACTAGAAAGCACCTACGGTCCCCCGAGTGGAGCGTGCTAGCTATCCATCTTTCTAGATTCTAGAGTGCTTCTAGTTGGTGTGTCGTGCTGCGTGCGTTGGATTTGGTTGAGCCGTTGAGAGAAAGGGCTGAAATGATGGTGTACCCGGTGTGGACTAGAAAGTCATTTCGTTGCGTTTCCATGGCATGGAGTGCAGTGGTCACTCACCCGGGGTACGGATGGATGGTACCGACGACGAGTCGTGCGACTATCCACGACGAGCCGTGCACGTGAAACTCAATGGGCCCGGACAGCAGGCCTAGCGAGTCAGGCAACATTAGGACGCGAGCCGAACCGTGTTGTTCGGCCGGCCCACCGAGTCCATTTCTCCACTGAATTGGTTGCAAACGTGCGTTGAGACGTTGATCGTGGGCTTTTTCTCAGTACGGCCCATGAGTCACCTTCTCAGACGGCCGCGGAGGAAAGACACGGATGTAGAAGGCGGCAAGAGCCTTCCGGTTATTTTAACTGCCGTTTCGGTCTTGGCCTTTAACACAGCCCGGCCCACGAGCAGGACATCACCGCGGCAGGAGACGGCGGTGCGGGAGACGGCGTGGCAGATTCACGCGGAGGCCTCCCGTTCCCACGAGATCCGACTCCGAGCCCGGCCGGAGCCCCCGCGGCGGCGCGCGAGAAGGGAAGCAGAGGGGAAGGTGAAAATGGGGTGGGGCGCGGTGGCTTACGAGGGCGCGGTGGTGGGGGCGTCGCTGGTGGGGCTGGGGTGGGCTGGTCTGTGGTTCCTGAACCGGCGGCTGTACAAGGAGTACGAGGAGCGGCGGGCGCTGGTCCAGATCCTCTTCGGCCTCGTCTTCGCCTTCTCCTGCAACCTCTTCCAGCTCGTCCTCTTCGAGATCCTCCCCGTCCTCTCCAAGCACGCGCGCTTCCTCAACTGGCACCTCGACCTCTTCTGCCTCATCCTCCTCCTCGTCTTCGTCCTCCCGTACTACCACTGCTACCTGCTGCTCCGCAACTCAGGTTCTTTTTCTTCCTTCGACCGAATCCCGCATCGTCTCAATCTGTTTTGCGCGTGCGCGTGTGGCGGCTCTGATCGGTTGGTGTGTGCAGGGGTGAGGAGGGAGCGGGCCTTGCTCGTCGCGGCGCTGTTCCTGCTGATCTTCCTCTACGGGTTCTGGCGCATGGGGATTCACTTTCCCATGCCTTCCCCAGAGAAAGGTTTGGCTTTACAACCATGCGATGGTTGATAATCTCATAGTATTACTATTAGTTGCTACGACTTGTGAAATTGATCCCTGAGGCATGGTATTTAGCAAATTTGCATGCCTGTTTGATGTGCTCAATTCATGCCTAGTTGTGTCATTGGGTTTGACTCGGTGATCACTCTGTAGGGTTTTTTACGATGCCGCAGTTGGTTAGTAGGATTGGCGTGATCGGCGTGAGTGTCATGGCTGTTCTTTCTGGTTTTGGTGCCGTCAATCTGCCATACAGCTATCTGTCACTCTTTATCAGGTTTTGACTCTGATATATGCTTGTCTCTCATCAATATCAAAGTTTTACTTCCGATCAGCTAGCTTTGGTTTTGGTCTATGCTATGTTGCACACATCACTTTGACCTATCCTATCCTGGTTTTCAGGGAAATTGACGAAACAGACATCAAAACTTTGGAGCGGCAGCTGATGCAATCCATGGAGACATGCATTGCTAAGAAAAAGAAAATTATTCTGTCCAAAATGGAGATGGAGAGGATTCAAGGATCAGAGGAGGTAAGCTTACTAGTCACTGTCTCTTGTTTTATGACAAATAATCCTGGCTTTGATCATAACTATTGGATTGCAAACATGGAAATTTACTCTTGGTGCAAAATACACATATATTTAGTTATACAGAATTGGCATAATTTGTTGCTTGTGCTCACTAGAGCGATAACGGTCCATTACATTAATAAAATATGAATTTTTTTTTGTGATTTAGCTGTGTAGAATTGCCATTTTTTTGGTTGTGCTTGGGTGCTCGCATATGGTGGGATTGAAGGTATAGGGGTCCATTCCTTAAAAACGAATGGAAATATCTTCTTTTTTTAGCGAAGAGTTGGGTGCTCTGCCAATCAATTAAAGGGGTGAAAGGAATGGAAAATATCATAACACACATTAAGATTGCAGCCTGCAAGTAATGTGCTCTTTTATTAATTTGATGTTTAGCCTGTATGGCATGACCGAATGCAAAATGTAATACTTGCAGAAGCTAAAAGCCAGATCATTTCTAAAACGTATAGTTGGAACAGTTGTTCGATCTGTTCAGGAAGACCAAACTGAGCAGGGTATGATGTATTTTTTTGTTTCCTTTGTTCGCTCAGCAATTTGCTTTGTTAGTGCTAAGTATTAATTCCCTATTTTTGTCTTGAAGATATCAAAAGCTTGGAAGCAGAGGTCCAGGCATTAGAAGAGCTTTCCAAACAGCTATTCCTTGAGATATATGAACTCCGTCAAGCTAAGGTATTCTTTTTGCACCTTTGATCCCAGTGTTAAGATCAACCAATTAGTGGGACACACCCTCTCTACTTCTAAACCTTGTGTTGTCTTATCCTATAAACACCTGGGAGTTGCAATCATCATTTGATTGTGGTGTTGGCAATTCAATAAGTATTTGGTGAGGCTATCACAAAAGATATCAGAACAGTAGCGTAAATGTTATAGCACATACTCAAGTTCATTGGTTTCTTGCCTTGTAGATGAGTGTTCTTCGTGTTTTTCCTTATAGATGACTGTTTTTTGTGCTATGTATGGTGGTCTCTGATGACTTGCTCCATACCTTATTTTCTTTCCTTTGTCAAATTATAGTACTGATATATATTAGAATATCTGTTATATTAGTTTCAGGTCGAATTAATTGACAAGGTTGCAGTGCTGCCTGGTTGCATACATTGTTTTGTTCTTTATGTGGGGCCATATATTTGTTTATCTTATATCATTTCACACCAGTGGCTATTTTGCATCTTTGGTAGTAGTAGATCATTTCTTAGAATGAATGAGCTAAACTTTTGTACACAATTCTTCAATCACTTTCCAGATAGCTGCTGCATATTCTCGAACTTGGAGAGGACATCTTCAGAATCTTCTAGGATATGCCTTGTCAGTGTATTGTGTTTATAAGATGCTCAAGGTACTACCCCAATATGCATTCTGTTGTTTTGAACTTTTGATCGACTCATCACCCTGTTTCACGTACCAACATGTAACCTTGAGAAAGATGACAAAGCTAAAGCAACATAATTTTTTGGTTAACCCATCCATTTCGTGAAAAAAAAACATCCAGCTTCTCCATTTTTCTGCTGTCCATCTAATGCAACTATGCAAGTTTGTTTTGTGAGATTGTGTTCTGTTGTTTTACTTGCACTTGCAGCCCAACCTTAAGGAGCTTAGCTTACTTTTCTTTTTCTTGATTTTTTTGCAGTCCTTGCAGAGTGTAGTCTTTAAAGAGGTACTGACCTTTCCATGCATTCATGGATCTCAAACCGATTGCTTGCTGTTTCTAATTCATGAAAAATTTCATTTTTTACCTACATCCTGTTTTTCTTCCCAGGCAGGCTCTGTTGATCCGGTGACCATGACGATTACCCTTTTCTTGAGGCATTTTGATATTGGTATTGATGTTGCACTTTTATCACAGGTAGGTATGCTAAAGCTAAAATAATCATAGAATGAATTCGGTAAAATTTCAGAACAGCAGCTCTCTGTAGATTTGACCTAAATTCGACCACTATGTAAAGTACTAAGAGGCTTTCAAATTTCCAATAAAATAGTTATATTTTAGCATGTCGTTTGACCCTTTTCTGAAACTCCATATGCTGTGCTATGTGTAGATAGAATATAGATTAAGGGTTGCTATATACTGGGTTGGCTTGATTTCCATGACTTTTCTCCCTTTCTAGTTGCCTATTTATTCATGTTCTTACTTACATATGTCCTGCTTTTGGCTTGTGCTTGCAGTACATATCTTTGATGTTCATTGGGATGTTGGTTGTCATATCTGTTCGAGGATTCTTGGCGAATGTTATGAAGGTGAGTGTTCTTTTTGGTTGCTACTTTTTATTTTGTACATGTGAATTGTTGGATTTGTTTATCAGTACTGTGTATACTCTAGTCTGATCCATTAATATCATGGCTCGTTGAAAAATGTTGGTAAAATTATCATAAATGCATTTCAGCTGGTTGTAATGCAGAAACCTTCTTTGCCCATCTGCATTTTCCATTTAGTTAAATAGACTTTCAGCTGTTGTCATAGCTTCCCTTGCTATTGAGCATCCAAAATTGATGCTAGTGTGTCTCATTTTCTATGCAGTTCTTCTTTGCTGTTTCTAGAGTTGGGAGCGGCTCAACAACCAATGTTGTCCTTTTCCTATCTGAGATCATGGGCATGTACTTCATATCATCTATTCTTCTCATAAGGAAAAGCCTGGCAAATGAGTACAGGTATTCCTCTATTGCTTGAGATTGCCCTTCCCTATATACTGGCTTGATATTGGATTGTTATTTCATAACTGAACCTGCAGAGGCATATACAAAGTTGTGGGTCAAATGACCCTATAACCTTTTTTTTTAATCCGCTACCATTAGGAATTGGAAAGCACAATAGTTTATAGAAGGTTTTAAAGAAATTGGTTTCACTAAATATATTGATTTCACAACTGACCCCACAAGTAGAGAGTTGTGGATCCTTAATGAATAATAATACTGTTGATTGAAAATGGAACTATGCTTCTTTGAAACTTCTATGCTTTATGCAAGATTTGAAATTTACAACACGATCACATTCCATTGAGAAAATTGATGTTTGTTAATGCATGTTTGCTTAGGGTGATCATTACAGATGTTTTGGGTGGTGATATTCAGTTTGACTTCTACCACCGCTGGTTTGATGCTATATTTGTGGCGAGTGCATTCCTGTCCTTGCTTTTGATTTCAGCCCAATACACCTCCCGGCAAACAGATAAGCATCCAATTGATTGATGCATCTTGTCCCACTTGTGCATAGTGTTCTTTTTAACCACTATTTGCCTAAGGTATGTGCTTATCCTCCTTCCTGTATCAATTGAATATTCTGACTTTTGTTAATATTTTCCTGCTTGTTTGGTCAGGTTGACCCATTTTTTTCTGCCATAGTTTTCAAAGGTGTTGTTTCTCCATAGACCTCCATACACAGTTACAGGACATAATACATCAGTTAACTCAAAAGGCGTCTCTTTGTTTTGGAATATGTTCCCGGTTGGCATTGAATCATGGTTAACAGTTCCTCCATATGCAAGCCATTAGTACGCTGACAGTAATCAGAAATGCTTTGCTTGGTGATGCTGCAATGGGACCGGTTATAATGTTTGTGTTCGCACGCATATTGGTTTTTGAAGACAAGTGAGGAAGCCGCTTCTTAGGAATGGAGTATGACGGTGTAAAATAGATTGGGAATAGTGTGCTAGCATGGTATGCAGCTGATGTATCTTCCACAATTCTTTTGGCTATTACTACATGTGTAACATTTGCCACAACTAAAAAAAGTAGATTGTTGTTATTTATGTGATCACTATTTCGTTGGATGTGTCTTCTGCAGAATCCTTGTATGTACTTGAAGTGATTTGTAAGAAAAATTACTATACTGATGATGTCTTGTCCATCATAATCTCGTGCTTCTATAACCATACTCATTGAAATGCTGAACAGTCTTCTCTCTTTCCACCATTGCCGTGTTACCGACAAATTAAGGTGCCAAAGTTCTATTCGTGTTAACCATGAATTGTTCTCTCTTTTTTAATTTGAACTGTACTAAGTTTGATCTGGTCTATAATACTGTTCACTGCTCAACCGAGATTCTTGCTATCTTTTTTGTTTTGCAATGCAATAAGTATGTTGTTGCTGCTCAAGCCTAACTTCCTGGTACTCGGCTGTGGTTGCCTTGCTGATACACTTGCAGTTTGAACGTAATGGATTCTGGCAAGATTTGGAACTGCATATCTTGTACGTATCACTGCCTCCAGTTTCCAGCACATACATCCCTTAGCAGTAGGTGCTAAAGTGGATATATCACCTCTCTCTCTCTCTCTCTCTCTCTAATACTTAACCGCTTTTATTATAACCCTTAGCATTACCTATAGGTGCTAAAGTCAGATATTTAGCTAAAGAAAATTCAACTTTTTTTTTACCTTAACATCACTTTCTAAGGTTTGCTTTTATGTATCCAATCCAGACAGCATCTACTCCTCTATACGTGGACGTCCGTGCTAAGAAATTTCTCACACCTCTAATATTACCTTGGTATCGAGGGATGCACGTGCAGATGGCAAAGCATGCGACAACCGCCTCAAAAGAGTACGTGGCCCCAGAGCCCGTGCTGGGTACGTAGTGGATAGCAGCCAGCACGGCACGGCACGGGATGGCTCGCTGGCTTGGTGCTGCCACACCACTGCTCGTCCTCCGCGCTGCCCGTGCCGCGGAAGCGCCGACCGGTGCGTCTGCCCGACTTTGCCACATAAGACATGTCCAACATTGCGGCGAGTGCGACAAAGACAAACCTGTCGCGAGTACACGGGGGCCAGTCGGTTGCATGCATGCGACTCGCGCCGCTGGTACGAGTCTTTGCAGCGATCGATAGGAGAGCTGCCTCTTTTGAAAGCACGCACGCGTGTAGGTACGTGCCTCGCTTTGGCAGGGGAAAGACCTAGCAAAGGGCGCTGGTGTAAGCGGTGCAAAAGCAAGCGAGCGAGCGAGCGACACAGGTGCGCAACAGCTTTCGTTGTTGGGGCCGTGCGTTTCACCTGACACGGTCGATGCTGCTTGAGCGTACATCATGCAGGAGCCAGCCAGCACCTCAACATGGCGCGACCGATTTGGCGTCCGGGTCAGAGGAGCTAGCGCACAGCGAAACCCCGGCACTTGAAAAATAACCAGAGATCGAGAAGCCGGGCCTGGTCAGTCGAGGGCATCAGCCATCAGGTGCCTCGTTCCAGAGTTGCCTGTTCATTAACAGGGGGCTAAAAGCCTGCACCGTACGCTACGCATGACCGTGCGAGTGCCATGCAACCAACAGGGCGCACGGCGCGATCTAAGGAGTAAGGATCGCAATCGATCGATCTCGAGTGGTACAGCGTCGTCGATCGGTATCAGCTTAGCTAGCATATGCATCGATTGGTCAAATGCAGCGACGTACGCGCGAGAAAAGGAGGGCATGGAATTAGCGCGAGGACCGAGCGTGACGAGACGTCGGCATATCTCTTGTCTCGTGCGTGTCATCAGGGTGTTTGGGGCTCTGGTGGGGCCGTGTTAGGAGGACTCACCCTCTTGGTTGTTCGACTGGACAGCTGCTTTGTTTGTTCGCACTTGCACTACTACTACTGCTACTACCCCTTTCATGGCCTCGAATCAGTCACTCGTAATGGGCGACTTGGAGTTTGGGAGCGAGCTAGAGAGTGAGAGATGGACGTGGACTCGACTCGACCGGACTTGAGTGGCCTTTTCCGAAAAGGCTGCTCGGCAACGTGATCCACCCGCACCCAGATGATCCATCCCTCCCTCCCCTCCTCCGATCCAGCTCCAGCCCCCACCGGGCTAGGTGCATTGTGCTAGCTGTGACCAAACCTGTCAGGATTGCAGCACAGATTGTAGTATCTACAATTCTATCAGATTGTAGATGATACAGATCATAATATAGATCAGAATTTGGTAGTATTACAGTGGGATCGTGATTCAACTCGTAGAATCCTTAGTATCGCACTATAAATCCGATTCTATGCGATCCTATGCTTGGTACAAAAATAAATCATTCGATTATGTTAGACCATGTGGAGATCATGAATACAATAATAATGAATAATTGACTTTTGGGTTGCATTGAAATTTATATTTGTGAAAGTTTTGGTCGAATACGGTCGGTACTCCGATCAATTTTATGATGGATGATCCGATTGGCAGGTATTCAACCATGGTATTTCGACCACAGTATTTTGACCACAACAGAACGACCTCGGTCCGGAGTTTTTAGAGGAGTTGAAGACTCCAGAGTCAGAGAGTAGTCGGAGAGGTCAAAGACCCTGGAGTAGGAGGCTTCGGAGAAACCGGTCGCAGCTACAGTAAATCGATCGTAGTTACAGTGAACCAATCGATAGTCATATGCTAAGAGGAACTGGTTGTATGCTATAATGTAACTGGTCGTAGCTGCAGTGAATCGGTCGTATGCTACGAGGAACCGATCGTACTGAACAGTGAGCCAGTCGTATGACATAGTGAATTGGTCGCAAGATACAATGGACTGCGGTCGGTAGTCGGCAGGCTTTGACCATGATGGTTGGAGCTAAAGTGAACTGGTCGTGAGCTTCAGTGGACCGGTCGATAGTTACAGTAATCGGTCAATGGCCATTGCTACAGTACCTGATCAGTACTTGGTACACGGTGATCGTTGCTACAATATCTGGTAGTGACTGGTTGATGGTCGATAGTCGTAGACTAAGAGTGCTACGATGCTTGTGATTTTCGAATGTTCTGAGTGGTTGTAATTCCCGAGTACTTATGGTTTCAAGTACTCGTTGGGCCAGCGGTATGACCAGCCTGTGCATGGCGGACTGGCAGTCATAGTGGTCGTATTGAGTGGTCAGAAGCCGATTTGTGGAAAGCGATAGATTTTGTGGTCGTGGCAGACCTGGTTAGTGTTGGTGGATAAACAATGGTGTGATATGAGTGTGTTGACTAATGTTGGTCAAGTTGGGGAGAATTTGGGCCAGGAGAAAATTCTTTGATCTTTGCATGTGCAAGTTGGCGTGGAGACGGTCATTGTCAACGAAGAGGAGGACCGGGATTAGGATGGAAAAATATGAGGTCCAGACAGTTGAGGATGTTACAAAGTGATTAGGTTCACACTAGAGCACATGGAGATTAAAGGTGATGATGTATAAATAAGCTACGGGAGGTGCGGTTCTATAGGCTTCGACACGTGAGGTTGATGATGCGTGATGAAAATATAGGAGGTATAGTTCTGGAGGCTTCGTCACGTGGCGAGTTAAGAGTTATGGATAGAGTCTATAACTGAGAAGACTTAGAGATTATGTAAAACCCGTATTCAGAAGGGTTTCGGGTCCCTTGATTTTCGGAATAGATAGAGTTTGGTGTCTGTGTTTGAGTTGAACACGGTTTGGAGCGTTAGCCTATAAAAGTAGAGAGAGGCTAAGGTATAACGTGAGAAAAAAGAAGACTTCGAAAGATTTGAGAAGGTTTTGGTTTTAGTTTTTTGCTATGGCTTTTAAGGGTGCTTGTAAGGGCACTTTGTAAATCCACAAAAATTTAGCAATAAACATTATCTTGAATCAATCTGGTTCATGATTTGCTTCAAGATTGCTGGTGATTGTAGTTGGATTGACGCATACGACTACATGCAAAGGTGTCGGATCGCTGCCTAAAAACAGAGAAAATAAAATACTCAAAAACGCTTCTTTCTCGAAGGCCCAAGTGATCAAGAGGTTCTGCTTCCATTGTCGAAGTTTTCGAGTACATGCAAACACAGATTGATGCAGTCAAGCAATTGAGCGAGAGGTCAAACGCTGAGCGGTCAAAATCGTCATCGAGCACGTACAAAGGAGTCAATCAAGCGGTCGAATGTCTTGCGGTCGAAATATACATCTGGTGAGTTAGGTTCCTTTTCAATTGGTTTAAGATTTGTTTTCAGGTATCAAAAAAGTAGAGGCAATCATTTGCCCCTCCTGATTGCGGCAATCGATCCTACTGAGTAGGAGAGGGAGAGATTCCCTTCATGACGGCGCTATCTCAGAACGGTTGTGCGCCCACGCCCTCTCTATCTTGCTGGGCTCTGAGATCCAACGCTATCTCACCGGATCCTATTCCGTGCACCACATGAATTCACGACCTCACTAGAGCTACTCAAGGGCCTTCGTCCCTGCATCTTCATGGCCCTCTACGACTGGACATCCTAAGCATGGTTCATCTCTAGATTCTCCACACCCTTCAGCACTACACTCCACACTCTTGTCTGTAGCGATTATATATGTTTCGATTCATGTCTTTACATTAAACAAGGTTCATCTGCCCTAGTAATCTGGATTAAGAACTCGGATAGTTGTCATACTCACATAGGAAACCATCTCTGAATCATATGTGTTTCTATTCATTTAGGTACTGAGGATAAAGGAAAATTTAGTGCAAGACAACACTAATACATAATTGGGCATTGTTGTGACCTTTCGAATTTATATGCTGCCTTGCTGCTAGTTCAGCTCTTCAATGTTATAACTCTGAACCTGTGTATGCGTTTCAGACTTTCAGTGTCTGTACCTAAGAGCCCATCTTTAATCACATTATTAGTGTGTACTTCTATTTGTTAGCTGTGAGTCTTTGACAAATATCGTCTTTATTTCTGAGTAATGGTTTTAGTATATACTGTATAAGTGTATATCACTCTCTTTTCATATACAATTTATACAATTGTGATCAGCAATCTATATAAGTCATTTTTTGTGTAATACATAATTTTATTATACTTAAAAATGAAAATATTATAGTATCATGATTCTATAATTCAACTCTGCTCACTAAAAAATAGTTCTATTTGAAATCATGATTCTGACAATTTTTTGACTGCGCGTGGCTTTACCTCCTTTCCTCAAAAGATTTGCTCCCTCTCGCTCGCTTTCTCACCAGAAAAAAACCTCGATTTGTCCGCTCCGCAAACACACGCGTCGGCCGACCTCCACCGTCTAGTCACTTTCCCGTCGTCTCTCTTTGGCCGCGCATCGAGCGCGAAAACAGAGAAGAATTAAAACAAGCGGGCTGGCATCAACTGCACTATCACAAACTACATGAGTGCATGTATACATGTACTAGCACCAGTAGTACATTGCAGTGGATCGACTGGCGATCGATTAGTCAAAGCAGGCTAGCTAGTTTGCAGCTGCGTTTGAGCCTGGAACGTGTCCATGCGAGAGAGAGACCCGACGGAGAACAAAGCTCGGCACAGTCGCGGGCACAGTGGGCTAGCTAGCAGCTACCCCTACGACATCAAAAGTTGCGACCGCATGCACGCAGCGCAGGTGGATCACTGCATCGACGATCCCTTTACGCTTGCAGATGCATCTGCCATCCTGGCTTCCTAAAGCCGGCCACGGCCAGGCTCCGACACGATCCATATCGCCGTGGAACCCGACGTTCGCAGGCGAGAAATCGAAGAAAAAAACTCGAGAAAAGCCCGGCCGATGCCGGGCTATGGCTGCGCGGCCCCTGCTTTGCCACCTTGACCGCGACGCATCGCATGAGCGCGGGGACGCGTGCCGGGCCGAGCGGAGCGGAGCGGGAGAGGCTGCTGTTTCGTGCCGTGGATGGCATCACGATGCAGGACGGCCGAATGCTCGCCCGCTCGCGCTGCACGGCGCGCGCGTTGGTTCCATTCCGCGGCCGGGAAGGGGAAAGAGAGGCCACTGGTGCGAAGCGAACTGGAGCTCGGTCTCGGCGTCGCTCTGTTGGCCGGGGAATCTGCTTTCGCCTGCGAGATGTGATGCGCATTGGGATCAGAAAACATTTCGGGTTGGGGACCTATCGATCGATCGCTGGGAACGTGTAGTCCCATGCTTCTTTTTACTCGTTTGGATTATAATTGTGGGACCTCTTCTGCGTGGAATGGATAGCAGCAAATGTTTGGTTGTAAATGAGTTGACTCAAATTTTTTTATCTCTTAGTTATCTGAAGTTACATTTTTAGTCAACTAAAGTTATAGTATATTAAATTCCCCCACCTGAAGTTATACTCTCAGTCACCTAAAGTTACAATATAAAAAAGTGACTAAAAATAAAGAGAAGAACAGTCGCCTGTGCCAGTCGACTAAAATTTTTTATTTCTTAGTTATCTGAAGTTACACTCTCAGTCACCTAAAATTACAGTATACTAAATTCTCCCATCTAAAGTTGTATTCTCAATCATCTAAAATTATAGTATAAAAATAATTAAAAAAGAGAAAAAAAATAGTCGTCCGTATAATAGTCACTCCGACTACTTTTTTGTGGCCAACTCAAGAAACTATCATTCAACCACGTTACCGCACTTTCCTTTCTACCTTTTGCTCTGTCCTAGCGTTAGCAAGTAAGCTAGTTTTCCCAATAAAGTATGCAGATCAAGCTGGATTAAATCAAGTGCCGCAATATATCGGCAGAACCGCCGTTTTTACCCTTTTAGGATTATTTTATGTTTTTATTTCTTTCTCTGTGGTCATCGGTCAAGCACTGGCCGGTGTGCTCGCTTATCTGCACAGTATCCTTTGGTTGCAATATAGTAGTATGATTGGAGTCGCCTGTGCCGCCGTACAAAATAGAAGAATATACATATTTGCCATGTGATGAAGTGAGCAGATGAACAGCGAAAACAAGCTTAATGTCCTGCTTATTTTAGTTTGATTTTCTGATTTATTTTTCATTGTTTTTAAATTTTACTTTTTTGATTTTCAAAATTTTTTTACCGGTTTTTTTCATATTTATCTGTATTGTCTATACTGAGCTAGCATGTTTTTTATTTTTAATTTTTCTTAAATTTAGTTACATTAAATAAAATATCATCAATTACAGTATAATTTCAACCAACTACAATATAGTTTCAAAACCACCTCATATCAGCCCAACCGACACCTAAAAATGTTCAAAAGAATAGCGTATGTAGGCACGCGGTGGAAGGCCGTACTAGATATATAGGCTCATGTATTTAAGTGAGAATCTAACTGTTTTGGTCAGATGTGGGACGGTTCGGACGGATTGGACTAGTCGGCTGCGCAAAGCGTCTATGCGTGCCAGTGCTAGTACTTGCTTAGTACGAGCAAAGCCTTTTTTTAATTTCCCAAACAATTACAGTGGCTACGTGTATCTGATCGATACTGAATTACTGCAGGCTGTTCAAACATTTATCTATTCAGGTCCTCTCTGCCATTTTGCATGGTTCGAGCAAAATTGTAGAGAACTTCTGGCTGAAACCTTGGTTCAATTTGCATTGCCAAGTGTCCACTAACCACTCCGTACATATGTTAATTGAGGACACCTGCCATCACTTAAATAAAACGGGATAAAATCTGTACATATGTTAACAGCACTGTTATGTGATTATTATCCAACAAATCAGGACAAAATCTCATTTTATCGAATAATAGTCGCATTAGAGTATTACAACAGAACAATAGCTAAAGACAGTACAATATTATTACAACACTATAAGCATGTAGGGCTACAATCTAAAATAGGATTTAACAAGTTCTGTCTAAGTATTACAATAATTAGAATAAAAGTTGTTCCATCTAATAATTATACAAAGATGGAGACGGGTAGATAGCTACACATTAATATACTTGGGTTCACGTAAATGGCTCTTGGTCGCCACCTACTCATCCCAACCTCCATATAGGGCGTCCATCTCATACACGTCATACTCTGGGTCCTCTGCACTCCACTAGTGTGGTAGTTGTCCTCCACATAGACTTCACTCAAACCGCATAAATTTCCAAACTGACCTTCTAAACAATGGAAAATAGTAGTAAGGTGAGTACAAAGGCACTCAACAAGCATTAATAGCAGTATGCAATTCTATGCCAACAATTCCTATAAAAAATTTCTCTCTCATTCATCATGACTTCGAAAATAAGCTATTATGTGGTAAAAGGTCTAAATATAGTTTATAAATATACTAATAACTCGTATTCAGATATAAGGCCACCGATAGGCTCTCGTAGCCTCTAGTCCGAGAAATAGGCATGAATCACGATTTAAGCTCTGCGCAGGTTAGTATCACTTTACCCATAGCTACTCTAACTTTAATTGCAATCGGTTTCTTCATATTTCCTTAGATGATGCTCAAATCATAGTAAAGAGTTGTTTCCCTCATTTTCATGTACTATACCTCCACCTGGCTAGTCATAGTCGTTGGCTCAGGGTGGATCCTCACCCTCACTAGACACCTACCCGACTATGAACTAGTCGTTGGTCGGGCTGGACTTGCCTTCAGCCGATACTCCATTGCGCTAATATATACGTCTTGGGTTTTCCCCTCTCTGGCCTTATCCCAACCTCACAATCGTATACTTCGTACCTATGTGGAGTGTATAGTAATTACAATCATGAGCGAGTTGTTTTGCCTGGGCCACCACGTCGCCATCGCCTCAACTGCCTCCACTCAGCTGGTTCCTGCTCCCTTGTCATGCCCTGCTGTCACTCGACTTGCCCTCACACGGTCATTGCCTATGCCAAGCTGGCCTGCCTCTGGTTGCCCCAGCCACCTCCTTGGCTTACCATCAGCCAGATCCGAGCCTCTCCCTCCCTACTAAAAATTTCCCATTTGATTTACTATTGGTTCTTGGATTTGCACTCGATTTAATATTTAATTTGAGTGGTTTTTTTTTATAATGATGTGATGAGGTGGTGATGGCAGTGGTTTCAGTCGTCTTATCGTGATAGGCTCAAGGCATTCCCGTGCGTCAGGGAGCACAGGGTGGCTATCTAGCACGAGCGGTAGCCGGCGGTGGCATGCCATTGTCGTGGTCTGGTTCACCTCTGGTATATGCTACTCCCTTCCCTACTTCTCTTGCTTATCTCTATGTATGCCATGAATTTGGTGTGATGCTTGTGAATGATGATGCATGTGGTGTTGTCCAATGATGGTGATGGCAAGATTGAAAATGGGTTGTGGGGCTACCTTGTTGGGTGATGGTTGGATTGATTTGGGAAGAACTAAGGCTCAATCTTCTCAGTTGCTTGCTTGGCTTAGTTATACTGTGATTGGTTCGCAGTTGGCTTTGTTGTCGCCCCTTCCTAAGGTTGTCATTACCTCCTGGTGCTTGTTGCTCCTTGCGCCTTCTGCTCCTCCAATCTTACTGCCATGCTTCTCTGTCCTCCTTCCTCTTGGTTGGTATGGGTGGTTTTTTTGGGGGGGGGGGATGGGTTGGATCTGGTGAGTGGTGGCTAGTGGTGTTGCTGGTAGGCTGTGGTGAATGACTGCTAGTCATGGGTAGAAATGACTTTCTCTTTTCCCTATCTATTCTCTCGGGCTGTGGTGAAAGCTCAAAAAAGTCAAAAAACCAGAAAAAAAACGAAATTATTGAATAGTGAAAAATAAACTAGAAACCAGAAACTCAAGCCGAAATGAGCGAAACCTTTCTTTCCGCTTTCTTCCTCCTCTAACCCGGTGGTTTTTCTCTGCTGCGTCTTATCGTCGGCTTGTCATAGCGGTGGCTGAGCAGATTCTCTTTCACCGACGAGTCCTCTCTAGCTACTCCGCTGACAATCCCTACAGGGATTGCAGTAATTTGCCATCCCTACGGAGGTGGTTCACGACGGGTAGATCGTCTGGAGGACCGTTAGTGAGACAGATCGTCTGGAGGACCGTTAGTGAGACATCAACCAGCGGGCATAGACGAGGCCCCTGGTAACCTGGTTATCTTCGGTGGGGTAGCTCAATAGTCTTCCGCCGTCAACGACCTGTGTCCATCAGACAAGTTTTATGCAACATTCTGTGTCAACCCCTTTGTTTTATTTCTCTTTGCTGGGCCGCCTCCATAAATCGATAGCAGAAGGCAACCACGAGATTACTATATCGAGCGCCCAAACTGTTCACTTGTTGGAGCGATCCATCCAACTTCCATGTTTGCACGTACGAACTACGCATGGTAGCACCCAGACGCCATCCGAATCAAATCGTCCTCCCCAAAGCCCGTCTTGGCACCACGATAGCGCATCGCACGGCCGGGACGACGCCACGCACGCACGGGCCCTCCATCCACGCTGCGTCACGACGGCCAAGCCCAGCGCCGCGCCTCTGTGTGCAGTAGCGATAGGCCCAGGTGAGGTGGGGACAGCCGGGCAGGGGAGGCCTACAGGCCCCGCACAGTGTCAGCCCCGGTGGGACCCGCGCTCAGGGACGTGACCACGCGCCCCGGATCGGACGGCCGCGATCTCGCGGGGCCCGCCGGGTCCCCTGGCCTGTAATATATATCGGCGGAGACGGCCGTGGTCGTATCGGGGAAGCATCCCACGGTCTCTTCCTCACCACGCCCCCCCCCCCCCCCACCCCGCCCGACTCCGGTTCTTCTGTGGAAGGAATCTCTCAAGAGTTTCGTTTCGTCGTTTACACCTTCAAGAAAGAAACGCTGCTGCGCAGAAGCTTGCCGTTGTTTGCTGTCGTCGCAGTCGCAGTCGCGGACATCTGTTTGTTGCTCTGGGTCGTTTCTCCGATCCGTGTCCCGACAAGAACCTCCTTTTCTTGGATCTCGAAGGCTTGCAGTGCACCGGGATTCAATTCAACGCCCGAAGCCGGCGAGAGCGGCTACGAGCAATTAACAGCTGCCTTCCGGCGAAAGGTGGAGGTAATCGTGACGCTGACGCACGCCGCATCTTGTCGCTTGCCACCGTTTATTTCTGCGATGCTTCCTCTTTGCTTTTTCTGTTATGCCTCTCTCTCTCTCTCTCTCCCTCTCTTTTCTTGCATGTGTTAAAGTGTTTTGCTTGGCGTCCTGTTCATGACAAGTCAAACCCACTCTTCCCCAGCTTTAACAAAACCTTAATTGGTTGCACCGTACATTGCGTATTTGCATCCCCTCTTCACGGCTAATGTCATACACATTATCTATCTTTATTTCCCCTAAATTTTGCAGATCGTTTCGGGCTCAGGAGATACCGCTGGTGGTGTGGGCGTTGCTGGCGCACACTGTTTACACGGTGGGGAATAGCGATAGCTAGGCTTGTGGCCATCAATTACCTGTAAGTATCTCACCAGTCGCTGTGGCATTCTCTTCTCGCCGCTCTACATCATCATAAATGCCCTTCTTATCACCCCCATGAACTTGCACCTGGCAAAGAAAACCCCCTCATAAATAACGTGTTTTAAGGTTGGTTGTGGTCTTGTGGAGGCAGAGCCGGCCAGTATCAACGCCACCTCGCAATAGGTAGTAATTTACGACGTGTTTTAGCAAAAAAACACACACAAAAAGATAGTAAATAAAGAAGATTAAAGGGGTTTTCACAAAAAAGAGAGAGAAGATAAGCCGACTGGTAGTAAATCCTTGCGGGCTCCACTCTGCAGTCACGCGATAGCTGGTCGCTTTAGCCGGGCCCAGCGCCTGAAGGGGGAGAAGAAAAATAAAGAAAGTCCAGGCAATACGTTGATCTCGGGGCGGGCGGGCCCCACCATCATAGACTGTAGCCGATACATCTGCGGCTAAGTGCCTCGTGCGGCGAGCTGCTGCTGTTTGGCGTCTTCCCCATACGCCGCTGTCTCGCGTGGCGTGGGACAGCGCGCTCATCTCTGTACGTATACAAAGCAAAGGAGGCGAGTATAGTAGTCGTAGGAGTAGTAGCTACATGTGCACAAAGAAGTCATCAGAAGCTTCTCTGCCCGCCATGTACGCCATGTATTTACCTGCCTTTCGAATCTGTTTTGTCATGCCATGTCATGTGCATGCACACCCTGATGGACCTCGCAGAGGTGCGCCACATAAACTTTCTGCATCTGCCCATCCACCATCTGGTTTGTCTGCATAGTGTTTCTACTGTGTTAGAACAGTCTGTTCTGCTGGTACATGGTGCCATTGGCACGGGCTGATACTGTATTATATTTCACTGTGACCTGCCCCGTTTAGGCGCCGGTGCGAGCTCTAGTCCCTAGCGACCTTGCATAGTTGCGTCGTTGCTTGCTGCATGCACGGGATAAATTAAAGTGCTACTTGTTGAGCTGAAATAAACTAGTTTATAGCTAAAATTATATTGTAATTAGCTGAAATTATACTGTAACTGATGGTAGCTTATTTGACGTAACTAAATTTTAAAAATAAAAAATATATTAGTCCATCACGAACAATACAAATAATATGAAAAAAGAATTAATAAAAAGCTAAAAAATCAAAAAAATTTAGAAAATAACGAAATTTAAGAATAGTAAAAAATAAACTGCCTTTTCTGCCGTCTGACGTGAGGTCCATTTTCGACGCGGGCACACGTGCGCGCGCGGCGTCTCCGGCGCAAGCAGCCGCGCGTGCGTCACTGTGCTTTGTCACTGCTGTGTCTGCATAGTGAGCGAGCACTGAGCAGTAGTGTTCGTGTTTGTGCATGTGATGCAGTGAGGGCACGCCCAGTCGAAATGGTGTGGTACTAGGATTGCGTTATACATACACTAGGAAACTATGTTACTGTACGTTGTAGGCTTAGTTTGTAGAGTTGTGAGTAGTGCACTGTGCACTGCTGGCGTGTATTTATTTATTTATTTTACGGCGTATTTGTTTGCACTGCGCATGCTCAAAATCTTGCATTGATTAATCATGCAATACCTAGTGTAGAAAAATAACCTTGACTTGTAAACCCAGAGTTTGACCATCGCATGGATACGTATATTCATTCTTATGCACGCACGTTAATTTGTACTAGTTTTGCACTGTATGCATGAGCGTAATCTCCGGTTACGACTCCGAGATATGAAAGTGAAACGTTAACGCACGTTGCAATGCGGCCAACAGGCCGGGGGCATATCTCTTTTTTGAAAGCCAGGCCGGGGGCATGTTGAGAAGTGGTTAACCCGTATCAAGGACGCAGAAAGAGAAGAAGATGCTGGCATGCATCGCGTGTTCCTCCAAGGAAGGCGGCGAGGACGGCTCCCGTGGCGCGGCCACGCCTCACAGCAAAGATGCCGTCAAGTCTCTCACCTCACAGGTAACCCATCTGTCCTCCACTCTGCATGCTGCTCCTGGATCGAGTACTCCTCTTCTGAACACTTAGTACTAGCTCTGTGTGTATGTATGTGAGAGATGCAGTTAACAGACAGAGAGGGGTTGATATGTGTGACGCTTTCATTTTTTTTCCCCTTCAAATCTTAGTCTTCGACGCATGGATTTTTAACTTTGGCCTCCTTCACGGAAACAATGACAGATCACATGTATCATCTACCGTACTCCCATATCGTGGCAGGTTTGAGGTATCGCAATACCACCTATCAAGTTTGGTGCGCTCGACAGCGATTGACTAAGCATGGCATTATGCCTAATTTAAGTATACTTATACTAAGCATGTATTAGTGCTCTCTTGCAGAGAACGCCCAGTGCGGCAGGTTCTCCCGAGACTTCCCGTCACTGCAGGCCTTAACCCGCCACACATGTCTAACCTGTCGTGCCATAGGAGCTCGGCAAGTAATATGTGTCGTCCGTAACTATTTTCGTGGTTATAGATGAGACTAAAATTAAAATTTTGTATGTCAAAAGGTCAGAATTTTTTTTAAAAAGTTGGCATAGCACCATGTATGCGGTCAACTCCAGGGAGGGAGACGGGAAACGGAATGCAGAGGAGACGAACGTCCTCTCTGACACGAGCTAGCTACTCTTACTGCACGGTACCATTGGTAGGTAGTAACGCCTAGGAATTGCCCAAGCAAGGCCACGGGACGCATGTGCAGTGAGGCAACAGATTTCCCTGTCCAACTGGTTAGGCTGCAGGCAGAGCCGCTGCGGTTGGCAAGAGGCCAAGACGCCAAGTAATGGTTGATGAGGAGGATGAGATAGAGACAAAGAATGCGTTGGCATTCCCTGTCAGTGTATGCGGTTAAGCCCTGCAGCTCCTGCTGCCATTTTTTGGCCCTTACAGAGTTAAGAGTAGTTCCGCCGTCCCACGCAAACGCTAACGCAATCAATTGATGAGCGCCTACTCAAGCCCAGCTCGTCCTCTTCTAAACTTTACATCGTTCAATTGCAAGCTTTTGTTCCTTTGTGTACGTATGTCATACTATATTTGTGTCATACTCATACGTACTCGATCATGGGTAGATAAACTATATAGGATGATGATATTTAGCTACTAGAAAATAATGAACAAAGTATGTGCCCCTACTACCGATCAGCTAGCTAGAGACCTTTTTTCAATCTAAAAAACCGACATCAGACTTTGCAACAGTGACATGACTGCTAGCTAGGAAATGTTGATGAGCCATGCCCGATCCAAAAGTACAACGCGAATGACATTCCTCGACAAAGTTGGTCAAGGAAGGGTGGCTAGATGTGGTGGGAGAAGGCCGCTTTTCTTTGCTTGGATCCCCATCCCTATCCCTCTCACTTTGGAGTTCGCCACTTTGCCTACCAATGTGATTTGATTTTGTTCCCATGCACATACCCTCTCTTTTCCCACTCGCCACCGCTCATTCATTCCCTTTGCCCTAAAGAAAAGGCTATAGTTCAGATACAAATGTGCCGCTGGGACATAACCTGTACGTGCTTCAGTGCTTGTGCACATGTGTGCCCCGGAGCTGGACCCTGCATGATCTTTTTCCTTGTGGAAAGGCATGCCTTGGCTGTGTTTTTTTTAAGCTTGGGATTCGCTTGCAAACCCTCGGCGTTTGCCATCGAATAAAGCGCGGGCCGCGGGCCACGGTGCGTGGTCCTCGGCCTGGCCCGGGCTACTACGCGTTAGGGCCCAGGCTGGGCCTCCTACTGACAGCCGGCGGGGCCATGCATGCATGCACGCACGCACGCAAGCAAAAAACACGCGACGCAGCTCGTATTCTGGCTTTCCGCGCCGTGCCGCGGCGACCCAAGTATCTGCCCGTCCTTTGCCGTCGTGCCTTTTAAAGTGCGCACGCAGCGCATAATGCATGCATGCAGAGCAGCAGAGGGGATCATATGCTGCGTGCCCTTGGCGCTATTATTATCCGCACCGGTTACTACGTTGCTTTGAGCCGGGCATGCGATGCGTGCATGCATGACGGCATGCATCGTTCCTTGTTTCAGACTAAAGGTTGAAGATCGATTTCCCTCTTGTGTCACTAGCTAGCTAGAGTGGTTTTTTTAATTTGTGATTGTGGAGTGTATCTCATGCGGCCTAGCTAGCCTCTTTGATTTAAGGGAGTGACTATTGCACAGACGACTTTTTTTATCTTTCAGTCACCTGAAGTTGCACTCTGAATCATCTAAAGTTGCAGCTTTTTTTTTGGAGGGGGCCGCAATTTCAGTTGATTGGGAGTGCAATTTCAGGTCACCTGAAGTTGCACTCTGAATCACCTAAATTTGCAGCTGTTTTTTTTTGGAGGGGGCTGCAATTTCAGTTGATTGAGAGTGCAATTTCAGGTGACTGAAAGATAAAAAAATTTCAGTCGCCTGTGCAATAACAAAACTGTTGATTTAAACGCGTTTGTTATGCTTTACTATTAGCCAGTCGACTGTCACACGAGGCCATTAGTCAGAAGCCATCCTTCTTGGTCGTGTCCCAGCTTAAAAGGCCGTACATACGTATTCAAGCACGGTTCCTTCAAGGTTTCAAAACAATTTATTTTGATACTACCTACAAAATGCCACATGTAAATGTTTCCCCAGATATTATATATATGATAGCTACTTGTGCTAGTTCGAGTCAGAGCAGATGTACATTACACTTGCGAGCTGTGAGTGGTGGTTAACTAGGCTCCTACTATGCAATGTGCTGTCTTCAGCTCAAGGACATGGTGCTCAAGTTCTCCGGCTCCAACAAGCACTACAAGGGGGCGGCCGGGAGCTCTTCGTTCAGGAACAGGAGCTACCGCCGCCCCTACACGGGCTTCATCGACGACACCGCCTTCACGCCGACGAACGGGCCGGCGGGGGACGCCTACACATACTCAAGAACGACCGCAGCAGCGGCAAGCGGGAACGCTCGAGCCGCCTCGTCGACGACATGGGACATGACCAGGAGCAACCGCGGCTGGCAGCAGGAAGGCTGGAGCCCGGGCAGCGCCAGCTGGATACCGAGCATCCAGGATGATGCCGGCCACGAGGTCGTCGCCGTGGAGGAGGACGCCGTGCCCAGGGAGTGGACGGCGCAGGTGGAACCCGGCGTCCAGATCACCTTCGTCACGCTCCCCGGCGGCGGCAACGACCTCAAGCGCATTCGCTTCAGGTTTTGTTACAAATTAATTTCACAGTTGCATTAATCAGCTTGTGATCAAGCTATCATTCTTGCATGATAAACTATGTTGCACGTGTGATTGCTGTGTTCTTGTACATGTACGTAGCCGGGAGATGTTTAACAAGTGGGAGGCGCAGCGGTGGTGGGGCGAGAACTACGATCGCATCGTGGAGCTGTACAACGTCCAGACGTTCAGCGGCCGGCAGCAGGGAGTCTCCACTCCGACGTCCTCCGTCGACGACTCCGTGCTGGTCGGTACTCATGCACGAACACATTGTTCACTTGAATGCATCATGTGCTTCTTGATTGATCTGCATCAACTTATTGTCGAGTGCATGCAGAGAGAGTCGTCCTACTCTCGGGGTGGCTCGACGAGGGAGAGCCCGGTCATGATGCCGCCGACATCGTCGTCAAGCAAAGAACCTATCGACCGGAGCTCTTCGTGCAAGGCGATGGCAGCGTCGTCGTCGGCGCCTTACGCGGCAGCGCCTTCCACCAGAGAGGCGTACTACCCGTCCGCGGCCGTGCCCGACCCGTCCGACCACGTCTGGGCGCACCACTTCAACATGCTCAACTCCGCGGCGGCCGGCACGTCGTCCATGATGGGCGGCGGCCCGTCGTCCTTCGACCCGCCGCGGGCCACCACCTCCTCCCGCGACGAGGCCTCCGTGTCCATCAGCAACGCGAGTGACATGGAAACAACAGAATGGATCGAGCAGGACGAGCCGGGTGTCTGCCTCACCATCCGCGAGCTGGGTGACGGCACCCGCGAGCTCCGCCGCATCCGGTTCAGGTAAATGCCACTGATCATGCATAGACTCACTTACCAAGCATCACCAAGTCAAGCTTTCTTGATATGCATGCAATCATGTACATCCTGTTTGATCTCATTCATGTCCGTGTGTTTTGGCAGCCGGGAGAGGTTTGGCGAGGACAGGGCGAAGGTGTGGTGGGATCAGAACAGGGAGAGAATTCAAGCGGAGTATCTGTAGCAAGAGAGCGCAGAGAAGTTGATGCAATTAATTTGCACGCGAGTACTTGACAGGATAAGCTAACGGCGTTGGAGATAGATTAGGGAGATGATACTGTAGTTCTTATGATACATGGTGCAAACTGCAAAGGGAGATGGCGGTGCTTGGTATGGCTAAGCATGGAGCCTGTTGTGTTTGAGTATCTAGACGCGCTCCTCTTTGTGTGGACATATATATAAACGTGATATGTGACCAGTTGTGTTTGTCTGAATTTGCTTTTTGTAACGCACACAATTCGGTTCATTCGTTGGTTTAATTTATTTTTAAGTTTGTGCATTTCTTCTGGGTTTTGGTAAGCAAGTCGTGATTGATTTTGTCTGTGTGAATGTTGGCATTTGGTATTTGTGGAGAAGGTTCAGAATGATGTAGGGCAAGTAGAGGTTGAGTTGATGAGATGCACATGGGGATCGACATTGAAATAAAAACGTACACATTTACATGTTCAAAATAGAAATTAGATATGGTTTCAATCTGTTGTCGGTATTGCGCTAAGACAAATATGCACTCGTGTAGTATTGGCAGTAGTTCAAGCCTAACTTACTGATTGATTAAACAATGTCCATAGTTGGACTTGTAGAGAAAAGGTGGGTGATGCCTAGTTATCTTGGTTTGGAATCAGCATATTATTGGGTTTAGCTATTAAACACAAATATTATTTTTTGTATAAGCTAAAATTAATAACAGTTGTTTTATGAGACCCCGAGTTTATTTGTAGATAAGCCATTTTGCAAGTTGGATTTCTGAAAAAAAAAACCCATAAATCATCCTGTAAGACCAACGCCAGCAATCAAAGGGCTGACGGATGATTGTTGAAACTTTTTTTCAACGGTATTCAAATTTTTCATTCAATTGGTGACCAACCATGCTTTACCAAATAAGGTTAGACACCTTAACTAACAAAATAAGCAACCTTCTGCCCAAGCCTTATCAAATCGTCATGTATGGGCCGGTCTAACCATATGTCCAGGCCTAGTCTGACCAGTCCCATGTTTTCATATCTGAAAGCCTCTCAAGACAAAACACAAATCTCAATTATTTGTTCAATTCTCATCCAAACACTTTCAAATTTTGCATGAGACTTGTTCAAGGCATTACGAACCTAAACTAATAAAAAATTATAAGGTTCTTGGGTTTGGATTCACTAAATTGAAGAGAATCGAATCTAGATCATAAGAACACCAAAAATCCTATAACTCAAATTACTTCTTACTTGTAACGGTCTAAGTCACGAGGTATTTTAGATCTATTCTCACACGTCCTAGCAAGTTGCACTACTACAGAAAGCCTAGTACTAGATGTCATATCACAGACGGTTCAACAAAATCATCAGTATTAAATACAAACACATACTGTTTTAATTTAGAGACCATCTGTGTTGCTGCCAGCGATAAAAATCGCCTGTGAAGAGATAATATCACAGATGGTTCATGATGAAAATTATCTATGAAGTATCACAGATGGTTATTTATAAGAACCGCCTATAATATTACCACATATCACATACAGTTTTTTGTTTGAACTGTTTATGATACTTTACAAATCGTCTGTGATAATTAAGTCATCACATATGATTTTCATTAAAAACTTTCTGTGATAATTCTACTATATTAATTGCATGTAGATCCATTGACTCTCTGTCTTAAATTCCATATCTAGGCTACTGCTTTGAGCTGGAGGTGGGGCTTTGAGGCGGTCATTTGGTGAAAGGAGACTATTTGGCAAGAGTGATTATAGATAAATTCATTTCTTGACTACCTATATCTAGCAATTTATTCCTAATTACATTATAATTTAGATCTATAACTTTTGTTCAAAGAATAATTGAAGATAGTTTAGATCGAGCTAGCTTGATGTAGAGAGAAAATTATTTACATCTATCATGGTTTAGAGTTTAGTCAATTGATAATCTATTTCTACTTAATTCAATTTAATTAATTGTTCTTGCTACATATAGCTATTTTCTTACAAAACATGCGCAAAATCATTGATATTATTTTATGCGTAATGTAGGACCGAAGCTGGATGTACGCTGGAAACTGTGTGAGTGAAGAGTACATTAATGATGTGTCTGCTTTTACAAGAGCTGTCAAGAAGGATATGTTGAATACGGGGGTGGAATATATGTACTGCCCATACATTAATTGCGAGAATCTAAAGATGTTTAAGAACCGAGCGCAGATTGAAGAGCACTTGATTCAAAGGGGTTTCAAAAGGGGTATGCATGTTGGACTAGTCATGGTGAAGAGCAAATTACATAGGAAGATAATAATAATAATAATAACATCATCGATGAAGTCAATAACATGCCACTGGATGATGTCGATTATGGTTTCGATTTGGATAGGTTGCATGATGACAATCTGGATCATATGCTTCGTGATACAGAAGGAAATTGTGATGAGATTAATGAAGCCAGATTAATGAAATCATTGGTTAGTTTCCTCGACACAGCTTGGTCGCCATGGATATCATTGAGGAAGATGCATCCTTCGTCGAGAATTACATGACGAAGGCATTAGTGGCTCAACGCAATAAGGAATTCATACTTATCCCCTACAACCAGGAGTAAGTGCTGCACTGGTGACTATACTTGTTGATTTGTACTTTATAACCAATACGAACTTAGATTTATTGACCATGACGATATATCTGTGTAGATTCCATTGGATTTTAATTGTAATTATACCAAAATAGAACAATGTAATATACCTTAATTCCCTAAAGAAGAACAAAACCGACCACGTAGCTGTTACACAATTAATCAATAAGTAAACATATTTTTTTCTATAGATAACTCTATTGTAGTCTTTCCTTCCTTCCCAATAACTAAGGCTAACGTTTTGGAATTACGTAGGTCGTTTGCCACATACATTGCAGAGGTACAAAAATCCGAGGGAGGAAGCAACGCCCAGCGACACGATCTAGATTTTTTTGTATTCACTAGTACACATTAATCCTATATAACACTTCATAATAATGCCTCTCAATATAACAAATTCTAATTTTGCAGTGCCACCAGCAGCCGCCAGGCAACACCTGTGGATTCTATGTTTGCCACAATATGCAACTACTTCTTGATTCTGTGAAGACCAAAGATCCTCATGTTTGTCGATCTTGCAATACTTATTCTACACTTATCAATTTATATATGTATGCACAGCATTGATTTTCCTGCCGACAAGTTGCTTCCATCGATACAACACCGTTGGAATAGACCGACCTCAAACAAATTCGAGAACAGTGTGCGTACTTCTTATTGTCTAGAGTCATAAAAGAAGATGAGGATTCCACAATGTAGAATGAATTTCACTGGGATAAGATTGAGCTTAATTGTACATGTGTGTATTTGTTTATGGATAGATAATTTACTTTATTTCAATTAATTGATTTGTGAAATGGGTGTTCTTGTTTCTGAAATGAATGGATGTGAATTGGATATATATTGTGTTGATTTGCTTGTTTCAAAAGGTATGGCTAGCATTTTCTAAGGCTATCCAATAGACAGAAATTGATTGAGGAATAGAAAAGAGTATCATAGAAAGTTATTAATTCGTAACGGTCTGTGATAGTGGATATTAACTCGTAACTGTCTGTGATAGTAGATTATCACAGACGGTTATGAGTTAATAACCGTCTGTGATAGACAACACCACAGACGGTTCGAAAGCCGTCTGTGATGACGTCACGTCATTACTGATTCAAACTCAGACGGCTCATGAAGCCATCTGTGATGACGTTTTTGAACCGTCCGTGATAAACTTTTTTTTGCAATAGTGTTATTTTAAGCAAGAGTTCATGTTAGAACTCCTACGAACATGAAATTACAAATCTAGCTCAAGAATAAGCAAAATTAAGTAAGAATGCAAATAAGAATATGATGAGATAGAGCTTTATTCTATTTTCAATAGATAATGAAGTTTACATACCCATGGATGATTACAAGGTGTAGCTAAAATACCACGTTTTTCTTTCTCTAGTTTTTTTACTATAACCACAGGAGAAGATAAGGTGGCAGAACAAAAACCGAAACTCTAGAATGCTTAGATCAAACACCTCATCTCTTCTCCTTTAATAAGTAGCAACAATCCTAATAGGTCTAACCCGTTAAGATAACGGAAAACTCATTAACCATACTAACACGTGTTTGACACACTCACACACGCTTCTCAAATCCTTTACAAAATTCAAATTAATCCGCTAATACCTTAGCGATTGATCCACTTAGTAATTTCAGCTCTCCTTGACATAAACAACTTCTTCTTTGCGCCTCCGCTATTGTTTTGATTAAGACACCAACCCGGTATTTAACCATCTACCTTTGAAGCATGTAGATAAAACATTTTTAGCTTAGTTCATGCTTTTTAATAGCCACAAAGAAAATCCTTGTGTCTGTTTGAAAAAAATGAATTTCACATAAAATCCATACATTTCCTTCCAAATTCATCTCGAATTTATCCATTCCAAACATGCCTGTTCGGTTCTAGGTTAAAATAACTAGATAGGAAGAAAACGTAAACTTTATTTTTAGGCGGAATAAAATATTAGTGGACTTTACTCGAAAATCCTTTACTAATTCTTATATACTAATCTTGTTTACAAACACAAAAAATATAAAAAAGTTTTTTAGAGGAATAATAAGCAGTTTATAGAGCAAAGCTAGTATACGTTTATATGCTGATCTAAAAAAAGTATACGTTTATTTGCTAGGCCTGCACATACGGCCCAAATAGGCTTGCGGGTGGCAACCGCCGCCAAACAAAACATCAGCCTTTTCTCAAAAAAAAAAAAACAAAAACAAAAACAAAACATCAGCCGCTGCGCCCAATTCCAGCCATCCATCGCCCCAATTCCACCCGCACCTCCCCCACCGCCGGCGTCCGGCAACCTTCGCTTGCCGGCCTCCCAATGATGGATCGCCCATCCACGTGATGGATCCCTCGGCGCCAGAGGCCGCCGCGGGCGAAGGGGCAGAGCTAGCGGGGCGGAGCCGGCGGCGGCCCGGGACCGCGGTCCGCGGCGTCCTCGGGGTGGCCTTCCCCATCGCGGCGTCATTCCTCTTCTCCTTCCTCGTTGGCCTCGTTGGCCTCGCCCTCGGTGGCCTTTCCTCCACCGCATCCGTTTCCATGCCCTCCACCTGCCGCATCCTCTCAACCGGTCAGTCACTATCCCGTTCCATCCCTTCCCGATTCACTCTCATCACATCAATTTCTAGAGCTTAGTAATTTGTCCAGGGTGTTGAAATAAATACGCAAATCTGCTATTCAAGTGTTAAGCTTGAAGAGTTTACTTCAAATTTAAGCTGTATTCCATTTTGTGGTGTACATTTTACCATTTGTTCCACAAAGAGTTGGTGTCATGTTGCTGACTTACTATGTTAGAAAATGAGTTGTGATATAGTACGGTGTTCATGGACGAACGACGAACATAGTAGGGTGTTTATTGGCTATTGATTCTTGTACACCGGAGTTAGTAAGCTTAGAATGCGATTGTTGTACTCTTTTTTCTGTTTAGATCGAATTGTGTTGATTAGCTGTGCACAAATTTATCTTGATGCGGTTGTTGGTACACTGTAGGCGTGGACCTTAGGTCATCAAAAGTCTGCGAGCTCAGGCTGTTGAACTACAGAGCTAAGCATGTGTTTTATCCCTCTAGCAATAGAAGATTCCGCTGCCATGATGATTACTACTGGGCTTCAGTTTTCCAGGTGAGATTGTTGTATAGTTGTACTTCCTTGCTTGCATCTCTAGGAGTACTTCTAAAAAATGTTGTTTAAGCTGCTGATTGGTTATATGTTTCACTTGTTTGGTCTTCTTGTACCTGCACAACAACAGGTTTTAAGTAGCCTGTCTGATTTTTTAACTGATATATATATATAGATCTGATATGCTTTTTATGTGCTATCAACTCCCAATGATTGATGAACAATTGTAGATTTTAGTTTTTAATATTTGCATAAAAGGCCTGCAAAGAAAGACAACTTCTTTACATGTTGGCATGTTGCACGTCGACTTGCAGTCTTGCACAATCTGCTTCCTACCTGCCCTTCATCTTTCTGCTTACTATTGATAGTCATGATCATGAAGGCTTGCTATATGCAATGTTCCCCTAGGCGCTAAGCGCTAGTCGGGCGGCAGACCGGCGCCTAGCGCCTAATCGGGCATTTGGGCTAGGTGGGCAAAATCAGCTAGGAGGCCAAGGCAGGAGGCTGGCGCCTAGCACCTAGGCGGGCTAGGCGGTCGCCTAGGGGAACACTGGCTATATGTGTTTTACTGTTTTTGTTAATTAGTTTGTTCTCATTTGTGTTGTGGATTGATTCTGTAGGTTGAATATACAGAATATTTTTCTGGTCAAATATCTTATGCAGTGGCAGAGGCCCCAAAAGAGGCTCTTCCTCACAATTGCCGACCTGATTTTGGTGCTGCATGGTCAACAACATTGAAGTTCAAGGTATTCTACTATGGAACACCTGTTCTCTGTGAGATATACTATTCGCTTTCTAACACATGAGAAGTAGTTAAAGGTTTTCTTTAGTGCTCTTGTGAATCATCAGTTATGTGCATGCCTTTTGCTCATTTCATGTTTAGTTGTCAAGGAGCAGTTCCTTTTCCACATTGCCATTTCATTACCACATTTTCTTGTAGGTCAATGAATCATACAGTTGCAGATACACGCTTGGGAGTAGGAAGGCTGATATTTATTCGGACAAGCTGTTCAATTGCATTGCTGAGGAACCTTCGACTAGTGAGATGCTCAAAAGGATATTTATACTGTGAGTATATATGCTCTTCCCAAATTCCCACGTTCTACATGGGCTCTGCAGTACCTTCTGCATAATGTGATATTATTTTGTTAATAAACATTTAGTCCATCAGACGTAGATAGCCAGAAGTGCTTATTCTGCCGCTAGTTTATTGTTCTTATTTGCTCTGGGAATTCTGACTGGCTTACTGCTTATCAGATTGTCAAAGTTGGAGTATATTTGTTAATTGTATTGCACTGTTGCATCTCCACTCTATTGTAAGCACTAAACACTAGTAACTTAATATCCTTTCTAGGCCTACAGAAATTACTAGCATATCTGCATTGGTTTGTTACGATGGTTCTTTTTTGTCCTTCACTTCTAATGGTCATTTATCTTCAATATTTGCATTTCCTTCCATTTAACTTGACATCGAACCAGGTTTTCGAAGTTCTACATGTCAGAGGATTTCAGTTCTCGACAAATGCTTGGATATGTAGCAGCAGGGATCGTGGCTGGCATGTTGAGTTCTATGTTCATCACCGTCTTACTGAGAAGCTTCGGAGGAATGTTCCTTGCTGCTGCCAGGTGGGCTGTAAGCAGGCATAGCATCAGAGTGTGTGCTTATCGGTTTAAGCGAGCCTGTCTTCTTGTAGCATATGTATCTTTTGTTGGCTGGATTACCTTTCAGTACAGCAAAATGATTGGATTGAAAGAGCTTTTGTTGGATTGTGAAATGGAGAGGTTCTTGTAAACTGTAGATGTTTTCGGCAATGTATATCATATCAGCCGATTCTTGTCCTCGAGGAAAGAAATATTTTTTTAAATTCGAATTCCTCTGATATGATTTATCTTGTTCTACTACCATGTTCAGCCAGAATACTGCTGCTCTGTCCAGCATGTATTCCATAGCATAGATCATCATGTATAATAGTCACAGTTCATATGAAATTCCCGTCTGTTGTAACCTGTGTCCAATTCATAGTAATGATAGTTTGTGGGATTCATTGTTCTGTTTAGAAATTTGAGCTAACTTTCTGACGTTGCATACAAAATGCGTCTAATTCTTATTTGATTAATCATCACGTGATCCTGAGTTTAAGTGGGATTGTAGGGTTTTTTCTTCTTCTTTGAATTGATATTGTTCATTGCAGCACAAAAAAAGGTTGAACGAACTGTTCCTAAAAACCCTTATTTTAGCCTTCCTTACTATAGGCGAGAGCCTTTTGGAACATGAAAATTTGGCAGAGAGCATTAGTATTCTTCCAAAACTCCGTAAATATCTTTTATTCTAAACGTGATCTAAAACTATTTTTGGTCATAGATGATTATTTTTCGTCGAAACGAACAGTGGCTAAATACTTTTCTAGAGCCGTTTAGAGAAGAACAATATTCTGGAAATGACTGCGTAAATACCAAAAGAGCTCTCCTGTTTTGATATGCCAACCTAGTCATGGGCCGAACATTCCTGGTTTGCTGATCCACGCGATGCATGGGAATGGGATCTTTCGTCTCCATCTTTCCAGCTACGGCGAATAGTCAAGCCTTCTTGTGTGGTTGACTTCCAAAGGCGAAGACTTGTCCTACCTACTAGCTAGCAACTAGCATGATCATCCCGTGGCGTACACGCCCAGGATCCACCTCCCACGGCACCCTTGTCCGGATCGTACAGCACAGTCTGACGCCAGAGCAGCAGCGAAGGAGCCTTGGTAGCTGATGTGGTTAATGTTTTATATTTGTCTCTTTTAAAATCGTAGTAGATGGTAGAGGTATGATATAAATGATACATATAATTTTATATCGAAAAAGTTGTTTGGAAAAAAACATTTAAAAAACAGGGGAGTTGGACCAACTTTTTAAGAAACCACGCGAGCTCCCCTGGAAGCCGTCGAAGGCGAGCCGAGTCAAAGCACACACCCGCACGGAACAGAGCTAATCAATCACAGCCGCCGCCGGCACGGCCGCGCTGCCCTGTCCAGGAAGCAACGCGCCGGCCGAGCCCGCCGAGACGCTCCCCTATAAAAACCTCTCCATACTACAAAGACGTTGCATTGCCAGATTAACGACAGTACACACAATCATCTCCTGTCCAGTGTCCACGCAGGATAGAAAAAGCGGACTCCAAACAAACACGTCCAATTCCCTCCCATTTCCTCCAAGACTTTCGTGCCACTTGCAAATAGCCAGTTGACCATGAGCTCTCGTATGGCCGGGGCAGCCATTCTGCGCCACCTGGGCCCCCGCCTCTTCGCGGGCGAGCCGGTGTCCGCGCGCGCGAGGGGCGTCATGCCCGCGGCCGCGAGGATTTTCCCCGCGCGGATGGCCAGCACGGCCGCCGCGGATGCGAAAGAAGGCGCCACTGAAAAGCCGGCGGCGTCCGGGCAGAACGAGAAGGCCGTGGTTAGCTACTGGGGCATCGCGCCGCGGAAGATCGTGAAGGAGGACGGCACGGAGTGGAGCTGGTTCTGCTTCAGGCCGTGGGACACGTACACGGCGGACACGTCTATCGACGTGGGGAAGCACCACGAGCCCAAGGGCCTCACCGACAAGGCAGCGTACTGGGCGGTCAAGTGGCTGGTCGTGCCCAAGGAGATGTTCTTCCAGCGGCGGCACGCGAGCCACGCGCTGCTGCTGGAGACGGTGGCGGCCGTGCCGGGCATGGTGGGCGGCATGCTGCTGCACCTGCGCTCGCTCCGGCGCTTCGAGCACAGCGGCGGCTGGATCCGCGCGCTGCTGGAGGAGGCCGAGAACGAGCGCATGCACCTCATGACCTTCATGGAGGTGGCGCAGCCGCGGTGGTGGGAGCGCGCGCTCGTGCTCGCCGCGCAGGGCGTCTACTTCAACGCCTACTTCGCCGCGTACCTCGTCTCGCCCAAGTTCGCGCACCGCTTCGTCGGCTACCTCGAGGAGGAGGCCGTGCACTCGTACACCGAGTACCTCAAGGACCTCGAGGCCGGCAAGATCGAGAACACCCCCGCCCCGGCCATCGCCATCGACTACTGGCGCCTCCCCGCCGACGCCAAGCTCAAGGACGTCGTCACTGTCGTGCGCGCTGACGAGGCGCACCACCGAGACGTCAACCACTTCGCTTCGGTAGGTTCACCTGCTTTGTGAACAAATATAAACAATTATTTGATATAGTTAATTGAGTTTGAATAATTCGAGATAACTAATTGGTTTCTTGGTTTGGTACATCGTGCAGGACATCCATTACCAGGGGATGAAGCTGAAGGAGACGCCTGCGCCGCTTGGGTATCACTAATTAATGGACGATGCCTGCTCAGTTCACCATTGTTGCTGCTACTACTACCCATTTATGTCGTTTTGTACACTGTTTGTATGTATATGATCAATGTCTTATGTTATCGTCACTTCATTTTTTTGGCTAATCAAGTCCTGTCTTACCACTGTTGTATGCCTCTACATGTATACGACAAGATTGCCAATAAGAATTTCGGAATTAATAAAAGTGTAAATATACATGTGTGAATTGCAGTGCGCATGGCTTTTAGTTGCCGCGCATCTCCTTTACTATTGTGTGGGAGGAAAACTTTTGGACCGATCCGCCAAGTAACTCGGCAAAAGGTTATGCTGCTGAGAACGAAAGTATGGCTGATCTACTTATGCTTCAGCATTCTTCCTAAGTTTTGGTGTAACCACATATGTCTATGACGACGTGCAGTCAACTAAGACCAGGACTTGTCCTCCCGTTTCGGACCGTCTTGTTTTTTGTCCCTAAAATGCTATCAATGTCGTTCACAGTCATAATTAATTTTTGAGGACGGCTAGAGCACGGTATACTGTTTGGATCTGATCCATCCTGAGATAGTGATCAGATGCACAAAACTCCGCTTCGTCCTCCTACACGCACTTACATTTCTAGAGAGCCCACCGCCAATGCCATCCTTTCTGTTCGGTCACCGTCTTGCTCTATCCCCGTGCCGCGCCATCCTCCTCCATTGCGCGCACGGAGCACAAGCGACGTTGTCTTCCTCGGCCCGTGTGAAACCTCGCCGTCCTTCCTCATCCCCGCATTGCGCCATCCTCCTCTGCCGCGCACACGTGGGAAACCTCACCATCCCGGCCGAAACCCCACGCATGTTGTCCTCCTTTATTCACTTGCGCGGAGCACGAGCGATGTCGTCCTCCTCCGTTTCGAATCCTCTCGTCACTGGGTTTAGTCAATGTAACGCTCTAGGATCTAAACTAGCTTAGACCTAACCCCGTTCTGGATAGGCCACGTACACGTAGCAATCCGCTTACTCTTTCGTCCTTGCCTCGCGCAAAACGATTAACCGGGGGTGCTACCATAGGAACTCCTAGGCTTATATATAAGTGCTTCTCAAGCTAAGCTAGTAAGGTGGGACTAACTCACACCCTCATGTGCACACACACATATGGGCCATCATAGGCCGGGGTGTCACACACCCCCTCAAAGGACCCGATGTCCTCGTCGGACCAATATAATCTGTCCATGATGTATCAGTTATCTTATCACCATTTTTTTATCATTCCCTGTCATCTTCGTATCGGGAGTTATGTCTTCATTTCCAACCTTAGCAAATCCTTTCACTTCTCCTAATATTATCTTCGTTTTCTCTTAGTTCCCTTAAATTCATACCATATAACATGTTAATAAAATAACGGCTACCTGGCCTGAGATTATCCATATATAGGGGAGATTTCCACCTACCTGGTAACGTACGGGGGACCGTAGCTTTCATTACACAGGATTTTACACCCCGTCGGCGGTTATACAGTAGAGGACGATGGCGTGCCTGGCTATTCTCGTATAACTGGGTATGTGGGGAGTAATCGCCAGTGCCTTTGCCATAACTTGCTAAATAACAATTATCCTGGGTGATCAGATGACAGTTTTCAGGCCTAGGGTTATCCACATATAGGGGAGATTTTCACCCACCTGGTAACGTACGGGGGCCGTACGCTTTCGTTACACAAGATATTACACCCCATTGGCGGTTATACAGTCGAGGACGATGGCGTGCTTGGCTATTCTTGTATAACCGAGTATGTGGGGATTAATCGCTGGTGCCATTGTCATAACCCATTAAATAACATTTATCTTTGATGTCGTTGTTCCTGTTATCTCTATCTCCAATCTGTATCAGTGTTTCCGATAACCTAGCTTCATTGTACTTAACCTG
Source organism: Dendrocalamus sinicus (assembly GCA_036346575.1). Taxonomy (NCBI): domain Eukaryota; kingdom Viridiplantae; phylum Streptophyta; class Magnoliopsida; order Poales; family Poaceae; genus Dendrocalamus; species Dendrocalamus sinicus. The sequence goes on from CM070652.1 coordinate 5,073,948, forward strand.
TATCAATTTCTTACTTGCTTTGTTTGTCCTTTGCATATCTTGCTTGCATTACTTGTCTTTTACTCACTGTGTTGCGATCGTTGTTGGTTACTTGCTGAGATTTTCAAATCTCACGTTTGCTCTTTTCAGTCTCAAGTAAAAGGCCAGTGGAGTGATAGCATCATACATGGATGTGAGCAGTCGAGTTTTCAGCACCGTGGTTTGCCATTGTTTTGTTGTTTCATTTGTTCTTTATTTGGTTAGAAGTGGACCGGTCCCATGTTTTAAATATTTATTCTAGCTTCCGTTGGTTCTCTATAAAGTGTTAATAACGTTTTAAACTCTTTGTGATTTCTTTTATTGTTCTTATTTATTCTTCACTTTGGCGATGACGTTCTATAGTGGTATCTCATATGGTTATGTGGGGTGCTACAATCAACGTCTTCAAACTCCTCAGGTGCGCTTAGAATGTTGTCCGCAATCTCCCCTGTCTATTATTCTGCTATGTCTCCGGGAAGATTCATGCTTTTCTCCCTATGTCTACTTTGCATACACCATGTTTGACGAAATGCCTAGCTTGATTCTATTTGAAATTCTTTCAGTTGGATATTTTGTGTGGTGTTTTATTTGGTTTTTGTGCTAAATTCATCCACTTGGTCTATGTGTAGGCTATTTTGTGCATGGTCGAAGCTGTCGATATGACCTTAGATAAGATTACTATTGCACAAGATAATGAATTGAAAGATACCTTTGTAGAAGCTTTATTGGCCACAAGTAATGATCAGAGGAATAAGGATGTAGACAATGAAGAAATAGATCGACAAGATGAAGATCTAGATTGTGTCATCTCGCAGCCTGCGAAATCTCATGAAACATGGTCATCAAACATCGTGAAACTTGACAAAACTTCATGAAAATTTGTGAACCTTAATTATGAGATTTAGACATAGAACCTCATAAAACTTAGTCATAAAATCTCATAAAAATATCATGAAATTTAGTCATAGAACCTCTTGAAAACGTCATGAAACTTAGTCATGGAACCTCATAAAACTTAGTCAACTTAAGCACAAAACCTCTTGAAACTTTATAAAACCTCATGAAACACCTTGAAACTTTATGAAACCTCATGAAACACCATAAAACTTAAACATGAAACTTGCTCAACTTAGGCATAAAACCTCTCGAAACTTTGTGAAACCCAATGAAATACCATGAAATTTAGTCATGAATCTAATGAAACTTAGTCATGAAATCATCTAAAACTTTATGAAACTTCATGAAACTTAGAGTTCAACTTTACAAATCCACTACAGAAAACTTCATAAAACTTCAAATCAGACTTGAAACCTTATGAAACTGAGTTATGAAACATCTTAAAACTTAATTAAATTTAGGCATGAAACCTCAGTAATCTTCATGAAACCTATCCGTGAAACCTCGTGAAACAAGCCGAGACCTCATGAAACCTCATAAAACTTGAGTAGTTTAGAAAATAAAATATTGAGACTTAGTTGTGAAACCTCATGAAACATAGTAATGAAACATCCTAAAACTTAAACCTCATGAAATTTAAAATTCAACTTCACAGAGCTGCTACAAAAACTTCATGAAACTTCATAAAAATCTATCTTGAAACCTTATGAAACACCATAAAACTTAGTCATGAAACCTCCTGAAACTTTACAAAACATCATGAAACAAGTTGATACATCATGAAACCTCATAAAACTTGAGCAGTTTACAAAATAAAATATTGAGACAGTTCTTGAAGAGAATGTTAAGCACAGAGCACAGAAAATTAAATTTTACAAAACAATGTTAACTATAGAAACATGGAACCATAATTCATAGAAGAACATGACCCATCATTTGCATAGTGTAAAATAGGATAGCTAACCATGGTTTAGAAGCATGCTACATTTTCAGACTAAATGTGACGTATCACATATATACCAACATTGAAGCGGTAGTACCATCGGAGGCTTACGTATGGGATTTGTATATACTATGTCACATTGTATCAAAAGGGAGTATAGTGATGAGCACTTGCAAATTTACAGGCTTACATAGAGCAATTTCATCCAGAAATTTGTAAATTGTACCAAAATATGGGGAAAAAAGGGAAAGATCATCATAGGCCAATCAGTCAAAGGTTCAGTGAGGGTTCAGTTCATTGAAGCAGTGGTATACGAGCCTGTGAGCAAGTTCCTTCTTGTAATCTTCCATATTAAACTGTATCACAGAAAATGTGAAATATAAAAAGCATTAAGTTTAAGCTTCTCAATATCTACCCCAGGCTTCTTGTGCTTCTTTCCATGACTAGTGCTTATTATTTTTATTATTTATTTATTTATTCTCTTTCTTTTTCTTGAGTGCTACATGTAGCTTGTGGTGTCCAATGATTTACCGTCAAGTCTTCACGCATCTGGTCTCCCTAGATCGTCTCTATTTGCATTGGCCTCACGTCACTTGGCACACCAATACACCAACTCGCCTCTTCACAATCCTTATTTTTATGTGCTTTTCGCTTGAGCCACATAGCCCCATTCGGACTTACCCGATCGCACAGACCTCAGATTTCTCGCCTAGTTTCATTTCCTTGCCGTTGATCGCTAATGTTCTTCAAGCCACTTGAGCATCTAAAAACTAAGTAAACATCTTGTGCACAAGTTCTATGCACTTAACTTACGTTAACAAAATCAATACATCATGCAATACAATATAACCCAGGGCATCCATGCTGTGTACACACTCAATCCACTCAAAAACACCTCTCACTATTCTCTGGCCGCAACTACCGGTTTGAATGCTCTCCCTATGGAGGTTGGACCACTTTAGTTAGACCGCCAACACTGAACGGTTTGACCAGCCCATCAGTGTGATCACATCTTCAATACAATCACACCATCCAACTCAATTCCGGTCAGACTGCCAACCAATGACTGGTCAGACCGCACTTGTCTAACTCTAAAACACACTTTCTGGAAGAAAAAAACTGCCAACTAAAATCCGGTCACACCGGACCGACGGTCAGACCGCTCTTGATAGACACAAAAACTAAGTTTGCTAACTTTTGCACAACCAAAATCTAACTAAATAAATATGTTAATTATTTATCACCAACTGATCATGAACCTCGTCACATGGTCCTTGGGTTACGAGGCTGTTCCGAGTAGCAGGTGCAGCTGCACGGGCACCAGTGATCGACAGAGGGTTGAAGGGTATTGGGGAGAAACTTAACCTTCCAAGCCAGATGTATGCTTTCGCACTTGTGGCTGGCTCTGTGGCTGCGGTATGCTTCACAGTTGTTAGTTTCTTGATCCTCTCAAAGTGGGGAAGTGAAGAGTCAATCCTCCAGTGTATCTCAGTTGTCTGAATCCTGGTCCTCCACAAGCGAGGAAGTGAATAATGCATCCTTTTTGCATATTTGCTATCGGCTAAGCATGATTTGTCTGAATATTGGATCCACCTAGGTCAGTTTAATTTTCTTACAATCTTATGTTTCCATGTTCTTTTCCAAGTATGTGAGTTTTATTTACACTAGTGTCGGTTGATTGACAACTTGTACAAGTTCTGTTGTCCAAGGAAAATTTCCCTTGCAGTTCGGTAATATTAATTTGGTTTTGCTCTATCCTGTTAGTTTCGTTTAAAGACTTGTCACATTTAGGATTTTAGTGGAGTTTCAACATATCTCTTACATGGGGCCTTAGGGTTTGCTGGGTGTTGGAAAGGCTGAAAACAGTTCTGATCAAGCTACAGGAGAAATATGGGTACAATATTACGAATATGAAAAATGAGATATCCTAGAGACTTGATCAATGCTATCATATGAAAAATGTCTTATTAGGTTGGTAAGTCGGTACCACATAGATTGCAACTACTCAATAGATGAATAATATCAACTACTGCAAAAAGCTTCAATCACAAACAAAATCAATGGTGGAAGATCAATATAACTAAGTCTGCCTTGTTAGCAAGCCAAACGACTCGACGCATTAGTAGTCGTCCATGTATCGTATTGTTGTGCTCGGAAATACATGGCTGACCGGGGGGGGGGGGGGGTAGCTGCCTCCCACACATATATCTCGAGTATAGACTGCTGCATGCTCTCTCATTCTACAGTCTGCATTCTACATATGTATAAAAATTCAGGCTTCAAACAAGACCTCTCATGTTTATTCAGAAGTTTCTTTAATAAAATTTAACAATAGAAGACGGTAAAGCAAACTTGTGAACAAACATACTCAGCACCACCATAGAAAAAAAATCAAATAGCAAAGAGTGAACTTCCCAAAACTGTCAGCATCGTGAAACAAATCTCTATCTTCTCTGCTGGTTGATCTTCAGATCTAACTCACACCCTGGCATTCCTGTAGAAGAAAGGTCATATCCTCCTCTAATATTCAAGTCTAGTAGGAGCGAGTCTTCAGTTTTTGGAGTGTATTTGACATCCTTAGCCTCCTGACTTCCTACATAATTGAGCTGAAAGCCTAAATTATTAGCTTTAAGGTTGTCATCAGATATAGCTTTCACCAATTGTTCACTGTTTTCTTCATAAACTCGTGCTGCATTGTCCATGAAACCAGATAGAGCTAGGTTGAAGTCCACGAGCTGTGATCTGGTTGATTCTAGGTTAGCAGCTCCATTGGCATCAAAAGAATTGTTTTTCTGAGCTTTCTCTAGTATCGCCTTTAGGTACCTCCCTTGGGCCTCTATTCGCATCTGCAGCTTCTTCTGCACCTGATTGTAGACATAAGTACTTTTAGTGTTCATGGAAGAAAGTTTTGGAGTGTGTCATGGCGTGATGCAAAAAGCTTTCTAACCTCAAGTTGTTCATGCATCTTTTGCTGGACTTGAATTTGATACCTTAGTGCATCTGCAAGCGGCATATCTCTGATTCACATAAAATTTTTCGAAATGGTTAGGTAAACCAAATGCTCATGAAAAGCCCATTTGAAGAAAAAACGGCCGTAAAAGTCACAGAACAGAAAACAATCGGTATGGTTCTTTTTGAAAAAAGTAAAATTGGAATTGATTGCATTTAATAAAAGCTAACACTGGGTCTTAACAGTTGAATTACTAATTTCAAGGGCATTTGGAGTATCTACTGATAGATCAATTCCTGGTTTCGGATTGATTTATTCATTGTTTTATTTCTTTCTAATGTGATTGCACTTCCACAATCCCATACATGCAACAAAGTAATGCCTGATTTCTAGAGGTTTGAGAAACACACCTAGAAGTTGAACACATGGATAGTGCAAGTAACATGGATCGGTTGAACGGGTCAGAGAGCAAACCCCAAGCTAATAGCTTGTCGTACTCTAGCATTTTCAGTTGTCTACTTAACAAATGCCACTAGTATGGCATCTTCTAACTAAATTCATTATATTTTGTAGCCGTAGTAGACATTGATGAATCTATTGCAGTGCATAAAAATCAGGCATGTCACTTGCAAGTAGGCCCAGGAGGGCAGCAGAAGGTGATTGCTAGTTACCCCGTGCCGTCTTCTCCAGCAGGAACACTAGGAGGAGCTGCGGTGGAAAAACTGATGCCTTGCGCGGTAAATCCTGATAAAAGAAAGAGTGGGGGTTTGAAGTTTAGAAGGAGAAATCTTGGCTTGAATGTTTGATGCGTTTCATTTTGGTCTTAACGATAATATTTAAAAGGTAATACATACCACCACTGTTGGTTAGTTCCAGGCCTGTGGCTTTCTTGGTTTGCCTTCCCAGTCTATATTTCTAAGCACACAGCACAAGTATTACTGTGTTAGCACACTGGAGCAAAAGAGAAGGAACATATATAAGAGATGTTAAGAACAGTAGTGGAGCAGAGTTCAAACCTGAAGGTGGCTTTTTAGATGGTATAGAGTGAGGCCTTTCATGCCCATCAATGTGAGCACCGACTTGGGCGTTGCTTCTGTTGCGGGCAGCACAATCAGATTGGAAACAAACAGTTAGTGTATGCTCAAGGAAGCAAAGTCAGCTGAATGTGAACTTATTTAGCTACAGAAATTGGGTGTTCTAAGGATTTTTGCACGATCTTTCTATAAGCACGGCAGATGATGTCAATAGCAATCATTTGAATACCAATTTGCATGCCCAAAATTAACCACGCAGCTTTAAGGGTTTGGACTGAACAATGCAGTAGCATAGCGGATTTAGATTAGCAGCAGAGGATGCTAGAAATCTCTGCCTTTGCCACAGAACGGACGCTTCATCTAAACAAGGGTTACTGCACGATCGCCGTCGCTGCGCGCTGTGCCGCGACGAGGAATTTTAAGCAGGGAAGGAGCCAATTAACAAGGTCTCACTGTCCGGGCCGCCGAGCTTGGTGACGGCGGCGACGAAGCGCTCGTGGAGGTCGGGCGTCCACCGCAGCCGTGGCCTCGGGGCCCGCGACAGCGCCACCGCCCCAGCACCGCCGCCGTAGCTCCCCTCCATCCCCTCGAAGAACATCTCGATCGCCAGCAAAATTCCTCACTCCTCTTGGTCCAAGGCCGCTCGAGCAACGCGAGCTCTTGCTGTCGAGAATCGGAGAGAGGAGACGATGTGTAGTGCAAGTACGGGTGCTCTGTGAGGACAACACGACGAGAGAGAGAGAGAGAGAGAAGCGGAGAGCGTGGCGCAGAGAAAGGAAAGGTGCGGGGCATCATGTGTGCGCGGAATCTAGGGAGACTTGAGCTGGGGTGCAATGCTACGGCGCAAGAAACAAAACGAACAAACCGACGAGACGAGACGAGCATCTCGGCTGCCTGCGCCACCAACCGGGAGGGGCCACCTGGCCGCCGCTCGCTCCAATACGCCGCCGCCTGCTGGCTACGTACTACAGCATACTACAGTAACATCACAATTGGCGCGGCACCCCTGATCAGCTCTAGTTTTTTAGTTATTAAAGATAATTTTTATCCGTATTTTTAAAATAAAGATAAGTGATAAAGATATTAACGTAGATAGTATATATAATTCTAGCTCAGAAAGTCGTTTAAAAAAATGGCTTCAAGTCTCGTTTATTTTGGTTTTTAGATAAGCAAAAGTCAAAAAAAAAAAGCCCTAGATGTCTAAGTAATACAGTAACATGACAAACGCGTGGGTTTGTTCACACACAGTATGGATTCTTTGACCCAGGTGATCAAGACTCGTACAAGTATCTCACGTGATGAGGCGGCATTCGAGCCTGCGTAATATACTACTTGTAGTAGTAACCAAGAACAGTAGTGCTAGAGATTAAACGAATGGAGAAATGTAGCATGAGGTGGAGAGAGCTACGCCTAGAACGAATCTTGACTTTGGAAGCAAGCTATACGGGTAGGCAACATGATAAAATATCTAACGACGAGTTTGAGCTGTGGCTGAGCGAGCAGCGCGCGAGTTAAGCCCAGTTTGGCACTGTTTCACTTCATAAGTGAAGTTATTTTTTTGATTTCACAAGTGGAACTAGGTGAAGCTACTTTTTTCAGCTCCATCCAAAGAGCTACTTTTGTCTCAGCAGGTTTTAAGGGACTCCTTGGGTGGAGCTATTTTGTTGTACTCCGTTTGGCACAAAAACAGCTCCAAACAGCTCCAGGAGTCGGTGGTGGAGCTGTGCCAAACGAGGCCTTAATCGTGCAGTCATGTGTGCGCGAGGAATATTCCGGTGGCACGTGGCAGTCGGAAGAGGAGAGGTGGGACGAGGGGGGAGCGAGAGAGACGGGGAAGTTGCTGGCGTTGATGTCGCTGGAATATTCGCGCCAGCGTTTGGCTGTGACTTCTGACCAGTGACCGGCTGACCGCGCCCCCTAGCCTCTCCTTGGTCGATCGATCGGACGCAAATATTTCTCCGTTCTCCACGGCAGCCTCCATGTGTCCAACTCCACGGACGCAGCCAACCGTCGTCGAAATGATAGGCCGAGCTTAATTTACACTAGAACTCTACTTGGAGAATAGATTCGAGAATCTTAACCGGTCAATAGCTTTTAATTGTAACTAATGATTTTTATATGTGTTTTTTTAATACGGTGACAGATGATAGAGACATCGACACGAACAACGCACACAATTTTATACTTTAGAAACCGTTTGTAGAAGCTATCCTATTTATTTAGACTTTTGAAAAATCTGAAGATAAAAAATCCAAAAGGAATAGACTTTAGTTTGGCTCGGGCTATATGATCCTTGTAGAAAGATTTTTGTCCTAGCTTCCAATCCTACACTCAAAAGATGCTCACCATTGACATGTCAGCTTTCGTTGGGCTATTTATATTAACTTTTATTTCTGATTTTTGTTTAAATAAATTAGAAGATAATATAAACATCTGGCTTTTTAAAGCGGGTTTTCTACTCCTGTCGCTCTCGTCTTGCTCCGATAATAAGACAGAGGGCCATGAGCGCATCACGTATCTCTACTCCTCTCGCCCTTGTTTCGCATACGTATCTCTCCCTCATTTTCCCACCACTTATATTTTTCTTCTAAATATCACTTCTTACAGTCAATACTATTTATTTTCAACAAAAAAACTATAAACCATAATAAATATAAACAGGCCTAAAGCCGTTTCTAAATTGTCACAGTAGTCTACTCTAAACAACCTGCAATGCCTTATACAAACCTGATGCTACGTAAATAGCTAAGCTAAGATCTTTCCGATGGAGCGAAAGGCCCCTATGAACCACCTATTCTGGCGTTTTTTTAGTCACCGTCTTAGCTTGTCCCAGTCTTAGCTTGTCCCGTGCACATGCAATTCTACTGTTTGCTGATACCAGATAGCTCCAATTACAGGTCAGGTAGGCATCACCTCAGAATCTTTTCACGGATGATCAATTCCCTTGAATGAGCTGAACCACATTCGCACCTGATGGAGCCCAACAGTATCCGTCACCATTCATCAGTAAACAACAGTACTGCTGACTTATGATGTCTTCACTACAAAACGTCACAAAAAATAGAACAATTCCATGATATTTCGCTGCATGCATTTCTTCAACCAAAGGGCAAAAGGTTTCTTTGTTTGTAGTTCAGTAATTGTGCTGACTCGCATTTATTAAAAAAAAACATGGTTTCCAAGTATATACAGAAATGTAGTGAAGTACATCGCTAAGGCATTCACTTCATGCATTGCAAAACAGTACAGAAGCAAGCCATACGATTTACGCAAGGTGTATTATAACCATATCATTGAATTGAATCAGGGTGTGACATAGGAGTCGCTTATCCGCAAACCCAATAAATACGATACACGCATGACAAGATGGACCAAGATCACGATCCTTGATTGAGGTACTTGAAATGCAATGGAATCACCAAAACGACCCCGGGGTATCGTGCTAGAAACGTTCTCGCATGAAAGGCATGAAAGCTCATTTGGAGCCAAATTGATACTTGTTGTAGTTTGCTAAGCTCTCGATGCCACCGCTTGGTGTAGATGAAGAAATTCCAGACATTCCTAGGCCGAATCCTGCTGCGCCCATGGTCCATGAGGGCAGAGCCTTCTCATCGGACCCATCACTGAAGCCACCGACAACCCCAACATCTGCTAGGTTCACCTTCTTTGCTGCAATTTGCGATAAACAAAGATAACCATCAACACTTCTTCCATCAAGGTATTTATGGCAGGTAGATATCTCTGTTAAAAGGGCAAGGGATAAAAGGAGGAACTTACGTGCAGTTATGTTCAGATCAATCAATCCACGGCTCAAAGAGTCCGCCCATATGCCAGACTTGACCTGAAAATTTTCTTTCTTGGCATTAGACTTGGGAGCTGCCAGAGGTGTTTGGTCTGTCCTTCCAAGGTTACTACTTGAAGAAAGTTCAAAAGGGTCCTTAGCTGCTTCCTCAGTGCTTGATACAAAGGCACCAAAGTCAGATGCATCAGTTTTGGGAGCTGCCAAAGGCGTTTTGTCTGTTTTGCCAAGATTGCTACCAGAAGAATAATCAAAGGGGTCTTTAGCTGCGTACCCAGTGTTTGATTCAAAGGCACCAAAGTCAGATGCTGCCTGAATGTTCTGACTCGACGTGCTGATATTTCCAGTGGAACTGGGTGGTGGTGCACTAGATGATCCAACATTGGAGCTGAAGGCACCAAATGGGTCAGATCCATCAAAACCGTTTAAAGGAATACCACCAAAAGGATCAAAAGGTTCATGAATCGTGTTCTTCGACATGGAAGTATCAGCTTCACAACTGGTTCCAGAACTTGGAGGTGGAATAAACCGTGTCTGTGGTGGAAATGCTGCAGCAAAGGTTGGCTTCTCCACAAAAAGGTCAACATTGTCCTGTAGTATCATTTTCATGAGCACACTGTTATCATTATCAATGAATTGAAGAACTACATGATTTGCTGAGAGTATTGAAGCACAACCAAACAACATGCTCACAAGCAACAAACACAAAAAAGGGCAAAAAAAAACAACTTTCTTTCAAAAGATTTAATATTTGAAGTTGGAAGATAGCAACAACAATGGGCACTTTTCATTCTACTAATCACTTGCTATCTTGCCGACTGCTGTGGGGGTGGCCCAGCCCCTCATGACTAGGCCTTGGAATAAACCCAATAGTACATAGATATATGTATAAAGGAATGTACCAATATACCTCCACCTTTTGTAATTATAAGAGATGTATGAGAGGATAAGATCTTTCTTATTCTTACTCACCAGCTCTCCTTAGCTAGTTCCCTCATATATATATATAAACACTCAAGAGGGGTATGAGAGGATAAGATCTTTCTCATTCTTACTCACCAGCTCTCCTTAGCTAGTTCCCTCATATACTGTTTGGTCAATAGCCACAACACCGAGTAATCCAATCAGTTATAGGAAGGCATGGCAAATGTCTGTTCTTAACATATTCAGCAATCTTAATATACAGAGAACCAAACCTGGACATCCGGATGTGTGGCTATTTCTGTACTTGGGGTTGCCAATTGGAAATCTGCATCGGCAAATAGATCGACCTGAGGTTCAGCATTGTTTGTTGCTGGAGTTGCTGCAGGCTTGTCGATGAAATCGTCCATCAAGTTTGGGCCAAAAAGATCCATCTCGGCAGTCTTCACATTAGCTGCGGCTGTAGACAGATAGAAAGAATTAGGAATAACAAGTACACAAATAGATGTATCCCTATCTTGGTAGTTGGAAGATTGGTACTTTTGATGATAAAAGTCAAATCTGCCTACTTCTTTATTTCTGGTATAATAGATTATAGATAGAAGTAAAGCGTTCAGCGCCTATTTCTTTGAGGCTCCAACACATTAATTCAACTATCAAAAGGCGTATGATTCCCATAGTCTCAACAAACTACGGGATTGTCCCTTTAGGTAAAAAACTAGTTGAACACTTGGAAATATCATTCACTTGATGACCTTCTATTTATAATTAGGCAGAAGCAACATAAAAATGCATTATTTGCAAGATAATGCAGTTCTAGCATAGTGCACTGCAGAATTGAGGGGTGAGCTATTTGCCAAAATGACAAATTTGAACAGACTTTTGTGTCAAGATTTGGACTTTTGTGTCAAGATTTGAACACGCATTCAATACTACAGCCGAAGGCATTCCTGGTAAAGTAGTAGCATAAGCACAAAATAGATAAAAGATTTTACCATTTGAAGAAGATCCACGAGGATCAAAGTCATCCTCGTTGCTGTTTGTATTAGATGGGGGCTTCAAGGAGCTGGGTGAGTAAGAATCCCCATTCCTGGTATTCAGACAAATACAACATCAGTGAAGGAGCAAAAAGTTCACAATAAAAGGTAAGCCTGAGGCTACAATTCCAGAACTGATATTGCTGCATTTACCACTCAATAACAAGGTACATCACAAGGGCCTAAAATAGCAACAGTAGTATACTTTGAGACAATAACTGTATTTCCACAGCAAATTAAATGATCCATCATGCACCCAACAAAGCAAACAGCTATTATATTTATACCACCCTATTCCACCGGCTACCCAGTTTTGAATTATATGATAAAATGGATAAGATAAATAAAATGTTATCAGCTACAATTTTTTGAAAACCAGTAGCAGTTATTCAACATATGAATAAATGTTAAGCAACCTTAAAATACCTTCTATCGTGCTTCGCATCCTTTCTTATCTTGCTGCCAGATTTCTGGCTGCCAGCATTACTTGCGGAGGTTTCAACAGGTTCTTTGTCCCTGTAACTGTCACTGAATGAATCTGCTTCCCTTGTGCCACTAAAACTCCCATAACGTTCACCTGAACCGTAGTTGCTACCAAAAGAGGCTGAGCTTGATTTATATGTTATCCCTGTTGATGATAGCCCAACGTACCTTCAGCCACAACAAATATATGTTACAGTTAAGGCTGTAGAAGATGAATACAAAACTAAACAGGTTAGAACAGTCATTGTATGATTTTGCAAAAGAACTGACTTGTCACGGTTACTGGCTGCTTTCTCTCTCACAGCTTTTATTCTCTCCTTGTCATTTACGATGCCTAATATAGTTTCAACTTTCTTCCTCACATTTATTCCAGCATCCTTTCCATTGGGTTCCACATACTCAAAACTTGAAAGTACCTTAATGCATATAGCACAGATGAGAAAATGTTTAATGGCATGTAACCTCGACCAAGCAAAAGTTTATCTACGAAAGCAAAGACAACACATACCGAGATCTTCGAATAATGATCGAGAATGTTATCAACTGCCCGCTCAGAACCATTGGCTATCAAGTACTCAATGATTGTCAACGCCTGGACATTTATAGTTGTTTCTTAGTGAACTACATTACTGATACAAAATCTTACACAATACCAAGGTTTATTTCCCTTTTGGTGGGTGGTGTGACTGTGACCATTGTAGAAGTGATGCCTATCAAGCCCCAGTACTTGTTGAAATTTCTTTTTACATATTGGTCATTAAGAAGCAATAACCTTATACACATGACGCCATTTTGAGCCTCGCTCAGCCAGCCTAGTCCAGAGGACATTCATTACCATCTGACACTCAGAGCTGCGGATTTTAGAAGCATCATTTCAGCATCAACTATAGGAAGGGGGGGGGGGGTTAAAAGAGGCACAATGTGAATAAGAGATTAGAACTTACAACTTCTTGGTGGCATGCGCTAGCTCTGAAAGAGCAGTTCCATGGGGCCCCCAGGGTTCATCACTTGTAGCATCAAGTACCTGGTTTTTTTTCAAAAAAAAAAAGGAAGAAAAGACATATAAGGGGTTAGTCCATAGGAAAAATAATACACCCAAACCTCAAAGGTTAGGTTATAAAGAGACGATGATTAGAAATTTGCTCTGTTGAAGTCAATAGAATATAGATCTATGCTAATCTAATTCCACTGTAGCATATATAAGTGTGCACCAAAACGGGGTGAATCTGGTGTCACACATGAAAACCCTTATAATCATGCACTATGACTTGGATAAGACATGTGACTGTTAAAGTAAGATCCAACTGATACCTCATAACTCATAGGGCGAGCTACAAATCTACAGTTAACAAAACAATTTCCAAGCATAATTTTCGACAGTAGCTTCATGGATCCAGATAATACTAGAGAAAAAAAGAAAGAAAGACAGATCTGACAAGAAAGGAGGCAAAGGATGGAAATGACTATTGCTGTCACGTATCATCGAACTTGTCAATATAATCATTCAGGAGTCCAACTTCCAGGCAAACCAAAAGCATACTGTGACACCGCGCATTCGGCAGTGCAGATATTTCGACTGAGGGCACTGAAGATCTCTAGTTCACCTCTAAATTTATCTAAACTATCAATGTAGACTTAATTTGTCACTCCTAAAAACGAAAAACCTTAATCAATTTTCTTAAATCGATACTGTACACGAATTATTTTTTGGGAACTGACTGTGCACGAATTATAGCAACACTATAATGGAGTCACAAACCAAACATATCTGAACTACACCATTAGGCATAATCCAGGTTCCCTCATCCACCACATGAACCAATTCAATAATTAAAAAATTACAACTCTATTACCAGAAAAGAAAAGAATTTTTACAGAGAATCGGAGTTAAGATCTGGGTGAGATCCAACCTTCTGTTCGATCTCGGGGACCTTGAGCACCTTCAGATTGACCTCCCTCTTTCTGCAAGAACACGCACACAACAAACGGATGAAAATCTCACGGATCCAATTCAATAAACGCCATATCCTCGAAAAATCAGACACAACTAACGAGATCTCGGTTCGCTCTAGAACTTACATCTCCCGTACAGTCTGATCGATAACCTTCATGAAATCCATCGCTGGGGAGGAGTCTCCGGAGCCGGCTGCAGATTCCCTGGGATTCTAGAGCGAGCGATCTGGACTCCGAAGGGCCGGGTTGTGGTGGCAGCTAAGAGAATGGCTTAAACTGTAATTGGATGCGAGACAAGAAAGGAAGTCCGAGAGGCGCGATGGGGACGCGGCAGCGGCTCCCCGGATCCCGGTGAGCGACGAGCATTCGAGATGGGCGGCGGCCGCCGCCGCGGCGAGGTCCACAGCCGGGCGGCGGGCGGACGCGCGCGCGCGAGGGAGCAGGAAGTCGACGGGGCAGCGACGAAGTGGTCGAAAGGTCACTCGTGTCGTGGAGCAGAGGAGATGGAGGTGGGTATGCTTTCGTTGGATGGTCAGGATCAAATTGGGCAGGATCTGACGGTCCACGCAGTACCAAATGCAAATGTACTACCACGTTCTGGTCGAGTGGCTTAACGCACTACCAATGGTCCTAATTAACGCACTACCAAGGGAACGTCATTGCTTAACAAGTTAACATCTGAAGCACAAACGTCATCTGTTAATGAACGATGAGTCTAAACGACACAACATCCGATCTGCTAAGACTTTAAGCTGGCAAAATATCAAAACTGAAGGTAAAATTCTGCTCTAGTTTTATTAGGTTTCAATCCTGGTTGAAATTACTTCAGCTAGAACACAATGTTATCAAATCAATAGATATATTTCACCAGTCATAGATATAGAGATTATCAAATCAATAATGTTGACACATATTAGAGAACATAGTGTTAGGTTGATCCACCTTAAAATATTATTGATATTGTTATATTTTATGAGTTATCAATCGATTCCAAGCAATGATGATGTATAATCTTTGTACCTAAGGTTAGTATGGGTTTCTATATGTGTATTAGTGTGATAATAAGTCAGCTATCAGCATCGTCAATAATCCAGTTTGGCACGGCATAACCAAGCATGTGGAGATAGCTCACTTCTTTATTAAGAAGTTAGATGATTGTATAATAAAATTAAGTCATGTAAACTCAGGAGCAAATAGCGGGTTACTTGACTAAGGTTTAGGAGTAAGGAAATGTAATTTACCTTATGCCAAGATGGAAATAATATATATCTATCACCCATGGGAAGTGTTGGGCTGTGTGAGAATCTTGGGCCAAGGCCCATTCTGTGACATATTGCTCTCTAATTAAGCAACCTGACTTACATAATTAACATCTCCCAACAGCCTTTTAAAACTTTCTTCATGCATTATACTGTTATCTACAGTTTTTCCTCAATGAAGCACAGGCTAGATCATGCTATAGGCCACTACAACACTTCACAAATGATCATGCATCATGGGCATACCAAATTAGTTTATCATTCTTTTCGACAACAATGAACACCACCATCAGTAAAATTCAAATCATACATCGCGTTTAGCTGGCCGGAATCAGTCACACATGGCAGATGGCACCACCAGCAACGTGTAATTTCCTAGACTACCATGCATCACCAAGTGTACAACAATTTTCTGATCAGATTGTCCACACATGCCAATTTTCTTTTAGTTTACAGTTATTCCACGAGTAAAAAAAGGAACGGTTAGTGTAAATATCCGCAAATACTGCATTGAAACGGTGACCTACATTGCACATTGGTGTTGCGTTAGTTTGTTAGTCTGGTTAATTTTTCCTCGGATATCTTGTCAGTTTCAATTTTTTTCCACAAATATAAAAGAGTGACATAACAGGGATTCCCGTTCGAAAGCCAAACACCAATTTTTTCCTCCCATATTTTTTCCACTTCCCCGTTACATTATGTGGGATTAGTGACGTATAGCGGGAAAATTTGTATATAAAAGTATATAAATACATGCACGTGTGCCATAGCCATTCTATGGTTCACGTATTTGATTTCGAATATTTTTTTTTTCAAATTTTTATGGGCTATACGCAAATAAAATGTCCTCAGATTAAACGGAGACGAATTTTTTGTACGGATAATCCATTTTTTATTCGAAATTACATAAATATATCCGCAGGAAATTTTTTTACAAAAATAGGCTCCAGTCGCCTAATGGTTGGGCGACTGAAGCCTTTCGCCCAACCAGACCGCGACAGCTGGAAAGTCTACCAACCGTTTGGCGATTAATTGCGATCGCCCTACCGTTGGCGACTTCCAAGTCGCCGAACCGTTGGCGATCGAGATTCAATCGCCGAACGGTTCGGCGATCATGTGGGATATAAAGCGTGCTCGCGACGCGCCGAGCGCGCGCAGACTGCTTGCATTCTCCGTTCGCCGGCAGAGAAGAGGGGAAAGGAGAGGAGGAGAGGAGAAGAGGAGGGGAGAGAAAGAGAGGGAGAGGAGGAGAAGAGGAGAGGGAGTGCGCGATTTTCAGGTAATTTTGTTGTATTATATTGTTTGTTAGTGTAGAAAATTAGTTTAGAAAATTAGTTTAGAAAATGTAGTTTAGAAATATAGTTTAGAAAATGTAGTGTAGAAAATTAGTTTAGAAAATGTAGTGTAGAAAATTAGTTTATAAAATTAGTTCAGAAAATTAGTTTAGAAAATATAGTTTAGAAATTTAGTTTACAAATTAATTTTAGAAATCTAATTTAGAAATTTAATTTTCAAATTTTGTTTAGTAAATATAGTTTAGAAATATAGTTTTTAATTTTGTATACCATTTATAATGCATTATTGTACAAAATATAGTATTTAAATGTACATGTAGAAAATTTAATGTTGCAATTATTGTACAAATTTAGATGTAGAAAATTTAGTGCTGAAATTTAGATGTAGAAAATTTAATGTTGAAATTATTGTACAAATTTAGATGTAGAAAATTTAGTGTTGAAATTTAGACGTAGAAAATATAATGTTGAAATTATTGTACAAATTTAGATGTAGAAAATGTAATGTAGAAATTATTGTACAAATTTTGCAGGTATGACTCGTGCTGGACGTGACTCGGAGTGGTGATTCGCGCTGTTGGACGAGCACGTGGACCGCTCTCATCGCGCTTCCCGTCTAGTCCCGCCACCGGGGAGCACGAACGAGCCGCCTCAGCTGGGAGTGGTCCGGACACGCACACCTCGCGTGGCCTGGGGACTCGACCCTCGTTGGACTGCCAGGTTTGCACTACTCCAGCGTTTAGTGCGACCGTAAGTTCGTTCCGTGCTGATCTTCACTTTGTTTGCAGTGCGGGATGCCGGGCTACTCCTCTTGCCGGATGGTGCAGCCACGGACGAGATGGAGCATGGCGGGACGAGGCGGGCGGGAGCGATCACGACGCTTCCGTTCGACCGTTCCTGCCGGCGCCCGAGACGCACACTTTCCACCTCCCATTCGGGAGATGACGCCGACCTTGCGGATGTGTCCTCGCTCCTTGGGCTTCCGATCGCGGAGACGCCGCCTTCCTACCGGAGGCCCGGCCGACCGCGCGCACGACCGCCGCGATTCAGTGTCGTTCCACCGCCTGCTGACCACCATGTGTTTGGAGAGGCGCAGACCCATGGGCCGACACTGAGGTGGCTCGAGCGAGATCGTGCGTGGTATATAAAATCGATCGTGTCTTCGAAGCTCTTATTTGTGGTATTACGTACTAATAACAACTTTTTTGCATTCAGTGGAGCGCATGGTTCCGCAGGCCGACGATCAGCAGATCCCGCGGCACCTGGAGGCGACGTCTTTGTGGCTGTTTGGTTGGGTGCTTTTCACCACCACCACGGCAACTCGGTGGATCGCGCCTTATCGCTTATGCGAGCGATCGCGACGCGAGCCCCACCAGTCGGTGGGATCGGCCGTATTTGCCGCGACGCATCGCGCTGCGTGCGATGCGTGCACGAGGATCAAGACGAACTCGATCCTCACGGCTGTCCCCGCACTCTGCAGTTGTGGTCGTTCGAGCGCTTAAATGTCGGACGACCTGTGCTAGACGACATGGGTCCGCACGGCCCGAGATGTATCCAGGGGGAGACGTCGACCGGCCGACGATGGGTTCTAGCTCGTGCCGTCGTCGAGTAAGTATTATCACAGTCAACTATTTCTTTCTTATTGACGATCGTCATTCTAAACAACTTATCTTTCTTGCAGTACAGTTCGCGACGCGCGCGTCACGCGGCGTCACGGGTCTTTGTGGAGCGGCTCGACCGCATCACACCGACGGCGCGCGCTGAGTCAGACGACGATACGGCGATGCGAGCCGTGCTCTAGCCTATGTGCCGACTTCGACACACGATCGAGAGGCTCACGGTGGTGCGCGGTGACCCATGAGGAGGGTGTTAGCTGCGCGTCGGATGCACGAGGGTGTAGAGTATCGTTAGCCTACTGTCCTGCACGAGGCTACCGGCGGTCTCCACGCCCACCGCTCCGACTGCTCGTCCACCAGTGCCACCCCGACCAGCGTGGCACTACTCTGGTGCACCGACGTGGACACGTCCTCCACCGCCTCACCCGGAGCGGCCGGGGTTCGATGCAGGCGGGGCCTCCTACACCGGTTCACTTCACGCCTCCTACGCAGGGGGTGTACGCCTCCTCCATGGCGCCAGCTACGGGTACGCAGAGGGTCTTATATCGTGTTTATCCGAAGACGACATGCAACGAACTAACGATATTAATATTGCAGGTACTTACCAGCAGCACGGCATCTCCCGTGCCGGAGGATGTGGACCGATTTTTCGCGGAGTGGCGGGCGGTTCTCGACGCAGCACAGAGGTTCTCTCTGGCGGTGCCCTCCGGTGCACCGGAGAGCACACAGCCAGAGGTGCGGTGACTCCACCAGCGCGAGGCGGGATAGACACCCTCCGCTCGTTTTACTTTTCGGATCGTCCTAACCCGTTGCACGGAGGAGGCCAAGCGAGGCCGTATGGGAGGACGCGGCGCGGTGACGGGCACACCAGGGTGACGAGTGAGGCGTGCTGCAGATGCTATATATGTTATGCATGTAATGAAAAAATATGCGGCAGGTTACTCTCAATTATATTATGAAGGTTATTTAAATTTACATAGTCTATCATCTCTCTCCGCACATAAACTATCTCACTTAACAGTGTATGTATCGATCGTTCTCTACTCAATCTTTCATAAAAAAAAACTTTTTACACACCTACAATATACAATGAACATAAACTTTTATTACAAATTCACCGTATTTTTACCGGTTCAACGTTACAAAATTCACAAAATCTAAAACAATCACGGGGGCTACATGTAGTCGCCTAACGGGATGGCGACTGCATGCTAGTCGCCTAACGGGACGGCGACTATACTTAAGTCGCCGAACGGAAGAGCGACTTAATACGATCGCTCATCATGCAATGAGATATATTGTGTCGCTGATGCGGTTATGAAGGCTCCGATCGCCCAACCATTAGGCGACTGGAGCCTATTTTTGTAAAAAAAATTTCCGCAGGTATATTTATGTAATTTCGAATAAAAAATGGATTATCCGTATAAAAAATTCAAACGGAGACACTTTTTCAAGGAGGATTTGGAGTACGAGCTCGTAAAAGCTCGCACCAACCGGGACAAGGTTTAATAAGGGCAAGCAGCAGCACGCCGGTGCGCGCCACTCTTCCCGACGAGAACAATTCGATGAAAGTATAGTTAGGCCCCGTTTGGCACAGCTCTAGCTCTGAGATCTATGCTGGATCTGTAGTTTGTTGTTAAATTAAAGTGCTTTAAATATTTTTATTTAATATATAATATAAATGAAATGAGTCATGTAAATGCACTTAACATACCTGCAACTCTAGATCCATGATTTCCTAGAGCTACAGATGACCAGCTCCAGGAAATCTACAGATTTTCTAGAACTAGAGCTCTGCCAAACGGAGCCTTAGACAGTTAGACTTGAGCTAGTACTGCTAACTAGCAGGCATTTTGGTTTCGGTATTAAATGCAGCATTTCCGTGTGAAAGAAAAACAGAAACTCCTGTTTCCGTGCGTGCGATCCGCACGGTCCCACATGGCATTTGCTTGAGGATTTTTTTAAGGGCAAGTACAATAGAAGAGGTGGCTGCCACCTCTAGGACTAGCCACATAAGCAAAAAGATTACATGTGGCTCATGTGGAGATAGCTAATACAATGAGTAGAGTAGAGGTTACCTCTACTAAAGCACTCAAACATTTAATACTTACATAAATATATCAGGAGTCACCTCTTGCATAAGGGGTATTTTATCTCTCTCTCCTCGTATAATGTGCTAGAGGTCACCTCTTGCATGAGGGGCAGCTTGCTTCTCTCTCTTCTTTTCTCTCTCTTCCACTTAGGATTGTGCTGATGTGGATTTCACTAGAGGCAACCTAGTCAGCACCATTGTACTTGCTCTAAACACCAATCCCTCATTCCGTGCATGTGCGTTTTTGTGTGATGGTCCATATGGTATCGGGAGTAGTTGTATTGAAGCGAGTCAATCCAAATTGTCAGTGCGGCATCGAGTCATGCGATTATAGCCAGCCAACCTACCCACTCGCGCACACAGATAATAAAGATATCCTCACGAGGCAGTGTCACATGACTGGTTTATATTGAAGCAATGCAAGAAGAAAGAAGACAGGTCACAGTCGCTAGAGCTGACCATCACCGAGTTCCAATGACAAATGGAACTGAACCATGAAGGCCCATATGCTAACATGCTATGGCAAAGAGGTAGTTGAACGGGCCAACATGTGGTGCATAGGAATTTAATTTGAATTTTTTTTTCTATCAGCTTACTTTCGAATTATTCTCAATTTTCTCCCTAAAGGTTTATCCTGACTTGTTTCACATTTAGACAAATTTCATTTCTATATTTTATTTGTAATTTTGCTTGCAGATTATGATCATTCTACTTCCATGTTTAATCCAACTTCATTTTGAATTTATAGTCAATTGCTTTTGAATTTATAATCAAATGCTTTGAATTTATCCTGACTTACACAAATTTAAGTTTATATTTTATTTATAATTTTTTCTTCCAAGCTATGCTCACTTTGCGTCTATTTTTGTCCAAACTTGTTTTCGAATTTATACTGACTTGCTTTCGAGTTTATACTGACTCATTTCCCAAAACTATGATAATTTGAATTCTTAATACAGAATTCGTATTGAAAGTTTCACGACTTTGCTTCCAAATTTATATTGACATGCTTCCAATATATAATAATTGGTTTAGGATTTTGTTGATTTTATGTACAAAGACTATCTTAATTTGCTTAACATCTACACCAATTTGATTCCAAATTTATTGCTAAATTATACTTATTTTGTTTTAATGTTTATCTCAACTTGCTTTCAAATTTATAGTCAATTGCTTTCAAATTCATACTGACTTTTACTCTCTTCAAGAATTCATGTAAAGAGGATGGTGCGTGTAGCGAAAGAGATGGGTCCACAGGGAATTATAGGTGAATGTATCAACTAGCAACAATGCATGTAGTTATACGTGGAAACTGGTAAGCTGGAGAGATGCACGTAGCTATGTATGAAAATTGGATAGTGTGCGTGCTGTTGAACTATTTCACGCAGTATGCACTTAGGGCTGGCAAAAAAGCTCGGGCTCGTGAGCCAGCTCGGTCTCGTGGAGGCTCGGAGCCGAGCCAGCAAAAAAGCTCGGGGTCTAAACGAGCCGAGCCCGAGCCAGCTCGCGAGCGGCTCGGTTGGCTCGGCCCAGTTAGGCCCAACTCCCCCGTAAAACCCTAGTTTCCCGATGATCCCAATCCCACCCAGGCGGCACCGCACTAGTAGAGTAGCAATAGCAGGCGCCGACTCCCTCAGTCCCTCTCCGCAAACCGCAACTCCCCCCGTCCCCCGAGCCGAGGCCCCGACCCCCGAGCCCCCGACTCGGCGTCGGCGACTCGCCGACTCCCCCGAGGCCCCGACCCCAGCGCTCCTCTCGCGGCGGCGCCTCCTCATCTCAACTCGCGGCGACGCCTCCTCAATCCTCATCTCATCTCGCGGCGGCGCCTCCTCAATCCTCATCTCATCTCGCGGCGGCGCAAGGGTTTTGGCGTCGATCTGGTCTGGTCTCGAGCGACCGTCCCCGACTTCCCGACGTCCTCGTCTCGCGGCAGCGCCTCCTCATCTCAACTCGCGGCGACGCCTCCTCAATCCTCATCTCATCTCGCGGCGGCGCAAGGGTTTTGGCGTCGATCTGGTCTGGTCTTGAGCGACCATCCCCGACGTCCTCGTCTCGCGGCGGCGCCTCCTCATCTCATCTCTCAGATCGGTATCCTAGATTTATCTCCCTTCTTCGTTATGCCCTAGTTCTGAACCAAACCAGTCTCGATGCAGTGGGATGCAATGGTAAATATTTCTATGTGCTTGCTAGATTTTCAGCTAGATATGGAGAGGTCTTTTGCGGTCACTGGTGGAGTGGTGGTTCTGCTGCTGCATCTTTAACATTGATGAATCACATTGATGGATACACTAGATGATTTCTCATAGAGCTTACAAATCTTTAACCAGATATTTGTTTTAAATCACAAAGATAATACATGTCCACATTGTGCTCATGCTCGAGTTTAATAGAGTGATGTACATCATCTGCTCAAAATCTTGTTGTTCATAACTATTGCATATTTGCATTAAATGAACAAGTGTCCATATGGTTTCCTTATTCGAGCTTTATTTGGCAATTGCTATGATGAAATGACAGTAATTTCTTTGAGCATATAGCCATGAAAGAGTGTTTAGTACTATTTGTAAGACTGTAACTATTATTCTATAGTAACCGTAATTGAAATATCCTACAAGGGAAAGGAAAGAACGCTATTTTTTAGTGTCAGGTTTTGTTGGCTCGCGAGCCCTCGCGAGCCGGCTCGAGCCGAACCACGAGCCGAACCGAGCCCACAAAAAAGCTTGATATCCTAACCAAGCCGAGCCGAACCGAGCCTCCATTCTACCGAGCTTTCATGAGCCGAGCCGAGCCAGGCTTGGCTCGACTCGTTGCCACCCCTATATGCACTGTAGCTAAATCCGAAAAATCGATGGTTTTGGAGGGGGGAGCAGAGGGAGGGGGGAACACAAAAGAGATGAAAATAGAGCACGAGAGAGAGAACCTACCCCAATGTAAAGCCCACATCTTTCGGCCTGCGAGCTTCTTCCTTTCGGGTTCTGGAACGTCGGATCGCGTGAAAAGCCGACGCGACCGTGCTCCATCGATTTAAGAATTGTAATGCTATGACTCATAGCTTTTATGTTTATTTTTGGAGACTGCAGCGTATAGTATAGTGAATAGTGAAGATACCGATACAAAAAACATATTATTTTAGGCTTAAAAAGCTATTTAGAAAATCCCCTACGCTACAAGAAAACCTGTGTTTGTTTTAATTTTCGAAAATGCCAAAAACTCAAAAAAGAATAGGCCTCAGCCTTGCTAAAGCCCTCTGTGCCTGTACGCTTTCCTTCCCTTGAGCTTCGTCTTCCAAATATGCAAAGCGTAGTCCTATTCTTAAATGAGCAAACTTTGATTGTGACCGAGGGATAGCCGGATAGGCTTCAGACAACATAGAGCGGCCGGCATAGCGTAATTCAATATTCACAGCGGTATAGATTCAGGTACAAGTAGCGGCCCATGAATTCTGCAGTAAACATCGAAACTTCTAAGTGGCAGTAGTACGACTAGACACTAAACTTCAACGCAGGTCTCCATCACTACAAGGGATTTGCCTTTGCATCCATTGAGCAGTAGAGATGAAAAAAAGTTGCAACCAGCATGCGGCCAGGTTCAGCTACTAGTAGTAGAAAGACAGCGTGTTGGATGCAAGCCCACCCTCGAGTAATCTCTGCTTTTAAAAACTCATATGAAGCAGAAGTGAAGTGAGCGAGCACGGGTACACAAAAAAAGAGAGAACACTTCATGCTTGTGTAATGATCTCAATCGATTGCGTGACAATAGTATGGCCTCTAGGTTTCTTCAGAAATCAATAATGAAACTGCTGGCAATTATTTTCCACTGTGAACTGAAGATGGCAGTTTGTACGTGTCTACTCTGTGGCAATAAGAAAAGGAAGCCCCCTGAAAGAAGGAAGCACTTCAATTAGTTTCAGAACAGCGGTAGGTGATAAACCCAAGGTTACATATTCATACTATCCATCCAGACAAGTCAATTTTGAAACAAGGTAATATACTTACCAGCCCCCTCTCCTAGAAAAGTAGTCAGAGTCCAGAGATATCGCAAGAGCAAGAGCCACAGTCCTTTCCGGTAAAGTCAGCTGGCGAACAACGTGTAGTTCTTCGATCTGAAAGCAGACGTGAGTTTGAAATCAGCGTAAAGAGCAGTTAAGTGGGCAAGGCAGGCACAGATACATTGAGGCAGATGTGTTAATGCGTGTAAAGTGAGAACACTTACATCTGCAGCGAGACCAAATTTACGGCTTTGTCCAGCATCACCAAATCGAACCGCATACTGGCCAGCATCCGTGAAGAGCTGCGGTGAGCATAAAACCAAAGATATGTTCATCAGTCCTTAGTTCCTTACTCATTACGCATCAGTCCCATTTTTTTAGAAACAGAGGGTGTTATCCACCCCGGTTCCTCATCAGTCCCATTCTTTCTACAGGCTACAAGTAAACACAGTGCGACAAAGAAAAAATGCACTCTGAAAATATATCGGGTGTAGCATCATGCTATTAGCTCTATCAAACAGTCCCCAGCTAGAGTGGACTCATTGTAAAGCAGAATCATATAATTGTGGAATGGATATGTCATGAAATTTAACAAGTTCTGTAAAAGATTTTCCATGTGCAGAAGCAATGTCGAGCAACAGCATCACAGCAATTTAAATGGACAGTTCTTAGTGGTCAGTCCGTAATCATTTTACTATGTTTCTGAGTATGTTTTGTTGTCAGATATGCATGGTTTTTTTGACAGATATGTATGGAACACGCCCCAACATGGATGCCCTTTAGATATAAGAAAACACATATTCTTTGATAATTCTCCACTCAAAAGGGCATTACCTCGAAACCAATTCCCCTCCAATTACGATCAATCTGGGCTAATACGTTGTCATCCTCATCAATCAGGGTAAAGGTCCAGTTCCAAAATCCAGGATTCTCGACCACAGCAAATTGCCTATTCCTAAAGAATGAAAAAGTTTGCAAACCATACTGTCACGCAGTACAGCAAGACTAAAAACTACACAAAGAACTGAGTAATTTGAACTTAGTCAAAGAGATAGATAAGGGAATCGGGAGATCAGAAGACCACGTTACCCTAAGTACAGGTCATAAATTCTACGCCAAAGATGCCAACGTCTGTGGACTACACCTACCTCCTGACCAGAGAAATCATGAAACTTCATCAGCACCACTCCTGTATATTCATACAAGGATAATAATCCCATCTAAATGAGTTAGAATAATCAAGTCAAGAATATTTGCATACCTTGCCATCCACTTCTGCATAAATGGAGCTGTTGATAAACCAAAATGGCCGGCGAACCTAAATCCAATAGTATAATTGAATGAATTTGAAAAGGAATACAACAATGGCTTGCTGAAATCTTACCGTAAATATCTCGTTACCCATAGCATCAGTAATTTCTGCAACAAATGGCCGTCTTGACCGAAGTAGCTGAAACATCAGCAAAAAGGGTCTGGTGTAAGATAGTAGTTTCCATAAAGAGAAAAATGAATAAATAAACACCAACGATGATAAGATACTTCATCGCCAAAAAAACAAGATAATAACATGAGGCCTTTCTTACAAATGCAATTATAAAATGTGATGCATATATAACTTTTAGCATCATAATTAAAAGTTATCCCTCAATCAATATGGTAAGACAATGAAATTTTGAAATGATGTTAACTAGGCCAGATTCAATCAACAAGCGCAACATAGAACAAACCTTAAAGGGACAACATGAACATTCAGAACAGAGAACACTTCTTCTAACCAATCAGGGATATATCACCAGCTACATAGGATTCTCTAATTTTTATGTGATACCTCAATTTGTACAAGATGGATAAAACACATTATCCATATTAAATTCTGCATGATAATGTCATGGGCGTGAGCCCTAGGTCCAACCGGCTCGTTATTAGGAAGTTAAAGATTAGTTTTTATTTGTTGACGATATGATTAGAGATATGATATTAGTTTCTATTTGTTAGAAATATGATTAAGATTAGATTATATCTATTAGGCGGAGCCTATATATATATAAGAGGGCTGCCGCATACTATTGGAATCAAGCAAAAGAAATAATAAAGTCATTCTTATCTATAGTCTCTTCTCTTTTCCAACCAAGCCGCTGCCAACTGGCTATCTTCTCGACGGTGTTTACCCCGTTATAAATTAAGATTCATAACAATTTGGTATCAAAGCTAACACCATGGCTTCTGCTGCCGAGTTAACATATGGTCAGATCATCGCTGGCTATGAAGAAATCCTCATTGGACTCAAAAATGTAGAGAGCATGTTAAAGAAGATGATGTGGCAGCAGAGGAGAAGGCACAAGCAACTGTTGCTGCCCGATTTGCAGCGGCACAAGAGGCAAGAGCAATGGTGGCCATGCCACGGCAACGGTGCTGCTACTGCTGCTCCTTCATCCGGCACAGGCAGCGGTGCGTCTTCAAGCGACGCTGTCGTGGCATCTTCCCAGCACACGGTACAACCGTACCTCATGACGGCAACAACGCTGCTTGGAGAAATGGATACAGCGATGCTGCTCCATGCGATCCCGGTGTGCCTTCCACTAACCACCAGCCATGGGCTGCGTCCGCACCAAGACCGTGAAGAAGACCTCCCGGCAGGTCATCGAGACGTACTACTCTAGCATGACCCAAGAATTCCACACCAACAAGAAGGTGCTTGAGGAGGTCTCAATCATCCCCTTGAAGCGGCTGCGCAACAAGGTGGCCAGCTTCACCACCCACTTGATGCGCCGCATCCAGCGCGGCCCCGTTCGCGGCATCTCACTCAAGCTGCAGAAGGAGGAGCGTGAGCGCCGCATGGACTTCGTCCCGGAGAAGGCAGCGTTCGAGGTCAAGGAGATTTGCGTTGACAAGGAGACCATTGAGATGCTCGCCGCCCACCAGCTCGTCCTCCAAAAGGAGAGGGGAATCAACTCGAATCGACGACAAGAAGACGAGGGGCTCCAAGACTAGATCTTGGAGGCGAGATCGGATCAGGGCCACGGCCAATGATCTCCGTGGCGAGCTAGTGCAGGCGCTCGACGCCTAGGAGCACTGCGGCTGCAACAGAGCCAGCGCGGAAGGCAACAATGCAGAGTCGTGCTGCTACGGGGAAAACGACGTAGTAAGCGGCGCCGGTGCCGGCGAGGAGTGAGGGACGTCGGTGTAGCAGTGGGGGATGGGCTGCGGAAGGTGCAAGGGGGCAGCGAGGGCGCAGCCGTGGTGCTGCGGCCGCCGTGCCGGCACCTGTGCACGTGCGCGCTGTGCGCCGCCACGGAATCGAAGGGATTGGCTCTTGGGAAGTCGTGGCAGCTGTGAGGATGAAGGTGGCGTTGGTGCTTCCATGGGAAACCTTATCAACGGGTGGGGTGGCACTTGGGCAGGTGCGATGGGCCGCATCAACCATTGGGCTTCCACTTCAAGCACATGGGAAAAAATCTTCAAGGCGATGTCGTACTCCATCACGAAGGGGAGCCGGCCCGAAAGTCCATCACAACAGGGAGCTGAAAGCGCTATGCTTCGTCGATGTGGGACTGCAACCAAGGCAACCGCCTAGCAACTCGAGGACGAGCTGCATGCCCGAGAGGGGTGTATGTCATGGGTGTGAGCCTTGGGCTCAACTGGTTCATTATTAGGAAGTTAAAGATTAGTTTTTATTTGTTAGGGATATAATTAGAGATGATGTTATTTTTTATTTGTTAGACATATGATTAAGATTAGATTCTATCTGTTAGGAGGAGCACATCTATATAGAAGCTGCCGCATGTTATTGGAATCAAGCAAAAGAAATAACAAAGTCATTCTCATCTATAGTCTCTTCTTTCTTCCAACCACGCCGCTGCCCGGCCATCCTCTCAGCGCTGTTTACCCCGTTATGAACTAAGATAACTACTCAATATTTTTCTCGAACGAGATTAACCCATTGTTTCCATTAAGCTGAAAACAAAACAGAGTACAGTTCCACAGCATCCCAAGAACTACTCAATATGGTAACATATTTACATACTAGAAAAATAAAAATGGGAGAACAACCAATTTAACATAAAATTCGAACATTCACCACTGGCACCCTCTCCAACCCATTGCATTCTCCTATTTCTCCATTTTCCCACACTCTATAGCTAGATTTGACTTTTTTTTTTATGTCACAAAGGAATATTGCACGAGTCACCTACATGTTGTGCACTCTTACATAAAAACTAAAACATCATGACCAACTGTAATTGAAAGTTTGTAACATCAACAATTACAACAACAAAATTGTAAGAAAAAGAATGCCAAGAGACTTCTTGAACAGCAGAGAGCAACCGAAAAATCATCCAACCAAAAAAAAAACACAGTAAAGTTGTAATAGTTCTCTAGTGAAAAAACTTCAGTTAAGTGTCCAAACTAATCAATCATGACCGAACGTGACACACTACCAACAGTTGTTCTTTAGCACAGGGAAGAGAAACATATGTTTCAGTAGCACATGATGCATGAGATCATAATAATGCTACTGTATGGAGAGAAAATAAAGTAGATGGTGACTAGGAACTAGATTGCACTATACATTAGAGCATAGCAGAATAACTAAATCCAAAAAGTCCAAGTATATGATGCAACTAATTTGGAATTTAGAACAAGAAATCACAGATATTCAACTGAAGGACTGCTATGCAGAGTAATCAAAGCTTCCTGTCTCTTGAGCGATATTCAACTTAAGGACTGCTATGCAGAGTAATCAAAGATTCCTGTCTCTTGAGCCAATTCCACTAAATTGTTATGAAGTATTAGCAAGAGATAACACTAATTAATTTAGGATCAACTAACCATAGAGACATACCTGCCTAAAGATGACATTGCTTTTCTCTCGAATAAAACCTACAGGCTGGACATTGGCAGAAAAAAACAAGTCAATGCTTAAGACCTAGAGAATATGAAGCATAGGGAATGAAAAATTGAAAATAATAAAAAATGGAACCAATTACAATCTGGAAAGAGACACTTACAGATTGAGGAAAGAGTGGATCCATAATGATATATCTACTCTCCTGCAGTTTATATGATAACAGAAAGTAATAATTAACTGAAACAATCGAATGATAGAATTTGAAAATCTCTCTTAGTGAAAACATATGGACATAAATCCAAGATGCAGGGAATGCAGAATGTATTATGTAACTTTTTTCAGGTCTTTTAATACCCAAAAAACACAACATTTATTCATAGATGTGATGATACTCTTCGAATCACATGAAAAATAACAGTAGTTTGCTAAGTGTTACATGTCACCTTTTTTATATGGTGCAGAAAATCATCTAGGTAAGCCAAATTATCAATAGGTTATAGGTAACACAAGTTACTATTTCATTTTTTTTGAAAACAGATGGTGATGCATCCTAGAGTAGCAATTTAAACTGTGCATGCAATGGCTTACAAACACGTCACCTGCTCAAAAGCAAACATGATATTTGCCCATTCTATGTCCCTGGCAATAAGGAGGTTGGCTCTGGAGAGAAGAGGCTTCAGTTTGGCCTATAGACACGTAGAAAAGTACTCTCGATTATTCCAGTAGCTATAGAAAATGATTACTCAAATTTGAACACAAGGAAACAGCTAAAGAGGATAAAGCATCAACCATCAAGTAGATCTGTAAAAGAAAGAAAAAGTGGAGGAAACAGTTAAACTAAAAAATTGGAATTAACCCATTTAAGTTTTAACTGGCTAGCCATTATGGTACTATTTTCCCCCAAAATGTTCATGTACATTGACTACACTCTTCAGTCCTGTTGAGCCATCCTACAATTCAAAATTTACCACCAATTCCAATCGAAATTCTTAGTTTAAAAAATGGACTATACTACTACATCATGTGCTTTCTGTGATGCAGTAGTTGCCTAGAGTCTAAGACAGGATTGGATCAAATCGAATGTTACTACACAAGCACACATAACTACGAAACAGACACTGCACAAGCTGCAATTAGAGATTAGAGAACCCGCTTGCCTCTACGTGCGTGAGGTCCCGGTCGTCATACTGGTGGTTCCTCGACAGCGCCTCCTCGTCGCCGGCCGCTCCCCCCGCCCTCACCCTCTCAACCCCCGGTGCGACCGCCTCGGAGTTCACGAACGGGCGCGCGGCCTTAGCGAAATCGCCGAGAGAATCCTCACCACCGCCTTCGGCGTTCGCGACCGCGCGCCTCCCCCATCTCCTCGCAGCTTCTCGCTGCTTCCTCAGCTCCTCGGCCCACAGCCTCCGCAGCCACTCCCGGGGCACCGCTGGCCCATCTCCGCCGCCGGTCGCGAACCCATTGGATCCCCTGGCGGTGGTCGCCGCCGCGGCCCGCCCAGCCGCGGAGGCGTGGGAGAGTAGCCTGGGTAGCCACCTCATCGGAGGGAGAGGGAGAGAGACGCGGGTCCGGAGGTTCTAGAGGATTCCAGAAGGTTTTGGTGGAGAAATGGGTTCTAGTCTACTCCAGTGTCCACGAGGGAGCGGCTGTCGGTTAGCTGTTGTTACGGATTGGTTTGCACGCACGGCTTGTTTGTGTTGGGCCTTTTATGATGGGCTGGACCAAGTGTGTTTTGTATTCATGTGGGCTTATTTCCAGATGGGCTGTGCTCGGCTCATTTCTCTTTTCTTCCATAAAATGCCACAAGAATGTCTCATCACTAATGTAGACGTTACCACTTAGGGCCTGTTTGGGAGAGCTCCACCAGCTCCAGATCCACGAAAAATAGCTTCACTCCACGAAATTTTACCCAAACGCTCCAGTTCCGCGAAATCTGGATCCACCAAAATCCTGGATCTGAGAGCCAGATCTATGGATTTCATGGAACTCCTCAAGGGTGCTCCACCGTGGAGTTGGGTGGTAATTATCCATCAATGCCACTGGTTACACACCCCATCCCACCAAAAGTGGCCATTCCCACCAAAACCTCAATTTCGTGGATCTGAAGCTGCTGTACAAGCCAAACACTCCATGGTGGGATCCCAGATCCATGGTGGAGCTGCTGCTCCAGATCCACGTTTTCAATGATGGAGCTCTTCTAAACAGGCCCTCAAAAGAGAGGGAGGGAGAGAGAGAGAGTCTCATGTTACAAGTCTAAAAAACGGCCCATGATACATCACAAGATCAGATTATTAATATTTATAGCTAACAAACTCCTGCAGACAGCAGCGTACATCATACCATCAGGAATCAGAATATTCGAACACTAACTGAACACTAGTACACTAAATTTGGCATGCAGTCCGGTAGTTATAGAGGTAAGTATACGCATCTGACCTTCAGAGAGAGTGAAAAAAAAGAGAGGAGGTCAACAAA
This sequence comes from Dendrocalamus sinicus, assembly GCA_036346575.1. Lineage (NCBI taxonomy): Eukaryota > Viridiplantae > Streptophyta > Magnoliopsida > Poales > Poaceae > Dendrocalamus > Dendrocalamus sinicus. Next base: position 5,105,557 of record CM070652.1, read on the forward strand.
GGAAACAGAGGAAAAGGGCAGTGATTCTGTTTTGCAACTGGGCTGGGAGTTGGGGGCATGGAAGGAGTCGTACACTCGAAACTCTTCTGCACAAAAGAGAGTTGTTATGAGGGTGTGCGAAATCTGCGAATGCATTCTGCATGCCTCAACCGACCAAGATGGAAGCTGAAGCAAGGAGGGCATGAGACGCCTTCCTCTCTCCCTTTAAAACATCACACACCTCCTCTTCATCTCGATCCAAATATGAGCCTGCCTGCCCAATGTCACAAGGTGAGAGAGCCGTGGAGGTTAACAGCATATCCACCGTACCCTCCGAGGGCAAAAGAAGGGAGGTGCTACGAAGGGACGAACTGAACTGTGCTTACCACACTTGCAGCCTCGATCTGCTTCCCAGTCCTGGATATGTTTAGCATCAACTGAATGAACTTGATTCATATTTCAGAGAAAATGTTTGTGGCGTTTCCCTTCAAGTTTGTTCTTGTCATGGCCATCCATTGCCAGACCTACAAAACAAGAAAAATATGTTATTGTTGTAAACCACCATCCTTTACACATAAAGTGTAATACTTTACACATTTATTTGGTTCTTATTTCTCATGGAAGATTTGCCTGTTAGGTACAATTCCATAAATTCGTTTCCTCATAAATTTAGTCAAAATAAAACAGTGAGCTGCTAGGGACAATTCCATGAAGCCATGAGGAAATGAACAGCTTAAATGGTATCTAGTGCCTTTTTCTCGCCTAATCAAATTCTCTCTGTTAGCCATAGTGAACAACCTCAGTCACATATTCTGGTGTCCTTAAGTATAGTACTTTTTCAAGTGATCCTAAACAATGGCACTTGTTTTCTTCAGCCTGACAGAGCCTCTCTTGTGGGAGGTGTCATCAGGCACATCAAGGACCTCAACAAAAGGATAAAGGAAGTACGTTACTACAAGGTTACATTGCAGAGGATAAAAGAAGGAAGAGCATTAAGGAAAAACATCGAAGTGGCACATGTGTAATTGTGTATTGAGCTTGTCACTATGTTGGGGAGCTCATGAATTAAACATTTGAGTCACTATGTTGGGGAGCTCACGAATTAAACATTTGCACATTACTATCTTAAGGTTAAGAGAGTACCACAGGAACTTGTCACCATGTACATCAGTTATAAATCTTAGCTTTTCTAGAACCATGATGCTATATAAACTACACAATTAGTCAAAGTTTGTTCAGTGCATGCACCATTGACATTGTTAGTTACTTTACACACTTGAAGTGGTAGAATAACCAAGCTTATCTGTGTTGGTTGGTTGAGAACTTAAAGATCCAATTATGCTAAAATTAATATCAAATGAATGGACATTGGCAAGAAGTGCCCTTATAGACATTGCACTGATGAAAGCTCTTCAACTTCAAAGTTGAATTGAATTGCTTGAGGTGATAGGATCACATAAATCAGAAGCTAAATTCTAACGTGATTCTTTTCTTCAGCACTCAAAAAAATAATAGTAAACGTTACAAGTATGAGATCACACTTCAGAACTGAAATTTCTGCCGATGCCATTGTGCATGCTAGCCCCAAGGAGTTGAAATCTGATGAACTTCAGACCCCACATGATAGCTGCAAGAAGTGCAGAATGCAATCAGTGCCTGCTTGATCAGAATATAACAGAAATTTGGTTAATGATGCTCAGAAGTGAATTTGTGAAGGTGGGAAACAGATTAGTATTATATGCCACAAGAAGCTACAAGTAAACACAAATGGAGTATTCATGAGTACACGCAACTAGGATAATAGTACAGAAACCATAGCGACTGGTCAAACTCCCTTTTGGCTTAAGAAGCAGTTTTTTTCTCTCAAAAGAAACATTGAAGATCTGGACAATGCAACGAGATGTGCTGAAGTCATGCAGGACTACTCTTTGTGGGCATAAAGTTTTCTCTGAATACTTCCATCGTATAGTTTGAACACTTCACCAGTTCATCTACCATGTGGTCTGCAGGGACCACTGGGTCATCTGTGTACCTATAATAAACTAATACGGTTGCATGGACCAACGGGCATTGCAGTACCTAAAGCAGACTGTGTAGTAGGAATCCATAATTTATGCATCCAGGATTAACATTATTATCATATAACATCAAATGATGATGACAGGCAGACCATGAGGAATCCATTAAAGGCCAAACAGAAACAGAGGTAACACTGTAACAGCATTAATAGCAGCACTTACAATGATTTATTTGAGCAGTTCACATATTTGACAACTGACATCATCCTAAGAACAGATTCCAAAATTTGACAATACTCTAGTTCACATGGTTTACATATCATGGTCATCATCAGTTTTACATATTTCGCTTGAAGCTGGACAGGCTTAATATATACATGATCCAATGCTTCACACTACAGTCTGACGGAAAGTTGTTTTATAATGTAACCAACTATACATTAATCGGTCCATCATATATCTTTCTAAGCTCTAGAATCACTGACATTCAAGGATCAGTACCATGGTGGGGAAAACCGGAAAAGGTCTAGAACTTCTAGAGTTTCAGCAAACTAAGAACAGTGTACTGATATATACAAATACAAACAAGCTCAAATGACTGATACTGGTATAACTACTCCATAATGCAAGATTATGTGCTCTTTGAATATTTCCAATCTTGTAGGTAGTTGTAGATTCAGTTTCTCAAAGCACAACTGCACCAGTACATTCATAAATTATGGTAAGGATGCAGAAGGCATGAATAACATTAAAGATGCCAAATTCAAAGGGTGTGAGCTTTCCGTCTTTCTCGTTTGTGTCTCTTAATAATAACAATAACAATCTTATGGTAGCCCTTCACTTTGACCATTATTATATGGTTAAAAGGACACTTCTGCAAAATGGTTGTTATTGCTATGGACACGCTGTTATTTTCTGTCCCATCAATTGTGTGACACAACAAAATTATTGTCTCATGACTTATCACTATAATATTCTTGGAATAGCACAGAAACTTGGTTTCATGAGTCTTTGAGCTGCTACTTCATAAACAGAGTTTCCTTCATTCAATCATCGGCTGAGAGGTATGTTCTCTTCCAGTGCTTGTTACTTCTGTTTTGAATGCAAATCCTAATTCATAATTCTATGCTTCTTTAAATTTTAGTTGACAAGTTTAAAACTCAAAACATTTTTGAGTGATTATTTTAACTGATCAGTCTAATTTATGAGGCATATTTGTCATTACCAATGATTTCAAGCTACTCAGCATTTTGCTGATTAATCTGTGAGCTTGGGGCAGTTGTTGAAGCACATTTTAGCAGACATCAATATGAATATTATTTGAGGACAAAAAAGATGGTAAGGAGTTTGTTAGGTCTGCAACAAGCAAAGTTGCTTCATGTCTCATTTAATCATGATATAAACAACGTCCCTACACGGGAAAAACAGACAGCCATATTGCCTAGCTTAAACTCCACGGCTCCACCTTTCTTTGAAACAACCAAAACAGCCAAGCCAACTGAAATTTCCCATGTCTAATTGAATTCTAGCCAGTGCTTCATTCAGGTTGAATCATCTTTTCCACCTTAATATGTGCATTGCAAGTAATTACTATTTCTATTTAGCTCTAGATTAGTTCGCATCTAAGATTATATTTGTTCTTCTGTTTCATTTTGCATTTTATTCTTTCTCAATAATTGAGTTCTTCACAGCACTTTTTTGATGCTCATCGGTTTTTAAACTGTGTTGGTTTTAGATTTGGAGTGAAGGTTCTAGGCACTGTTTTGGCAAAATGATTGTTGGGGCTGGCTGTTTTGAAGATTCCCATGATCAAAGCCTCGTGGCAGAATCTTTGATCCATGACTCCACTCAAGCCCCTAAATGCAGCGAAAACACAAATATTGAGGTACATAAATACAAAGTGCCCTCCTTTTCCACAGAAGTACTCTCCAATCCGACCAACCTTTCCTCTGAAGCTGCAAGAGCAATCAGCCTCCTTCAGCATCAACTGGGAATTGATTTGGAGCAAGAGTTTCCCCCAGTAGAAACTGCAAACTGGGATCCTGCTATCTGCACTATCCAAGAGCACATCATCAACCTTCAGTTTAGCGAAGATCCACAAAACATATTGGTGAAACAACAGATCCAACAGTATGATGCTGCACTTTATCCAAATGGTGTTTACACCCCTGCACCTGATCTCCTAAATCTTATGCAGTGCACTGTGGCTCCAGCATTCCCTGCAACAACATCCGTCTTCGGTGATACAACACTGAATGGTACTAACTATTTGGATTTTAATGGTGGGCTTACAGGAGTAGCAGCAATTCCAGACAGTGGGTTGATGTTCGCTAGTGATTCAACTCCGCAGTTAGGGTATCATGGTACTCAGTCTCATCTAGTAAAGGATATCTGCCATTCACTGCCTCAAAATTATGGGCTGTTCCCCAGTGAGGACGAAAAAGACGTGATGGTTGGGGCTGGAAGTATAGGAGGAGATCTTTTTCACGAGATAGATGACAGGCAGTTTGATAGTGCACAGGAATGCAGAAGAGGGAAGGGTAAGTTCGGGAAGCGTAAGGGGAAAGCTAACTTTGCAACTGAGAGAGAGAGGCGGGAGCAGCTAAATGTGAAGTACAGGACTTTGAGAATGCTTTTCCCAAATCCTACCAAGGTTAGCCTTATTCATTATTTTGCAAATTAGTTGTTTGGGCTGCAAATAACTTAATGATTCTCAGATGAACAGCCAGCCACACAGATTTTCAACACTATTTCCAATTTTCATTAGTTTTGTAAAGATAATCGAATTTCAATATCTTCATCCATTTCTTCTCAGAAAATATTAAGATGCCCAAAACTGCCAGCACCAAAATACTCTGCATTCTAATAAACCTGCATTTTTTGAAAGATTGGCAAAAACCAATTAGCAAAACTGCGATTCATCTGTTGTAGGCTCCTGAAGAAACATGAGTTAAGTAATAAGCATGGGATAAATTCTGCAGGACTTCTCTGGCAAAAGTTTCTGTTGCTACACTTTGTTGCATATGTATACATAATATGCAGTCTCATAATAACATCCTATTCAACATGATTGTCACAAAATAGTTCCTGATTGTACTGCTCTTTGTTGATAACTACAATGCCATATTATTTACTTCGTTCATCCAAATCAAGTGAGTCAGTGCCTTTGAAGCGCAATGTTATCATCCTCATTATGTTACTCTTCAACAAGGTTATAGTAATGTAGTGTCATCCTCGCTGATGTTAACCAATTAGACAACACCTTCCGGTTAACTTCAAAAAGAAAAATACAGAACGCGATAGATATTAATTCCATGTTATATTTTTGGGGTGCTTAAATATCTTGGAGATGCCACTAACATGTTACAAAACTGTGCTCCAGAATGACAGGGCCTCAATAGTAGGCGAATCCATTGAGTACATAGACGAGCTCAATCGAACAGTGAAGGAACTGAAGGTCCTGGTGGAACAGAAGAGACATGGAAATAATAGGAGAAAAATGATAAAGTTAGATCAAGAGGCAGCTGATGATGGTGAGAGCTCATCGATGAGGCCAATGAGGGATGATCAAGACAATCATCTCAATGGAGACATAAGGAGCTCATGGGTTCAGAGGATGTCAAAGGAATGTCATGTTGATGTCCGCATAGTGGATGATGAGGTAAACATCAAGCTCACTGAAAAGAAGAAGGCCAACTCTCTGCTTCATGCAGCAAAGGTTCTAGATGAGTTCCAGCTTGAGCTCATCCATGTGGTTGGGGGGATTATAGGTGATCACCACATATTCATGTTTAACACTAAGGTAATTAACAATTTCATTTACTTAAAGTAGCATCAAGAACTACTCAGCATTGATAGTAATATTCCATCGTCCATGGTAACTCAGGTACCAGAAGGCTCCTCAGTTTATGCCTGTGCAGTGGCTAAGAGGCTCCTTCAAGCAGTAGATGCGCAACACCAGGCCCCTAACATATTCAACTAGTCTTCAGCAACCGAAGTGATTATGCAATCAATGTCCTATAGTGGTAAATTTCTGCCAGTTCTCCCGGTGAGCAAAACTATTTGATCAGGGCCTGGAGAGAACATTGTCTTTAGCAGTAGCAAAACTTCATAACAATTTGGCCATGTGTTAACCTGTTTCCTGTTGTACCCCTTAACTAGACTTGCCAGTAATGCATTGGTTCTTTCGTCTCGGTATCTGATTACGCTACCTCCTGCTGCTCATTTCATTTGGATTTATTTCACACCATAGCCGAACGAGTTAATTTACATATGTTCGGTTGAGTAGCTCAGTGTGTTTACCACAAGATGGTATCACATCTCAACAGGTGCCACACCTGCACACCGAGACATTGGGGGGAATCCGTAATCTTCCATGACAGGATTAGCAATGCGCATTCAACAGACGCGTATATAGAACATTGCAGGCTTGCACGGAGAGAAGAAAGGGGCAAGCGTTTGGCATCGTTACCTTCACAGCTCACAGAAAGCCAATAATGGCAGACCGTTCTGCTCGAATCGTGCCATACCCGGATCGAACACCTCGCGGGCACCACCGCCCTGCGACGGCAAGTTCCCATGACGGCCTACAAGCAAATCACGGTCCAATAGAATTAACACGAGATGCGGCGACGCCATGTTGATCTGCACGATATCATATCACGGAACTAGCTAGGCATTTCCAGCCATCTGCTTGCGAAACACATTTTACCGGTGAGATCTGCAGCAGCCGCGGATGCTCCCGTTGCTTCGACAGTTCCCACACCATGCGAGAAACTGCCGCTCGCCGTGGAAGGAAGGATTCGCGAATGGCGAGGAACGGGAAGCCATCGACACGATGGTGGGAGGGGATGTTCAGAACTACAGATGACTGGATGAGGAGGGCGAACCCCGAGCGAGATTCTCTGACTTTACGAAGTAAAGTCACAGCGTGACTTTACTTAAAGCCCCTCCATCCAGCGATCAACGCCCAGAATTTTTTCCAGCGTTTTTTTATTTTTCTTACTTCTAATTTTTAGCTTTTTTATTTTTATCTTTTTTTAGTTTTTCTTTTTTCTTATATTTTTTTATATTATCTGTGTTAAAATAACCTATTTTTTAAATGGGAGGGGATGTTCAGAACTACAGATGACTGGATGAGGAGGGCGAACCCCGAGCGAGATTCTCTGACTTTACGAAGTAAAGTCACAGCGTGTTTTACTTGTAAAGCCCTCCATCAGCGATCAACGCCAGATTTTTAGCGTTTTTGATTTTCTTACTTCTAATTTTTAGCTTTTATTTTTATCTTTTTTAGTTTTTCCTTTTTCTTATATTTCTTTATATTATCTGTGTTAAAATAACCTATTTTTTAAATAAAAAATAGGTTATTTTAACACAGATAATATAAAAAAATATAAGAAAAAAAGAAAAAAATTAGAAAAAGATAAAAATAAAAAGCTAAAAATTAGAAGTAAGAAAAATCAAAAAACGCTGAAAAAAATCCTGGGCGTTGATCGCTGGATGGAGGGGCTTTACGGAGTAAAGTCACGCTGTCAGAGAAGTTGCGCCCACCCCACCCGACCGGGGATCGTACAGCGGACGCCTGTGGCTCTACCTTGTCCATGTCAATGTGTACTTACCGCCAGTTAGCGCTGAGATTCGTGTAAAAGTCATCTCACTGATAATTTACATTTCCATCGCGCCTACTTACAAAAATCGAAACTCGTGCTTTTGGCACATCTAAATTTGAATTGCTCAATTTTTTGTGGTTATCTAAATAGAGGTGTTCGATAAATGATATATGGTATGTGATTTAGACATGTCCTTGCGCAGAATTAGTCCAAGGGCATATAACCAAGGAAAATATAAATCATTCATTTGGAACCAAACTTACATTTTCAATCCAGTAAATTATACCATTTTATGAATGACATGGTATTTATTACTAATACATGTCATACAGCGTGAAGGTTAGAAACATCAAATTATGATGCACGCTATATTCATCTAAACATATGCCCTGTTTGTTTCCACTTAAGATTATTATAATCTAGCTTATAGGTGGGGGGTTATATAAGCTAGATTATAATAAGCTGGTGGAAAATAAGCTGTCAAGTGTTTGGCAGCCTGGATTATCAAAGTTATGGATTATTGTATTCGAATGTTTAAAGACTACAATGTCCTTTTGAGAGATACAAGGGAGTTGGGGGATAGATGAATGGCAAAGGTGGGTAATATTCCTAAAGTTTTATGGTCCTTAAGATTAAAGGTGGATCTATAAGCTGAAATAAGCTACTTTTTTGAGCTTATTAGATTATAATAATCTGGGCTATTAAATTATAATAAGTTACCTTATAATCTAGGCTGTTTGTTTCCACTTATGATTATAAGCTAGATTATAATAATCTTAAGTGGAAACAAACAGGACCATAACACCATTAGATATGGCATAGGAAAATGCTTCACATACTAAAAATTTGGTATTACATGCATACTTCAAGGTTATCTCAATCTTTGATGGTTCCTTACACTCAATCCTACCTATGATCTAAACCAATTACTTTTGATCTACATCACGCAACCAAATGTATTACAAATATATTACCGAAAATTTTGTGTGTACAGCATTGCTATATCACATATTATAGATAGTCCATACTTGGAAGAAAGAAGGCATAATTGGATACCGCTACATGCCATGTGGTGAGTATCTATAGATGTAGAGTTAGGTATTGAATAATGGCGTATAATATATACATCTAGATGTAGTATAGGGTACTGGTAGGTGCAACATCTTATATACTTGCATTTTTGAGCAAACCTCTGGTTTCAATCCATAGCATCATTATTTGCGCTCGTATAAAAATCAAATAACTATCTATGAAAAGATGATGGAAAAAAAGATTTATTAGTTCAGTTCGCTATGCGCTATCTAGTATCCACACCATTAACTGACCCCTACACTAGCTCACCAAAGGAAGAAAAAAACCAGAAACTAGCTATGTACAGTTGCCCCTTTTTGAGAGGTTTGCACCCTTTAGGAATTTATTGAAGATTTTTTTTACCCATAGAAGCATTGGAAAAAAATATTCTTTGCAAAATTAATATTCATTACTAGGCTACTAGCCCCTGTTATGCTAGGTTTTTTTTTGGAGGAGCCTCTTTTTTTTGAGAGGATGGAGATGGAGAACCGGCCCTATTCTTTTTTTTTTAATGATTTTTGTCTTCAGTTTCTTCGTAAGCCGAAATAAACAAAGTGGTTTCTCTAAATGGCTTCTCAAAAACTACTTTTATAAATGGCTTCTCGAGCATAAAATTATATACACCATTTACATCAATATTTTTATCATTAATCATTATTTTAAAAAATATCGATAAAAATTAGCAGACACAAACAAAAGTCAATGAATACAGCCCAAAATAACCGAGAAGCCACACCAATACCAGGGACGTGCCCATGTTCTCGACTCCACCGGCCCATGTATTGTTTGGGCTCGAGCCTTCAGTTATTATACCTGCCCCACGCGTTGGACCACCAAAACCATCAACAGAAACCAAACCAACCCGGGAAAAGAACACTCCCCTTCTATTCCCTGCGATTTATTTCATTACTTTATTATTATTTTATCGGGGGAAAAAAGAGGGAAAAAAAGGGTGGAAAATATAATTCCGGAGGAGCCGGAGACGGAGCACGGCCACTTCGGCGGCGGCTGCCTCGCCGGAACACGTCAGCGACGAGGAGGAGAAGCAGGTTCTCGGAGCGGGGGGAGCAAAGCTTGTGCGAGTCGCTGGAACGCTAAATCCGGCGGCGGAGGCGCGCGGGAGGGGAGCTAGCAGGAGCCTCCTAGATGCGGCCCTCCGGGACTTGAATGGAGGGCAGATCTCCGGCGCGATGGAGGCTAGTAGAAGCGGGTTGAGCTGAGGCCTAGGGTTAGGTTTGGTGGGGTTGGTACTTGGTAGCCAGGATGGGCCGGAGCTCTGGTGTAGGAGGAGGAGAGGGGTACGGGGAGGCGGAGAGCGGCAGCATCGAGGATTGCTCGCCGGGGACCATCGTGTGGGTGCGGCGACGGAACGGGTCGTGGTGGCCCGGGAGGATACTCGGGCCGGAAGAGCTTCCGGTGTCGCAGATAATGTCGCCGAGGACAGGAACTCCGGTAAAGCTCCTCGGCCGCGAGGACGCAAGCGTGTGAGTTTCTTCTAGTTCTTCTTTCTATTTTTCGCCCTAGTTTAATGCTATATGCTGTTGCTTACTTCTAATGCTAGGTTAGTATCCCTTTTTCGAGAACATACTTGATTAGGATTGAATGGTCTGTGGTGTTGATTAAATTTCGAGTTGTTTGCTTAAGGAACAACAAGGTAATGCTTCGTTGAATAAATCATGCGTCGATTGTCTAGGCAATACATACAATCAACTTTCAAATAGTTAAACAAATGCCGGACAATCAACTATATTGAAATAGCTAAACAAATGCGGCACAATCGACTATCTGGAGGATCCTCCCCAAACCAAATCAGTCGCAAGTGCTAAGCTGCTTTCCTTGATGTGTTATGCACATTGTTGCATTTGTTGGGGTGCCAATAGTTTGCTTGTTATATTGGAAGTATGAATACTTTGATAGGGATAGAATGTTCCACACTTTTTTGTGCAACCTTACATGTCTGTCCTTGTGGAGGAATAAGGTTAAATTCTTTTGCTGGGTGTGTATTTAATTGTTGGTTGGTGGTTCAACAGCACAACAAGGATAGGTTATAATCACTTGGATTTATTTACTAAACAGTATGTAATATGTTGTAAACTTGTAATCATGCTACATATAGTATGCTGCTCTGTCTGTCATGTGGGGTTGAAACAAGTGATGCAGCAATCTGAGGTGCAGACCTGCTTTGTTGTCATGATGTTTTAATGGCCTTCTGTTAAGGCATGTGAAAAATGATATTGTGATGCATGTGTTCAACAGAGTTAAAAAAACACCATTTCTCAAAAAAAAAACCATTTATGTTCACTGCAGTTTATACAGGTTAGATAATTTAAGCAGCTCGTTTTAGATTTGTTCTGTTATTTTTGCCATATCATTTTTATTATATGTGCTGAGAATATCAGTTTTTCTATGGCTTGTTTGTTTGTAGTGTGGAAACTAAAACCAAAAGAGATGAATAGGTCATGGTATGTACTTCCTCTGTAATTAACCAAGCAGAACGTTTATGCTCCTTACAAAACCTGATTCTTAAGAAAGTAAGGGATGTGTCCTAGAGTTTGTGACCGAGCTAATTGTGTTGAAATGGATGGACGTCTTATTTAGCATTCTGGTGCTTATTTGCTGATCCAAATACTGAAGTACTTTTCCATCCACGGGCCAGTACCTAAGATGTTGGGAGAACTAGGGTTTCCTTCTATTTGGCTACACCTTATATTACAATTGCATTATTCATGTCTTGATCTCTAGCTCCAAGTGATTTTTTAATTCACAATGATAACATCCAAACTGCTTGCTGCGCAGAATACTCAAAACTGCCTGGCATTGATGTTGCTTTCTGCAAAACTTACAGTTTTAACTCCAATTCTTTCTTTGTATTTAGTTGTCTTTATAATGATTCGTTCTTCCTCTTTTTTGTAGTGACTGGTACAACCTTGAGAAATCAAAACGTGTCAGGGCATTTAGGTGTGGGGAGTTTGACGCTTGTATTGAGATGGCAAAGTCTTGTCAAGGAACTCCTGTAAAGAGAAGAGAAAAATATGCTCGCAGAGAAGATGCTATTCTTCATGCTCTTGAATTGGAGAGAAAGCAGCTTGCATTGAAATACCAGAATCAGGTTTTCAGGGCAGATGACACCTGCAGTATCCCCCTTGCTGATATGAGGAGGGAGTTCAATAACTTTTCTTCAGAATATTACTCAAGAAACCGTATGCAGAAACCTCAGTTGCCTTTGCAAAGCTCAGTGACTCAACAGTGCAAAGATGTCAGCAGTACTCGTTACAAAAGTAAAAAGAGTAAAAAATGGAAAGGAGATAACTCTCTTCTCCTTGGTAAAACAAAAGAGTATGAGCAGGATTTTCTTCACGCTGGTTCAAAAAGAAACTTTTCAGAATCTCTTGCTTGGGATGATTCAGAGAACACTCCCAGTAATCGTGTAAATGGATTTTCTTGTTTGGGACATATGCAAGGAGGATCAAGTGTAGAGAGTGGTGGAAAAAATACAACCCTGAAAAAGAAAAGGTCAGAGGAAAGTGTTTTTGTAGAATCGCTTGCCAAAAAACATGATAGATGTCAGCCACTCGCTCAAGTTGTACAGAGTAGTGTGAAATTGCCCCATTCTTTCCAGCACGATGCCGATTCTGGCACTATCTTCATTGAAGGAGGGAAGGATCCTCTGCCTGCTATCTATCAGTCCAAAAGAAGTGGGTCCACATACCTGTCTACTGATTCCGGTGACGCTCATAGCAATGGTGATATACCTTCTGCACAAATGATTTCAACAGGAGCTCATTTTGAGACTGAAAGTTATCTAAAGCAGCCTGATTCTTTTTCTGGAGAGCAAACATTGTCGGACTTTGTCAAGAAGCATGGATCTGATTCTTCAGAGAGGGAATGCTCAGAAATTGAGACAGAAAATGATGCCCGACTTTTGCAAAGTAGGTGCCTCCACTTCTAGCTACCTTTTCTTTGAATGTTTATTTGAAAGACGCAATAATAATCGCACCCCTGCTTATGCTGCCAATTGTATTGTAGAATTGTTGTTATTTTCCGTATAGAGTCCATTACTTATGGATCATGTAATCATGTAGTTCCACATGAGGGTAGGGATGAATTGTTGAAATTATTGAGTACAAGAATGCTTTCTATCATGCTACTTAGTGTTGTATACATCTTAGTTTGTCTTGCTGCCTTTTCTTTCTGGTAGTACGCTTTTTTTGCTATTTGATATATGCTAAGTATGCTTGCTAATGTTCCTGTTTTATAATAATAAAACCTTAACTTTTGACTGGAAATGTGATATTTGATTCCAATGCTTACTCAATGTAATTTCACTTCTCTATGGATATTTTCCTTATTTGATCTCCTTTCTTGTGATAATATTATCAGCAGGGTGTGCTAAGAGGCAGTCCCCAGAGTCAGATGCATGTGATCCTTATTCCCTTCAGGCTTCTAATAAGTTAAGGCATGTGGATGACAATGACGATGATGATGAGGTGACGTTTTCTACTTGTATTCCTCAACAAAAGGTCTTAGAGGATGAGGGTGGTTCTTCTGAGCTAGGTGTCTCCCAGTGGCATATGAAAGGTAAACGCAACCAACGCAATGGAGCAAAGAGACCTATGGTTAAGACAGATGGAAATCTATCGATAGACAAATCCAATAGTTTCATGAAAGGGTCACCATATAGGGCCAATGAAGGTAATCCTAAAATGGAGAGTGTTGGTGCATCCAGCCATCAAACATTTGGTCAAACTTTTTACCAAAATGAAGAAGAGTTGGATTGTAATTCTGATGAAACAGATTTAGTTGATAAGGTTGTGAGCCATTCAGAGGTTAACAAATATTATGGTAAAGACTATCTCTCATCTTTGAAACCTACAAGAGATCTTGGGCAAAGTTACACTTCTTTCAATGACACTGAAATTTCTTGCAAGACTTCTCCGCTAAATAAGAATGGCAATCAGATTTCTTCTCTTTGTCGGAAGGCATATTGGGAAGGATCTTCATTGTATCAACGGAATCATGGCTCACATCTTGGTTACATGGGCCCAATGTTGTTTAACGTTGACCTGAAGGTACAGGCTGGCTATCAAGGCGAGCATGTCCCAATTGTTTCTTTAATGAGCAGACTGAACGGCAAAGCTATTGTTGGACACCCTATCCAAATTGAAATACTTGAAGATGGTTCAACTGACCACCTTGTTTTGGGCAGTGATATTGTTCTGGAACATAGCCCAGCAGCACCACCTGCTTGGCGAACAGGCAGAAGGACCTTTATGCCAAGAGTTCCACATTCTAATTCAACACGAGCAGCCTTAGATGGCGATGACGACGGGGGGCTTTGGGAGATGAAACCCCCCCTTAATAGGTTCTCTGCTCCTTTCAATCAGCAGGCTAGGCTTGCGAAGAAAAGCATCTCTAGTCTTCGGAGGACATTGTCACATAAATCTCAAAAGAAGCCCTCCAACTCCAAGAAAGGAAGCTCATCAAGCCAGAAAGTCAGGGCCCTTTCTTCCATTTCCATCAGAAAAGGTAATCACAGAAATGGTCAGGCAACCATTTCCATCAGAAAAGGTAATCACAGAGATGGTCAAGCAAAGGCACATAGGTACAGTGACATTTTGGGTGGTTTGATCAAACAAGAGGGAGCAATCCCACTAGTCACATGTGTCCCTGCGAAAGTTGTGTTCAGTAGGATAATGGAAGCAGTTGGCAGGCCATCTCTTGCTTTTGCTCACCGTGTTAGAATGGCTAGTGCTGCTATACGGGATCCACTATAGGCGTTGGCTATGTTAATACCAATGGTTGTCATTGTTTGACCTGGCTCAGGCTTGCAACTTTTTTATGTACATTCTCTGGCATTGAAGTCGCAAACTGTTCATACCTCAAAATTGCTGATCTCTGACTGCGGTGGCTGATGTAAAGATTGAAAACTGTTAATGGATATCATTCCAGATGCCAAAACCTTTGTTTGGCAATCTGATGGATACTGCCTTGTGAGAGTCTAGCCAACCACCTCCCTGAAGGAGCGTTATTCAAAGAGCAACCAGAATGGTGACCAACATTTGGATTGGCTGTCTCCAGCACTGTAAAGTACTAACTTAAGCATTTTATCCTGTATCTATTTAGTTAAACTTCTGTTTTACATATATAGCCAACAGTCCATAGGTTTTCTTGTGTCAAGTATATTGCCTCACCTATACTCAGATATGCTAGTAATTTTTGTTTAGAGGACCTGCTTCACCTGTTTGTTCTGAAGCGTATGTAGCTAGTCGATGTAATATAACCAGAGCAGGTACACCAAATGTTGTGAACAACTTAGTTTCGCTGTTAACCTTGCCTCAATATGTCCATAAATTATTTATTAGTTGTTACTGCAAAATTTGTCAAGGATTGGTGTGAAATATCTGTTATTTTTTGTGTTCTCTACTGCAGTCTTGTATACTGGCGCTGGCATTTGTGTAACTTTTGTCGCTCACGGAACCAAGAATGGGAATTTTTTCCTTCGGTTTGTTCCTTTTGAGGTGTTGCATACTGGCCTTACCTTCCGTACCTTGTTTGTGCGGAGGGAAGGACCTGAGGAAGAAAGAGACAAGCCCGTTTTCCACCTTTGGCTTTTCCAAACAAGCAGTGCTTTTATATATTTCTTTTTAATAAGAGTAATATTAATTTTAAAGTAAATAAAGAGGTAAGTAACATCGATTCACTATTTATTATACTTTTAAAGTAAATGAAGAGATAAGTAATATCTATTTACTATTTATTATATTTTAAAAATTATATAAATTACTATTAACGAAAGCATCAAGCACTCTTTACAAATTTCCCGTCAATCTCTAACAGATGTTTCGAGCCCGCTGATTCCCGCCACGGTTGCCAGTTGCTGCCCACTGCCGTCCCCATCTTCTCGCGATCCACCCCCAATCCCCAAATCGACACACCTCAACCTTCTCCGGCACCGCTTCTCAAGGTCACCTCTTCTGCCTCCAGCCGCCTCCGCTGTCACACCTTGCCTCTCGCATGGCGCGTCCGCGCCCCCTCAGTTCCCTCCCGCAGCCGCAAAGCTCTCCCACCGGCCGCCCTCCGCAGCCTCCCTGCCTCTTAACGAAGGGGTCCTCACCTCTTTGGCGGCCTCGACAAAGCCGACGAACTCGGGCGGCACAGCCTGGTGGATCTGGTCGGATGCCAACGAGCGAGTGGTCCTCAAGCACGAGGGCGGGACCGCGGCCACTAGGCAGCGGAGAGGTCGGGTTGCGGTTGGCTGGCTCTCGCCGGAGTCCCACGTACCATACATGGCCACGAGGTTAGCAGTTGAAACCCTATATGGAATTTTGATCTTCATTTTTCGGAAATGGTACTTCTTACTGCTGTTTTTGTTGTTGGTTTCGCTGGTCCATTTCGGGCAATCGATGCTAATTAGTGATTGGTTAGAATTGGTTTCTAGATGGTGCATCATGCGGGCACTAGTATCAGTGTCGATTCTACATAGAGTTACTGATCTGTTAGAATTGGATTCTAGAATTCGAACTCTAAGCTGCTCGCTCAGTGTGGGACAGTGGGAGCAAATATGATTCGTTTGATCACGGGACGCTGAGGACTTGAGAAGCTAACATTGTTCAGAATTGCTATACATGATTCGAATGATATTTTTTGTGCAAATTATTGGAATTTTCGACCTTGCGATTTGTTTGGAGATTCGTGTTTCAGCCAGCGAGGTCATCTTCTCCAGTGAGCTTGTCATCATCCTCCTATCCGGTGCCGTAATCTCCTGTTGCCGCCGAGTTAGGGTTCACTGGAGCCCCCGAACTTGGGAGGAGGTTGAGACGGCAAGAGGACCGTCTGCGAAGCTGGAGGAGGGCGGAGGCAACGGGGCGATGAAAATTGATGAGCATTAGGAGGCGGTGGCGGAATGAGGAAGAAGGGTGGGGAGGGGGAGCTGGAGGCAGGAGGCGGCGGCGGTAGAGGAGGCAGGCATCGGCTGTGAGAGGGGAGGAGGAGGTGGGCTGCGAAAGCGAGAGGGGGCGCCCGGTGCGGTGGCTTGTGTCTGGTGGCGGCAGGTGGGAGGGAGACGGGAGCAGAGATCAGGGCTGTGCTTTAATAGGAAAGTTTGGGAGAGGCGGATGGCCTTTGGATCTCAACCGAACGGCTAAGGGCATCTCCAATGGTCTGAGTCAGCTAGCTATATGCATGTACACATCAGCATATATCCTATGTGGAGGAAAGAGAGTATGCAAAAAAAAAATCGAGCTAGCTCTTCCTTAAGCACTAGTCTATAACGCCAAACGAGGCAGCCTCTATAAATTCTGTGTGTGCATGTAAGCATCAGATAGTTCTTTAGAATGCTAGCTTTAGTGTGTACTATATAAATGATGTGGAAATCTTATAGTTAGTTGCTAGTTATAATCATTGAAGATACCCTAAGAAATCTGAATGATTTCAATCCAAGAAATCAGTTAAATTAATCTGAATGATGGATAGACACTTGTTTCGAAGGGAATCTACTGGCTACTGTTCTATCACGCTATGTTTGATGCTAGCAGCACTTGGCCCTATGCTGACGTCCATGAAACAGGTGACCCGTTTCCGTGATAATTATATTAGCTGACGTTGCGAGTCTGCATTCTAGCACGAAAATGTGAGTTCGCACCGGATAGGTGGATGCATTATTGCACACCCTTGATTGTGATATTGACTTGGGCCTGACTTGCTATTAAGCTACCGCACATTTGGAGTCCAATTAGTGATTGTTGGATAGATAGTTACACTAGTGTGTTAAGTTGACCAGGTTCACTTGATAGAGTGATCTGCTGATATGCTGCCTTCATTTTATTTCCCCGTTCATAACTGATTTTTTACCATAAGAAGAAGAAGAAAATCACTTCCAGCGTGTTCTTGAATCCAACCTCTGACAGTTGTTTCTAAATTCTGCCCGTTTGCTCTCTGCAGTTCTTCAGGTGCACGTATATGTGCCTATGTGTTTTTTCACTCTTTTGTCCTATCATGCCATTGCATTCGGTGGAGCTATTGATTGCACTGCCAGTGTTTCATGGTAGCCAAGTTCAAAGGGGCACTCTTACCCCATGTTGGCGCTGGTCCTGGATTTGTTTCTCTTCTTGCATGGACATACAGTAGTCCAATAGTTTTGCATTCTGACTAATAATTCAATCCATATTAGTTTGGCCTCTCACTGTTCAGTAAGGTTTGCTGAAGGACCATGTGAAAAGATCATGTTTATTGTTGTGATGAACCATTGCAATGTGTCTGGAGTGGTTATTCAAATTTGCAAAAGACTGCATTCTGGTTGGGCTGTCTGCTGGAATTTTCAGGTTAAAAAGTCTAACCGTTTTGTTCAGGCAGTCTTATCAGCAGACTTTGACTTCGAACGGCAGTCGAGGGCATGGACCACAATCGAAAGTCCAAACGGCCTTGTGTTAGGCGGTCCGATCGATCTGTCCGAACGGCAAATCGACCAAGGCAGATCGACAACGAATGGTCAATGGTCGAAAGCTACATTGCTTGAACGACCATGCATAGTCGATGGTCGAAAGCTACATGTCTGAACGACCACGGATGGTCGATGGTTGAAAGCTACAGTGCTTGAACGGCCACGGATGGTCGATGGTCGAAAGCTACATTGCCTGATCGACCACGGATGGTCGATAGTCGTAGACTTTGTGATCGGTAGTCGTAGACTTTGCGGTCGGTAGTCGTAGGCTTTACGGTCGATAATCATAGGCTTTGCAACCGATAGCCGTAGGCTTTGCGATTGGTAGTCGTAGACTTTGCGGTAGATAATCATAGACTTTGCGATTGATAGTCATAGACTTTGCGATCGGTAGTCGAAGACTTTGTGATAGGTTACCGAAGGCCTCACGGTCAGTACTCATAGGCTTCGAGTGTTTCAATTCTTGTATCTTTCAAAGTACCTTGAGTACTCGTATCTGTCTGGTTGGAGTCTGTGGTCGGATCACTCGAGAGCTAATGGTCTGACCAGTTATGGATCGACCAGATAGTGAGTTTTCAACCAGGGTATGATCCTTGATGTTTTTGAGTCGCGAGTGACTTTGTGTTTTATGTGGTGCTACGTGATGGTTTGATTATTTGTGTTGGTTGTAGGACTTCGAAGTTTGGTCATGGCGAGGCGTTGAAGGACCAGGACTAGGCACAAGATGGTGCTGAGATCTAGAATGGTCAAGAAGATGCGGAAGATGACCAAGGCTATGCGGGGTGATTGCAAGCCGGGACGACGAGAAACCAGAGCGGAGGCTACCGGTGGTGGACATGACGAGCAATGGTAAGGTAGACCAAGACTAGGC
This sequence comes from Dendrocalamus sinicus, assembly GCA_036346575.1. Lineage (NCBI taxonomy): Eukaryota > Viridiplantae > Streptophyta > Magnoliopsida > Poales > Poaceae > Dendrocalamus > Dendrocalamus sinicus. The sequence continues at coordinate 5,124,544 of CM070652.1, forward strand.
TTAGAGAGGAATCGAAGTCCTGTGTGGTCAAGAAAGTCGAGTGTTCGTCATACGCAAAGGGAAGCTTTGTGAAAACCGGTAGAGGGGCATTTTGGTAAATTGTTCAATACCGAAAAAGTGGTGGTGTGTGAAACCGCAATGTTGGCCTAAGTGGTTTAGGTCTTGTACGTGAGAGTAAAATCCGGTGTTGTGTAGGGTTAACGAGTTTCCCCCATTATTATAGTGGATTGGATCCACTAAGGGTTAGGTGGCTGGTTGCTCACCTATAAAAAGGGGTTGGTAGGGAGGCAAACGGAGATTGATCCATCCAACCCATCCACAAACAGAGATTGATCCATTCAACCCATCTCTCATGTGCTACGGTGTCTAGGGTTAGAGTTTGAGAGTTGAGCGCCTGTGTGCTCTCTGTCCTCCTGAGTGGAGTGACTGTAAATCCGACCAACTCAAGTAAGTACTACATGAATTTTTGTACACTCTTGTAGATTTATCTTTTCTTGATTGATTTGCTCTTGTTTCGGTTGGTCCTGTTTTCTTTTATTCCCTGTCCCTCTAGCGTAGTGGTTAGAGCGCTCTAGTAGCACCCCTTAGGTCCTGGGTTCGACTCCCAGTGGGAGCGAATTTCAGGCTGAAGTAAAAAATCCCCTCGCTTGCCCCATAAGCCAAAGCACAGGTCTAAGGCTCGCCCAGGTCGTTGGTCGCGCCAGGTCGTTGGTCTAGGGATCACCCTGGTTGTTCTCACATGGGCTGATGCCGCTGTGTCAAGGTGGGGCAAGGGTTCGGGGATTTTCTCGATCTGCATGAGAAGATCTTCTTCTTAATGAAATGCCTGGGGGCTGTCTTACCCCTGCAGGTCGAGTTTTTTTTATCTTGTTGTGCCAAGGATGTGATTGAGATGGAGATAAAATCTTAAAATCAATCCTCAATCATTTAGGCACTCCAATAGCAAGTTATTAAGGAACCCTGTTTTTGAAGTGTTTTTGACTTAATCGGGTGATTTCAGATCTCAAGGATATTTGGGTCGTACCCTTCATGTTGTAGCTTGTCATGACGTGTGGAAATACATCTTAGACCATCTTGACTATCTTCTACCTACGAGCAGGTTGTAATTATCGATTGGGGTCTTGCTCTGTTTTGGTACTCTTTTCATTCAATTGTAAAAAGGTAGGAACTTTGGCAACTTTTCTATTAATTGTCGAATAGAATAAGTTCCTGGGACCTTAGGCAATTCTTGTATGAAGTTTCACAGCTTTTGTATCTTTCAATCAAAAGTTACATGGATTTGAGATCTCACGGTCAGTCTGAAAACCATGTTCCTTGAATGGCAACGATAGTACCATAGCTCCTGGTCACCGATCACGTTGGTTTTTGACTACTCACTAGTCATCGACCATGTTGATTTTCGACTACTCACTGATCATCGATCACGTTGGTTTTTCAACCAGTCAGTGGTCTTTGACCACGTAGGTTTTGTGACCAACCTTTGATTTTCGATCACATAGGTTTTTGACCATTCATTGGTCCTCGACCAAGTTGATTTATGACCAATCTCTGATCTTTGACTTCTCTGTTTTCGACCACTCATTGGTCGCCGGAGCAGAGTATAGGTGAATACTTAAAGAAAACTTTTAAGGCGTCATTTACACCACCTCTGTTGCATGATCGGTCCTACAGTTGCATCGTGAGTTCGTGACAAAGTAGCCTAGTAGGAGATCTGAAATTGCTGGAGTAGCATGACCTCGTCGTTCAACCATACGCACCTCAAAACCTGTGGCTTTCCTCTTGTAGTCCATGGAAAAACTGCACGATGACAACCTTGGGCCGTGCCGCTGATGCCAAAGGGAAGACGCTGGCCGCAGCTCGTGGTGAACTTCCTATGCTTATTCTAATCGCGGGGCAGTTAGAATCAGTGTGGCATTCACTGGACTTGTAACTAGGTAAGTCAATGCATAAAGTCGAAATCAGTGTAGCATTCACTTGAGTCGATGGAAAAACCGCACGACAACCTAACTCCGACTCGCCAGAGTTGGCATATATGGCAGTACTATGGCACCCGGCCGAGAGGCTTGGGAACCTCTCATGATTCTACGTATATAACGGTCGTCTTCGGTATTTAATAGTTAATCTCAGCTCCTTGAATTCGCCAGCCAACCTTTGTTCTTTTGTTCTCCCTTAAATAAATGAAATGTATCGTACGTTTTCTAGAAAAAAAAAGTTAGGCGCTTGACTGGGCACTTCAAGTCTTTGGACCGACCGCCAACTGTTTTCTTCTTCTTTGAGTGAGCAGGAGCGGTGGAAGAGACCGTTAATCAACGCGTTTTTTCTTTTTTTCTTTTTTTTAATGTGTCTTTCACTTGCCCTTCCTAGCACGACAAGAGGACCTTGACCGAAGGAAGAAATTTACCAAAAACACCGTTTCCGACGGTAACATTCAAACGGAAAGGCCTATAAGGGCTATAACCTAACCCTGCATTGAACAAGCATTGATCAATCGTCTTTTCCCCAGAACCTCAAGAGGAGCAACCCAAAGATGCATGCCTTCTTGTCCCCTGATTATCAAGTCCCTAGCCGGTGCCACCGTACCATCCTGAAGCAATCGTTCTGACAGGAAATCGGAGTCAACAGAAGCACCGCTTCTAGTTGCATAATGGCCCAAACCGGTATGAACATGCTCAGTGCACAAGTTAATGCTTGTGTAATAGCTTCCTCCATGTTTCTTGTGCAGTTGCTTCTCCTCTGCAGCTTGTTTTCATTATCCCCCGCCAGCTCTCTCCGATCCAATTCCTCCCAGTGCCCCGGTAGCTCCGTCGCCATCCCATACCCTTTCTACATCCCCAAGAACTTGAGCACCTATAGGCCTACGGGCTTCGAGATATCATGCGACTCTACTGGCCCAATGCTATTCCTTGGTGACAAGCCGTACACGGTCCTTGACATCTCACTGCTCCAGGGCCATGTGCGCGTATTTGGCGACACTGTTTATTCCCAGTGCCGTAGAAATGGCTCCGGGAGCATGAACTTCCTCGACCTTAGGGCCACTCCCTTCACCTTCTCCGACACACTGAACAAGTTCACCGTTGTTGGATGCGACTCCATGACAATGATAATTAATCCTGATGCTGATGCCGGTAACACGATGGGTCGGTACATCGGGGGGTGCGTGTCGTTCTGCGCTTCTGAGGGAAGCATCATCAGTGGTGCATGCTCTGGGATGGGCTGCTGCCAAGCTTCAGTGCCCAAGGGGCTCACGGCGCTGGACTTGAAATTCACCAGCATACGGAGCCAGCTCCTGCGATTCTCCAGGGGCAACATCAGCAGTAGCACATGGTGCACCAAGGCGTTCATCGTGGACCAGGAGTCCTATGTGTTCTCCAGGGATGACCTGGGGAGAGAACTGAGGGACCAGCCGATGGTGCTCGACTGGTATATAAAGGGTGGCAACTGCACTGAGGCACGCCGCTCCCCTGAGAACTATATGTGCAGGGAGAACACTGAATGCTATCATGTGCCTTTGCCTGTGGCGAATACAACTGGATACCGCTGCAACTGTTCCGAAGGTTTCGCGGGGAACCCTTATATGCAGGGGCTTGATGGATGCCAAGGTGAGAAATTCATGTTTGCAATGGATGACATTCTTTAGATCTTGATTGCCAATAGCTAGCATGTCTTATTCCGATTCCCTTTGCTGTCGTTTCCCAATTTGTCTACAAGATATTGACGAATGTAAAGACGAGAAGAACTACCCCTGCACGCACAAGTGCATCAACAGAGTTGGCGGTTTCAACTGTACATGCCCAATGGGCATGGCAGGGGACGGCAAGAAGGAGGGCACTGGGTGCAACGGAGATACAACACTAGTAATTACAGTAGGCAAGAGTCCCATGACCTTATTTTTACGTTTTTTGAGACAGAATCTGCTCAATCTGAATGGACAAGTATGTTGGGAATTACGTGAGCAGTTATTCGTCTAAGTATCTAATGCCTTTTTCAGGTGGAGGCCTAGCTTTGCTGGTGGTTCTCCTCATGCTTTGCTTCTGGACTTACTGGCTTGTTAAGAAGAGGAGGCTCGCAAAGCAGAAACAGCGATTTTTCTTGCAGAACGGTGGTTTGTTGCTGCAGCAGCAGATATTCACTCACAGGGCACCTACCAGGATATTCACCTCAAGTGAGCTCGAGGATGCAACAAGCAACTTCAGCGAGGACCGTATCGTTGGTCGCGGTGGATATGGTACAGTGTATAAAGGGATATTATCTGATCAAACCATTGTGGCGATCAAAAAGTCGAAGCTTGTGGATCAGAGCCAAATGGAGCAGTTTATCAATGAGTTAGTTGTTCTTTCCCAAACCAATCACAAAAATGTGGTCAACCTATTAGGCTGCTGTCTTGAGACCGAAGTTCCCTTATTGGTCTATGAGTTTATACCGAATGGAGCTCTTTTCCACCATCTCCATAATACCACTTTGGTCCCAATTTCATGGGAGCATCGTCTGAGGATAGCAGCTGAAACTGCATCAGCCCTTGCATACCTACACCTGGCAAGAAAAGTGCCGATCATCCACCGGGATGTCAAGTCAGCCAATATACTTCTTGATGAGAGCTACACAGCAAAGGTGTCAGACTTTGGAGCTTCAAGGCTAGTCCCTTCCAATCAGACTCATGTAACAACATTGGTACAAGGGACATTAGGATACTTAGACCCTGAGTACTTCCTCACAAGCCAATTAACTGATAAGAGCGATGTCTACAGCTTCGGCGTGGTCCTGGTTGAGCTATTGACTAGAGAAAAGCCGATCTCTTATGACAGGCCAGAGGAAGGGAGAAATCTAGCTTCACATTTCACTATGCTTGCCCAGCAGAACCGACTGCTGGAGATTGTGGATAGCGGAGTGGTGAAGGAAGCTGGAGTGAGGCATGTCAATGTGGTGTCGCGGTTGGCTTTGAAGTGCTTGAGGCTTAAAGGGGAAGAGAGGCCAAGGATGGTAGAAGTAGCAATTGAACTTGAAGCGCTGAGAAGGCTAATGAAACAACACTTGTCCCTGAAAAGTGAAAAGGCTTTGAGAAAGCTTATGGAACAGCAATTGGCTGCAGATTGCAAAGACATGCAATTGCTTGAGGAGGAGAATAGCCAGGACGAAATGCGTAACAATAAGCTGTTGAAGTTGCGCCACGATGGCAATGCCTTGGATAAAATCATGGAGAGCGGTCCACTCCTGTCAATGGACCTCCCATGGTAGTGTTGGCAAGTAATCCTTACAAAGCCGAAGAAACGGTGGTTTCCCATCATCCTCTTTGTATCTGAAATCCATGGCTCTCTGCAAGAGCTACATCATGTCCACTTCACTATGATCTTGTGAATTATCATTTTGGTCTCTCTTCTGATGTCATGTATACAGATATGCTAGCTATTTAATGTTTAGACTACCTGCTTGACCTGTATGTTCAGAAGCATACGTAGGTAGTCGATGTAAATATACCGGAACAGGTACACCAAAAGGTGTGAACAATTTAGCTTCGCTGTCAACTTTCCTATCTCAGTATATGTCAATAAATGATTGGTTAGCCGTGACAATTTCTGCAATGTTTTGTCATAATCTCATTAGTGTGTTAAGGATTGATATGGCTTCTGAAATTACAAGCCTTTTTCTGCCTCCTTGCCCTCCTCCACGGTTTTACAATTCTTCCGTCTTCACCGAGAAAGTTTCTCTTGACCCAAATGATAATCTCAAATATCTGGTAGTGCCTTACTTGCCTCAATAGAATGGAGTGGTCGAAAGGAGGAATCAGACGGTGGTCGGTATAACGAGGAGTCTATTGAAGAGCATGGGTGTCCCAGGAGATTTTTGGAGGGAAGCGGCCTCGACTGCCGTTTATCTCTTAAATCAAGCACCAACGAAAAGCGTCATCGGCAAACTCCTTACGAAGCCTATTACGACAGCAAGCCAAGTGTGGGTCATCTCCGTACTTTCGAGTGTGTCGCACATGTAAAGACGACCATACCTCACCTCTCCAAGCTAGTAGATCGAAGCAAGCCAATGGTGTCATTAGGTACGATTCGAAGACGAAAGGCTATCAGATGTTTGATTCGACGGCACGACGAGTCGTGAGGACTCGTGATGCCATGTTCGAGGAGGAGAGGAAGTGGGAATGGAGTAGAGATCCCTCGGTAGAGGTATAACCTATGGAAGACATCTTTACAATGCACTATCCTCCTAACACTGATATAGGTCTCGATGACTATGTAACTAATGCGCCGACCACGGTGGGCGAAGTTGGAGGATTCGACCATAACATGATCATAGACCCTAATGACAATGTGATAACTTTTGACGCTATGACCATGGAGAACAATGGAGAACAAAGTCAGAGGACATGGCCACTTTGCAAAAACTCCTGGTACAACCACGGGAACTGGCTTGCCCGACTCGACTACACCACATACTCCAGTAGCAACGGTGAGAGCGCTGGTCTCACCTGCTGCTCCGCGAAGATTGGAGCTCGATGCGAGTTTGTCTGAAGGACCTCGACGGGAGCGTGACATCAAAAACCTCTATGATGCCACATCTTTAATCGAGCTGGAAGACTCCAAGTTTTGCTTGCTCGGAGAGGCGCTAGCGACTTCGAAGAAACAAAAAGAAAGCCAGAGTGGAGAAGAGCGATATAGGAGGAAATGTCCTCTATCCAAGAAAATGGAACTTGGCATCTTGTTCTATTGCCAGTCAATCACAAGCCAATTGGACTGAAGTTGCTGTATAAGGTGAAGAAGGATATCCGAGGCGTAGTCATATAACACAAGGCGAGGCTAGTTGCAAAAGGGTACATTTAACGACAAGGAGTTGATTTTGACAAAGTCTTTGCACCTGTTGTACGACTAGAAATGGTACGACTACTTATTGCGATCGCGGCACAATAAGGATGGGAGGTTCATCATATGGATGTGAAGTCAGCCTTCCTCAACGGCGATCTGGAAAAAGAAGTTTATATCATGCAACCTACAGGTTTTGAGAAGAAAGGAGGTGAACACCTAGTACTATGACTGCATAAAGCACTATATGGTTTGCGTCAAGCCCCAAGAGCTTGGAATGAGAAGCTAGACAAGTCTCTAGTGGCACTCGGCTTTGAAAGGTGCCCGTTAGAGCATGCAATGTACAAACAGAACCAGGGAAGAAAGAGTCTATTGATTAGAGTTTATGTCGATAACTTGATCATCACTGAAGAGAGTATCAAGGAAATCAATAGCTTCAAATGCCAGATGAAGAAGTTATTTAGCATGAGCAACCTCGGGTTACTCAGCTACTACTTAGGCATTGAGATATAGCAATGTTCTGGGAAGATTACTCTCAGCCAGACCGCGTATGCAATAAAAGTGTTAGACAAATGCGGCATGAAGGACTGCAATCCAACGCAAACTCCAATGGAACCCTACTTGAAGATGAGCAAAGACAACACAAACCCGCCTATAGACAAGACTTTACACAGAAGCGTGATCGGAAGCTTAAGGTACTTGCTACACACAACCAGATCTGACGTTCTCGGTTGGGATGGTGAGCAGGTACATAGAGAATCCAATAATAGAGCATATGGGTGCAGTAAAATGCATCCTGAGGTATATCAAAGGAACATTGAATTACGGGTGTGTTTACGAGAAGAAGGAAGAAAGTTTAGAGCTAGTCGGTTACTCAAACAGTGATCTAGCTGGTGATATAGATGATCAGAAGAGTACTTCAGGCATGGTGTTTTTCCTGGGGTCGAACCCAGTCAGCTGGTGTTCGTAGAAGCAGAAGGTGATCGCACTGTCTTCGTGTGAATCAGAGTACATTATAGCTTGTGCGGCAGCCTGTCAAGGGGTATGGCTGGGTTGGTTGTTGGCTAACATATTGAAGATAAAAGTTAAGAATGTAACCTTGAAGATTGATAATCAATCGGCAATTATGTTGTGTAAAAACCCAGTCTACCATGAGAAAAGCAAACACATCGACACTCGGTTCCATTTCGTAAGAGAATATGTGGAGTCGGGGTGATCGAAGTGCAGCATGTCTGCAAAGAAGACCAACTCACAGACATCTTGACCAAATCACTCGGAAGAATGAAGTTCGTGGAGATGAGGGAGAAGATCGATATGTGAAACATCGAAGACAGAAGACAACAAGCTTAAAGAGGAGATTGATAGAGTTAACCTAGTTGTCTTTAGGTCTGGTCGAGTCTACGACCATGTTCTATGACCACGATGAACTACGACCATGTTCAAGTTCTACAATGGTCGTAAGTCGTATGGATTGTAGCAATCATAAGTTGTAAGAAGGGTATAGCAGTCATAAGAGGTCAGGAGTTAGAGTTTGTTTAGATTCAGAGGCCGTTTCCGTATTGGATTCCCAGCGTGGTATGCCACGTTGATTTCAAAGTCGTGTATGTTGCTCCTCTATGTAAAAAGAAGAAAAGGACATAGACGCATCGCATTGCATTGCGTCGCAAAAATAGACTTGTGTCTACTTGTGTTTGCGCGTGTGTATGATCGTAAGAGGTTGACGACCATCGTTTGTCTAGATCCCTAGGCAATTTTCCCAACAGGGGCACAGAGGAAAAACACGAGTGGCAGCATTGAGGAATGAGAGGTGAGAGCCAACTCAGCCAAGCGAGGAGCGAGGAGGGGGTGGAGATAGTTGTGGATTTTCCTTTTTTATTACTCTGTGGGTCCCACATTGAAGGTACTAAATATTGAAAGTGAAAAGGCAAAGCTAGCACTGGTGTGATGTGGTAATTCTTAGCATTGGTTTAGATGTCATACACTGTTGGTGTCCTTACTGTTGAGATATGGGTAGGCTACACTAGCGCAAATTAAAATTTTCTACCGCGTAAACTAGGAAGCTATACGAGTAAGAGATTATATATCGTTACCACTAGATGCACAGTGCTACAGAAGTAGAGTTGAAGCAGCTAGTTCAACGTAGCGCTCGTCGGTGTAGTAGTAGTTGATCTTTCTTTGGTCAACCATATCCTTGCAATGATCCCAATTAGCATCGCAGTCGCAGTAGCATCTCTACCGAAGTCCACACATTCAGAGATGGAACGTCGTGCGTCAGTGTGCTAGCACAAAAGCACACGACAAGGGCTTCGAGAGGTGGCGGTTAGGGATTTTATGGATGTGTCTCGGTATGCCTCCCTCAGCCCTCACACGTCTCTTTGTATTGCCTTGAATCGGATATTTATCTAATATGATCAAATATCATATCCAACTCGGAGAACCTTTGACTGGATCCTTATCCAATACAAGTAGAGATCGTATTCCACTCGAAGACTATCATCTGAGCCCTTATCGTTCCAAGTCATTAAGTGTGTGGCCATGTAAATTCATGTATATTTGGCCATAGGCTGAAAACTCCTTTCTAGTCCATAAGTCGGTAATGGTCCCTATCAAGATATAGGGACTCCTAAATATATAAAAACATCATATCGAACGAACCTATATATTGCTTACGTCTCGATCCGTTTGCTTCACGATACCAAATCGAACTCAAGGCGAGAAGCGTGCTATTCTATGATAGCTCGATCCTTCACTCAAACATGTAGTGAATTACTCAGTTGTGATTGACTCATCAACCACATTCGACATGGCTGTGCACTTCCTTAATCCAACCACATCGAGGGGCCTAGAGATATCTCTCTCGTTATATATGATGGGCAAATTCCATATTGATTGCTCACATTTGTCTGCATGTTTCATAGTAAATCCGAAAATTATCTTTATGACCACTCAGTTATGAAGCAGTGTTTGGCAACCGCTAAGTAAATTATTACACATATTGGAAACTATGATGATCTTACGTCTAAGGATCCTACAAATACTATATATGAGACCAACTGATGGCACATAAGTATATAACAATTCTTGCAGTGTCTCATGGCAGGTCAATTCAACACCATGTTCTCTAACATATGCCCACATTATTGATTTGATATCCCCATATGCATGATCCACGAAACCAGTGACAGATCTAGAACAAAAATGACGCGTGGTCTCATGCTCCATGCATGTACTTATCGATGCATCTATCTTTGGACTCGCTATACTAAAACCAACTGTCATACTGATCAAACTATGCAGGGTTAAATCTTCTCTTTTCTTCCCAAACATTGTATATGGAAAATCATATGTGCGAGGTTGGCAAGGCCTATTATCCAAGTACTTTTTTCTTACCATATCTTTCTGATTGAGGAGATAGTCGTCTATTCTTTTTCTTTTCCTTGGATCAAATTGAATCTCCTCTTCCCAATTGATTTCTAGACTTTCTGTATTTGTAGCATTTGCACTTGAACCAAATGTCTTTATTTTTAGAAATAGCTTTGTGACTACATACTAACTACCATAGGGAGATGACAATTATTGAAAGTTATGACACACTGAATTAGATATTGAAATACATTGAAAAATTCTTTACTTCAATTGTTGCAAAAGTCGAAGCAGGGCATTCTAATATTAAAGCCCTAACCCATAAATATTTTAAACATCATAGAATTGAAACCTTAAAATCTAAATAACAAAATTTAATACCTATTTTAGTCAGCTGATTGTTACTTCGTTAGCTATGAACATTATTGAATATTTGAACTTTGAAAGCTAGGAGCCAGGATGAGATGACGAGTGGACGATCTCACCTATTACTGTGATCGTTGGCCATACTGCATACAATATATATACACCGAGATTTACTCCATTTGCATGCACGCGCAATGAGATTGACATAGCAAGAAATCTAACCATACCATTCAACGCACGTAGACGCAGGCAAGAAGCGACTGGCGTGCTCCCGGACAACGTCAACTCTAGCGTCGGGCCCGTCATCACTGTAGACGAAAGGTTGCGTGTGTGGCATGCTGCGTGGGAAATAGAGGAAGGTAGGTTAAGCATCACTTGAACCTGGTATTGGCTATTTGGTTGGTTTGGGGCTGGTGCTGGCTTAGGTCTTGGGCTAGCGTTGGCTTATGGCTAGACCAACTGGTGGCCCACGCTCGATCAGTTCAAGTAGCCCCTGTTATTTTATTACTTTGTATGGTCGATTGATATTTTGTGTCGTGCCAACTTCAACTTACACGTAATTTTTTGAAGTGTCTTGTTTTGTCAACGTTCTATGTATTTTTATTCTCTTTCTCCCTCTATTTGTCAACATGTTTAAGTATTCTTTTTTTTTAATAGATGTAGTCCTTAACATGTTGGGGCACTAATTTTGCTATGTGGGGACATACTATGTAAACTTAGACTCTATGTACCAAAAATTAAAATCGGTCCAGCGGCCAGTCCCCCCTGTTGCAACGTGCATCCGCCCCTGCGCACGTAGGCGTAGGCAAGAAACGGCTGGCGTGCTCCCGGACAACGTCAACTCCGGTGTCGGGCCTATCACCGCTGTAGACGAAATGTTGTGTGTGTGGCGTGCTGCGTGGGAAATAGGGGAAGGTAGATTAAGCATCGTCTGGACCTGACGTTGGCTACTTGGTTAGTTTGGGGCTGGTGCTAGCTTAGGCCTTGGGCTGGCGTTGGCTTGAGGCTAAACCAGTTGGTGGCCCATGCTCAATCGGTTCAAGTAGCCCCTATTATTTTATGGTCGATTGACATGTTATGTCATACCAACTTTAATTTACACGTATTTTTTTTGGAAGTGTCTTGTTTTATCAACGTCCTACGTGTTTTTATTTTCTTTCGTCCTATATTTGTCAACGTGTTTAAGCATTCTTTCTTTTAAATAGATGTAGTCTTTGACATGTGAGGACACTAGTTTTGATATGTAGAGATACACTGTGTAAATTTAGATTCTAAGTAATAAAAATTAAAATCGGCTTGAAGAGGTGTGCCCCTTGCTGCAACGTGTATCCGCCTCTGGGTGAGAGATGGTAAGACTTGGTGCGTGTGAGTCAATGCATACGGCGTCGGCAGACGGAAGGAAAGGGCAACATTCTATCACGCCAATCACGGGTAAGAGATGGAAGACTTGGTGCGTGTGAGTCAGTGCATAAGGCATCGGCAGACGGAAGGAAAGGGCAACAATCTATCACGGGCAAGAGACGGAAGACTTGGTGCGTGTGAGTCGATGCAGATGCTGAAATCCGCGTTTTTTTCCATGGACGAATGCATGACGACCTAATCTAGTGGGAACTAGCTAATAGCCGAATAAAGTAGGCGACCAATGAGAAAAGATGACACCAGCAACGTGATGTCGTTAATCAGGTCCACCACGGACACGGTTGGCTCGTTGCTTAACAGCTTCGGAGAAGGGGTGTTACGAAAAGCATTTGAGGTCGCGCTCTCAACATCGAGTGGCTGTGGCTTGTCTCTAGCTAATGCGATTACTCACCTGTGGAGAATGGCCTGACCCTTGTACGAATATTTTAAGCGAGACTCCGGAGTGCGAAGACTTGGCCTTGGTGGCATTGCATGATCGATCCCTCTATTCTTTCGGGATCGACCGCTGTGCCGTCATGAGCCGGTCGATCGTGTTTAGTTGGTTTGAACTTTTTTGGATGTAATTGGATTATAGAGGTAACTAATACCGTGTTTGTGCCGGCTGGCCCATAATGAATTCCCACCGTAATCAGATACCCGGCAGTGGAAAGCTCATACTATTGGGTAGTATGGTATGGTAAAAAAAAATAAAATATCCATTTCAATTGAGACATAAGAGGGTAATACTTATTTACCCATGTTTACCCATATCCATGCAAGCAAATTAAAAAATAAAGTACATAATCCAAAATTGTATTAAATACTCTCTCTCATCCTTCTTTCTCCTCCAGATAGTTCTTTCTTCCCTATCTTTTTCCTTCGTCTCCTCTCCTAGGTGTGAACTCTAAGCAACCGCAGTCGCTCGCCGAGCTACCACGCCACCATGCGTCGCTGCTCATCACCTTGAGCCACCGCTCCACTTTGCGCCGTAGCTGGTCGCCACACACCAACCACGTAGCTACTCGGTGTTACTCACACTCCTCCACTTGACATTCAAGGATCAATCACTAGAGCTCGCGCCCGACAATTGAATTTACAGGTGAGCTCGTTCCTAAGTACTTCTTTTTGTTCATTTGAGAATCGATTGCTACCTAATGATTTAATTATGATTAGGAACCATGGAGAGTACCTAGAAGTACTTGGAGATGGGCTACGAGGCGCACAAGTCCAGCAAGGGTGGTCGAATCATGTTGGAGGTCCAACTCAAGCCGACTTCGAATCCAATTCGGAGTCCAGGACCAGACCGCACTAAAATGGATGCCCAGATCGTATCCGGACTCCGTTTTGGACGTTCCACATATGTATAGAAAGCTGAGAAGACTACCTTTCTAATGGCTCTAGTTCCATATCAAAATTCCTTCTGAGTCAACGGGAATCATTGAAACAAGTGGACTCAAACCGACTTCGAATCCAATTCGGAGTCCAGGACCAGGCCGCACTAAAACAGACGCCCAGATCGCATCCGGACTCCGTTTTGGACGTTCCACATATGTATGGAAAGCTGAGAAGACTACCTTTCCAATGGCTCTGGTCCCATATCAAAATTCCTTCTGAGTCAACGGGAATCGTCGAAATAATTGGGCGTTCAGAATCTGTCAGGGTGCTGTGCCACCGTCTTTTGGGCCGTTCGGCTTTGTATCGTGTTGGAGCCCATTAGGGGCGCGTCCAGGGGTTTTGCACGCCCCTAACTCCTCTATATCCAGCCGCCACCCCCACCATTAGGGTTTGGGTTTTGCTTAGATTAATTCTGTCTTTGAACAGTATCGCCGTTCATCGGTTTGTGAGACCCCAACTTTCGAGTGCTAAATCAATACATCTGCAATTCAGTTGTGTTCTTCCTTGTTCTTGCTTGTGTTCTTCGATTCGCAGGCAAGGATTAGCCTTCTTGGCGAGGTCAACCGCTGCGCACGGTTGATAACCCGAGAGACGTGGTGCTGCGATTGCGGGGTTCGAACGTGTCGTTCGGAAGCCGGATCGATTTGTGTCGCGCCTCCACCAAATCGAACATATCCAGAACTGTTGGAAGATCGGGACCCGTCCCCATCAAGTGGTAATCAGAGCTTGGTGTTCTTTCAGGTTCGAGTTTACCCTATCTTTGTTGTTTCGTTTTCATCCTAGAGTCCACGAAAAAGCCCCACAAAAAGAATTAATTCCGCTGTCTAAACCCCGTTGTGCCTTTCAATCTGTTAGTTTTGGTTTGCTAAATTGAATTTGAGTTCATATTAGCGTTGTCTAGTTGCTGGTCACATCCTTGTTCCATTAAAAATCCAAACAAAAGAAAAATTCCCCACCCCAAACCCTAATTTTCAATTTCGGCTGATTTCTCCTTTCTCTGCAGCCGCCACCAAAAACGTCATATCTTTTGATTCCGAGATTATTTTTGAGTGAGACCACCGCCATTAGATTCAAAAATTCCTTATCCTTCTATCTGTAAAATTTCACGTCATTCCAGCAAGGCAATTAAGAGATATGTGCGGTGAAAGTTGACCCAATTATCTGTTTTGAATCTGCAACAGTCAGCAGTTGTGATTTTTGTGCGAATTTCTGTGTCGGGATTCAGAAGTTGTCCCCAAAAGAAAATATGTATAAAAAGTCGTCAGAAAACATAAAAAAAGAATCAGTGAAAAAAAGGCATCTGACAAAAAGTTACGGCCAAAATACTGATGTGCTGTCCAGTGGACAGAAATCTTCAGTTTTCAGTTTTGAGTCAATCCTTGTGTTCTTCAATTCCAAATTGCATTGGATTGAATTATCTTGTATTTACCACTCCTACACATTACCATACACTTGATTTTAGCCTTCTTCCATTCTTGGTTGATCAGCAACATAGGCTAAGTGCTAGATACGGACTATAATTCAATTCTATGCAATTCTGAAATTAACTGATTGTTCTCCATTGCTACCATATTGTGCCTTCCAAGCTACACCTACTCTTGATCAGCACAAGATTGACCCTTGCAATCGTACTCCACGCTCGACATGGTTTTACTGAACCACCACGGTTGTACCACTGCCGCTTTGGTAAGAACACTTGTAAGAGCTTAGTAAGACACTTCCTTTGCGGATTTCCACCGCCTTCCTTTCTAGTTGATAGGGATAATCCTTTTGTTTTCCTGTGTTTCCACTAACCATGGCAGGAGACGAAGGGGATGAGACACCGGTCGATTTCAACGAGTGTGTTAGCGCGCCGCTACAAGCTGCGCCGACAAACAAAATGCTTCACACGGCGCGAGAATGGACACCATCGTCGCCGCCATTGCCAAGTTGAACACCACGGAAGGCATTGAGCGGGTGGAGCGGCGGTTGGTGACCTCACCGGTCGGATGGACACATTGAGGCACGCCGCCACTGCCAATGACGGCCATCGTCGTGATGATGACACGAGTGTATGATGCGGATGGCAACATTGATCGTGGGCGACACAAGATGCACGACTACGTCGGCGTCTTCAAAAAAACCGACGGTATGGGAGGTAATAACCGAACCGTCATGGTAACGGCGACCATTTTGCTAAAGTCAAGTTTACCATTCCATCTTTTCTGGTCTTTATAATGCTGATATATATCTTGATTGGGAGATGACGGTAGAGCGTAAGTTTAATTCTCACTTGGTTCTGAACAACATAGAGTTAGACAAGCTACTAGTGAGTTTAAGGACTTTGCTATTATCCGGTGGAATGATATGGGTACCATGCGCTACAACCTGATGCATGGAAGCGGTTAAAAGAAGCTATGCGTGCTAGATTTGTTCCTCCCGCTTTTAAACATGAAATGCATAAGAAATTGCAGTGCTTAGACCAAGATAATAAATCATCGAGGAATATTATCAAGAACTACAAATAGGCATGTTGCGTTGTAATGTTGTAGAAGATGAGGAGGATAAGATTTGTCGTTTTTACGGGGGGTTACGGCGTGAAATTCAGGACATTGTTTATTATAAAGATTTTACTACTATCAACCAGTTGTTCCAGCTTGCTGTGCTTGCAGAAAAAGAATTGCAGGGTAGGCAACAAAGGACAAGGAGCAACTTTGGAGGTATGTCTACATTGAGATCAACGCCTGGGCGAGCCAAGATAGCCCCACCACCAATTCGGAGTCCAGGACCAGGCCGCACTAAAACGGATGCCCAGATCGTATCCGGACTCCGTTTTGAACGTTCCACATATGTATAGAAAGCTGAGAAGACTACCTTTCTAATGGCTCTGGTCCCATATCAAAATTCCTTCTGAGTCAACGGGAATCATCGAAACAAGTGGACTCAAACCGACTTCGAATCCAATTCGGAGTCCAGGACCAGGCCGCACTAAAACGGACGCCCAGATCGCATCCGGACTCCGTTTTAAACGTTCCACATATGTATGGAAAGCTGAGAAGACTACCTTTCCAATGGCTCTGGTGCCATGTCAAAATTCCTTCTGAGTCAACAGGAATTGTCGAAACAATTGGGCGTTCAGAATCTGTCAGGGTGCTGCGCCACCGTCTTTTGGGCCGTTCGGCTTTGTATCGTGTTGGAGCCCATTAGGGGCGCGTCCAGGGGTTTTGCACGCCCCTAACTCCTCTATATCCAGCCGCCACCCCCACCATTAGGGTTTGGGTTTTGCTTAGATTAATTCTGTCTTTGAACAGTATCGCCGTTCATCGGTTTGTGAGACCCCAACTTTCGAGTGCTAAATCAATACATCTGCAATTCAGTTGTGTTCTTCCTTGTTCTTACTTGTGTTCTTCGATTCGCAGGCAAGGATTAGCCTTCTTGGCGAGGTCAACCGGCTGCGCACGGTTGATAACCTGAGGAGACGTGGTGCTGCGATTGCGGGGTTCGGAACGTGTCGTTCGGAAGCCGGATCGATTTGTGTCGCGCCTCCACCAAATCGAACATATCCAGAACCTGTTGGAAGATCAGGACCCCGTCCCCATCATGATTGTTCTACTTTTATATTTATGATCTTTTGAATAATACGTTATTTTGTCCCTCGAATAAATATCTTTCGTATTGATAACAAGTATGTGACTTATTCGTGGAACTCTTTATTAATGTTTTGATGTTATTCTGAATTATCTTTAATCTTATATCATTATGTTGAACAATTATGATTTACAGATCAACACATGTATTGATTAATGATCATATTTCACGGATCACGGATATAAGGATATCAAATCAATAATATAAATATATATTAGAGAACATGACGTTGGATTGACCTATCATGAGAAAATACAAGACTTGTTACATTTTTAGGTGTCATCAGTTGATCTCATACATATTGTATATAGAGTTCTTAGACTAGAGTTGATCTCATACATATTGCATCTTGTACCGATATCTATTGTGATAGTCATAGTGCTATTTGTCTTACAAACACCAAATGTTCCATAAGAGAACAAATCACATTTTATCGGGTATCACTTCATCAGAGGAGTTATTTCTCAAGGTGATGTTAAAGTTAGCAAGATTAGGGCTCATGATAATCCAACTAATATGATGACAAAGCTAGTTCCTACCGCTAAATTTGATGTCTGCTCAGATTTGGTTGGTAGTACTCATTAGCCCTTTCAGATGTTTGATGCACAAAAAGAGTTTTTACATGCTATTCGAGAAGTTCTTTGGTTCTTTTTTACTATAGGAGGAATTCAATTCAAGGTGGAGATTGTTATATTTTATGATCCGAATCTAGTCGGGTGTGACCACTTAAGAATTATGTCAGGTTTCGCTCAAAGATATATTCCGAGCAGTAACTAGTCAGAAATGCGAACTAGTCGGAGGTTATTATTGATATCATCTTCGCGTCTGTAATGGACTCTATACTGAATTGCACTATCGTAATGTCCAAAGGTATTTGCACCAATTGGAGTTAGACATGTCTACTCGAGGCGCTTTCGACTACAACTCTTCACCATCATCTTCTGAGACTTGTTCTGTCTCTGAGCAAGGTATTGTTGCCATCTCCAAGCAGGTTACTATTCTAGTTTCCGAGTAGATGTCTGTTTCCATTAACGACTAGGACGATGTCTGTTTCCATTGACGACTAGGATTTTGTTCCTTTCTCGTCTAGGACTCTTGTTCCTAAGACAATTTATACCCCATGTAAGCCTTATGATAGATAGCGCGTACAACATAAGTTATCTAAACATGTAATATGTGAAGAACGTTCTACAACTTCTCCTTCATATAGTGATTTCATTAGTTGTGCGTCCATAGTTTTTCTGTAAAGGTTTTTCACGTTGAATCTTTGTATCGTGATTCTGATTATTTTTCATTGTGCTTTTTTTTCTTATCTCACCATGTGTTTTCTAACAAGTATTTCAGAGTGCTTGTTTCATAACATCAACAAATTAAGTAATCAACCATTCCACCCCCATTCCCCTGTTTCAGCCCATTTTCTGGCAAATGTGTTGTGGAAGTAGAAGAGAAGATGCAGCAAAGCCTTACTGAAGTGTCAGGAACTTAAGAGGTTTTATGCCATACCAAGATGAAAATACGCATACGATTGCAGCACGATTAGATGCCGGCCTGACATGATGTCTGATTGAAGCACTTCATATTTTCGCATAATCTTCTTCGCCTTCTAGAAATGCAACATCATTTACTAGTAGAACTAAATTGTTTAGCCCGCTCAACTGCGAGTCTGCCTCCCTGAATTGTTCGAGCGGCACAAAGCTTTGGAGAGAAAATTGTATCCTCCGGATAAATTTCTCGCTCGTGTTGGCTGCTTGGATTCGATAGGGTGCGTTTGATATCGGAGAAAACTCAGGATAGTAGTATGCTTCAGTGGTTCACATACGCAGGCGGGAACCAGAGCCTACGTCGCGGGGTGGCCAGCCGTCGTCCGCGCGTGTGCGTGTGCAGGGGCGGACCCAGGGTCCGGCGACTCTGGCCCCTGCCCGGGCTCATCTCCCAGCGCCGTCGGTTAATTAGCTCGTAGTTTTGATTTGTCGCAGGGGATTTCTTTTCGGCGAAGTCACACGAGTTGCACACTACATTCACGACGCACCTGCTAATTTTGATTTTGCGTCTCCTGACCTACTGTATAGTGCATTCATGAGGTCGTAACAACAGTGTCACGAGCTAGCTTGCATGGCGTGCAACGGCCAGTTCAGTGCCCTTAGTAACTTTTTTAACCCTTACTACTAGAAACCTGTAGGAAGCTTGTCAATAATGTTCAAATTTTGCAGCCCATCTGTAAGCTTAATCTTTTTCAGGAAATTTCCGTTAAGTACAACTAACCCTTAAGGCCCACTATAACTCCCAAGCTGCGATGACGGAAGTAAGGCGTCGCTCGGCGGTGGCGGCGCTTCCAATCTCCAGAATTCTATTCTTCGCTCAGGCTCGTCAGATTCTCTGGATCCGTCACTGTGCATATGGCAAGCCTAGGCTCGGTAATACGTGGCAAGGCGTGCAGCAGCTACTGCCATGACTGCACGGCCGGCACGCAGCTACTGCCAGGACTGCACGGCCGGCACGCGAGACCGCCAACGGCGGGGAAACGAACGGCTGGGTCGGGGGGGCAAGCGCGGATGGAGGGCTAGGGTGGCGCATGCCTGCATGATGGCGCTGGACTGGCCGACTGGGACGGGGTCGCCGGGTCGGGCCGTCGGGGGGTGCGGAGCGGCGGGGACGTCGCGCGCGCACGGCACCCTCGGCCTAGGGTAGATTAATCGTGCGACGCGCGGTGCGGCGGATGGGGTGGTGGGTTAGACGGTTAGTGCTACGACTGACGACTGCAAGGCGCCGGCGGTGGGCCGTGAATTCGTGCTCCGCGCGTAGTCGTGCCCGTCCGTTGCATACGGATGCGGAAAGCGTCGGGCGAGGCGAAGCGTGCGGTGTGGGCGGGGGCGTCGCGGGATCACAGCGAAATTCGTAGTGTGTGCATTGGACACGCACATGCACGACGTAAGATGTGCACCCTTCGTGTAATGTATAGCCACCGGTGCGTACAGTGTTTACCGTGGTTACCGATAATTCAGCGTTCGTTGGTGATGCCCTGTTGTGAAATTATTGCGATGATGTTTCTGCGGTTCCTGGGTTCTGAGCATGTTGCTGACAACATTACTGACTGTGCAGATTGCATGTGGTCAAAGGTTCACGTGCAACCTTGTCAGGCTCACACAATCGACTCAGAACTCAAGATGTACTGCTGTCTACAGAATTTATTTTTGGCACATATAGTACTATTTAAAATTTTCGATATATATAGCAATATTGCATCACATACTTATCAAAATAGTTGTATGCGATGCGTATTGATAAAATTGGCATTTTTTGCCGTCTGGTGACCGGGCGACGACGTGACATGTGCTCCCTGCCACCCCGCCACCGGACGGCAGGCGGCCTGCCGTCCCATGGACAAACGGTAGGTAATAGCCAGCTTAATTACCTACCTTAATTTTTTAAATAATATTTGTTTACATTTTAAATATAGCAAATAAGCTCAAATATTTATAAAATTTTATGTGCAGCCTCTCGACACAATGTACTTTATTGTGTAATTTTTTGATAATTTTATTCACTGAATGTTGTTGAATAATTCGACTTATTGAGATATTTGCAGGAGTTGTTACATATAGCAAACGAGCTCCAAAAATTACGAAAATTTCTGTGAAGTCTTCTAACATAGTCATAGTAATTGTGTAATATTTTGGAAATTTTATGTGCTCTAAATTTATCGCATTAATTCATGTTAATTTAATTATAAAATTAGCGATGCTCACATATGTTAGCATGTTACTGCTACAGTTTCTTTCCCGCTATGTCCTTCGCACAATTGTCACTTTGTCCGTGTCGTCCCCCTCATGTGCTCCCTCGTCTACATTAATGTCGTTATATCTATGCCGTCTCTCCTCACCCGCACAAATGTCGGTTTGCCCAAATCGTCCCGCCTCATTCGCTCCCTCGTACACACATATATCACTCTTACCATGTTGTCCCCCGTCACCTATAGTGCTACATGGTGACAACGCGTCCGTAATTTTTGGTGGCAATGCCCGGGTTCCCTTTTTGCTCGGTTTCAAATACGGAGCTCTCGCAATCGTTCATCGCTCATGTAAACTGCATTTCATTTCTTGTAGAAAGAAAAACCTTCTTCATTATACAGTAACATAGCATGATAGATATCGAGGGACTAGTCGAAGTGAGGTCGCCAAGGAATACCTTTCCCTGTAAGTGCGTACGTCGACTGGTGGTTTCTCGGTGGATCGACCGAGTGCGTTGCTGGTGTTCATGTGTGCTCGACCGTGTTTCGTTCTTAGACTGTGTGCAGCTGGCGTTTGGAGTGGGCTTAGAATGTGGCTTTGTTACTTGTTGGGTGGATCGAGCAGGCTGTGTGTGTGTTGCCCGTGCCCGGGCAACCGCACATTTTTTTTAGAAAATGGAAAAATTCCGGCCTCTGCAACTGCACACGGCCAAGTCTTACAAAGTTGTCCACTTAGTTGCTTACAAAATAAAGAACAAGAGAATACTAAAAAAAGGAGAAAATCACATGCAAAGTCTATTATTACTTTGCCATCCATTCTTGGCAAACACATCTAAAGCGATAACCACCAAAGCTTTGCTTGCCAACCGAAATGTCTCCCTTTTATCCTCACGCTGCAGCAGCGCCCAGAACCGCAACCAATATGCTCCTCTGAAAATAGCCTGCATAAAAGAAATATTTTTTGTGCTCAAAAATAATGTCATTACGAGTACACCAAATTGCCCAAAGCATAGCAGTAGCCCCCACAAAAATCTGTTTTTTATCCTCTCGCCCAATGCCCGTAAGCCAGCCTCCAAGCATGTGAGTAATAGATCTAGGTGGGGTTAACCCAGTAGCAATATGAACAATATTCCAAATAGTTTTAGCCTGGCAACAATAAAAAAAGGTGCTTTATTGTTTCATTGCGATCACAGAAACAACACTTTTGGCTACCAGTCCAGTTCCTCTTAGCTAAATTATCCTTTGTTAAAATAACCCCTCTTAGGAGGTACCAAAGAAAGACTTTTATCTTAAGAGGGAGCTTCAATTTCCAAATGAATTTATTAGTGAAAGGGATATCCTGGTTTATCAAGTACGCATACATTGACCGTACAGAGAATTGACCATGATTATATAGATCCCAATTAAAAACATCCCTCTCATTTGAAAGTTGAACATTAGCTATTTTAGCTACTAGGTGACGCCAAGCGACCAATTTATCCTCAGTTAAAGCTCTGCGAAAAGAGACATTAATAGGCACTTGATTCATAGCTGTCTCCACAGTTACATGAGGATAATTGGCTATATTGTATAGACTGGGAAATTGCTCTTTTAGGGGTGAAGAACCTACCCAAGTGTCTTCCCAAAATCTGGTTTGCGAGCCATCTCTTATTTTGAAAGACCCACAGCCCAGAAAATCCTCCCTAACCCTTAGCAAACCTTTCCAAAACTGCGAGTCCCCAGGTTTAGATTGAACCTGAGTAAGGCATTTTGAACTCAAATATTTATGTCTGAGTAAGGTTTGCCAAATTCCATCTTCATTCAAAAATTTAAAAAGCCATTTGCTTAGAAGACATTTATTTTTGATCCAAAGGTCAGGTATTCCCAACCCACCTTGATCTTTTGGACGACAAAGGATGTTCCATTTGGCCAGGCGATACTTGTGTTTATCATTACTGCCTTGCCAAAAAAATCTTGACCGATAGAAATTCAGTCTTTTAAGAACACCCTTTGGAATTTCAAAGAAAGACATCATGAACATAGGTAGGCCACTTAGAACTGAAGTCGACAACACCAGTCTACCCCCATAGGATAAATGCTTAGCCTTCCAAGTACTAAGTTTCTGTTTAAATCTTTCTTCTATAGCACCCCACTCCGAATTGCGAAGTTTTCGGTGGTGCATCGGGATTCCTAAGTACCTAAAAGGGAACATACCTATATCGCAGCCGAACAGGTTAGTATAATCTTGTTCGTACTGTTTGGCCTCTCCAAAACAAAAAAAACTCGCTTTTGTGGAAGTTAATTTTTAGACCTAATAATTGTTCAAAAACACAGAGCAGTAACTTCATATTCTTAGCCTGCTCAAAATCATGGTCCATAAAAAGGACTGTATCATCTGCATATTGCAAGATAGACAATCCATCATCCACAAGGTGAGGAATGGCTCCTTTAATTTGACCATCATCGTTTGCCCTCTTAATTAATATCGAGAGCATGTCAGCTACGATATTGAAAAGTATAGGTGACAAAGGGTCTCCTTGTCTAAGGCCTTTTTGAGTTTGGAAGTAGTGTCCTATATCATCATTTATCTTGATGCCTACACTTCCTCCCGAAACATACTTATTAATCCACCTGCACCATTTATGGCTAAAACCCTTCATACGAAGGGTTTGCTAGAGAAAAAACCATTTAACCTTATCATAAGCCTTTTCAAAGTCTATCTTAAGGATCACCCCATCCAACTTTTTGCTGTGAAGTTCATGGATAGTTTCATGTAAAACCACAACCCCTTCCATGATATTTCGACCTGGCATAAGAGCTGTTTGAGACGGACTTACCACCTTACTAGCCACACCCATGAGTCTATTTGTGGCTACTTTGGTAAAAATCTTAAAACTCACATTGAGCAAACAAATGGGCCTATATTGTTGTATCTTTGTTGCCTCCTTTATTTTTGGGAGAAGAGTTATTACTCCAAAATTAAGGCTATGCAAGGGTAGACGCTCTTCATAGAAGTCATTGAAGAGTGCCATAAGGTCACTTTTGATAAGGTCCCAAAACACTTGGTAAAACTCTGCTGGGAACCCATCAGGTCCTGGCGATTTATTATGTTCCATTTGGAATACTGCCTCTTTTATCTCCTTCTCCGTAAACGGGGAGACGAGGAAATTATTTTCTTCTTCAGTAACCTGGGTAATATCTTGGTTTTGGTTTTCCACCATACGAAAATTATTTTCCGCTGGTAATCCAAAAAGCCCCTTGTAGTAATTTGTGATATATGCTTTTAATTCGGCATCACCTACTATTACTCCATCTTCTTGTTCTAATTTGAAGATTCGTTGCTTCCTGTGTTTTCCATTAGCAACCAAATGGAAATATTGTGTGTTGTTATCACCTTCCAAAAGGTCTTTTGTTTTAGCTCTCTCATACCATTTCAATTCTTCTTCCCTCAGCAGATGAACTAATCGTTCAGTGAGGTAGCGTTTCAAATTTATTTCCTGGTGTGAGAGTACATTATTTTCCGCCTGTTTATCTAGCTCATCTATCATCGAGACTAGCTATTTCTTTTCTTTTTTATTGTGACCAGCTATATTTTTGGCCCACCCTCTTAAGAATTGCCTAAGAGATCTTATTTTATTTTGTCATTTCTCTATGGCTGATAATCCTTTGGTTTCTAACTGCCATACATCAGCCACCAAACCATAGAAACCATCTCGCAACAGCCATCCTCGTTCAAATTTAAACAGAGGTTGATGTCTATTATGAGTAGAGGCACCTGTGTTTATTAACAAAGGTGTATGGTCTGAGTTACTTCTATCCTTGGCCAGTACTGTGGTAAGAGGAAATTTCTGTTCCCATTCAGTACTAACCAAGACTCTATCTAACTTCTCGTAGGTTGGGTCATTCCCACTACTCGCCCAGGTATAATGACGACCCGACATCTCTAATTCCCTGAGATCAAGGGATTGGATGACCATATTAAACATATTTGGCCATTTTGTGTCAAAGATATGTTTATTTTTATCTTCTGGGCGACGCATAATGTTGAAGTCACCTCCAATCAAATAGGGTAATGACTCTTTACTACAAATGTTAGCCATTTCAGCTAAAAAGTTTTCTTTATGCTGCTGTTGAGCAGGACCGTAAACTGCGAACAGAGCCCATTTAAAACCATCTTGTTTATTGCGAAGTGTGAATTTGATATAGAAGTCTCCTTCATCAATAACTCCAATGTCAAATACCATTAGGTCCACACCAAGGAGAATGCCCCCAGAGCGACCATGTGGTGCCATGTAGTGCCAAAGAAATTCTTTGCCACCACAAAGTTTTTTAAGGGTCGCATCTGGGAAATGATCCCGACCCGTTTCCAGCAGAGCAATAAAATCAATATGCTCCTCCTTAACCATATCTTGTAAATACCCATGTTTAGCCAAGTCACCTAGACCTCTGCTATTCCAGAAGACTCCTTTCATTTGAGACAAAGCTTGGTAGGTGTTAATGGTTTTGTGGGAATCGATCCCCCTTTGGTATGCTTTCTAGAAAAGTTCTTTTTCCTACGATGTGTGGCTAAAGGTTCGTAGCAAATATGTTCAATACTGTCCTCTTGCACACACTCAACAGCATCCCCACAACTGTGAGTGAGCTGTGCATCAAAGAGGTCTCGTTCTTCCTCCTCCAGGTTAATTTTAGGAGGAGAAGACTTGCTGCAACTAAGGATATTGTTAGCCGACACTTTTAACCTATCTATCTCTATGTTTTTAAGCAAGGTAACAGAAGATAAAATGGTATTATTATCTCGACCAAGAGAAACACCTAGGTTATTGATTCTAGAAACAATAGAGGAATCTGAGAAAGAGGGGAAAGAAATACAGTTACCTTGATCCAGAGAATTTCTTTTTGCCACAAAATTCTTAGCCTTCTCCAAAATATTTAGATCCCCCATAGCTGCTGTCCTCTTGCTAGCCTTTCTCTCCAATGTACCTACCTCCTTAGATCCAAATGACTTGATTTCGTCAATTCCAGAAACCGAATCCAAGAGTTGGAGGGCATTTGCCATGGCCACGTTAGAAAGATTGGCTTTGATGCCGTTCTTCTTAGACAAAGCTTGAAGCAAATGACGTGGTAGACCATGTCATCCGTCCCATGTTTGGGATCTGGATGGCCCGTTTGTTACCGTGTTTAATTGGGAGATTAGATCATATACCCTCCCTTTAGTTGAGAAATTGAGAATTTACCCTCCACATCTCAATGACACGTGGGGTCATCATAAGTCACTGACACGTGGGCCAGGAGGGTAAATCCTCAATTTTCATCTAAATGGAGGGTATATGATCAATTTTTTCTGTTTAATTTGTTTCTTTATGACGTGCTAAATGTGACGACTTTTATCGTCTAAACTGGACTGACCATTTGTACCCATGTTTTTTCTTTATGCATGCTACGCTAAATGTCGTCTGATCTTTGCTTTTGTCGCGACGGTTGTTTACAGATGCCAGAAAAACATGACAATACGGTACTAAATTTGACGACATTGAAGAGAAACAGAACCCTGGCTCAATTTGCACCATTTCATACATCAGAAGGGTGATCCAAATGAAAACTACCGCCATCTTCATACGCGCTTGCGAGTTTGCTTACGAGGCTTTTGCATCTTGAGTACGATGTTGCCCCAGTTGAAAGTTGAAACAATCATATCACCCATAGGGCCTAAGCGTCAGGTTTCATCAAAGTACAAATCTGCGAGCGAGAATATATGACAGATGCCATGAAAAGATAGATGATCAAACTTTTCACCAGATTGGAAGGTATATATTAGGCCGGGCAAGTACTTAAAACTCCATTCCAAAGACCAAATGGAACCTAGATGCAGTAGTAACATTAAGGTCTCACAAGATAACTACTAAAGCATGACAAAAGTAGTAGGAATCACATCGTTTGGTGAGGTACATAAGCAACATTTGGAACAAAACACCACTTCAGTAGCATCGGATGATAATCTCCTGGATGTCAAGCCTGCATGGCAATAAAACATGAAGGTGGTCATATGTATGAAAAGCGTATGCCAAATCATTTCTTCGTAAGCATGAAAAATAATATATTCAATAAGGTTGGAACATAGTTACAATCATAAATTTGTAATTCATGAATCATATTTAGATATCCATTAGAACATAGGTATATTTAGATATCCTGAAAATGCAACCAACCAGACAAATCAACATATAACTCCGACACACAACAAAGGGATCCAAGAATGAAAAGGAAATCCAACACATTATTGTTGAAAAGAAAAGATTTCAAAAAATTCAACCATCTATGTAATACGCAGTGACGTCCTGTCTAAAAGCAGGAAAAGATTCACGGGAACCAGACATTAAAAATCGGATACTAGAAATGAATATAATCACAATGATGAAAAGAAAAGTAACGTACACATCAAGCAGAATAAAATACGAGCATATCATCAGCCAATTCCAGCTGATAGAATGTTATAGCAAAAATAAACAGCAATACAAGACTAACCATCTTGACCACATATGCCCAGAATAATCATTCGATTCAACAAGAAATCATTAAATATTGAGACAGTAACTCTAAAAAGGATTTGCCGTTCAATTAATACCACAACAGATAGCCATGTAGCAGCAAGCTACTTTCACATAAGATCACATAACGAAATTGCAGTCAAATTGTATGAAACAACGAAGAGGTGGTATAATATATCAGCCTTGTTTAACAATTCTTTCTGCTTTTAAAATCATTCGATTCAACAAGAACTAATTAACTACTCTTTGAGAAGGTAACTCTAAACAGCACTTGCCACTCAATTAATATCGCAACAGATAATCATGTCAACGACCTAGTTTCACATAACACATAAGAAAAATTGCATTCAAATTATATGAATCAGCTAAGTGACAGTGCCATATATCAGACTTTGTCAGCCAAATTTCCTGCTTTTAACATAAAAAGAAGCAGCAACGCCAATATAAGGGCAAATCACGACAATTGCATTTGCTTTTCCACCACCATCGCGTTCAAGCAAGGCCTAGAACATAAGGTAACTAAAGTGACATCACTACTAGACTGGTCTCATGTAAGTTGTAACTTCTAAGAATCCTACATTGCATTGCAAGTTTGCAATAAAAGAACACAGTAGTAACAAGAAAAGCTCTTATATATATACCTTTAAGCGGAGGGTATCTCGACCTCGCCGTCGGTGATCTCCTGCTGCAGATCCTTGGGGTCCTTCCCGTCAACGGTGCACCCGACGCTGACGCAGGTCCCGAGGATCTCCTTGACAGTCCCGGACATCTCCTTGGCCATGGACCTGTGCCTCATGGTCCTGGCGATCTCGATGACGTCGTCCAGGCTGATGTTGCCACTGTGCTTGATGTTCTTCACCTTCTTCCTGTCCCTCTCCGGCTCCTTGAGGGCCTTGATGACGAGCGCCGCGGCGGAGGGGACGACGGAGACCTTGGCCTGACGGTTCTGGACGGTGAGCTTGACGGTGACGCGGAGGCCCTTCCAGTCCTTGGCCGTCTCCTTGGCGATGTCCTCACCGATCTTCTTGGGGGAGAGACCGAGCGGGCCGATCTTGGGGGCCAAGGACGACGCCGCGCCCACCTCGCCTCCGGTAACGCGGACGTAGACGTCCACCACCTGCGACGGGTCGAACTTGGGCGGCATGGCTGCTGCTCGGTTGCAGAAGGCGGCGGCAGGAGGATTTGGGAGAGGTTGTGGAGGCGGAGTAGGGTTTCGGCAAGCAACTAGATTGTGTTCGCTGTGGGTAACTGGGCTTGGGCTTTACAGAGGCACTTGAGCAGCCCACTTAGGCTACAACTGCTTGCAGTTTTGGCTAGTGCATGCCAGATGCCATTGTACAGTTTTGGGCGATCTGGCAGCACGTAGGAAACTTATGCATGAAGACCAGTCCCTTGAGCACGTTCGGCTTTACACAGCATACAGCACTACTTGACGCACAGCATACAGCACTACTTGAAGGAGCTGGAGGTGGTTGCAAATTTAGAGGAAAAAATTAAGATAAACCACTTAAAAATTTACACAGATAAACCATATTTAATTTTTTTGCAAAAAAAACCTATACTCATTGGGCCGTGGTGCGACTAGGCCCAATCGCTTGATAGCCCGATGATTAGATGACGTTGCAGACCTAGTCGCACGACTGGAGCTATCGTCTCGTGCAATGAGCAAACAACAGTGAGCCATGTCTGTTGTCGCGGTACCGTTGCACGACTGACCACCCAGTCACAACCACGTGGCGTGATTGTAGCCAACCACCATCCAGAGACGCTATTGAGGGCAATGAGAGCAAATTCAATAATAGAGCCAAGTGTTTAGTTATAAATCAAATTATAAGAGCTAAGTTATACAATATTTATCTACAAAAAGTTTTTTATTATTATGTGATACCATGTCTCGCATTCTCTTTCCTATTCCTCCTCACATACATTTATTATCTAGACCTACCACTGCATAGGCTCCCGTGCCCAGCTTGTTGCTTGCATGAGAGCCAAGCTCTCATCTCTCTCCTCTCTTCTCTCCTCCACATTAGCAAAAATGCTGACTAGCCTCATCAAAAGATCCAAACACCATTCCAAGTGGGTAAAGAGAAGAGAGGGGAGAGGCGAAGTTAGCAAAAATAAATATATATTAGTGGTAGTAGCTATAGATCGATATTTTAGGGTTTATAGTTTTAGATCAATATTTTAGGGCTTATGTCGAGTTTAGTGTTAGAATGTGTGTTATTTATTTAAATGTTTTAGTCTAAAAACGATTGGCTAACCCTACTAGTAGATCAATTAGTGGAAACCTAATTTGCTTAACTTTAGATCTGTATGACTAGAAATCTCAGTTTTAGGGAATTTATAATTTTGTATTTTAATTAAACATTTGTAGTCATAATTTTTTTAATTTAATTAAAACAAAGGCTGTTTTGGTATGCACTGTAGGATTTGTTTTTGTTAGACTTGATGTAGCACACTTATTTAGCATGCGTTCTAAATATTTTGAGTCGTGTGGCAGATATGTCAGGTCAACATTTTTCATAATGTTCTACGGACAGAGAGAAGCTCATGAGGGTCCATGTGGATTGATTTGAGCAGTTTTTTTGTAGGCCACAAGGTATCATCCAAACCTACATAATCTTAAAATACAGGAGGTGTTGCATTGGCTGACTGCAAAGGAATAAACACCCGCCCTCGTCTAAGGAAAGGTTGTTTTACCTCTAACAAAAATGGATAAAATGGTTATTTGATTTGCTCTTTTCTATGGCCTGATATGATGTCTATGCCATCTATTTTTCCTTCCGGTAGTCCGCAGTATACAGTCTGCAACCATATCGAACGAACACGTTCCGGCCGGGCGCGACGGCCGTCGATGCTAGGTGTCATCCAGCCGCATCCGCGCCTGCACGATGTACCGACCCCCTGTCCCGCCTGCAGACGTGCGGATGCGGCTGCTGCCTGTGTTGCCACGCCAACGTGCCGCACGGACGAGATGGTTGTACGCGGGCTGCCTCCCGTCGATCCAACGTGCGTTGCGGGCCGCGGCCGGCGGGGACCAACACCGCCGGACGAGGTATGCCGCGTCCACTCGAACCATCTGCCACCAGCAACCGGGCCACATGAGATTTGGATATGAATCGCGGAGGCCGGTTTGCACGTGAGAGGTGCTCAAAAGAGCTTTTGTTTAGTGGTTTATGGCTAAAATGTACTAAGCTGATTGAATTTGCACTATAACTGATGATGATTTATTTAGCGTAATTAAATTTAAAAATAGAAAAAAAAAATAGGTTAGCCCATCACGAATAATACAAACGAATACGGAAAAAGAAGAACCATAAAAAAACTTAAAAAACCAAAAAAAGATAAAATTGTAAAATAGTAAAAAATAAGTTAATAGTCAGAAGTCTAAGCTATTTTGAGCTGGACCGAGGACGTGTGTAGCTCGTGGTGCCGGTCCCCGCGGACACTGATCGGGTCAAATGTCAACCGATCGAAACTGAGCAGAACACGTCCGCCTCAGCTAAAACCGTGTAGCGACCTCACACTTTTTTCGTAGAAAAATCTGGCGCTACCGGATTGATATTTGAATGGGGTAACACGGCCAACGCTTGCTGCTCCCTGGTTTTTCCAGCGTCCATTCCACGACAAATCGAATAAAACCGCTTCCGAATTCTTACCGGGCCGGAGAATATTCGCCTGCGTTGCGTCGCGGGCGACCGCCCACTGTCCAAACCAGTGTTTCTCGCTGATATTCAAAGAGTGGTGCCTATCTTATCCCGTTGTCTGGGGCGCACTACGCCATGCATTGTGCTGGAATGTATCATGTACAGGGACAGGGACGTGTCCTGAGCTGTGCGGGTCACGGCACGGCACCGTCATGAATGTTTTGGAGAAGTCGGTTTGCGGGCGGATGGAAATGGACCAGCGTTGTAGGTCAGGCATCGCGTTTCCACTTTCTAATGGTTGGCTGAACGCGCGATGTAGGAATTGATTCTAGCCTTGTTAGAGCAACTTCAAAAAAGATTAGTCAAAAGAAGTATCTAAATTTAGTGATTTAACTATTCTCTAAAATGAATCTCACCAAAAAAAAAATAAGACTACTCCAACAGGCTATCTAAACTAGAGGGCGCGCGGTGGGTCGCGTACGCGCGGGAATGGGGCGCAGCGTGCGGGAAGGAAACGCCGACCGCGCCAAGAGGCTAGATGGTGAGCGAGATTGGCTATCCAAAAATAGAGAGCGAAGGAGGAGGGATAGAGAGCTACTAAATTTGGAGAGTCATTTACAGAGTCTATTGGAGACGTTTTTTCTCCAATAATAACCAAATTTATCTTTAGAAAATGATTTAGCTCTTCTCTTGGAGTTGCTCTTATTTAGATCTTTTAGCTTTTGTCTTTTACAAAAATTAAAATAATTTTTTTAAACAGTTTCTTAAAATTAAAATTATGTACACTATCTATTAATATCTTGAAAAGTATAAAAAAACTATCAATTATATTTATACCTAAAAACAGCTATAAACAAGATAAACAGATCATCTTGCTAACGACGACGCAAAACGCACCTACGTTGGGAATAATGGGAAATGCTGGGAAACCGTACTGGGTCAAGAAATCCCAGATCACATATTTGCCCCTATGTTATTGGCTTATTGCTACTCTTTTTTAGGCTGTGATCGTTTTGACTTCAGCTTTTAGCTTCCGGTTTATTTTTTACTATTCATAAATTTCGTTTTTTCTGAACTTTTAGCATTTTGTTGAGCTTTTTTGCCGGTTCTTTTTTCCTGTATTTGTTTGTATTATACGTAATGGGCTAACATATTTTTTAATTTTTTTAAATTTAATTATGCTAAATAAGCCTCTGTCAGCTACATTGTTTTTTCAGCTAGCTACAGTGCTTTTTAGCCATAAGCCACCAAAAATAGCTCATTTGCCTTATGTTCTTTTTACAAAAATGAAAAATGCCCTTTTTGTTGTTCCTGATCTCTCAATTATACATTTCTTTTTCCCCGACTCGGTCTATTATTGTGTTTGTCCTAAACCTGATTGGCTTATGCTCATAAGCTGAGCTTCACCTGGTCTCCTCAACAGTGCTTCCTGCCCCTGTGCCCCAGCCCCAAATTCTACGCGATTTGTCTATTCCACAGCATCCCGATTGGTTTCTGATCCAATAATTGCGGCGGATAAAATACTTCTGGGGAGTTAGCGTTCCGGTTCGTACTAGCCAGCAAGTAGCCAGTAGTCGTGAATGCGGCTTCCCTGTTTCTGTTTCTATCATATTTCCATCGATGGAGATTACTTGCTCTTTGCTAGTGAATTCAGAATAATTTAGGATGGACGCCACGTTGATGGAAACATGAAGACAAAAAAAAAAAACGAAAACAGGGAGGCCGCGTTCAGTAGGCACCGCCTCGAGTCGTCACCGCATCAGGTTCCACTCCCATCGCCCCGCACGCGGCGGGCGCGGTAAGGCCCCGTTCACGCACACGTCGAACGCTTTCACGACCAAGTGACCCAGCCGTCCAGATTGATTGCTTTGGTTTCTTCCCGTAAACAAACCAGGCATGGCCGCACGGAGAGAAGGATCAGCGCTGACGTTGTCGCACCCGAGCCTAGCGTCGAGAGGCATCGTCTATCTGCGACGTGCATGGGACGACGGCTTCAACCGTGTGCGTACGTGACTTGCTCTGGACGGGTGTCCGGTTCTTTTCTAACCCGGGGTGGTATCAGACTTGCAAATGGGCAAGTGAACGCGCGCGCGGATTTCTAACGGAGAAAGCGCGCGGCTGTGCCGTCGTGGGAGACTCCAAGCATCCTGCGAACGCTTTGCTCTTTTGGCATCTTCTTCGATCTTCGTAGATATGAATGGCCTCCCAACAAACAAATAAAAACTGTATGCAGTTTGACCTAAACCAAAGCTGGTTTGCGGCATGTACTACCTCAGGATTTGGAAACTATGTCAAAACTCATAACAGCGAGAGAGAGTTTTGGAAAGTCCAGTACATGAAATTAGCTATTTGAAAAGTAGCAGGAACGAGCGACCCCGTTGAATTATCGTTCGCCCAACTTAGACAAAATATTGCACAAAATCATGCTTCCGTGTTGTTATTATCCATGGCGCCCTTCCGTCCGTACGCACACGAGGCTGGGTAGGTACGTGTTGAATAACTTGAAATGCACTCGGAGCGGCAGATGACCGGTCGGTGCTTTATGCGCATCTAACACTGGCATATTCCGATGCCTATTAGGCCGTTTGTTTTGGTTTGAATTTCTAAATTTTGATTTATTTTTACTATTTTAATTTAGTTTTTTATCAGTTCTTTTTTCCGTTTCATTTGTATTATTCGTGAGGGATTATTTTGTTTTTTCTATTTTTTAATTTAATTATAACAAGTAAATCACCATCAACTATAGTATAATTTCAATCAAATACAGTATAATTTTAATTATAAATCATTTCTTTCAGCTTAACTGGGCGTACTGCCCCAAGCAGCAGCCCGGAAGAGTGCAGATCGACCTGATCTAGGCAGGCTCATTGTCCATTTGGCTTGGTTGGGACTTTTGACAAGTGCTGCCTCTTGCTGTTTTCTAATCAGGGGCGAAGCCCAATAGAGATCCGTGGGTGCCCAGGCACCCCCTCACTTCCAGAATTTCTTAAGGATTAGAAAAATTCGGCCCTATAGGCACCCCGCATGGCCCAAGACGAGGCACCCCCACCAGGCCGGCAGCCCAACAAGCCCACTGCGTCACCACGTTTCAGAAGTTGTGCACCCCCACCTATTTGCTCTAGCTTCGCCACTGTTTCTAATACAGTATAATTTTAATTATAATTCATTTTCAGCTTAACTGAGCGTACTGCCCCAAGCAGCAGCGCGGAAGACTGCAGACCAGATCTAGGCAGGCTCATTGTCCATTTGGCTTGGTTGGGACTTTTGACAAGCAAGTGTTGCCTCTTGCTGTTTTCTAATGCCGCCTTCTCGAATCTCGAGTGGATACTGGTGAATGGTGCTCAGCGAGAGGTTCTATTATCGATTCCCGTAGGTTTATGCCTTTAGTAAGCACTAGTTTTATATTGTTAATCTTTTGTGCTTATAGTATTTAGTTTGGGCTGATCGAGAATTGACTTTCCTTTCTCTATGGAAACGGAGAAGACTCGTTTCATTATACGGATATTGAAGTAGTGCTAACGAAAATATGAATAACTTAATATTTTGCGTAACAAACGAATCAAAGTTTAACTAGCATATGCCACTGCATCTCTATTGATCACCAACACAAGGGATTCATTTTGTCTAGTCGCTTCCACTTTTCTATATTTATTATCCGGAAGTACTATATAACATTGACTGTTTTTTTGGGAGAGAGCTTAGTTGATTTCATATCATTCGATTACTTCGAGATTCGTACTCCTATCAACCTCCATCTCCATCTCTGGTGAAGATCCGACAAGGCTTGCCATTGCCTTCTTCTTCAGCCACCGGCGACATCTTCAATAGAGACACTAATTTAGGGTTAAGGTTCACCGATTAGGGTTGAACTTCACCTGTAGTCACCGGGCTTAAAGGGATGCCAGGATGGCAATGGACCGGCAGTGACACCGCCTCGTTCGTGGGATTGGAGAAGGACAATGGAGGCGGCAAGAACTAACAAGTAATTAGGAGGTCACGTTGGTGAATCCGGCGGCGATAATCGCCAGAGATGAGGAAGAAAGGCAACGGTGGTGGTGGCGGGAGGTTGAGAAACGGTAAAGGAGGAGAGGAGGCGGGCGGTGTCAGCACTAATGGATGCATAGGGAGGCAGATGCATCGGCGAGCAGTGGTAGCCGGTGGGCCTCGTCGGTGTTGGAATAGCATCAGCAAGGCGGGGAGGGGGGCAGGGCGACGCCTGGGAGGGAGGGATTAGATTAGGGTTAGGGTTGTGGATAAGGGATATATATGATTTGGTGGATTGATCTGGAACGTTAGAACTCCATTCGATGGTTACATATTTTGACTATTTCGTAAGGAAAAAATAGTCACATATTGCATAAACAAACATGTTTTTATGTCTTGTCGTATCGACAAATATCCATATGCTAGTACTACTAGCTGAATTTTTAGACGAGGAAATTGAAAATCATAGGGTCTATTTTATATGGTTGTGGCTTTTGGCTTTTGGCTGAAATTTTTGAATTTTAGCTGTTTGCGACAGAGATTACAGAGACGGAGATACTTGCTTGCGATTTTGATTAATACAGATGTTAAGCTTTTAATGTGTACTACAGTTAACTTGTAGATCCCGTCTTAAGAAAATATTCCGTTTGAAAGATAGATACTATAGCAAAAACTAAAAGCTACTTTTAAAAGCCGTTAAAGAACAGGCCTATAGTATCTTGTGCCAGTCTCTACACAAATTATGAGAAGAAAGCTTGCATTGTCCACTATCTATTTTTTCATGTTCAGGAATATCTTAAAAGCAAGATTAAAGTGTTTCATTTTGTATGACAATTGTTACACTTTGATATCCCTTATTATACGCAACCGCCTTGGATCGGGTTAGAGTTTGTGAAATACGGCACGAGTGTGTACGGTATTAAAAACGAAGAAGGTAAATCTCGTAGGGAACAAAAATAATGATGTTGAAGTAACCACGATGAGACAAACGATTTGGCGAAGTTGACCGCAAATTTCTTAAGCACAACCCCAAAAGAGTACAAGGGAATATCGTTCACTCAGAACCCTCTGAAATCTTTTAGAACATTTAGATTCTTACCCTATATAAGAATCTAGTGCTAACGAATATCATAGACCCAATTCCTCTTGTGTGCCCTTGAAAACATTTAGGCTCCTAAAAATAATTTCGGTAATTAATGATGATAACAATTAAATGGACTAACTTGTTTGTTGAGATAATTGAACGGTTTAGTTTTGGATCTTAATGATGTCATGAAAAAGGCATGCCAGGGTGGTCAAAGATTGACATGGATCAAGATAAAGGCTAAGGCAAAGGTATATCATAGTTTGATGACCTGTTTATAGCTTTTTACCA
This sequence comes from Dendrocalamus sinicus, assembly GCA_036346575.1. Lineage (NCBI taxonomy): Eukaryota > Viridiplantae > Streptophyta > Magnoliopsida > Poales > Poaceae > Dendrocalamus > Dendrocalamus sinicus. The sequence goes on from CM070652.1 coordinate 5,160,750, forward strand.
ATCTCAGTGTTTGGATTAAAAGACTAGATTTATAGAATAATGTACTATAAAAAGAGGTCATGACTAGTAGCTTGAAAGTTAACTTGTGCCACTTTGATCAATTAAGAGTTCATGCATGTATTTGAATTTCATTTGAAATCTTCTTTGATTTCCTTTGAAAAATCGGTATGGCCGCAGGTCTTTGAACAATAGTAGCGCTGATTAGTATTACCACCTAATACATGCCAGTAGCTAATTTTTAGAGAGGTACTCTTTTGGCATTCCTTTAAACGGTGCTATCGCATGTGTTGCGCGGTAATATTGCAGAGCAGTATGACCACATTTTATTGGTGGTACTACCGTATTTTGGTAGTACCGAAATTTATATGGCGGTAGCTAATTTCCAAATAGGTACATTTTCAAAGCATTTTTCTCATCTGAAAATGGAAATTAACATAGCTAGGGTGCAGTACAGAGTTGGTACTCGATGGTTCTGTGGTTGATAGCGATACTTGTTATTCTCGAGTGTTTTGAGCGGAGCGATGGTAATTCCTGAGTACTTGTTGTTCCGAATACTCATTGAGCTAGCAGTCGTATTGAGTGGTGTAAGGCTGATTTATGCATAATGATGAGTATTGTGGCCGTGAACAACTTAGTTGGTGTTCTTGGATGGTTAAAAATGTGGTTTGAGTGTGTGCTGACGACGGTCAAGTTGTGAAGAACCTGTGTTAGGAAAACATTTCTTTGGTCTTTGTGTGTGCAGGTGAGCGTGAAGACGATCATGGTCGGTGACAAGGAGAACCGGGGACTAGGATGGGGAAGTCTGAGGTCCAGGCTGTCAAGGATGTCACGCGAGGTGGTTGGGCTCATGCTGGAGCATGTGGAGATCAAAGGTGGTGATTTGTGGAGAAGCTACGAGCGGTGCGGTCTAGGAGGTTTCGACATGAGCGGTAATGATGCGTAAAAAAGCTATAGGAGGTACGGTCCTGGAAGTTTTGACACAGAAGTTGATGGCACGTGATGAATATATAGGAAGTGTTGTCTTGCAGGCTTCGTCACGTGATGAGTTAAGAGTTTTGGATGAAGTCCATAAACTCGTGTTTAGAAGTGTTTCAGATCCCATGATTTGAGGAAGAGATAGGGTTCATGTTCGTGTTTGAGTCGAACACGGTTTAGGATTCTAGCATATAAAAGCAGATAGAGACTGAGGGTTTTAGCCGTGGCTTTGTGAAGGCTTTTTATGGGTGTTGTGAGAACACTTTATAGCCACAAACATGATACATGGGTGAAATATCAGATCTGTTCTCAAAAAAGAAATCACCGTCGACATTATCTCATTGTCTCAATCAAAACACGACGAGTTCTTCTGAGCATCATTTTCTTGTGTCTTTGTTGGTGATCGAGAGGACGAAGCTTTCGAGCAGTTGAAGCAATAAAGCGTAGTGGAACATTTCGACTACGTGCAGAGAAGGTCAAACGAGCGGTCGAAGCAAGCGGTTAAACATCGAGCGATCGAAGTGTTCATCGAGCACGTTCAAAAGAGTCAAGAGCAAGCAGTCGAACTACTTACGATCAAAACCTATATCCAATAATTTAGATTATTTTTTTTCTGATTTAAGATTTATTTTTAGATATAAAAAATGGAGAAAATCATCCACACATTTCTGATTGCGCCGTATGGATCTACACTATTGATCACCACCAGAAGGTATTATTTGTCTAGTCGCTTCCAGTTTTCTATATTTATTTTATCTTTGTCTAGTCGCTTCCAGTTTTCTATATTTATTTTGTCTCGTGATATCGACATAAATCCATACGCTAGTACTACTATCTGAATTTTTTGACAAGGAAATTGAAAATCATAGTTTCTTGTGCCAGTCAGTCAAATCTCGAGAAGAAAGCTTCCGTAGATATGTTTTTTTAGCTTTTATTTTTTTAGAAGATAAAATAAATGGGATAGTTTTTTAAAACGGATTCTCTAAATAGCCTTTTAAGTCTAAAATCATACGCGTAGTCCGTATCTACGTCTCCACGATCTGCTACTGCTGTCTCAAAAATTACAGATAAAAATCATAAATCACAGACAAAACCTATCAACTGCAGTCTAAATGAACAGAGGCGTAGTCCACCATCTCTTTTTCATGTTCAGGAATCTTTTAAAAGCAAGATTAAATTTTAAAAAGTGTATTATTTTGTATGGCAATTGTTTGGCACATATAATCAAGTTTTTTTTCATAAATATACTTGCCTTGAAAGAAATAATAAGTTTACGTGGATAGCGCCATTGTTTGGATCATACGATCGGTCGATCCAGCGTTGATGGAGTCCCCCAGGATGCAGTCGCTTCACGGGACAGCGATGTATTGGACGTTGGTACAATGGTGGGTGCGAGCAGTTGGTTGCAGCGATCGTAATTAGCGAGGTCGCCGTCAGTTCTGCTGTTTCCTAATAGCCGTAACTCCGCTATCTTTTGGATAACAGCGGCTGTATGCCAGTGTACCGGCATCCTCGTTGCCTCCTCGGTTTGGCGCCTATAAGTAGCTGCCAGAGCGGCGTGGGATTGAAGGGTCCATCCACAGAAACTGAATCCCAACCCCGTTTCTCCCCACCTCTCATAGCACAGCGTAGTACTGTCCTCTCCAGCTCTCCTCTTTCCCTTTCCCCTCCTCTCGATCGATCGACCTTTGCATGGCAGCAGCCGCTAACTCCAAGGGGCGGGTGATCGCTGGAAGCTTCGTTGCCCGCGTCCTGGCCGGCAAGGCCGCCTCCCCGAGGTATACTCGCATGCCTGTGAACTCAGCTGATACACCTGCTATTACAAAAAAATATATTAATACCTGTTCTTGCTAAGTTAGTAGTACATGTCCAAGATCTTGTTTTTATTGAGAGATTTGCCTTGCCAGCCGTGGATACTGTTTCTTGCATCTTTTCCCCGGACATAGGAGTATCTTGCTTTTGTGATTATCCCCAGATTCAGCAGAAAATCCTTGTTTAGTGAAGCGGTGGTGTGGATTTAGTATGTTGTCAGATGGCAGTATGTTGAGTAGAACCTAGCAAGCTTATCTTTTTCACATGATCTAGAATTCTAGATATCGCATCCTCACCACTTTGCAAGCAACGCCGAGCTTGTTTAATCTCCTGTCCCTTGTGTCATCAATCTCCACCAGAAACCAGGAGAACTCTTCTAGGCCAGCAAGGCCAGATCCATGGAGATATTTTCTACTCCTTTACTTTGCCACTTCTGTGTTCCGTGAGATCGAACTGCCTCCTTATCGGAGGGAGGAAAAGGCCAAATCCCACTAGAGCCTAGGCGCACCCACACAAAGAAGATGAGGAACAGTGGAAGCATACTACGTGTACATCACGCAGTGGAGCAGCGGCAAAACCAATAGGCCGACCCCGACTTGCCACTTTCCAAAAGTTCTGCTTCGGCGACGGATGGAGAAGATAGTTTAGTGCGCGGTTGTTGTCGCTCCGGTATCCATCCACCACCTGCAGCAGAGCGCTCTCTTGGTTTTCACTCAAGAGGCGGTGGGAAAAGGTACGAGAAGTGGTGGGACCGGTGGCTCTGACAGGGGGGCCCGTCCGCGGCTGGAGAAGGCTCTGCCTCCGCCGGGGCCCACCAGCCGTCCTTTCGCATGTGGCCCGTACGATTCCCTTTCCCCTTCGTGTCGGCCTCTTCTGCTGTTGCTGCTGCCTCGGCGCGACGACCGATCCGGACCGCCCGATCGGACCCTCTCGCTAGGCGTGGCGTCCATCGGACGGCCGTGGGGGAGCCACGAGCGGATCGGTGTCCGCACACGGTGGAGTGAGTAGGAATCGGCCTCGCTCTTATCCGCATCCACGGCCACACCCACCCACCCCTCCACCCCTGCGGCTGCGTTGGCCGTCGTGCCCCTCACGTTCCCCCCTTGTCCTCTTCCCTGCTGAACCCGGCGACGACGACGAGAGTGGGCACGGGGATTTTCAGTGGGGTGTGTGTGTGTGTGTACAAGGTGTGTGGGCTTGAGGTCGAATCACTAGCTCTTCGGTGCCAAACTGCCAATAGTAGTATGATGATGTGATTTGTGGTGATGGCAATGCTGCTGATAGATCGAAGGGCATTGGTTTGACATCATAGAGTATCTTTCCTTTCTTTGTATCAGTGGAAGAACTACCCTATATCCAAGCTCTTGCAGGCAAGAAGCAGACTAAACATGCGTTCTTGGCATGCATGAGCTCCAAGTTGTTTTGATCATTGGTTCTTGTATAATGATTAATTTTCTGATCTCAGTTCTCTTGTTAATGTGTTGCTATCACGAGTCAACGTGGTAAGTTTGTTCCACCGGTCTCAGCTTCCTTTTAACACTCCGATTGGTGTATGACGTGTTGTAGGAGGGCCGTCCACGCATCAGCCTACGACAAGAACCTGGAGGAGCAGGTGCGCCCGGCCGTCGTGCCGGACGATGTGATCGGCAGCGCCGTTAACCCTGACAAGTACTGGGGCCCTCACCCGACGACCGGCGTGTTCGGCCCGGCGGTGGACGGCAAGGTGGCCGCGGGAACGCCGGCGACCGGGGCGAATGGTGGTGGCTCGGTGCTGGACCAGAAGGTGTGGTTCCGTCCGCTGGAGGACGTCGAGAAGCCCCCTGTTGCCTGACAGCCGGGCCAGGCTGGCAACCTAGAACTAAGACGAGCCTAGCCCTATAGTACCTACCACTCTTCAGCTGTGCTCCTTGCTTGTCGGTAGTGTAGTAGTGTGTGGTGCTAATATATCAAGTATCAACAGGCATGGCAAGCATCAGTACTAGTAGTAACATGATGCTGGTGCCTAAAATAAGAACAAGCAAAAGATGTGTGCTCATGTTGCTTGTGTTTGCGATGTACTTTTATCCTAATCAATTCTACAAGCATATTTGGTCACCGGTGCATCTTTCGTGTTTGAAGTTCGAAATCAGTCTACGTCAGGCATTCAGTATTGAGAAGGACCTGAATACCATATGACTGAATTGGAGTGGCCGGTGATTGATTAACGTGTTTGATGTCATGAATTAATAGATATCCTAGTGATCGAGTGGTTGAACTGCTTCAGCCGAGCTGATTTTCGGATTAAAGATGGTTTCTCAGATTGAAGAATGGCCTGGACAACAGCCATGTGTATGCTACCAGTCATATCGACATGCTCCTCCGTGCACGCAGCAGGTCCTAAAAATCCAGCCAGGACATCTGTTCTGACAGTAGTGGAAGAAATAATCCTTTTGGCATCAATGAACATGCTACCGCAGATACACAAACAAGTTTTGTTTTGCAAACACTGGTACAAACAGGTAAACTGACACAAAGGACATACAAACAACAAGAAGAAAGCCTAGGACATACACAAACATCGCTCATAAATCAGTCAAGCTACAACTGGTGAGCAGGCTACGATTAGACTAGACTAATAAACAGCCGAATCGTTGGCCCTCCGTCAGGCAGACACAAACAAATATAAGAACAAATACATATAAATTAGATCAGAGGTTGGAGAAACCATGGTTTCACAACCTGATACTCGAACACAACAAACGAGGTATTGGAGTTCAGAGCTAGCTGTTTCTGCAGGTTAATATTACTGCAGATTTATGGCCTGCTGCTGTCCATTTCAGTCGAATCAACACACATTCTCGTCCAACCTGGCAAGGGCCACCCTCTTCGCTTCTTTGCGCTGCATTTTAGAGGCGCTTTAGGACTCAAAAACCATACACTAAATAGTACTAAATGGAGGTGAATTGGTCATTACCTTGTGAGCAACCAGCGTCTCCTTGAGCTTGGCTCTAAGCTTCCTCAGGCTGAGTTTAGTCAATACCAGAGGTTCCGTGCTCTGATTCTCATCCTTCACCTCGTTCTCTTCTTCCACTGCAACCAATTCAGTGCTCCTCTTTTCATTGTCGTTGCTGTGCATGCACCGTGACGCATCCTCGGCCTTAGACACAGTTGGCTCGCCAGCGATGGCATTGTTGGACATGGACTTGGTGACATTGTCAAGCATGTCAGCAAACAACGGTGATGAAATGCGATCACCCGAGTCTCCGGCAGTGTCGAACTCCAGTGGCATGTCACTGCTGAAGACGTTCTCGTTGCCAACAACCTTGTTGTCTGTCACTGAGACCTGCAACACGTTCTCAACAGTGGCCACTTCCTTCTGCTCTTCGGCACGACAAATTTCAGCGTCGAAATCATCTTCATCAGCATCCTCATCCATTGTCACTGAGATTTGTGGCATCTCGTCAGCGGACACCACTCCCTCCTCTACAACAGCCGGGCTTATCTTGCTAGAGAAATCAAGGAGAACGGTCTCATGGCCTGTAACCGTGTCATTCAGCACCTCATCAACGGTTACATCTTCCTTCTCTTCCATACGAGCCTCATTGGCTTCCGCTGTGCCATGCTGCAGCAGCTCACTGAAGGCTGCCACCACTTCATTCTCCTCATCATTGGCACGACCAGCATCGCCGGTGAAACCAACTTCCTCGGAGGTCTCACCGGCTGTCAACGTGGCCTGCGGCAACTCGCTGACGGCTACCATTTCCATCTCTTCACTGGCATGATGGATACCATCACTCATCTCCTCATCCAATGGCCCCTCATCAGATCCCGTACCGTCCAAGAAAGCCGCACCTCCTTCCTGCTCAACAAGACGCAGGATTGGCGTATCCTCCTGGCTGGGCAAGGGAGCAGCACACAGCTGGACATCGGCCTGCGGCTCTTGTACTGCTGATTTATCCTTGAATTCTTCAACCACTGGTGGTTCTTCTTCCACTGGTGTTGGTGTATCCATGACTACCCCTGAAATTTCCAATTGGCATATATCTCAGCACACGGCAGCTGCAGAGAAACATGTAACAAGTATCTACTGCAAGTTGCTATTGAAGTGGGGGAATCCATGTGTCTCACCTTCGTCTTCGTTCTGAGGTTTCGTGGCCTCTTCCACATCTTCAGCATCATCACATACCTCGTCGGAAACCGTTGCAAGCACGGCATCAGAGACAACAGCTGGTTCGCGCAGCAAACAGAATTGGCATCAGGCAAGCAATCAAACAGTGTCAGCAAATTGATCGGAAGCAAACTGTTCTTACCATGTGTCTCACCTTCGTCTTCCTGCCCCGATTCCTCTTCGTTCTGAGGATTCGTATCCTCTTCCGCCTCTTCGGGATCATCACATCCCTCGTCGGAAACCGGCAGTGCAGGTACTGTCTCCACATCAGAGACAACAACTGGCTCGCGCGGCAAACAAAATTGGCATCAACGAAGCTAAAAGGCAAGCAATCAAACAGTGCAGCCAAATTGATGGAAACAAACTCTTCTCACCTTGCGGCTTCCCCTCTTCCTCTTCCTGCTGCATACCGGCCTTCCTCGCCGCAGCCCTCCTCGTCGTCCGTCTAGCCCTCGGCACCTTCTCCTCTGCCACTGCCGCCACCGTGCTCTGGATCCTCCTGCGAGTGGTCGGAGCCGGCACCGCCTCCGCAGCCACATCCCCTGCCTCACTCTTGCTTGCTGCCGCAGCCCTTCTCCTCGTAGTCGGAGCCACCACAGACGCGGGTAGAGCGCGCCGGGTGGGACCGCGCCGCCCCACGCCAAGGGCCGGCGCCTTCTGCTCGTCCGCATCCCGCTTCAGATCCTCCTCCTCTTTCTCGCCGTCTTCCCGCCTGATAGACTCGGGCGACTTGACCGTGACACGGCGGCCTCGCGGGAGCGGGCTCCCCTGCTTCGCCCGCGGATCCTCCTCCGCCACCGCCTTAACCGCCGGCTTGGCCGCCGCCGTCGGCAGCGCGACCGTCTGCTTGACGTACTCCTCAATCCCATCAACCTGGAAGGAAACGCGCGAGTTAGCCAGTAAGCAATCCACACCGACCAAACCGGCGAGGCGAGTGAAGGGACGAGCGGTGAGAAAATGATAGAGGCCTTACCGCGGTGAGCGCGCGGAGGGCGTCAGCCATGGCGGCGTTGGTCATGTTGGCGCGGACGCCGTTGCGCTTGCACAGCGCCTGCAGGTCGCGGCGGGGCAGCGCGTGGAAGTCCATGCTTGCTGCGGTCAGTGCCCGTCTCTACCCTCGTCTGCTCTGGTTTGGATTTGGATTGGAGCTGGTTCGGTGCGGTCGACTGATGCGATGGGGGAGTACGGGAGCGTGGGAGTCGGATATAAAGGTGGTTTGGTTGGGTTTTGAATCCGAGGGACTCGACCGTTGGAGCGGCCTTGGTTTGGTGGGGTTTTGGATCCGAGGAACTCGACCGTTGGAGCGGCTTTGTCCTTACGTTTTTCGAACGTTGCGCCAGAGCTCTCGTGGGATTTGCCCTTTTCTTTTCTTGGATCAACGGACCATAGCCACATCGCTTTGCTTTCATCAATTTCGTGTGCTTAAGGAACATGCCGCCTTCTTTAAATATGATGTATTATTCGTTATCGAAATGAATATCTTGTGTAACGACTATTGACCAGCCCTTCCTAAACATCCTTAAAAAACCTCCCGCGAATTTCCAACACTAAGGTGTCGCTCGGTTGAGCTGAAATAAACTGGCTTATGGTTGAAATTGCACTGTAACTGGTTGAAATTACACTGTAACTGTTGGTGACTTATTTGACGTATATAAATTCACAAAATTTAAAAATAGAAAAAACAGATTAGATCATCATGGACAATGCAAATAAATATAAGAAAAAAGAACCAGCAAAAAGCTAAAAAAAGCCAAGAAAATAAAAAATTTAGGAATAGTGAAAAATAAGTTAGAAGTCGAAAGTTCAAACCGAAATGAGCGGGTCTAAAAACGTGATAGGATTAAGCTTAGTATGTAGAAATAGAATCGAGCATGAATTGTACTGGAAACCCTGTACATTAGAAATTTTTATCAGTTGTTGCAAAAAAAGAGAGAGAGATTTACCAGTTTAGAACAAAAGTGCAATGGAAGAATATTTTCAACTTTGCAAGCATAGCGAACCTTGTTCCCCCCCCCCCCCCCCCTCCTCAAAGCACAAAGCTTCCAAAACGAGCGATTTTATTGGGCTAATGGCCCGTAACAGGCAAGGATTCACTTGGATTACAAGACCATTTGTATGTATCGTGGTCAATATGACCCATATATTCAGCGCTGCCACCAAGGTGTTAGTCCAGATTGGCCCAACAGGCCAAGAACCGCACTCTTCCTTTCGCCGGCATTCCAAGGCCCATAAGTTTTCTGCACGAATTGTCGTGGGCTGTTTGCCTATTTAGCGAGGTTTTAACGTTAAAGTTATACAGAACTCTGTTTTTCTTTTAATTGAAACTTCTGATCGCGGTTAAAGGATCTGCGTAAACGATGCCTCAGTAGTCAATGCGTAGATAGATGTGTGTAAAGTAGAGAGTACTAGCACCACGAACAAATAGTAAATAGAATTGACGATTTTTCATGGAATGTGCAGTATCATTTTTCTGAAGTACAACATGCAGTACACCTGTGTACATGGATGTCCTGTTGCCCATCCCTGTGTTCAGCTAACTGGCAAAAGAAAGAAGGGGGAAAAAAGGAAGACGATTTCACAGACCCAATCGCTGCCAAACAAAACTTTGGAGCACACAACCTTGAATCTTTGTTGTTGCCGTAGCTGCTGTTTTCTCCCGCTGTCTTCTCTGCACCCGTTGCTAACGCTAGTACTAAAATATTTTGTACCACACTGCCACTGCAATGTGAACTCTGATCTTTTTTATGTACGCTGGTGAGTAACAAACGATCACGACACGACCGTCTTCACCTTGTAGTTCCTGACGAACGCGCTGTACACGACGAAGTTGAGCGTGCACAGCGCCGCCATGGTCCAGAAGAAGTAGTCGAGGTGTCCCTCGTTAAGGTTGTCCGATATCCACCCGGGCCGGCCGCCGGTCGCGGTGAGCGCGTTGACGACGCCGTAGATGAGCGAGCTCATGTAGCTGCCCAGCGCCACCGTGAGCAGCGCGAAGGACGTGCACATGCTCTTCATGGAGTCCGGCGCCTCGCTGTAGAAGAACTCCAGCTGCGCGATGTAGCAGAACACCTCCGCGCCGGCGAGCACGAAGTACTGCGGCATCTGCCACGCGATACTCACGGACTCGCCGCGCCCCGCGGCGTCCAGCCGCTTCATCTCGACCAGCGCCGCGACGGCCATCGCGAACGCCATGAGCAGCCGCCCGGCGCCCATCCGCTGCAGCTGCGACGGCTCGCCGCGTGCGGGGGAGAAGCTCCTGAGGACCGGCACGATCACCGAGCCGTAGATGAGCACCCAGGCCAGGACACAGAGAACCTCAAAGGACACTAGCGACGCGGCCGGGACGGTGAACGACATGAACCGCATGTCCATGGCGCCGCCCTGCTGCACGAACGTGGTGTTCAGCTGGGCGTACGCCGCGGACAGCACGATGCTCGTAGCCCATATCGGCAGCAGCCGCAGCAGGATCTTGAGCTCCTCCACCTGCGTCACCGTGCAGAGCCTCCACGAGCCCGCGTCCGCTGCGGAGGCGTCGTTCGTCACTTCTTCCAAGTCGGACTCCCCGACCACCGCCGCCTTGTCAAGGAACGTGAACTCGTCGGTGTGCGTGATCTTCGGCTGGTCGATCTTGTCGTGGACCTCGTAGAGAAGGGCGGCGTCGGCGGGAACACGCAGACTGACCTTCCTGCACGCGGCGACCACGACCTGGCCCAGGCTCTTGAGCGGCGTGCCGGTGGGCATGCGGCGCTTGTACATGGGCGTGGTGAGCACGAAGCCGCCGAAGGCGAGAGCGATGCAGAGCGTGGCGATGCCGAAGCCGAGCCCCCAGCTCACGTTTTGCTGGATCCACACGATGAAGAGCCCCGAGATGATCATGCCGAAGTCGACGCAGATGTAGAACCAGCTGAAGAATGACATCTTGCGCTCCCGGTCCACCGCGTTGTCGTCATCGAACTGCTCCGCCCCGAACGGCAGCAGCGCCGCGCGCACGCCGCCGCTACCGAAGGCCACGAGGTAGAGGCCGAGGAAGGCGATGGTCTGCGCGCCGAGCACGGGGTGGCACGACGAGCCCACGCCGCAGAGCGCCGTAGTCGGGAGGAATGCCGAGAAGGTGACAAGCATCATACCCTGGATAGATCAATTAGCAGCAAAGTTAATTGAGCACATTGATTGAAGATGCAAAGAGTGAGTGTTTCAGCACACTATCTTGCAAAGTTTGATGTACTGTATGCTTAGGGTTGAGTTTTGGTTGTGCTTACAAGAAGGTAGACGACGAGGGAGACGAGGATGGTGTTGTAGTTGCCCCAGAACGTGTCCGCGATGATCGCGCCGAAGATCGGGGTGAGGAAGCTCGTTCCGAACCACGACGTGACATTGGATGCACTTGCTAGATTGCTGCCATGCAGAACAGTCTCCAGGTACACCACCAAGTTCGTGCCAATGCCGTTGAACGCTGTGCTCTCCAAGCACTCGAATCCTAGAACCACTGCTGGTGCTTTGCTACCAGTTTTTTTGTCCTGTATGAGTGGCACCTTCAGGTTTTCTTCGTCGATCTTTGAACTTCGGCTCTGCAAAGTAGGAAAATTTGGGCAAGCTGTCAGAAATCTTGTTTCTGAATTATGTACAAGCCGCATGATCAAAGTATGGCGTTCTCCTTGTATGCACGCAGCGCTATTACTTGACAAGAGAAATTAAAGAAGAATACTGAAGTGTTGCGTCAAAAAAGTACGAAAGATGAGAGCCGAGCATTGCTCGGTAGGTGAGTCTGCCGGTGTGCAGCTCATCTGCTTGGGCTCGATCTCAAGTTGTCTCATTATCTTGGGTGCCCTCTAGAGAGAGTACAAACACGTGTGTGTTCAGTGGAACAACGCGTGTCTATGTTCTAAAAGGTGTTGAGCCTTCGATTAGATCCTAGTATCCTAGTATGTGTAAGGCACATGTATGCATGTGTTTGGTGTGAGTGGGTATGCTTGAGTTGAGTGTATCTATCTTGTACCTCTAAAAAAATGAAAGATACATAGTTGTGATGGGTTAAGTGCGGCTACCGCTTTTTTGACCAACTTATTTGAACCTTCTGTGCGACAATATTTGAATCTTTTGACTCAAACGATTTCATTTTTCTGACTTAATTAAGAACTGTTCACGCTTCTCTTGTTGATGGGGGACCTAGTCAACTTGTTGCCACCAACCCTCGTGGCCTTGTGCAAATAGTCTATATGGAATGAGACAGTAAAAGCCCTTGTTTTGTCGTAACACCTTGCGTATAAACGGGTCAGATAACGTGATAGAAAAAGGCACGTAAGCATTGGTTCAACGAGCTCATTTCCTAGCTTCTCGGGTCTCGACATACACGAGGCAAAACGAGATAACGTTCTTCGTTCACCTCGTCGCGTCTCGCGTTTTGGCGTGCAAGAGGCTAAGCACTGCGCGCCCTTCAGTCTATTTAAGGAGAAGAAACTAAGAACTGCATGCCTGAATTACTTTGTATATATGATGCGTGCATGCAAGCTCAATGCCGTCGCAAGCTAAACCGATAGCCATCATGGACGGATGCATTGAGGATTGATCGATCACAACTCACAAACCGGTGAGATGAGCTTGGGATAGTAGTAACCTCTGGCAGCCGTGGCGAGCGCTGGCCTCTTTCCATGGCGTCGCCGGCGTCCATTGCCGCACTGCAAGCTAGTTCTTGAAATCGCCAACGAAAGGAAAGCTATTCGTGCTTTCGTTAAAACTCCCGGGAGCGCCTTGGTTCGGGTGGGAGTCTGAGATGGAAACGGGAGGCAGGTAGCGCGGTTTATATACGCAGCGCACAGCAGGCACAGCACGGCATGCGAGAAAGAGAGCAGGTAAGCGCGCGTCGCTTTCCCAGTGAAGACAAAATATTAGCGTGAGATCAATTCAAATAAAGCGGTTACAGCCACCAAAAAAAAATTTTACGGTACATTTTACAAATAATAAGACAAATAGTAAGAGAGTGATAGTAAAAATTAAATCTGACCATTCATTTATGAGAGCATAATAAAATTTTGTTTATAAATCTAATTTTTTTCATGAGGGTATTATAGACTTTTCTTCCAAATCTATTATTAATCATTTTCGTCACTGCCCCCTCCCCCTCTCACCCATTCCACCGCCGTCTCATGTACGTGTATTGCCGTGGCTATAATTTTACCTTTCGTAAGATTCTACTGCTAGTATTACCGATGGTAGTATAATTAAATACTAACTAATCTATTTTATTAGATAAAAAGAATAAATGGCTCATATTCATTCGGCATTCCGCACTCTTTTAATCTTAATGCGCACATGCATAACACTAGTCCACTGCACGGAAGCATCAGCAAATAAGACTCGTGAATGTAAAAGTAGTTAACACTAATGGCCTTCAATGCATGCCTGCTCACGAGGCAGGAAGTTTCCAAGCAGGTGCTGGCGAGCCGCGAGACTTCCACAAATCACAGAGCTTGTTTGATTAGTCTCTGCTCCTGGAGGGAGGCCGGCTTGTCGTAATTGCGTGCGATCTGCACTTTTGAAGGACGGCCTGCCGCTTTTGAATTTTGCTGCGGCGATCTCCCAGCAGAAACGTGCCTAATTCATTTTGGCGCTAGCTAGGAAATATCTATCTCAGCTTAGTTACGTTGTTCACTGTCAGAAGAATATTCAGCTCACTGTCTTCGATCGATGCTGGAAATAAGAGGTGGACTGTACAGGGGATTCTTGGCAGAAGGGTAGTTAGCGTCAAATATCACGTGGGATTTCCTTGAAAAAAAAGGAGATTATGTGCTATATGATGTTGTCGAATACTTTTCCATTGTCAGGTGCGTCTCAGGATTCTTTTCATTTATGACAACGTTTAAGTAGCCTCAGAGCATTACATTTACCATTGTTAATACTAATCAGTTGGCACGATCGATTAATATGAGCAGGTTCCAAATCATCATGCTAACTGTAGGAACCGAACAGTCTTAGATTGCAACCAGAAACAATTGTGAAAGAGTGCTTAATACTTGTAAGATGAAAAAGTTCAGACTTTGAGTACGGTCCAACAAATATGTACCCTCCATACGGCACTGCACGAGCTATCCTGAGTCACTGTCGCTCTTTACTACTTTAATTTCACTGTAACTCTGAGAACGCATCAAACTTGTACCATGTCCTTGCATCATGTACTGTTCTTCAGAGACGGTAATCGACGCGGTTTTCTTTCGCTTGGTCGTAATTGACGGGATCCATGCCCCCTTTAATTTTCCTTTAATAATAAAAACAGTGCCTTATTAGATTGGTTTAGTTACGTGCGAAACGTAAAGCAGTCTATCTTTCTGAAGTTTTGTTACGCCACTCTAGCCGGATTTTATTTTATTCTCCACAAACACTTTAGTTCACTCCTTCTTGCCCATTTCGTGAACCAATTAGTTTATATCTAACGACCATCACTTCGCAATTCACACGATTTGGTCATGTATTGCATTGTTGACATTATCCTTTCGCTGATTAAGAATGTCAGGGATAGTTGTTCATCTCAAGATTGCCTTGATAATGGATTAAGTTGAGATGGGACAAACAAAAGGCTTCGGTTTATTCAACAATGGACCAATATACCTTTTTTTTTTGAAATAAAAGGCAGGAGGACTGCCATATATTGAAAGAGAGAAAAGGAAAACAAACCGGTCACGAAAACCGGCCGAGAGTTACAGGATAAAAAGAAAAAACAAAAGAGAGCAAAAAAAAACTAAAACAGGAAGCCCATTTAAACAGTATATAAGAAGTAGGAGTATATATTGCAGGAGTATAACTATTTTTCTATACACACACATGATACATATGGGAATACTTATTTTAAATCATAGTGTTTAAGCACCATAGTATTCCACTTAATTATACTCTATGTATGGACACACGGTTGTTTATATATCCTACTAATTCTTCTATTCAGATATTCCAATTTCCAACATGAAAACAAACAACATGTCATGCCGGACTAGCAAACAGATATTGTAAGGAATGTACTGAAAAGGGGAGATGTGTTAATTTGGTGTTTGACTGACACAACGCTAGCCTTGTCTTCTTGTCGAAAGATTACACAAAGTCGCAAATGAGGAAAAAAAAATATCAGCTCATACAAATCAGACTATTCTTCTTTTGAAAAGATCACACAGATGAATAAGCATTATCAGCACATGAAAATTCGGGAGATCCTTCGGTTTATTTGCATGTGGAGTGCATGCAGGACACCGTTGTTATGTGGTTGTTGAGATCTTCAAATCCCAGAGAGAAGTTTCAGTAAAATTGGCAACAGTCCCATCTTGTGAGATCAGATGAGCATATGACCTGTTGACTGAAGAAAAGTTACTATCTACTAGTATCTACACCCTCCCCTCCCCGTCAGTCCAGCCGTCATCGATCGTATCACCCGTGGTGAAATCATCTTGTACGGCTTCTGTTCTCTGCTTTGAAGGCTGAACCAGGTTTGAGGCATTGAACAATCTGCCAAAATAAATCCGTGTGTCTACTAGACCCGATATAATTTATAGTGTGATCTTGTTCAAATAAATAATTCATAGTGTGATGACCAATATAATTAGTCTTGTTTTACGGAACAGGTTGCCTCAAAGCCTCAACTCATATCTAACTATCTGAATCCAAGTCTTCCCAAAAAAATGGGAGCATTCAGATTCAAACGCACCCAAACCTACCCAAACAGTCCGATCCATGCTGACACTGACCCAGGATCTTGTGTTTGAAAGGGTTGGTGGATAAGTTGATATACAAGTCGATCAGTAGCATTCAGAGATGCAACACCAGAAGCGGAGAAACAAAGAGGAACGGCATCTACGCTCCAACTGCCGCTGATTCCCAGCTTCTTGTTGACAATTCGATGCGATTCAGCTGCTTGTGTCCAACGTGAAGATGAAGATTGAAGACCAACGAGTTCAGGTTCAGCCGCTTGTGCCCTACGTGAAGATGAAGATTGAAGACCAACGAGTTCAACAACCTCGGCTGAACGAATTTCATAAAGCGCACGGGTGCCTCACCTCACCTACCGCGAGCCTGAATTTCTTCGACCCTTGCTGGTTGCCGCCGACCGTTGCATGCAACTCTAGAACACGTAGGTAGTCGTAAAGGTACGGAGGTTAATGGTAAGGGGGATGAGATGACAGAAAAATATCACTTAGATAGTCGCAAAGACACGGTAACAAGACAAGTTTTTTTAGGTGAGGTACAAGTAGCAAGCGAATTACGGAGTCTTGGTGTCACATGACATGACATGGTCATCCAATTTGATAGGATACAAATACGGTATAAATTTTCTCATCTAATTATTAATTTCTCTTTTATTTATATTCGCATTTGAATTTGCATAAAAAATATGAATGTGAATATGGTATGAATTTTTACCATCCGAAATGTTATTTTATCTAGACTATTCGTATTCATATTCGACGAAGTAATATACATATTTTATTACAATACGACTGATTAGATGGACAAGTTTTTTAATTGAATGTGAATTCGTGTTTCTTTAGGTGAAGTAAATAAATTAGAATGATTAAGCGTGATTGTACGAGGATAAAATGTCATGAATATCTTTATA
Organism: Dendrocalamus sinicus; assembly: GCA_036346575.1. Taxonomy (NCBI): domain Eukaryota; kingdom Viridiplantae; phylum Streptophyta; class Magnoliopsida; order Poales; family Poaceae; genus Dendrocalamus; species Dendrocalamus sinicus. Next base: position 5,177,279 of record CM070652.1, read on the forward strand.
CTACATAAGTTATGATGATATCTGGATCCGACCGAATTAAGTAGATATTTGATTTGAATCAAATTTGTTACAATATTTGATTTGTATTTATATTCAAGAATATTTGAATTTGTATTCATATTCATTTACAAAAATAAATATGAATATGATAAAAAGCATTATTTCATTCGTTCCCATCCTACATGTTTTGGCCTTCCGGGTGCCCCGCTCATTTCGGCTTGAGCTTATGCCTTCTGGTTTCTAATTCACTATTCCTCAAATTTTGTCTTTTATATCTTTTTGGGTTTTTTTCTTTTCTTTTTTTCCCATATTCGTTTGCATTGTCTGTGATGGGCAAATCTTTTTTATTTTTAAATTTTTTATTTTAATTACGCCAAATAAGTCACCATCAGATATAGTGTAAAATAAGTTAGCTATAGTACAAAATAAATCATATATCAGTTTATTTTCAGTTGAACTGAGCGGCCATATGAGAACTGACTAACTGAATGTGGTTGGACCTTAAATCTAAACCCAAACCAGTCCAGCGCAATACTTAAGGGTGGGTTAGATGGGCCGGATTGTACCTGAATCATTAATTCGGGCTAGAGGTACATTAGTTTTGAGTCCAATTAAACTATCAAACATAAAGCCAGGCTACCTCTCCTCGGCTTGGGCACACGTAGGGCCATGGATACATGAAGCCCACATGGCCGCATGTGCTTGACGAGAGGAGGTAGCAAGGATATTTAATTTACATCTCAATCCCCAAATCACCTAAGCACTCCCATGACACTCATCAACGAGCTGCTCGATCTACCTCTCCGTCTCACAAAAACATCCACCAACAAAAAAATGGCAGTGTAGCCAGGACTCAGGAGGCGATCTCGCCGTCGGTATCAGCACGACTACCATCTACTCCAACCATAAGGTTCCTGAGACCTAAGGCACATGTTCAGCATGTCTTTTAAGCGTCCTTGTTGCAAAGAGCACAAGGCAACAACATTGACAGCGTGGTATAGGCACTGCAATCATGATTTGTGGCTGTGCAGTAGCAGCGTAGGGTGCCAATGGCGAGGACCTTCACAGGTAGGGCGATTTACAAGGGCTACATAGGAAGATGGTGACGAGCCATGTGGGGCGAACCTGATGCGGATTGGTTTCATTTAAATTTTCTGATTTGATTTCACATTTGTACATATTTATGTCCAAATAATTCTGGATTTGTTGTGGATAGTATCCTGACTTGCTTCCAAATTTATATTGACTTTGCTCTCAAATTTATCATGATCTGCTTTTAAAGTTTGATAGTTTGTTTTCAAATTTATCATGATTTGCTTCACATCTATACAAATCTGGTTTGAATTTTGTATGGAATTGCTTTCAAGTTATCATCGGTTTGCTTACTAATTTATCCCAACTTCTAAATTTGTATTGACTTGCTTACAAGTTTATGCTGACTTCCTCCTAAATTTATAGTAATTTGGTTTTGAATTATGTTGATATTTCCCCCTTTTTATCATGCTTTTTGTGTCACATTCATGCCTAATTTGATTTGAAATTTATACCGATTTTGCTTGCAAATTATCCTCGGCTTGCTTGCATATTTACCCCAACTTGCTCTCAATTTTGCACCAATTTGCTCTTAAATTTTCTTTGAAATTTTCACTAATTTTGTATCAAAGTTTACTATTTGTATGTCAATTCCAATTGGATAGCAAAGGGAATTGTTTTCGGACTGGGCGACCGAAAGGAGAAACACGTATACATGGACAAAAGAGCATGAACGGTAGGCATGTGACAGATTCAGAAAGCAGTGGGGAATAATTGTGTAACTTGCGCACAAACCAACTATGGCGCGCACATGCAGTTTGTAGCCGTGTCCAAAATTAAATAACTTCTTAACGCAACCTGATAGTGTGTTAAGACTCAGGATCAAATCCAATCCACAATGGCATTGTGATTCAGTACAAGTGCATAACCACCAATTCCAGTTTCGCTCATTTTCTTCTGCTATATATGAAGCTTACAAAGAGAAGAGAAAGAAAGAGTTCTATTATCCAACTCTTTTGGGTGTGTAGTTCTTGGCGAGGGCAACAAAAACAGCAAAGTTAGCCGCAGTGATGGCCACAACGAGCAAGAAGTAGTAATCCAGGTGCCCATCATCCATGTCCGGTGGAAACCACCCCGTCCTCCCCCCTGCCGCGGTGACGGATGCGACCAGCGTCACCAGCTGCGAGTTGAGCAGATTCCCGAACGAGTTGGACAGGAAGTAGAACGCCGTCGACGCGCCCCTCATCGTCTTCGGCGACTGGTCGTAAAAGAACTCCAGCTGCCCCACGGTGAGCGACGCATCCGACATCGCCATCACGACGTACTGCGGCAGCAGCCAAGCTATGCCCATGGGGGGCTCCCCCTCCCTGGCCATCTGCAGCCTGCGCGCCTCGGTGCACGCGGCGACGCCCACGGCGACGGCCGCCGTCGCGTGCCCGAACCCCATGAGCTGCAGTGGCGTGAACGCCTGCGCGCGGCCGAGCCAGCGGCCCGCCGCGGGCGCAATGGCCCTGTTGTAGAGCGTGATGCAGGCGCCGGCGAACACCGTCTCGATGGACGTCAGCGACGCGGCCGGGACGGAGACGACGCCCCGCGCGATCTTGGAGTCCGTCTTGGTGCCCTGCTGCACGAAGGTGGTCTGCGCCTGCGTGTTGGCGACGAAGTAGACGACCGATGTGAGCCATATCGGGATCAGCCGCAGCAGAATCTTGAGCTCCTCCACTTGGGTCACCGTGGACAGCCTCCACGGATTGACGTCTCCCAAGTCCTCGTCCGTGATAATGGCAGCCTTGTCCAAGCACCTGGTGCAAAGATACTCGGGGTGCACGTGTCTCAGACTATCAAAGTACATCACTAGATTACTTCGATGCAGAACAGAAGACATAATGCTGCATAAAATCTACCTGAACTGATCGGAGTGCTCTAATCGTTCGTGCACCGTATGCAGCAATGAGTTCTTGACATCCTCCTCGTACAATTCAGTGGTATCTTCAGGCACCGTCAGTTTTACCTTGCGAGAGAACGCGACGAGCACTTGGCACGCGCCCTTCAACGGACTGCCCACTGGAGGCAGGATCCGGTACATAGGTGCCGTCGCAGCGAGGCCGACGACGGCGACAGCAACGAACGACGCGCAAATGCCGTACCCGAGTCCCCAGCTCACCTTGTCTTCGACCCAAACCAGCAGGGTCCCCGCGGTGAGAATGCCCAGGTTGGCTACCGCGTAGAAACTGCTGAAGTAGGACGCCTTCCTCTCCCGTTCCAACGCGTTCTTGCCATTGTCGTCATCGAACTGCTCCGCCCCGAACGAGAGGAAGACCGCCTTCGCCGCGCCGATCCCGATGGCGCACAGGTATATGCCCGAAAAGAAGACCAGCTCTTGGCTGAGGGTCGCCGGGGTGCAGTACGTGCTCTGCCCGCACGGCGGAGGCCTCAGAGACGGCAGCGTAGCTGATGTCGTAATGATGGCCATCCCCTGCTTCGAGTTGTTCGTCAGAGAAACAGAGTACTAATGCAACCGGTCGGTGCAGAGTCTGTACTACAAGAGGATCCATTACCACGAGAGAGATGGAGAGGCCGACCAACACCGTCTTGTACTTTCCCCAGTAAGAGTCGGCGACGGCGGCGCCGAGCACGGGCATGAGGTAGCTAGCTCCGGCCCAAGAACTGACTGTCGCCACATTGGAAGCACTCTCTCCATGGAGAACGTCCTGGAGATACACTATCAGGTTCAGGTAGACCCCGTAGAAAGCAGTGACTTCCAAGAATTGCAGGCCTGGCACAGCAAGATGAGTTGAGCGGTGTAATCGTCAGCTAATTTAGTCTCCGCTGTAAAAGATTCATAAACAGGTAAAAAAAAAATCTAACTCTGGATACAGAAGGATGCTAGTAAATAGTAATATTGCTTAGGACTTTGGATCAGTCCGGTCTAAAAAGTTGCACTGATCTATCTGGAGCACTGGAAGTACCGTAACCGATGTTTCACAGTTTCAGTCAAAATTACTCCTAAAATGAGCATTTTATTTTCCGCAGCAAATCGCGTGAAAAATATTTTCCATAGAATGATCATTGAGCAAGTATAGATGGGAAGGTATGGTACTATGGTACTCAGTACTCACTCAAGACGATTTTTGGTGCCTTGTTGGAGCAGTGGCTTGCCTTGTGTACCTCCTGTTCCCGAGCTTCCAGAGGAACCGAGCTCCGATTTGAACCAGATGCCTAGCTCAACAAGCAAACTAACAAAGCTCAGAACGAAGCAGCAGCGCATCAATTTTTCTTTTACCAAAATGCTATCGATGCGCTATTCCACACGCCCCACAGACACAGGCACAGTCGCAACTCGCAACAAGTAAAGGCAGTGGTCGCTGAGCGCCGGCCGGTACTCGCTTGAGGCGCCGCTGGATCCTCGTGAAACCCCGCGTGCTCCGCCCGAATCGCACGGTTCCCCGAGCCTCCCGAGGCAGCGCGACGGTCGGCGCGCAAGCCCCCTTCGAGTCAACGAAAGCACGTGCGCGCGGCAGTGAGTATTGCTACGTACGTACCTCGTCGTCCGCTAAAAACGGCCGCCTCAGGCCACGGCGTTCGGCGTCCATGCAGCTATCGCACCATCCGCCGCTCTCTCCTCCTGATTCCTGAAAGAATACAACGCTGCGAATTCGGGGGAAGACTGGGGGCTTGAGATGATTGGGGACTGAATCGACGAAAGTGGGTCACGACGACAGGGACCGGCAGGCCATTGCTTTCAGTGCCAAAGTACGGCGAGTCCATTTGAGCTTCAGATATTTTTCTTTGGATGGGACTTTTCAGTTTTCGCTGAATTTTTTTAGCTAAGTACGCTTGTTCCATTGTAGTCCTACATAAGAAGAGCACCAAATTGGACGCCCACAAATACATCATTTGGACACTGAGTTAAAGCCACTTTTAACACTGTTTAACATTACATTTATAAAAATAGTCATATATAGACGATATGATAAAAATATCGTTTCTATCGTCTGCTGGGTAGGCAGCAGGCGGGCGCTGCCGCCCACCCACCGGATGGCAGAAATGATATTTCTGTCAATACCATCCGCATACAGCTTTTTGTGTAAATATGATGTCAAACAATGCCAAAAGTGGCTTTAACTCTTTGAGCCCTAGCTATTTTGTCTTGGATATGACGTGACATTTCAATATATTACTGGGTTTTTCTATCCTGCCAGTTTGCCTTTCTTTTGTTGTGTCTAGAAGCTTCAGATCCAACGGTTCAGATTATTCCAGGGGCTCATCCAAAGACTTCAACCATCCAATCGGGTCATGGCAAGCTTCCTCCTGTTTGGGAGTGCAACAACCTGTTAGACTATATGGTTGGTCGTAAATCAAGAGATGATGAATAATTGACATTTGGTTTGCTTTGTATTTTGTGTTTGTGAAAGATATGGTCTGTGTTCTGCTTCGAGTACTCTCGGTTGGCTTCTGCATCAGACTACGACCACATCATGGCTTTTGGCCACGGCATGCTTCGACCACAACACTTCGTACACGACTACGACTACGGTAGTTTTCGACCAGGGCAGCTTTCGACCACGTCTGCCTTACGAACACAGCTGTATGATTTCGACCTTACGACCACGACAGCTTTCAACCACGACAGTATGACTACAACCTTTTGACCACGGCAGTACAACTTCGACCTTTCGACCACGGCAGTACGACTTCGATCTTACGACCACAGCAGGTAATCGTAGCTACAGTACTCGATAGTCGTAGACTTTACTGGTCGTACTCGATAGTCGAGGGCTTTGCAGTCGATGGTCGTAGGCTTTGCAGACTACCTTCATGGTCGTAGGTTTTGCAGACTGCTTTCATGGTCGTAGGTTTTACAGATTGCCTTCATGTTAGTAAGTTTTGCAGACTACTTTCATGGTCGTAAGTTTTGTAGACTGATTTCATGGCGTAGGTTTTGCAGAGTGCTTTCCTGGTCATAGATTTGGCAATCTTTTCGATACTCGTAGGCTTCACAGTCTGTTGTTCTGTCTTCAGTGGTCAGAGGCTTAGCGATCGGTTATCATAGGCTTCACGGTCGGTACTCGTAAGACTTCATGGTCGATACGAGTGCTTCACTCTTATGATCTTTGTCAGACCCAGATTTTTCAATCTGAATCTTACTGTGTTTCACTGCACTAATCCCTGGATCAGTAGTTAGTGCACACAGGAACATTGCTGAATCATTTCATACATCGCATAAACATTCATTATATTACATAACTTGAAATACACCACGTCGGGTGATAGAGTTTACAAAAGAGGCCGATCAGGCCAATTGCCTTATTACAAACATGCACAGCGGAAGTACAGCAAAAGTAAACCCCAAATCCACAGGCAAGCGACTGGAAGGTACTGTGTGCATTATATGTCACCAGCTAACTAGTAACATACGTGCACACAACGCCGGAGGTCCACTTGTCCATGTTTCATCAACGAATCCTACGCCTTAGTTTCCTTCGTCGTTCTTCTCCTCCGTAGCGGGGGCTTCCTCGAAGGCGTAGTGGTCTTGCGCTCCTGCTTCTGGATTTTTGCCGCAAAGCGAGCGTGAGCACTCCGACCCCGTGCTCCGCGAGCCAACACACAGAATGCAGTATATAACATGTATGGCTAATCAAAGGATGGCTCAGGTTTATTTTCTTTTGCGAAGAGTGCTTTTGAATACAATTATATAAAAATTCCTTAAGACCTAGCATTTTGAACACACGTATATGTTGAATGCAGTAATAATAGTGATTCAGATTCCATCCACCATTACATGGCATCTGCACCATATAGCAATTCTTCAGCGTTATAGCCGCTTACATTACCACTGGGACGACACCCAGGACAATTCCAAACTAGGGCCTCACACCGCCTCCACTTTTTCATTCCCATCCACAAAGCATTTTGAAATAGAACTATATCCGGTTAAGTTCCCATGTTCGCCCTTGACCGTGAGCACGGCTATTCGAATAGTTTTAGACTCTGCAGAGTTTGTACACTTTCACCACAAGAGACAATCAACTCATTGCCCCACACGATTCCTTAGTCATGTGGTTGAGCAGACTATCACAGTAACTGTTCAAAGTACCTCGCCCTTCCATCATTTCACCCTATGGGTCGTTCCCACTTGCGGTGGGTCCCATACGTTGTGCGGGATGTCCTCCTTCGAACGTCTAGCACTGGCTCCCGCCCCGCTAGCCCGCCACGCAGAACTTCACCTTTCACGGTGTCCCATTCAAGCCGTCTCACGCACCGCCACTTGCACATCCTCACACCACCTCCGGAAGGATGACTTTCGTGGTTCGGCACATTTACTAAGCCAAGCTATACTTTCTGAGACTTGTGGTTGTACTTGTTTTACAGGTTGGCATGACAAGATTCGGTCCTTAATGGTATCCAGGCGGTCTATCACTAACCACTTTGTGCTTCCATCGCACCACACCGTGCTTCCACTGCACCACACTCTCACACCATCGAACCAATCCGCCCAGATATTAAAGCAGGTTGGGGTTTTTGGAAACATACGATAATCATATTCATCATTTACCAGTCATTACCACCATGACTGCCCGAACAAATTTTCTCATGAATAAATGTGATGCTCGGGACAATTTCTTGCCCCGGATTCCTATTCAAGGCTAAGCATGGCATATGGTTACGGACTTATTTTCGAAATGTTACTATTATATTTTTTTGCTAGGGCGACAAGGTTCACACATTCAAATACTCAAAGGAGGGGGTAATATTATTCAAGGTAAACAACGGTATATAACTAGAATATCAAATTTAGCATGCCTTTTCATGAAACTAATAGCAATGCCATTTGTTAATTTAAAACAAAGTAATTTGCGGAAATGTAGGTTCAACATGATCAAAGTATTGACTCGCCTGGGTTACAGTGGTCGGGTGCTGGATTATCCGGATCTCCTAGTGCTGCTGCCTCGAATTCTTCCTCCTGAGCCTCGTATGCTATTTAATCGTGCGAAATACCCAAATAAAAGAAAAGCAATCAATCACTCAAAAAAAAATCACCAAAAATTCATATGAACTCTAAAAATTATGATTTCAGTTCCATTGGACAGATCTTGATTTTAGATGAATTTAGAAATTTGTCCCACTTAATTTGGAGTTAAAATGTAGAAGTTATGATCATTCAAAGTTCTCGATTCAGTTAATTCCAAATATTCTCAAATTCGACGATGGGTCCCACGGCATTTTCAGATTTATTTTTAATTTTCCTTTTATTTACGTTCGTGCTATTGACATGTGGGTCCGATTCTCGTTCATGGGGTCCACTGTCGCCAGGGGCTCTCGATCTGATCGTGCCAGCGACCGGTGGGACCCTGGTCGTGGTGCGCCCGGCCAGATCTTGGCCAACAGCGAGGCCCACCGCCAAGAATGAAAATAAAAGAAATCGCTCAACCGTGCGCGCGGGCCGGGCTCAACACGCGACGCGGGAGCAGGAGGGAGGAGGATAACGCGTAAGCCACTCGGACGACCGGCGTTGCTTACCATATAAGGGTAAGTATACCTCTTGAGTTAGCTCGCCAGGGGTCGGGCCGAGGAAGAAGAAAGCGGCGGCGCCGCGCGCAGTGGTGGCCGGAGAGGGTGGGAGCTGCGTGATATGTAATCCTTGCGCGATGGGAAGCTTCGTGTGGCGGTGGGGTGGAGGATTACGGTGGCGGGCGGCGTGCGGCAGCGGAGGTTCGGGAAGGTTCTTGGTGCCGCGAAGTGGAGACCACGAGGCGCGGGAGGCAGAGGATGTGCTAGTGACGCTCAGGCGGTCCCAGAGCGAATTAAGCTCGGGCGGCTGGTTTGGTGATCGGCCGTCACGGAGCTGGGAAGACGAGCGCCGGCGGGAGATTGAGGCTTCGGTACTATTGCAGCTAGGAAGGGAAGAGGAGGAGCTGCGACGCGGTTGAAGCTCCCGTGCAAGGCTTTTATAGCCGAGAGGAGGGGACGCGCGGCGAGGGCGGAGGCCGCTGTTACTGCTGCCGTTGGAGGAGGGGAAGAACCAAATCTCCCGAGATTTTGTGGGAGAGAGAGCGGAAAGGTGCACTCCCCTCCCGTGGATTGCCCCGAGGTGAGAGAGAGAGGAGGATTCGCACGGCGACGTGAGAGGAATGCGGCGCGAGGCGCGGCGCGTGGAGAAGAGAGAGCCGGGGAAGAAGACGCGGCGGGCCACCGGTCGGGAAAGCGGTGGCGCGCGGGCCGCGAGGCGGCGAGACGTGGGCGCTGGTCCACCGCGCGTGAGCGAGCGATCGGCGCGAGCCACATGGCGAGGCGGGCGCGCGCGCGTTGCGCCTGCGGGGCTGGGCGCGATGGAGGGCGCGGCGACGCGTCGCGCATCGGGACGGCAGTGGCGGCCGGAGGAGGAGGAAGGCGGGATGGAGCGGCGGCGTGGTGATCCGGCCGTCGGTGGGCGGAGGGTAAGTTGAGTTTTTAATTTTTCTAGATTTTTATTTTAGCTTTTAGAATTACCAAAACTTCCAACAAGGTCGAAAAATATGAAAACACATCCAAAAATTCAGGAAAAATTCACGAAGTTCTGATGACATTCGGACTTAACAAAAATATTTTTAACTATTGTTGGTACTTAATTTATTTGCTTTCCTTGTTATTTATGGCATTATTTAAAATGAGGGCTTTATGTTTAAACCAAAATTTCCTCCATTCCTTTCTAGATCATCTTTTGATTCTTATTTAAATTTTTAATTTTTTTAACATGTTTGTTTCCTCTTTAACTTTTGGAATTTTCATCATAATTTTGAGACAATACTAGAAACTCCAAATTCAAGATAAAAAGTAAATAAAATAATCCAAAAACTTCATAATTTAATATTTACATTTATCAGGATGTTACAAATCTACCCCCCTTAAAAAAAATCTCGACCCCGAGATTCAGCCTAATTAGTGAATAGGTCGGGTAATCTCATCGCAGTTTATTTTCTCGTTCCTAGGTAGTCCTCTTTCCTGGTACGATGGTTTCTATTGAGCCCAATTTTAGTGGGTGGTCTGATTCCCAACATTCTTTATTAGTAAAATCTTGATAGGCAATTTCCCACGGGTCTCAAGTCACACTTAGGCTCGACTGCTTTCTAAGGGTTTGATCTTTCTGATATTTGTGGACAGGTCTTGGGCTTGGATACATGGAATACATGGTGCCCATCTGCTAGACTTGCAGGCGATTCTAGTTGGTAAGTTACTCCTCCTAGTGGTGTAGTCTAATATTCCTTTGGTGCCTTGTTAGCTAGTCTATTACAATTATGATGTCCAGAGTCTGGGCGGGCTACACTGTTAAGGGTTGGTTACCCTAGCAGGCGAGTTAAGTGCTTGTAGTTTCGAAAAGTTATGTGGATAACCTAAGCTTATTCACGAATCTTTTGGCTCTAAAAGATGAATACCCTGATTGTGTAAAGAACATGCGTTGCTATTAAACTGACAAAGAACGTACCCATAAGAATTCTGGCGGCCTCCTGGGCTTCCTCAGCTGTGATGTGATTAACTTGGCCGCGGTTTTGCGCTGAGGTGTTCCTGCTGGCTTGCGAGCTCTGATTCCCTTTGCTGGGTACCAAGGCTTGACTGCGGGTAGCGGGAGGCCCTAAATTGATTCTCACTGGATTTGTCTGCCGTTGCGGGCACTGGCTGACAAAGTGTCCCTTCTCTCCACACCCGAAACAGCTCACGGTGGTGACGAGGTGCGCCTGATGGATGGCTTCCGAGCGTGGCGTTTGGAGGGAGCCACCACTGGAACGGGGTGCTGGAGATGAAGCATTGGATTGGTTAGGCTTTGAAAAGGAAGGTTTGTTCAAGAATCCCTGAATGAACCTTCCTTGAGGTTGTGGAGTTGTCATCTTGCGCTTACGACTGGCCTCAAGAATCTTCTTCTCATTTTCCAAGGCCAATGCCTTGCTTACCAGCTGGTGAAAGCTGGCGAAGTCCTGGGTGATCAGCTGCACTCTTAGTTCATCTTTTAACCCTTCAAAGAATCTATCAATCTTTTCTTCTTCTTCTTCTATATCCTTTTGAGCATATCGGGCTAGCTGGGTGAACTTAGTAAGATACTCATTGACGGATAAGTTCCCTTGCTTGAGATTGCGGAACTCATTCTTCTTTATCCGCATTATCCCTTGGAATGAAGTTGTCCTTGAAAGCCTTCTTGAACTCTGTCCATGGGATAGCCGGTGTCACCTCCGGTGGTATCATCTTCCTGACCTCTAGCAGCTACAAAATTTTCCCACCATGCTGCGGCAGCTCCTTGAAGTAGGTGGGTGGCAAATATGACCTTATCCTCTTCTGCGCATTTGATTAAGCGCAGCTTTCTTTCAACATCTCGAAGCCAATCTTCGGCTTCAAGGGGTTCTTCTGCCGAAGTGAATGTACTAGGTCTTGTCCTTTGAAGTCTCCTAGATCGCTCTGTGTCCGCCAGAGCTTCCTTGCTGTCCAAAGCATAAATGGCTTGCAGAATGTGGGTTTGTTGTGCCATTACTTGGGCCATTGTGGGATTAACTGGAGGGTTTGGGAGGTCAGCATCTTGGTTCTGATTCTCTTCGGGGTTTTCGCCATGATTTGAGTCTACCTCAGCATGCTGAGGGTTAGCATGAGCCCGAGATCGGGTAACTCTTGGACTGGCCATCTGCAGCTATAGCTTCATAACTTAGTACTAACACTACCCTTGAGAAAAAAAAAGGAAGGGTATCAACCCTCTTTGCAAAAAGAATCATAAGATAAACGACAAAAGAACATTCAACATAAGGCCTTATGCCTGGCCATTTGTTATCATGCAAGCATTCACATAGCCCGCCTTTAGGCTGGACTTTGCGGTTACACAATATACTAGGGTTTGATATGATGACGACTACAGTACTAAAGGACTAGTACCTCATCCTATATTACAGGAACTAGTAATTGCACCACGCATGGTAAGTACGGCACTATTCTACCTACTCCTTCATCTGTAGACTTGAGCTTATGGTAAATGGGCTGATCCTTGTAGTTTAAATAGTGCAAGAGCTTGCGTAGTATGCTAGCAAACTCCCCTTCATGAACTCCCTAGGCCAGGTAGCTCAGTTGCCTTTATCGCCAATTCACGCCATCACATAAATTAAATTACTAGGGCTAGAAATTTTCCAAAACAATTAATGAAAGGTAGAGTAGAAACAGATCTAAGAGGGATACGGATAGAAATAGTATGCTATATTTTTCATAAATGCTTTTGTACATTTAGAAATTACCACCCTAAGGTGCTTCTAACGACCATTCTATGGCTTTTACCTGCGATCGTATGCTCGATACAGTATTGTCGGACCAGATTTTTCAATCGAATCTTATCATGTTTCACCGCACTAATCCTGGATCGATAGTTAGTGCACACAGGAACATTCTTGAATCATTTCATACATCGCATAAACATTCATTATATTACATAACTTGAAATACACCACGTCGGGTGATAGAGTTTACAAAGAGGCCGATCGGGCCAATTGCCTTATTACAAACATGCACAATGGAAGTACAAAGACAAAGTAAACCCCAAATCCACGAGCAAGCGATGGAAGGTGCTCGTGTGCATTATATGTCACCAGCTAACTAGTAACATACGTGCACACAACGCCGAGGTCCACTTGTCCATGTTTCATCAACGAATCCTACGCCTTAGTTTCCTTCGTCGTTCTTCTCCTCCGTAGCGGGGGCTTCCTCGAAGGCGTAGTGGTCTTGCGCTCCTGCTTCTGGATTTTTGCCGCAAAGCGAGCGTGAGCACTCCGACCCGTGCTCGCGAGCCAACACACGAGAATGCGTTATATAACATGTATGGCTAATCAAAGGATGGCTCAGGTTTATTTTCTTTTGCGAAGAGTGCTTTTGAATACAATTATATAAAAATTCCTTAAGACCTAGCATTTTGAACACACGTATATGTTGAATGCAGTAATAATAGTGATTCAGATTCCATCCACCATTACATGGCATCTGCACCATATAGCAATTCTTCAGCGTTATAGCCGCTTACATTACCACTGGGACGACACCCAGGACAATTCCAAACTAGGGCCTCACACTGCCCTCCACTTTTTCATTCCCATCCACAAAGCATTTTGAAATAGAACTATATCTGGTTAAGTTCCCATGTCTGCCCTTGACCGTGGGCACGGCTATTCGAATAGTTTTAGACTCTGCAGAGTTTGTACACTTTCACCACAAGAGACAATCAACTCATTGCCCCACACGATTCCTTAGTCATGTGGTTGAGCAGACTATCACAGTAACCGTTCAAAGTACCTCGCCCTTCCATCATTTCACCCTATGGGTCGTTCCCACTTGCGGTGGGTCCCATACGTTGTGCGGGATGTCCTCCTTCTGAACGTCTAGCAGCTGGCTCCCCGCCCCTGCTAGCCCGCCACAGCAGAACTTCACCTTTCACGGGTGTCCCATTCAAGCCGTCTCACAGACCGCCACTTGCACATCCTCACACCACCTCACGGAAGGATGACTTTCGTGGTTCGGCACATTTACTAAGCCAAGCTATACTTTTGAGACTTGTGGTTGTCTTGTTTTACGGGTTGGCATGACAAGATTCGGTCCTTAATGGTATCTGGCGGTCTATCACTAACCACTTTGTGCTTCCATCGCACCACACTGTGCTTCCACCGCACCACACTCACACCATCGAACCAATCCGCCTGGATATTAAAGCGAGTTGGGGTTTTGAAACATACGATAATCATATTCATCATTTACAGTCATTACCACCATGATTGCCGAACAAATTTTCTCATGAATAAATGTGATGCTCGGGACAATTTCTTGCCCCGGATTCCTATTCAAGGCTAAGCATGGCATATGGTTACGGACTTATTTTCGAAATGTTACTATTATATTTTTTTGCTAGGGCGACAAGGTTCACACATTCAAATACTCAAAGGAGGGGGTAATATTATTCAAGGTAAACAACGGTATATAACTAGAATATCAAATTTAGCATGCCTTTTCATGAAACTAATAGCAATGCCATTTGTTAATTTAAAACAAAGTAATTTGCGGAAATGTAGGTTCAACATGATCAAAGTATTGACTACTTTGGGTTACAGTGGTGGTCTTTGGATTATCCGGATCTCCTAGTGCTGCTGCCTCGAATTCTTCCTCCTGAGCCTCGTATGCTATTTAATCGTGCGAAATACCCAAATAAAAGAAAAGCAATCAATCACTCAAAAAAAAATCACCAAAAATTCATATGAACTCTAAAAATTATGATTTCAGTTCCATTGGACAGATCTTGATTTTAGATGAATTTAGAAATTTGTCCCACTTAATTTGGAGTTAAAATGTAGAAGTTATGATCATTCAAAGTTCTCAGTTCAGTTAATTCCAAATATTCTCAAATTTCTGACAGTGGGTCCCACTGGCATTTTCAGATTTATTTTTAATTTTCCTTTTTATTTACGTTCGTGCTATTGACATGTGGGTCGGTTCATCGTTCATGGGGTCCACTGTCGCCAGGCTCGGTCGATCGTGCCAGCGGCCAGGTGGGACCACAGGTCGGCCGCCCGGCCATCTTGGCCGACAGCGGCCCACTGTCGAATGAAAATAAAAGAAATCGCTCAACCGTGCGCGGGCCGGGCTCGGGCTCAACACGCGCGACGGAGGAGGAGAGGAGGAGGATAACGCGTAAGCCACTCGGACGACCGAGCGTTGCTTACCATATAAGGGTAAGTATACCTCTTGAGTTAGCTCGCCGAGGGAAGGGGTGAGGAAGAAGAAGGCGACAGCGCGCGCGAGTGGTGGCCGGAGAGGGTGGGAGCTGCGTGATATGTAATCCTTGCGCGATGGGAAGCTTCGGTGTAGGCGGTGGGGTGGAGGATTACGGTGGCGGGCGGCGGCGCGCGGCGCGGAGGTTCGGAAGGTTCTTGGTGCCGGCGAAGTGGAGACCACAGGAGGCGCGGGGGAGACAGGGGATGTGCTAGTGACGCTCCAGAGGCGGTCCCAGAGCAGGGAATTAAGCTCGGGCGGCCTGGTTTGGCTGATCGGCCGTCGCCGGAGCTGGGGAAGACGAGAGCGCCGGCGGGGAGATTGAGGCTTCTCGGTACTATTGCAGCTAGGGAAGGGAAGAGGAGGGAGCTGCGACGCGGTTGAAGCTCCCAGGCAAGGCTTTTATAGCCGAGAGGAGGGGGACGCGCGGCGAGGGGGCGGAGGCCGCCGTTCTGTTGCCGTTGGAGGAGGGGGAAGAACCAAATCTCCCTGAGATTTTGTGGGAGAGAGAGAGCGGGAAAGGTGCACTCCCCCTCCTGTGGATTGCCCTGGAGGTGAGAGAGAGAGAGGGAGGATTCGCTACGGCGACGTGAGAGGAATGCGGGCGCGAGGGGCGCGGCCGCGTGGAGAAGAGAGGAGCCGGGGGAAGAAGACGCGGGCGGGGCCACCGGTCGGGGAAAGCAGCTGGCGCGCGGGGCCGCGAGGCGCGAGGCGTGGCGCGGTCCACCGCCGTGAAGCGAGCGATCGGCGCGAGCCCACATGGCGAGGCGGGCGGCGCGCGTTGCGCCCGCGGGCCGGGCGCGCGATGGAGGCGCGCGGCGCGTCGCGCGCATCGGGGGACGGCAGTGGCGGCCGGGAGGAGGAGGCGGGATGGATGGAGCGGCGTGGTGATCCGGCCGTCAGTGGTGGCGGAGGGTAAGTTGAGTTTTAATTTTTCTAGATTTTTATTTTAGCTTTTAGAATTACCAAAACTTCCAACAAGGTCGAAAAATATGAAAACACATCCAAAAATTCAGGAAAAATTCACGAAGTTCTGATGACATTCGGACTTAACAAAAATATTTTTAACTATTGTTGGTACTTAATTTATTTGCTTTCCTTGTTATTTATGGCATTATTTAAAATGAGGGCTTTATGTTTAAACCAAAATTTCCTCCATTCCTTTCTAGATCATCTTTTCAGATTCTTATTTAAATTTTTAATTTTTTTTTAACATGTTTGTTTCCTCTTTAACTTTTGGAATTTTCATCATAATTTTCGAGACAATACTAGAAACTCCAAATTCAAGATAAAAAGTAAATAAAATAATCCAAAAACTTCATAATTTAATATTTACATTTATCAGGATGTTACAATCTTTGAGTACGTCAAGTACTCGTGTTGGGCCAGTGGATGACTGGTCAGTGTGTGGTGTTCATGATGAATGGTCGCTTCTTGAGGTACTCGTAGCGACGTAGTCGAAGGACTCGGTACTCGATAGAAGTAGTTGCTCAATCGAGGTAAGCAGTCGGTTATCAGAGTGTTGTCGGTACTTGTAGGCTTCGAGTATGTGTTGTGACTGTGATTTCTGATCGATACTTGGTAGTCAGTAATCCATAGTCGATCAGTAGTGGTGTGAGTGGTTTACGAGTACTTGTGGGTCACGAGTATTATGACTTAGCGGTTGTAGTGATTGGCCTGAAGGTCTGTTCCTGTTAGCGATAGTCGTAAATGATCTGGGGCATGGTCGTAGAGGGTCTAATTCTTGTCTGGGGATAGACAAGGATATGTTTTGCTAATGTGTATTGATTATAGTCAAGTTGAGAATAACTTGTACCGGGAGTGGTTTCTTTGGTCTTTGCATATATAGGTGGGCATGGACGTGGCCATGGTCGGTGACGAAGATGACCGGGACTAGGAGGGTGTAATCTGAGATCCAAGTAGTTGGGATGTCACGTGAGGTGGTCGAGCTCATGCTGGAGCACATGGAGGTCAAAGGTGGATGCTGCATGGAGGCGTGGAGACGGTTACAGTCGGTGACGAGGAACATTGGGACTAGAAGGGGGTAATCTGAGGTTCAGGCGGTCAGGTGGTCACGCGAGGTGATCGGGCTCACGCGAGAGCACGCGGTGATGGTGCACGACGGAGATACAGGTGGGGATATTATGGAGGCTTCGTCGCGTGTGAAGTATGGAGTCGTGGATGGAGTCCATGATCTATACGAGGTGGTTAAAACACATGTTAGGAAGGGTTTGCGGGCCCCTTGGTTTGAGGAAGAGATATATGCCGTGTCCAGGTGGATAGGGACACGGTTTTGAGATGTTCGAGTGGAACATGCCTTGTATGCTGGCCTATAAAAGCAAGGAAGTCATAGGCTGGTGGGATGAGCTTTTAGGGCTTTCATGGAGAAAGTTTTTAGGGGTGCCGTGAGGTGCTTTGTAGCAAAGGATTTGATGATGAAATAATAGATCATATTCTTTCATCTCCGGCGACTTCCAGAGCATCGCTCCGTCTCTCTATTTTTTGTGCTCTGTTTTGTCTTCAGCGTGTACTCATTCGGGCGTTGGTCAAACGGTTGGGGACTTCAGGCGGAAGGAGGTTACGACTACGTGCGTCGTTATCGTATCGAGTGATTGGAACGAGTAGGCGGTCGATCCATTGTCCTACCGAGTGATCGGAACGAGCAGACGGTTGATCCGTTATCGTGCCGAGTGATTGGAACGAGCGGTCATAAACAAGCGGTCGTAAGCAGGTGATCATGAGCAAGCGGTCGGGACGAACAGTCGTAATCGAGCGGTCGTAACCATGTGGTCGGAGCGAGTGCTTGAGACGAGCCGTCAGTAACCGAGTGGTCAAAGCGAGTGGTTGGGTTGAGCGGTCGTAACGAGTGGTCATAACAACCAGTCGAGCGATAGAGCTTCTTCGACCACGTACAAGCAGCTGCGGTCATTACTATCGTTCGGTAATTCAAATCGGTTTTGTTTATTTCTCTGCGTTATGTTTTGATTTTAGGTGATAAAAAACAGATATAATTATTCACCCCCTCTAATTATATCATACATCCTACACAACTAGAGTGCGACAGTAAAATGGGTAAATGGAACGCAGGAATGTAGGTGAATGGAGCGCCAAACAGCGGCGACAGCTAGGAGAGACGAATGGAAGAGATGTCCAGAGGCTAGCCCTACTAGCCGGGCAGGATTGCATGCAGGAATAGCTGAAGCAGCACATGACTACATGAGCACAAACAGCATATATCCGAGATGCAGGCGAGGGAATTAAACACCAAGCTCCAGGTACAGTATCATGCATACCTACTTTACTAGAGATAAGTGCATAACTTTAAACGAACTCACATGCAGGGTAATTAAAAACTCGAGCATGTTATTGGTAAAATTGAAAGCAGAACGCATCGTAACCATTCGGCCTGCGGGCTTCTTTCTCCTACACATCTGCACTAGGCTTTCTTCAGCCTCCACTAAAAGAAGGCTGTTCTCTTTTGGTATTCGGGAATCATTCGGGCCATGAATGGGAAACATAACATTGTTACATTTTGTTGGGCCTGCATGCGCACATTTTCGTCTCTGCTTCCCTTCCATAAGCCTAAGAGGGAAAACATCCTTAGGGTACGGATTTGTTCTTTCATACTTCGATTTATAATTTATGGTAGCAACTTTTAACTTTTAGGTTGTCTAGAATATGAAATAATAGTAACTTATATGTAACTGATATAAATAAAGTCGCTACGTTATGTATTATAATTAATTTATAATTCCATGTTGAAACGACATGTATTGATTGTGCTCACTGGCGAAAGAAGAGATGTTCCAAAAAATGCCACCAGCGGTGTGGGCTCCCAGCTGGCAGCCGGGCCCAGCACCTGCGTTAACGTTTCGCGTCTCTTAAATCTGCTGTTGCGAGAGCCGACTGCAAAGTCTGCAACGCCATCATGCAGGCATGAGGCATTGCATGCATCTCCTCTGAACATTCATATGTGCTGGTACAGGGGTTCCTTGCTGGTTAGTCCAATCAATTCTCGGCAACAATTAAGGTTGCGCCTGCTGATCGCTTGTGTACGTACGTCGTTGTGTGCCCCTCCGATCCACGGATCTGTAGCGGCTGACGGCCGGACAGGTATGCCCCAGCGCGTAAATGCCTAATTATTGGATCCATCACAGCCCAATCACAGTCGGATCATTGCTGCTGCGCTACAGGTCGCGCGTATAGGAGCTCCACGACCACGGCCGCACGGGGGTGGCCGGGCGGCGGAGTACGTGTTTTACTCCATCGTTTTCGCGGCAGCCGCGCGCGATCCGATGACCGCGAGCATGATGCACCGCACGAACTCTCCATCAACGGTGGCCGCGCGCGATCGAGCGACCCCGCTGCTTCAGAAGCTGCTGTTACGTGCGCGCGATCGAGCAGCTGTTGCACGCGAGGCAGAAGCAATAGGATTGTTTAATCCGGCAAGCAGCCGTCCTATTTTCTAGCTTACGGATTAAACTTCTGGTAGTGGCTTTTGGCTTATAATTAAAATTATTGTAATACCTGTTAATTTTTTAAAAAATAAGAAAATAAAAAGTTATATCATCCTAGACAATACAAAGAAATAAGAGGAAAAAGCAAAAAAAGCTAAAAAGCTAAAACAAATTGAAATTATAAGTTGACGTGTTCTAAGTGGTTTCTAGGTTAATAAGTCGAAAGCCAAAATAAGTTAGAATCTGAAACTGTTTGGAGCGGACCTATATGTATGTACGGATGTGCTATAGCCCATGTGACTGCTTTTTGATTAAAATCAGTCAAAAAATTTTTGTCATGTATGCAATATTTTTTACTCATGTTTACAATATTTTTTTGCCCATATATACAACATTTCACTATGTCTGAAACATCAATATTTCTCAGCAAAAAATATTGTAGTTATCGGAAAAATGTTGCAAATATGTTGAAATATTGTATATATGAACGA
This sequence comes from Dendrocalamus sinicus, assembly GCA_036346575.1. Taxonomy (NCBI): domain Eukaryota; kingdom Viridiplantae; phylum Streptophyta; class Magnoliopsida; order Poales; family Poaceae; genus Dendrocalamus; species Dendrocalamus sinicus. The sequence continues at coordinate 5,197,014 of CM070652.1, forward strand.
AATGTTGCAAATATGGACGAAAAATATTGCATACATAACAAAAAATTAACTGATTTTGGCTAAAAAATATGTGAATATTGTATAGACACTCCCCTTGCAATTAATGGTCTGTCTTTTAAATATCTGCTAGCTCGTTCTTCACATTTTTAAAAAATCATATGTAAAGAAAAAAAAAGAAAAAAAATCATCCCAATAACTTGGAAAGAAGCGTAAGTCGAAAAGAAAACATTCTCCGGACTACTAGCTAGTACAATGTACTTGCGGACGGGTGGTTGCACGTACATGTCATGCTTCATGCATCGGTCCGAAGACACTACTTAATTACGTTTGGACTCATCTATTCTATTATTATAGAATTAAAATGATAGAAAAATAAGTCATTACATTCGCTATTAAAGGAGTAAAATTACTTGGTGAAAAAGTAAAATCTATACCATTGATTTTGATGGTATATATTAGAACGACACATATTAATTGTATACGGATAGAGTTCTAAAACAAATAATTAGTACGTAATATTTCACTATGTACGTACGGCAAAAATCTCACCCCAGCCCAAAAGCCATGCACTAGCAGCGAGCAGCAATCCAAGGAGCTTCTCGTCGTGTCGGTTGGTCCGTGGCCGCCGCCGGGCGTACGGTTCCCAAAATAATGAGCCGTTCTTGTGCTGTGTGTAGTAGTAAGAGAACGTGAAAAGGCATTGTAGAAAAAGAATGAAGACAGCATACACAGGAGGATCTAGCAGCCTTGAGAAGGTACGTGTGTCTGACGTTAAAATCTACCCCAGCTTGCTATCATAGTATTATGTACATATATATTAGATTTTTTTTATAATTAAGAGCAAGAGAAAAGCCAAAAATCCATCCATTATATTATTAACAACGAAGCCATCACGTTTGCTTTTAAGCGTTAAAAATTATCATATTAACAAGCGAAAAAGAGAAAATTCTATATCATTAATTGTGATGGATCCGATTATAACGAGTTATATTTCATCTAACTAGTTAGAAATTATACAGTATATTTCAAGTGTAGAATCAATAGCTATTATTTAAGAATCCAACTGAGTGCCAGCCTCTCACGTATATAATAAGTCAGCATCTAAAAAAATGTATGTAACAAGTTAAGGGTCAAATTATCATTCTCAATAAATACTACAAAATCAATCAAGGTTAAAGGTGATTTTGAAGAGAGTGAAAAATCATCTTTGATGCGCACGGAAGTTGTATGCATGCCTTTGAGTCTTAGACAACACTTGCATGCGCCCACATCCCTAAAAAAAATAAACGATGTTAAAAGATGCCAAGTGCCAACATGTTCCCTCTAAGGGGCTAAAAATTACGGTGTTAAATAGAAACAAAGAAAATGCTCTATACTCTTTATTCAGTGGGTACAAATTATAATTGCCTAGATATGTTGTTGAACTTAGAAGTCTAGAAGCAAATTTTTTTTAAAATTCTACAAAACGACAGGAAATGAAACAGACCTATACTTCTATAATTACCGTGCCATGCTATTGTAATCATAATTCCATCGAATTAGATCATACGACTTATGATTCAATTACAGGATAGCCATCCACCCCAAATCGCATCACACGATCGCTGACACAAATTCACGGCTACAACCACATTGTCGACTTGAAGGGTTTCCACGTTGTTCGCGTCGCACTGTCCCCATCTCGCTCCGCAATCCTTCAATCATGTTTCGCCGCTTAGCTAGAGCTTCATTATCCTTTATAACCATCCATCTTCACTGTCACCGAAAAAAAGGACGTCGGACAGAGGACGAGGACAACACGCATTGCTGGAGGTTGCGGCCACCAGTGCAGAGCCGTAGGCGTCGAAAAGAGGTGGGGATAATGTCGTGCTCTGGTGAAGATTTGCTTCCGCCATAGTTACGTTGATGAAGAAGCGGCAGGATGGCACCCGACAGTGGTGGCTAGGACGGCTAGAGTTGGGGCTGCCAAAAGGGCAGCCGTGGCTTGGTGCAGGCGTGCAGATAGCGGAGGACAACGCCGCGTGCAGATGTCGGCCTGGGGTGGTGTGACGAGCGATGATGGCCATGGCGTTAAGGAAGAAGAAGAGGCCGCGGAAGTAGGGACAGTGAGGTGTTGGCAATGGCAAATCGAAGGACCGTATGAGAGACTTGAATTATGTTATCATGAATTAATCATTAGAGTCTGAGAATATCAGAATTTTGAAATTGTAATTTGTTGGATTTTTAGAACTGTTTTCCAAGCCAGCCAAACAGTAACATGATGCCATGCATGTCCTCTGTTAGTAGTGCTTGAACAGGTTAAAAAAATATCTACTGTTATTTACGTACATGCACGTGAGTTTTTCTGACTTAAGGCAACCGAATTGATTAGCATGCTGTCTTGAGTCGCATTAACGAGGCCATGCATTTAGTCAATGCATTAACTGCATTCACCGCTGATGCATGTAGTTTAGCATTAATCAGCGAGCTTTCAACGGCTGAACCGCCGGCGATTTCCGGTCTAACCGCTTGGTGTCAGCGGTCTTTGCTGAGGGCAAACGGTCGGACTGGTTAGACTATGCAGTGCTTTGGCTAGTTTTTGTTTTAAAGTTTTAAGTTGTGGAATGAGTTTGGTGATCTAAGTTAAGTTTTATATGTTGTATGAGGTATGTTACTACTAATGTGGGTTAAGTTATGAAGAACTTATATTCGAAAATGATTTCTTTGTCTTTGGATATACATGGTCGTTTGGAGTCAACTATGATCAACAGTAAGGATCGGAGCTACGCTCATGGAGGAGCTAAGGCCTAAAATGATCGAGAATACTGAGTGAGATGGTGAGCTCAAGCATGGCATGTGAAAGATAGAAAATATTGAAGAAAAATTTGAGTGGCGGATTGCATCATGCGGCTTGGTTAGTCCAATGAGGTGTAGTCAGGTGGAACCAAAATGGGAGAGAATTGCCAACGCGTGGTAAGCCAGTGGTATATTTATACATGATAAGTATAATGATTGCTTATAATGAATAGAGAAGACTAGGTCAATGGGATGGTTTTTTGGTAGTTTGATCAAAATACCGGAAATGGCTTTGGAAGAAACCATAGTGCGCGAGTGTCATAGAAAGGCGGTTTAGGTCATGGAGAAACTGGTATGATCAAGTTGGATCAAAACTTAGGATTTAGCGTATTCAGGCTTATGGATTTGGAAAAGCGTATATAAGTAAATTGTGTGAGTTAAAACCCATGTATGGGGTTATTGGTTCCCATATTATATCAAGTGGATAGTATCTACTAAGAATTAGATGTGGTTGGCTAGTCTATCTATTTAACGTGTTGGGATGGAAACTTGTACTTAACCATTCGACCTTTCTCTCTTGAGACAAGTGTTCATATGTGTTAGAGTTAGGGTTTGAGAGAAGAGTGTTTTGGTGTAGTCTCTATCCTCTAAAGTGAAGTAGCTATAAAAATTTCTCCTCAAGTTGCAATACATTAATTTTTATTCATCTCTATGACTATTTCTTGCGTTGATTAATTTGCACTTGTCTTAGTTTTTTCTCTTCTCTTTTTTCTTCTTGATCTTACTATGCTAAGGACGTATGAGAGATGAAGGTAGCCTCTGAAAATCAATCTTCATCCATTCAGTCACTTTGATAATAAGCTCATGAAGAAATCCGATTTTGCTTGATTTTGATCTCACCAAGTGATTTCATGATCTAAAGGTTTTTGATTTGATTTCTTTTGTGTTCTTACTTTTTGTAATATGCGAAACTGCATCTAGATCTATTTTGACCATCTCCTACCCACGAATAAGTTGTATTCACTATTTTCATATTTTGCCCGTTTTTAATGTAATCTTACTTCAATCTAAAAAAAATCTGAATTTTGACATGGATATCTGCTATGCATGGATGAAATAAGTTTTTGAGGCCTTGAGTAAGGTGTGTATAAAGTTTTACGGCTTTTGGATCATCGAATCAAAAGATACGTGATTTTTAGATTCGCAATATTGTTGATTTTCTTATTCTGAGGCTCAAAAACAATGTAGCAGTGGCCTAATGGCTACTGTTCACCGTCCTAACCCGAAATTACTATAGCAGTCAGATCGCTAGCTAGGTAAAATAAGTGTGTTTTTATCAGTTTTTCGTTTGGATTTTTTCATGTGGTAACTGTTATCTGATTTTTATAGTTTTTTATAGCTATTAGAATAAAGATTGACGAATACTTAGGAGAAAAAATTGAAGGCATTATTCACTTCTAACACAGAGGTCCTACACAAATGAACATCCAGAGAACGCTAACGTATGCACTCGATTGCTGGAGTTGGAGGAAAGGATTCGGGATGGTGGTCACGTTGCGCCGAGCTGTGGAGACCGCTGCTGCACACAATTAAGAGAAATTATAGAATAGAATTTGGAAGCTCGAATGGTGAGGCTACTTGGGTTTGCGCTAGGTCGCTATTGTCTTCCTAAGCACAACCACTGCTCACATCATGCCATGCCTTTTGAAGCTTTAGGTTACGAACTAAACTGAAACGATCATAAGAATTTTTGGAAGTGTTTGAAAAGTAGTTATACATCTATAGAATTGTATTAGGCGAGTGCTAGCTGTGCAATTGGACCGAACACCTAGCTAGTTTGACCATAAGACACGTGCACGTGCTCATCCCGGCAGCATGCATCAGGGACGTTTATATTATCTTTTACTGATGGCTTTTAATTTTGACTTATAAACAGTAACAGTTTGTAGAGATATTTATAAAGAGAAATACTCGCGTATAATTTTGATCGATATAAATGAAGTTGCTATAGTGTGTACTGCAATTGATTAGTAGACTCCGTCTTAAAAAACATTATTTTAAAAGTTAGATATTATGGGAAAATGGTTTTTAGGAACCATAACGAATATGTTCTTAGTCCTCGATCGCACTGTACACACATGCATACAGATATCAAGTGCGAAACAAAGATGAGCAGGTACGTATTCAAAACGACTGTCCCTACATACTTGTGCAGCACTGTAGATGGTTGGGCAATAGTGTTAATCCTGTGGGCCAAATTGAAGGCTAGCTTTCCTAAAAAAATATTCAAAAGCGAGTTGGACAAATGCCACGTATACATGTAGCACAAGCACCTTGTACTGGAGTACAAATATATGATGCAAGAGATAGCTAGGGCATTCAGCTTGCTCCATACTATATCACATGTACACTGATCATGTACATACATATATACATGCATGTACATATGCATGAGTGCGCCAGTGAGGGGAGTAATATATTTCATGACGGGTCTTTAGAAGAAACAGAGAAAGTAAATGCAGTACTTCCTTTAGAGCAGAGACAAAAATATGTACCATCCATCCAGCGAATCCAACGTATGCCCTTATGTAAGCAAAAGGCCAGCTATTAGGCCTATTGTTAATAGCGGCAGCTTTTGCACGGTTTATTAGTCTAATACATAATAATTACTAAAAATTTAAAATTAAAAATAGCTGAAAAATAAAAAAAAACGAGTCCATTTTTATCCATCATTATTGTTCAGATTCTCAACAGCGAGACATGCACTGTTCTGCCAACTAAGAGAGAGATTCAGAGGGGGGTGTGTGTCTTACTTGAGGTCACACCAAGGGCATAGCACTTCCGTTGCAAGCTGCCCCAGCTCTGTCACATCCCCTTCAAGGATGTGGGTCTGGCGGCCTACTCTTCTTCCATCTATCACATTCACACTCCAATCCTCCACTTTTCTCGCCCCATCTGTCCTCTTCCCCAACAACATAGAATATAATCTTCTGTTAGATAACCATAAACACTGAAAAATCACAGAATCACAGACATGCATAAACACACAGTGACACACAAATTGAGAGAGAGAGAGAGAGAGAGAGAGAGAGAGAGAGAGAGAGAGAGAGAGAGAGAGAGAGAGAGATCCTCATCTCATGATAAGTACAAGCTGACACAAACCTAAAAAAATAAGGTTCATATCTAGATTGAACAAAACTTCAATCTCTGTCACACAATGATAAGAAGAAGCAAAGAAACAAATGAAGAAAAGAAAAGTGAAAAGAACCTCTCATCTTTCCTTGCTGACCTTGTGGTAAAATTTAAAGTTATATAGCTGGAGATCAAATGTATGTAACAATATGCATAAGTCCTGCATGCATTGTTCCAAGGTTAGTTTAACCTCTCTTCCCTTGCTCAAATGAGCTCCCTGCGGAAGTAGTAGTAGACCAATCTAGCATGTCGAATGGATCCAAGTCCTTGGCCATTCCCTTCTCCTGGGCATGATCGCCACCACTTGGCTTGGCTTCCATGTACTCCCTGGAGAAGATTAGGCTCATGGGATCCGACTCCAACTCGGCGAGGTCGGCGAAGAAGTCGTCGGGCTGGCCGGCCTCCGGTATCATCGGCTTGTAGCTCTCACTGAAGTGACTGAACACATGGTCCATGAGTTCACTGTGGTCGACTACTCCTGATGTATCCATGACTCTCTCCAATGCTTCTGATGATCCTACCAATGACTCCTCCTTCACAACCACAGGAGAAGTACAAGTAGTGATTGTGCTAGTGGTTGTCGTCGTCGTTGTGGCCTGATCCTTTGGCTCTTCCTTCACATTTGGCTGCTGTGGCTTCTCACTCTGCGAGCTCTTGGAACCTGAGCTGCTGCTGTTGTTCTTGCCGTGGTGAGACCGAGTTGAGCCGGCGAGGGCGTTACGCTGGGTCGGCCACGGGTGGTTGTGCTCGGAGGTGTAGGTGATGACGAGCATTTTTGGGTCAGTCCGACAGCGCTCCACTTGCTTCCGTGCCGAGCAACCTTTTGAGCTACTGCATCTGTAGTACCCCCTGAATATCGTTCATTTCAATTGACAAAAACATTTGTTAAGACTCATCCTGCATGTACCTTTATCACTTGCTCTGAGGGCATCTCCAATGGTTATAGCTAGCAACTAACTATAAGACTTCCACATCATCTATATAGTACACACTAAAGTTAGCATTCTAAAGAACTATCTATAAGGATAGCTATTTGATGCTTACATGCACACACAGAATTTATGGAGGCTGCCTCGTTTGGTGCTATAGACTATCTCTAGAGCTGTAGAGAGCTGCGTTCTCTTTCTTCATTTAATATCTTCCACGTAGGACAGTTGATGACATGGACTCTCTTGTAGATAGCTGCTATAGACCCATTGGAGATGCCCTGATATTACAAACAGTACTGCACGTACTAACATTAAGTATGCGTGCTTGCTCTGAGGTGTGCTTATTGTGCCAATAAAAATGTTTAAACTTTAGATTGGATGCATTGCTAAATAAATCACAGCTATTTCTAATCTATTTTGTCCTTGATATTATTTTACTGACTTTCTTATACTTCTTCATTTTTAAGAGAAGAGAAACTAACATATCGCATGTATAAAAATTTTCCAGGAGGGCCTTAAACGCAACCTAGCTAGTGGTCAGCTACCTGTACTTGACATAGAGATTTTCAATTGAAAAAAGAAACTTGTCAATAGTGTACATGGATAATATTTATGCCTTTGGAATAAGAATCAGTGAATCTCAGGCATATTTAAGTATAACAAGCAAGGTAATTAAATTGACACAAATTTTATTTTTCTATTTGATGTGCAACCCCAAAAATGCCCATCTTTTAGATAAGAAAGAATTAATTGGATTTGCTACCGAACTAGCTAGGTGACCATTTGTTTACCTTTCAGTTAATTTTAACATTCATGCATCGATCATGCAGACACAATGTGACTTTTCTGAGAAAATATATAATGATCGATGGATCATATATATAACCTAGATTTATTTACTCTTATCATTTCAGACTCTTCATCTTCATTTAAGTACCAGGACTTTGGTAGATGCTAATGATTTAGTAATGTATAGAAGCACCATTAAGTTTCTTTTTTGAAACATAAACCGGAATTAATTAGTAACTCATGTATACAACATGCCTTGGGTAGGGAGAGCCCTTGATAGGCTTCTGGCCGTACTTCCTCCAAGCCCAGAGATCAGAAGGAACCACCTCCCCGGCACTGGGTCGCCCCCCCGCCGCTGTCGGCGCCGGGATGCACACCACCTTCCTTTCCTGGTTCTTCCTGTGCACATTGATCACTGGCAAGTTAGCAATGAATGAAATTAAGTATCACTAACCACAGTTACTTTACAGAACTCTAGGTACACGCAATGTTGCAACCAAGGAAGCTAATTTCTTGGAAATTTTGCTACTTATTGAAACGTACTAGCTTAGGGTTTCAAAAGCCGACCTTGCCGTCCGGAAAGAAAATTAGCTAGCTAGGTCTAGATGCACATATGCACACGACCCTATGTAGGCATTGTTTGCCAATTCAGAAATATTCCCACCGATCACTATGTGTTCATGATGAGTCTTGTGCCTAAAATTTCGAGCTGTAGGCAACACTCACGATCTTGCCAATTCTTGCCACAGCCCGAGAAATCCTCGCGATTTCTCCTCGCTTTTCTTACTTTCCTCGGAGGTGCAGTGCAAATTAAAGAGCAGAAAAAAAAAGCTCGCGCAACTTTCCCTAAAAATTACTCACGAACTAACTAGCTAGTCAAGATACTATGCATGCAGCGCAACGAAAAATCCTTGGCTCATTTCAGATCTAATTATGGGGCGGCGATTGCTGGCCCAACCTGCGCTTGATCCCGCCGGCGCTCGGCGATGACATCTGGATGCCAGCGACAGCGGTCTCGATGGTGCACTCGGCCGCCTGCCCGGCCGTGATGCCAAGTTTCACCATGTCGCCAGCCATTGCTGGGTACGGCCTTATCGCCCTCGGCGACAACGGCGACGGCATCAACCTCGGCGCCAAGCCACCGACGGCCGGCATCTGCATCCCCCTCGGTAAAAGAGGCTTCCTACCCATGTCCAACAGCTGGCCACCGCAACCACCTCCGCCTCCTCCGCAGTCGCTGCCGCCACCGACAGCCGTGTCGAAGCCGACCTTGGCCATCGCGTCCGGCATGGCGTCCAAGAAGTCGGCGCCCAACGAGTAGTCGCTGCTGAACGGGTCCGCGAGCCCCGCGAAAGGGTCCCCGAAGACGTCGGCTCCGGTTCCCCCGGCGCCGCAGCCGTCCGATGACGACGGTGGCGGCGGGAAGAGCATCGGCTCGGCCGGCAGCTGCCACTCGACGGCCGTCGAAGGGAGGTCGCCGCTGCCCGGCATCGAGCCGCTGGCCCGGACGATGTCGGTGAGGTCCCCGCCGGCCTGGTCGCCCTCCATCCTCTGAAGGAAGTAGTCGCACATGGCTACCTAGCTAGCTAGGGCTCTCTTCGCCGTTCTCTCTATAGTGGATGCTAGCTGCAAGCAAGCTACCAATAATTCTCTTGCTTCTACACAATTCACACCAAGACTAGCTACCTAAGCGGCTAGCCAAGAGCTAAATATGCATGTGGCTTGATCTGCTCAGCAAGCAAACAAACTTGTTTTGGTTTTGTGGCCGGCCCGGGGCAGAATGCAGAAAAGGAGGTAGGGTGGAGGGGAAGCAGGATGTGAGGGATGGACCGTGGAAAGGCAACTGTGTTTTCTTTACATCAAGCAAGAGACTGCAAGAGAGCGAGAGAGAGATGGTAACTTGACTCGAGTTACTTGAGTTGGCTTCCAAGAGGACAATAAAGAAGTACTATGTAAGAGCAGAAGAGAGAGAGAGAGAGAGGGAGAGAGAATGAGACAGGAGGGAGGGAGAGTGATGGGTTGTGGTTTATTATTTGTTTTTTGGCAGATTGATGTGTGTATGCATTTTTTTTTTGAACTCGATGTGTGTATGCATTTGCAAAATTGCAATGCATACACCAACTGGCGGACGGACGCTGACTTTCTCCTGGGCGGGAAGGGGGTGGAGTGCGATCCCCATACGCAAGGCGGCATGGCCGTGGCGGGTGCCTGTCGCGCGGTAAAAAGCAGGCGTTGCATGCATGGTGAAAACTGGGAAACGCGCAGGCGAGCGCCCTGCCTCGTCGTACCCTTGTCGTCTTGGCTCAGAGACGCAGCTCACTGACTGGCCGAAGCTAGCTACGTACGCAACCGTGTGAACTGCTCTGCTCCTACACGCTCACTGTGTACCGTTTTACATTAAGTACGTACCTGTAATTCTGCTTGTAGTATTGTATGCATGTGGTCCATAATTATCTGGATCGCTAGCTTTGTAATGTTATCGTTCGGCCAGTTAACGTTGACTGAACGTAAGGTACATGACAAATGCCATATATGTGGTGGGACGTATGTACAATGATGATGCACAGTTCAGTTTACTTTTGGTTGTTTTACCACATAGGCTATACATGCATGTGTACTTTGATCTGAAATGGACGTGCGTTTGTCTTCTTCTATATGTGTAATGGGCGCTAATGAATGGGTAACTAGCTAGGTTGGTTGTACCATAGCCATTGACCCAACTGACTAGCTAGTAGGTACTAAGTAGCATCACCAACACAACCCTCATTTCACTTTAAACAGAGGGTGAAAACGGTTGACATGCATGGTTTAATCCTACAGGCTTACATTTCGGACCAACTCAATGACAAATATCACTATATATGGTACAAAACATTCTGAAGTGTGGTATAGTGAGTCATCTGCCATGAAGCTTTATTTCACCACAAAGAAAACAATACAAAGGATCATATGAAAAGGCCCATGTATTTGTTTTGATGAATCATTGTTAAATTAGAGGAATTGGGTTTTAAATTTTGCAAAAATTCAATTTTTCTGCTTTTGGTTCAGACCTACCAGACTGACCAGCCAGAGATGGCGGTCAGACTGACTACCATTAGACTGGCCGGCTCCAACGGTCTGACCTATTGGAGGAAGCGGCCTGACATGCTAAGCAGCTTGTTGGGGGTGAAACTTAGATTTTTTTTGGATTTTTGGTTAGTGTATATGTGTTATATGATGTATGTTTTGACTAACATGGATCAAGTTGTGAATAACTTATGCCCGAAAATAATTTTTAGTCATTAGATGTGTAGAGAGGCCTGAAGTTAACTATGGTCAACGGCGAGGATTGGGGCTACGCTCGTAGAGATGCTGAGGCCTAGAATGATCAAGAATGTCGGGTGTGATGGCTGAATTCAAGCATGGTATAAGGAAGGTGAAAATAATTGAAAGGAAGTTTGAGCAACGGGTTGCATCATATGGCTTGGTCGGTCCAAGTAAGACATGATCCAATGAAATGGGAATGGGAAAGACTTGTTGACTCATGGCAAGCCATTGTATACCTACTTGCGGCAAGCATGGCGATTGCTTGCAAGGAAAATGAAGATCGGGTCAAGAAAAGATATTTTGGTAAGTTGGTCAAAATACTATAAACTATCTTGTATCAAAACAGCGGTATTTGCGAAAGTGGTTTAGATCAAGAAGAAACTGAGAAGATAAAGTTGGATCAAAAGCTAAGAATTTAGCGGATTCGGGCTCATGTGCTTTGAAAAGCGTGCATGAGTACAATGTGTGAGTAAAACCCATGTTGTGTTGGGTTAATAGGTTCCCTAGTATCTATTAGGGTTAGATAGGTGCTGATTGCTCTATCTATTTAACGGATTGAGATGAAGACTTACTAGTTAAATATCCGACCATCCGACCCTTGCTTATAAAAACCAAGTGTTCTAGAGTTAGGGTTTGAGAAGTGTGAGCGTTGTGGTGTGCTCTCTTGTCCTTCAGATAAAATGGCTATAAAATCTTCATTCTCAAGTAGTAATATATCAACATTGTTCACATATCATGGATTCCTCTTGTTTGGGTTGATTTGCTCATTATTTTGTTGGTTTCGATTTTCTTCCCCTTTCTTGATCTTGATGAATGTCAAATGAGTAAGTGATAGAAATGTCTTATAGAAATCAATTCTCATTCATCTAGATATCAGATTTGGCAAGTTCTTGAAGTTGCCTGATTTTGCTTAGATTTGTCCTTCTTGGGAGACTTCTTAATCCAAGTATTTTTGCCTCAAATATTCTAGAGTTCTTGCTTGCTATGACATGTAAAAATACATCTAGATCCATCATAGTCATCCTTCATTCATGAGCAAGTTGTATTCCTCATTTTCGGTTTTTGCCCGGTTTGGTGCAATCTTGTTTGTTCTAAAGAAAGGTCTAAATTTTGACATAGATTTTTGTAATCCTTAGATAGAATAGGTTCCTGTGATCTAAGCAAGATGTGTGCAAAATTTCATATCATTTGAACTAAAAATTTTGGAGTTGTACCAAAAGTTACATCGGCTCAGGTTGATTTTTCAGTTCTAGCTAGAGGAGCAGTCAAACCACACACCCTCTAGTCAAACCAGCGTTTGGCAGGCACCGGTCAAACTGCCAGAGCTCTGAGTTCTTTGGTTTTTTGCTTTCTTAAGTTGTTTGCTTTTGTGTTGGCTTCTAATCCTAATTTTTCTAGCTTAGTAGATATTGGAGTGAGAAGGATCAGCAAATACTCTGGAAAAATATTGGAGGTCCTATTCACCCCTAGTTGTTGTACCAGTCCTACGCAATATATGGGTGTGTACTTAAGAGATTAATACTTCTTTGGGTTTGCTATTTATAAGTTGCCTGGATTTTTGTTATCTCTAATTAAGTTGGTTTCCTTGTTGTTTAGATTAGCTTTGAGATGTGTGCGTGATTGTTTCTAGATTGATCCAATTAATGGTTCAAAGATGTAACTTGCACGTAACAAAGCGCAAGCCACCTTAGAAAAAGACATCCCATACCTCTTTGCTTGAGAAGATACTGTTCAACCTGTTCTTGTTACAAAACCTTTTTATGTAAACAAGTACTAATTAATTTGTATACATATGCAAATGCAAATGTAGTATATATAGAAAAAGTACTTAAAATTCTTAATTGGATACTGGCAGATTCGAAAATGATATGAGCATAATTTTTTTTAAAAAAATACACTACAATATCATCTTATTATTTTAACTTTATCACCCTTTTGTTTTTTGCTTCCTCATCAATTGATTTTCATATATATGGGGTGGGTTATTTTAGGCTGTGGCTATGATTTTTGGTTTTTTAATTTTGACTTATTTGTAAGAGACAGTATTCAGAGAGAAACAGTCGTATGTGATTTTGACAGGTATACCTGAACTCGGTACAATATCTACTATAATATATCTGTAGATTTTATCTTTAAAAGGCGCATACATATAAACTAGTTACTATATCACAGAAATAAGAAGTCGAACCCGCCCATGAACGTGTTCGTGGTATTGAAGCACATCATACAACGATATGTTGCTTGGAGAGAAAAATAAGATCCAGCCTGCAGGCAGCAGAGTATAGTATAGTATAGTTATATCTTGATGTCAGATTAGTTATTTTAATAAGCAAATGTTAACTAATGATAGGTGAAAACTAACTGTAATTAGCCCATGATAAACTACACGATAAGATGTACCACATAAACATAGTATTATACTACAAACAGTATTCAGTGACGGCGAAAGCAACAACGGCAAATCCAAACCAAGCACGTATACAAATTCCTTTGCTAAACAATTCTTGGGGCATATCCCACTGCGATCGATTAAGCACATAGGGTTCTGTGATTATTTAAGGATCAACAGCAAGTGGTTCTTGAAGGTGACGCTACAACAGGGATTAAACAAAGGCAAGTTGCTTTCTGTAGGAAGCTTCTTCGAATCTGACACTCTGGACATGGGATCGCATGTGAACACGTGGGTATTTTTAATTGATGACTGGTAGTTTATGGCTTAAATATTTGAATTCTGACTGTTCGTGAAAAACAGTACGTAGAGAGAAATAGTCGTATATGATTTTGACTGGTACAGCTGAACTTGGTACATTTTTTACTATAATTTTTTTATTAATTCTGTCTTGAAAAAATGTATTGTTTAAAAACTAGTTAACAATATAAGTATAAGCTAAATTAAAATTTAAAAGAACTCAGCCATAATCTAATGACATCACTTTGCTGGTTGCACAAGCTCTTCAGTCATTGATCGGCAAGCGTGCCTTGTCCTGGTTTTGGGGCGCAGAAGATCAGGAGCCCACATTTGAAGGCGTTTTTGGCGCAAAGGAAATGCTTGATGGGGTGATAAAGTTCGATATTGGCCATGTTTCTTTTCGGATTCTAAAAGTTGTTTTTTGATTTTTTTACAGTAATTAATTTTTAAATAGAGTATTTTTCAAGATAAAGTCTACTAATTAATTGTAGTACATACTTTACTGAGTTCATTTATATCGGCAAAAATCGCACGTGAGTTTCTGTTACTCTGTAGTCTCTCATATAAACAGCTCAAAAGTTACAAGCTACAGCTAAAAACGATAAACCGCAGCCAAAAAGAATAGGCCCATTATCTCTTCCTGCAATCAAGCCGAGCGAGTCTGCTAAAACTAATTAGCATGCGCTCGTTCGTCAGCACAGTGGTGTACGTTTGAATGGCCACTTAGAACTATGTATAATATTCAAATCAAGCTTTGTATTCTAGTAAATCGTATTGAAATAGTAGCTTGATCAGTTGATCTAATTCCAATTAAATCAGTATATTACATGCATGGTTCAGTTATACTAGTAATTCCTTAGACCCTAATTATTCCAGGGGCCTGTGACAACGTCATGTAGTTAAGCAAAGTGTCCCAAGGCGATCGTGATATAACACTAAATTGAAGAAAAAAGAAAGAGAAATGCATGCATAACACTCCTACTCTTTGTTCCTTTTCCTTTGTTTTCTTCAGTATATATATCGAATTGATGCACAAAATTCTTTATCAAAAAATGTACACCTGCATACGATTTTGGAATTAGTATATCAATTAACGTGCATGAGCGACAGAAATTTTAAAAAGAACAATGGAGAAAAGAATTGTACACGCATGCTTTGTTGTTGGTAGCTTGCTTGCCAGTCAAACGGTATTCAACCGAATCAACCCGCGTCCTTCTCGTTTTACCTCTGGCCTGAGCGGAATATATTTGTCACGCAGTAGGCATCATCTTGGTAAACTAATTAGGAAACTACGAGCATATGATTTGATCAGTTTGACTTAGGGCGCATTGGAGTTGAGTCAAGGCCAAGAGTCTTGTCACTTAACCACACACATTCAAACATGGAGTATTGTTTTTTATGTGTGAACTAAGGGTTGGTTCTTAGTTATATATTTTTTTTAGATAATGGTAGACGGCCGGTGAAGATATTAACACGGACAGTGAATTCAGGAAGCTATTTAGAGAATCGGTTTTAAGAAGTCGTCCTGTTTGTTTTGACTTCTTAGCCAAAAGCTAGACTAACACTATCACATATGGGGTCATCACAGACGGTTCGTAACTCTCATCAGAGACAGTTTCTGAACCGTCTGATTTATTGCGTCAGTGATAACAGGTGGTTATCACAAACATCTCTCAAATAATCTATGATAAGTCACAACACAGACAGTTTTTAAAATAACTGTCTGTGATATCCGACATATCACAGACGGCTAATACAAAAAAAACATATGTGATGGTCTATGTATCACAGATGATTTTTTGTATTAGCCGTCTGTGATATGTCGGATATCACATATGGCTAATACGAAAAAACCATCCATGATGATCCATGTATCACAGACGATTTTGTGTTAGAAACCATCTGTGATAGTTTTTTGCATAGCTAAATTTTTTTTTCTGTTTTTTAGCTAGCCTCAGAAAATACTAGCCACGCTCTCTGAAAATAAGCAAGCAGATTACAGATAAATGATAGATAAGTGAATTATATCTACTCAAAGTAATTTACAACTCAAAGTGAATGACAACTCAAAATCAATTACAAGAGAATGTTCATATATTGCCACTAGAGTTACAATTGAATTACAATTGAATGAATTATAGTCAAATCAATTGTTTGAACATTTATTAAGCAGTGTCGCTGGAGTAAAACTCTCCTTTCAAGTCAATGACATCCGTCATGAAGAAGGTGGAGAGCTGTTCTCAAACATCTGAGAGTTTGTTCACACTTGATTTGATTTTCATGCCCTGTCGCTAGGAGGAGTAAAGTTGTAAGCACATATATTTAAATTGATAATTATGAAATAATTATTACGAGATTAACAAACCTTTGGTTCATTCATCTTAGCACTCATGATTTCGTGTATATGACGATAAACGTAGGATGCACAAAGGTGCATTGTAGCTGCTGGTTGCACTGCAAAAATAGGAACATATGTATTATTATGAAGTGTGATATAGAATTATTGTGTTGTAGCGAGTACTAAAAATTATATCATGTGTTGCAGTGTGGCGCTTGATTCCTTATGTCTCCCCCGGCAACATAGGTGCAATGACCTATGCGATTCCAAAAAGTTATCCTCGGCTATTGTAAACGAATGAAAGACTACAATAAAGTTCTGTACGGAGGAAATGGGCATACCTGTTGAGTATTTGTTGCACAAGTATGAAGTCGTGGTTGTTCTTGAGTAGGGAATTAAGGTATATTATCTTATTCCACTTTGGTACAATAACTATGAGGATCCAGTGCTACCTACTCATGTATGTCGCCATAGTCATTAAACCTAAGTTCGTGTTGTATGTAAAGTACAAATGAAATTTGTATAGCAACTAGTGAAGCATTTACCTCTGGTTGTAGGGTACCAGTATGTACTCCTTGTTGCCCTGAGCAATTAATCCCATCATTATGTAATTCTCGACATATGATGCATCTTGGGCAATGCTTTGCTCATAGATCAAATGTGGGTCAAAAAAACCCACCAGTTCTCATAATCACTAGGTCACTTGTATCATGCATGTATACATAAGCAATGAATTATAATATTTATCAATATTACATGAATGTAGAACTTAATTGTACACACTTATAGTGTCCAATATTGTAGAAGTGGGGTATCGAGAGCGTTGAGGTTGAATAAATCGAATAAGTCATCGAAACCCATGATGAAGAAGCTAGCCTCGTGGAGGAAATGACTCCATGTAGTCCTTCGCTTGTACCAGGTATGCAAAGTCCTGCAACCCATTCCAAGTTGGGGTAATAGTGTGTCGGGACCAACAATAGCCGGGGGAGAAATTCCAGGGCTTGCGAGGCACCTTAATGTTCTTCAATTTGGTCTTAGCATCCCGCCTTTGATGCGTCTTCCTCAGAGATTACTTGGCATGCTTTTCTTGTTTCTTTGGCGTCATCTCCATGGGAGCCAATACGGTGGCCTTTTGAAGTGGAGGTTAAGGTGGTGTCATTGAGGATTGAGGTGGAGAGGCTTGGTCGTGTGGAGATCGTGGTATTGCAGGGTCCAGGGCGATGTCACTCTTGGGCCACTGGAAAAAAGTGTGCACGACATCTCCTAGTGTTATGATGTCTTCATTTGGGGGCTTCTTCAGCGAGACGACCATGAAAAGTTCATGTACCATGTCCACCTGAACCTTGGCATAACCCTGCGCTAGCTGGGCACCATGCAGCACTGTCCCTTTCTGGCATGAAAACGCCATCCCCCGCGCAACCTCAATATAAATGGACCCAACTAGCCTCACTTGAAGCTTGCAGGGCATGAGCTCCTGCAAAACGATACACAATTAGCTAAGACATCCTATAGGTCTATCTTTAGAGCATTCCAAAGATATACATTACCTGGATTTTGTCGATCGAAAGTCAAGTGCCACTATGGTTAGATTGCTGTGTGGACGCGCAGCTACTTCGATGGTGTTGTGGGCTGGTTTCCACAATAACGGGGGTGGCATGTGACTGGCTAAACACTTGATCTAACCTTTCCTCCAAATATGCTACTTTATCAAAAAAGTTCTAGACGAATCTCCTATTTGATACGCTCCTCATGCTCGGCCTTTGATCTCTTCTAACTTCTGTATGAGTGAAAGTCATCTGGGAATCCCTACCTCCAGGGAATATAAACTCCAAGGCCTCGCGTGCAACCTAGGTACTCCTTGTTTTCCATGGTCGTGGATAATATGTCCCTCTCCTTGATGGTCTGGAAATTGCCTTGGGAGTATTTCGTAGTCAATGTTTCCAGCAAGAGGCCAACATATTATTTTAGTTCCTATGAAGTTACGAACATATTACCAGCTAGATAGTTCAATATCTTACTAAGCGTTGTAACATTTCCTCATCTATCAGGTTCTTGATGGATATGGTGCCCGAAGATGTGGTAAATTTCCTTGCTCCTAACCAGTTTTAGGCGTGCACGTCTATGATCCCAGTAAATGGCGGGGAGGCCTTCTGCATCGCGCAATATCTGATCTAGAGTATCATCGTCCAGCCTATCCTCATCAAAAGAACAATCGATATACGATATATCATTGTCTCCCTCGATGATGTTACTACCTTCCTGTATAATCTGCTCTTCACCATGACTGCTCAAATATGCATACCCCGTTTTAAAACCCCTTCAAATCAAGTGTGCTTCTATCTGCGCTGAATTGATAAATATCTTAAGATTCTCGCAATCAATGCATGGACAATATATAAATTTCACCCCCTCTTCAACATATCTTGCTCAGTAGCTCTTCTAAAAGCAGACACACCATCTATATACTCTTTACTCACACAGTTTGCAATGTACATCCAGCTTCAGTCTATGTACGTTTTGAATATAATAAATTAATGTTAAATTAGATTAATGCTCTACACTCGCTAGCTCTTACACAATTGTCATTCACCATAATTTATCCATCTAAAGTAGCTAGCTATGATTCATGAACCAATTCAACAAGATTTGGAGTATATAGGAGTGAGACCCACTCCTAGATTGTAGCAAAAACTACCAAGCTAGATATCTCTTTTCTTGCAGCTAAAAAGTGCACAGATCTATCTAGAATATAATGCATTTCATTATATATATATCTATCTAGAATACAATGCATTTCATTATATATAGTACCAACTAACCTTAGATCACCAAGAACAAATGGATACACAAGTACCTTTCCAAATCTCCGGTCTTCTTTCACCAAATCGCCTCAAAGCTGCTGCCTCCTCACAGACAGAATATCTACCAAGATGAGGGTATTTAATAACACAATGAATATCACAGACGGCTTTTCAGAAAAACCATCTGTGATAAGTCATACTGCACACACGGTTTTTGTCACGAACCGTCTGTGATGTATCATTGACGGTTTGTGTAAAAAATCATCTGTGATAAATAGACCATCACTGATGTTTCTTACCATCGATTGTAACATAGATGATCACGTTAGTAAAACCGTCTGAGGTAGCTACGCTACAGCTTATTACTGATGATGAATTCTGTAGAACTATCTATGATGAGACGTTCAATATAATCTTCTCCGTATTAACATAAAATCCTAAAAGAACTTGACCTATACATGGTGTCAGTTTAGGGTTTTATTTTCTCCCGTCCCCTACCCTCTCTCCAGCTCCCCTAGAAAGATTCTAAATTGTACTGTAGTGCCAATGGTCTCACTAATTACTACGCTTTGCACTCCTACTCAAATCTGGATTGTTGACTTCTTGACCAGCTGTAGAGTACTGTCCAAAAGGTGATTAGTTGTCTATATATTGATCCTTTGGTTTCGCAAAGCACGAAAAAGCATTGTTTTGGAGTTAGTTACGGAGAACTGTCGCTGAATTGGAATTCAGGGCAGCCTGTCATGACCATTAGAAATACTGATCACCTCACATTGTTTAAACAATGTAACCTAAACAACTGGGTGTAGTCTGGATGCAATACATTTGTCCTTGTGTGTCATGCTGCGATTAATGTGATCTGTTTTAATTAATGGATACAGAATCTCCGCATCAAAAGAGCGGCCATATACTATTTTTTTTAGTCAAGATGTGATCGACGATCAATTGACGATTTGAACACCCCATAGATGAATAAGTAATCAGTGCTTATTTAACAATAATGCCCGCAAGAGCTAGCTTATGATAATGACTATATTTTGCATATGAGAATAATATGGCACCTACAATCGTGCATGCATTGCTACATTTTGAGTAGCAAGAGACGTCGTGACAAAATTCCACACAAAGCCCGGAAGATGCATGATTGAATAACCCCTCTGTTTTATTTAGATGACAAAAATATGATTAATATGGCCTGTGCATTCATTATTCACTAGGAAAAGAAAACCCTAAGGATAGCCAGGTCTGTTGGATGAGGAGGATTTTGTTGGGACTTTAATTACGTAATTAAGAAAACCCTATCCAACTGACACAATGCATGTGTTTATATATATATAGAGAGAGAGGAAAAATATCTTTTACTCCTAGGTGTAATTACTCCCCTTTCATCCACCACACATTTTCGTTCAAGATGCGTGTGGCTTTGAGCGGGTCGTGGGTGTGAAGCTCATTTTACTGTTGGGCAGACCCGATAACTTCCATCATTTGAGCGAGTCACGATAACCAATCCCCACACCCCGAGCTCCTTCATCCTCTCTGGTCCCCACGGCGCTAGATTTGGCCTCCCCGTTGCCTTCGAGCTCCTCCCTCCTCCTCGACCCCCTCGACGCCAATCCCTGCCACCTGTGAGCTCCTCCCTGCTTCCCAACCTCTCAGCGCTACATCTGGTTTCCCTGCCACCCCCGAGCTCCTCCCTCCCACCCCTCGAGCTTGTCCCTCCTCCCTAGCCCCCTTGGTGCCAGATCCAACCTCCCCGCCATCCCCGAGGTCCTCCCTCTTCCCCGCTCCCCTCAGAGCTGAATCCGGTCACCCCGCCGCCCCTGAGCTTCTCCCTCCTCTCCACTCCACCCAGTGCTAGATTCGGCCACCCTCGACGCTACTAGCACCAGATCCACAGCCGCAGAGCTCCTCCCTCTTCCCTGGCCCCCTCAGCAGCGCTAGTGCCAGATAGTTGTCGCTAGAGGAGAATCTCCAAGGTGGGACGAGGGCGGTGCCAGTGAGCTTCGGCTGTAGGAGTATCTCCATGGTGATGTGCAGCCGCGACGGGTTGAAGGCGGTGCCGGCAAGGCCATGGCTAGAGGAGTATCTCCACGGCGATGGGCGACCGTGGCGAGTCGAGGGTGGAGTCGGTGAGGCCGCAGCTGGAGGAGTATCTCTACGGTGATGGATGGTCGGGTGGATCGAGGGTGGCGTTGGTGAGGCCGTGGCTAGAGGAGCATCTCCACGGTGATGGTCTATATGAGTATGAAGCTTATTTTCTATTATTCCAAAGCATGTATCGTTTAGTACCATATTGTCTATCTAAGTGAAGGGAAGGCAATTTATAAGGTGGAGTACTTGTTACTCTTTAAAACATGTTGCACATAGAATATGGATGGTATAAGACGGACTTTGGCTAAACACACATACGCATGCACGCGTATTCACATATTTTCGTGTGGAAAATCACGTGGTTTATGACTTGCTACAACGCTGTGACGTGGGGCGCCACTTGGCAGGCCAAGTCCACTTTTTTTAGAATCATGAATTTCTCTCTCCTTTTTGAACTATCCAGGAGCTGATAAATATTGTATAAATATCATTATGTGGTTTAATAAGATAGTTACCAGTGTTTTAGTTATGTTTAATCGCGTTAGTTACTGTGAGTGATTGCAGTGTCCTTAAAAAGATCTAGAGACATCCAGAAAAATAGATAGAATTCCTCCTCTATTCTTCCACTTCAGCCGTGCTGTAGTATTAAGTTTCTCATAACACGCTACCCTTTCTTTTCAGCGTGCACCGAGAAGGAAGGAGTGCGGGATCTCCGAATCATTGTCATGGAGAGAACATGCACGATGCAGCAATAATGTTTTTGGGAAGCGCTATTTTCGCGACCGCTTGGCTTCTTTCTCGACGTCGACTACTTGTATGACTGCTTTCTGCGTTGTTTTTCTTTTCTCAATGAAACCCATTGTAAATCATTCGCGTGATCGATCGACTATGTTATAATATTATTCTTGTGTATATTCTGTAATACAATGAGTTGTCTATTGTTAGTTTTATTTATTGCATCATTAATTTTTTCTTGTATCCATTTCTTAGTAAATTTAAATTTAAAATATTACTCATATTTTCAATAACTGTGCCGTGTCACGCGGCCATTTGACCAGATCCGGTGCACTTGCAGATTACATACGGGGACTCGTGCAATGTGCAGAGAGTGTCATGTCGATTTGATTTGCAATGCAGCGCTTTCTGTGCCGGCCGGCCTGCCTAGAAGCACGTACGCGCGAGTGGTTAGAGCAAGTACAATAATGGTCTTATAGCCAAACTAGTCAGCATTTTTGCTGATGTGGAGGAGAGAAGAGAGGAGAGAGATGAGAGCTTGGCTCTCATGCAAGCAACAAACTGGGCACGGGAGCCTATCTATACTTTGTTTTACTGCACTAATCCCTGGATCAGTAGTTAGTGCACACAGATTACAGTTCTGATTATCAAAGTTCATATCATGCGGAAGCGTAAATATAATAATAAACTTACTCATGGGCGATTAGGCGAAATCATTAACTTGCGGCGGAAGAACGAAGCACACAGGTGGGACCTTGGGGATATGCCCACAGCGACCAAGCGGAGGTTTGCGACCTAGCCCTTGACATCTTCATCTTCTCGGCCAGCTTGTCCAATCTTGTTCGAGGCGAGGTGATTTGATTCTGATTCTGAATTTTGTCGCAAAGCGGCGTGAGCACTCCGACCCGTGCTCGCGAGCCAATACATAGAATGCAAATAAATAATATGCATGGCTTAACAAAGGAGAGGCTCGGGTTATTTTATTTGCCATAAATTGCATTTGAACTACATTAAATAGAAATGTCCTGAGACTTAGCAGTTTGAACTAAATCATAATGAGTGAAAAGAATGCAATATCGCTAATAGTGATACAGATTTTTCGTTCACCATATATGGCATCTGCACCATATGCTTATCTTTCAGCGTTATATACGCTTAACTTATCACTGGGACGACACCCAGGACAATTCCAAACCAGGACAGTCCTTCGCCCTGCACTTTTCCATTCCCACCCACAAAACATTTTTAAATAGAACTATATCTGGTTAAGTTCCCATGTCCGCCCATGACCGTGGGCACGGCTATTCGAATAGTTTTGACTCTGCAGAGTTTGTACACTTTCACCACAAGAGACAATCAACTCGTTACCCCACACGATTCCTTAGACGTGTGGTTGAGCAGACCATCACAGTGACTTTTCAAAGTATCTAGTCCTTTCTCTCATCTCACATTATGGGTAACCTCCCATTTGCGATGGGCCCCATCTGTTTGCACGGGATGTTTCTCACTACTACTAGTGTACGGGCTTCCCTCCCCTCTGCGCTAGCACGACTGAGAAACGTCACCCACCACTGGTGTCCCTTCAGGCCCCCTTGCCATAGCATAACCCCATCAATCCCCTACCAGTGAGATGAGTCCGGGATTTCGATAAGTTTACTTAGCCAAGTTGTATTTTACAGACTTGTGGTTGTACGGTTTTACACAGGATGTCATGACAAGATTCAGTCCTTAGGATTATCAGGCGGTTCTACCACAAACCACACTCTGCACTGCACCATACCCCGAACCATCCACCCGGATAAATAAGCAAGTTGAGGTTTTGGGAATATAAAATAACCATAATCAACATACATCGGTCATTACCACCATGATCGCCCAACCAATTTTCTCGAGATTAAAAGTGATGCTTGGCGCTCGCGCCATGAATATCTAAACAATACTACGCATGGCATATAATTACGGACTTATTTCCGAAAGGTTACTATTATAATTTGTGCTAGGCGACAATGTTCACATGTTCAAATATTCCAAAGGAGGGTAATATTAACCAAGTACACAATGGGATATAACTAGAATCTTAAATTAACATGTATTTGCATATAACATAACGACATGCAATTTGATAATTTAAACAAAAGTAATTTGCAGAAAACGTAGGTTCAACATGATCAAAGTATTGACTCGCCTGGCGCGGTTTACCGCGGACTTTGGCTCACACGATGCTTTCTCTTGAGCTTCTATTCTTCATCTTCACTTCGAGCTTGATCTCGCTTGATCCACTGAATCTTCACGACTTCAATCTCTAATTATGCGATAAACGACTGAATCCAAATAAAAACAAATAACTTAAAAGTTCCAAATAAATCTGAATAAAATCAATTTATTTTTACTATGAGTCGATGGGTGATTTGGGTTATTTGAGGTAAGGTCGATGTTGTGCGGAGTATCGATGGAGTCAAAAAGGGGTTGGAACGAAGTGACGATTGGTAGAAGGACATTCGATGAAGCGAAGGCGAGGAGGGTTGGTGATACTGAGGATATTGATGATGTTATTCTTACTTGATTAGAGGGTGATTAGGTTTAGCTGACCATTGATTAGCAGGTTAACCTATTTTATTTAATAACTTCTTTTATCATTTTCGTATTTATCAAGGAAGTTCCATGAGTTAGGGTAGACCTATATATCGAAGTACGAGTCTGGCTGGGTATGTATTCCTTGCAACTTAGGTTATGAAAGGCAATCTGGACTGATGGATGAGATCTGTACTTATTCTATAAATCTTTAATGGTCTCATTATCATATTTTATGTATCTTCATTTATCGCTAGCTTAAATTTAATTTGAATTAAGATCCTTTGTGCAGACTGACTTGCTCTATATGTAATTGTGCTTAATTTTATTATGTACCAAAGCTAGTGTTAGGAATAAGATTTGATTGATAGCACTATTTTTATCTTGCTCCTACTTTAGCTATTATTAAGCTTATCTTTATCCCTAATTTTAGCTTAAACTTAGTTATCTGGGCAAAACTTGGTATGTAGCATGTTATGTGATCCTGTTTACTCGTGTTATTGGCTACACGCTTAATTTATAGTATTTATATGTACGTGTTATGATTTTGAATCATGATGACCTAGGGCTATTATATTAGGATATGGCACTGGGGTTTGTTTAATGGTGGCATGACAATTATTGGGCCTCTATGTTTACATGTTAATTAAGGGCCACCATTATTAGGTATAGACATTTATCCAAAGCCTTTATTAAATAATTAGATTTACAATTTGAATGTTTAAGTCATACTAACTATTTATCATGGCAAGTATTCCGAATTTAAATCATACATAAACTCCTAATGCCTTATTTAAATTTTATTAGCTTCCCAGTTTTTCTTAAGTTCTCCTTTAATTTTGGGAAAATATCGCTATTGGCTTACTAATCATACAGATATGATAATAACTAATCCATGATTAAACATTTATTAAGTTCATGTATATACTAATAAATTTTGTACTTTCTATGGATGTATTTTTAATTAGAATTCTTATTAGTTTTGGACTATATACTAAACCACATTTTATTAATACCTCTAATCAACAACTAAACCTCATCTAAGTATCTAGACTATATCAGTGGCTCATATAGTAAATGATCACATATTAAAATGTTAAGTAACCTTAGTTTACATACTAATTAAATTTATTACACTCCCTAGATTATTCCCTAAATTTTCCGAATTTTTCCTTCTTCACTGTAGCCGCTGGCAAAAATCAAAAAGAAACCTAACTCTATATTGCGGTCGGGGGATTCGAACGTAGGCGGGTGGGGTGACAGCGTGCTCTGCTAGCCAAGTGGGCCAATGGCCTGGGCTGACTGAAACAGAGGGGGGGAATGGATGAGGTGAGGAGAGGCTGCGGCTCAAGCAGAGGAACTGGCCGGCGCATGGACTCGACGGCGGCGCCGGCGGGGGGGGGGGGGCGGCTCGGTGGTGCCTGGGTACGGTTGAAATGGCCCGCTGGGCCTCGTGCGCATCCTTGGGTGGGCTGAATCGGATGGCCATCGACCGGGGAGACACCGGCGACGAGCTCGGCGGCGGTCAAAGCAGGGCAGAGACCGCGACGGCGCCTCGAGCAATTGCATCTCAATTAAAATGGAGGGGAGCTAAAGGAGCGTGGCACTAGCTCACCGAAGGTGGTTGCCGGGCTCGGGAGGTCGAGGTGAGCCGCGACGTCGGGGTCGGGCGGCGGAGAGGCGCTCGGTGCCGGAGAAGATGAGCCAACAGATCTTGATCGGGCATTGGGAACGTCTTCACGAGTCAGGTGGTGCCTGTCCGGAGGAATTGGCGGCGGTGGCCTAGCTTGGCGGCGAGGGGAGTCGCCGGGGTCGGAGGAGGCACGGTGCTCCGGCGGCCTGCAAGGGGAGGGGAGTCAATTAGAGACGGCCGGGGCATGAGGGGGAGAAGGGGGGCTGGGGGAGGGAGTCACTGCCGGCGAAGGGTCGCCGAGGGAAGGGGGTGGCGAAAATGGCAGCGGCGGCATGGTTCCCGGGCGGAAGAAAAGACAGAGGGGAGGAAGGAAGAATGGCGCGGGGAAGCTACTTATGCTCACGGGTGGCCGAGAAAACCGTGGGCGCGCGCGGGGAAACAATGGGCGACGGTGGGCGAGACCGTGGGCGGAGCTACCGCATGGCTGCCACGTGGAGGAAAGAAACTGAGCGCGCGGCAGAGGAAGAGTGGCGCGGGCGCCCGGGGAGGAAGAAAGAAAGAGAACGGGGGAAGAGGAGATGCGCGGGGGGCGCCGGGGCCCGCGGGCAGAGGGAAAAGAGAGAGCGGGGAGGGAGCTGGCGTGGGGGCCCGATGGCCAGAGGGTGAAGGCGGGAGGGAGAGCGAGGAAATGGGTCGGGCCACTCTGGCCGGTGGTTGCATTTTTTTTGATCAATTGTGTATATATGTATATATATTTTCTTTTCATTTACTCTTATTGGTATTTATATTCTTATTTCCAAATGAGATTTTGTATTTTAATTCAAATTTCTCCTCCTTATCTTTGGATCATCTTTTCAGATTTGCATTTAAAATTTTTGGAATCTTCATTACTTGTATATTTTCGTTTACTCCAAATTTTGGATTTTCAACCAAAATTTAAGAAAACACCATAAAGATCCAACTGCAAGTAGAATATATTGCAAAAATAATTCAAAAGCTCCACATTTTCAAATTTCGAATTTTTGGGATGTTACAATGACCATGGCCAATTAAGCTCAAGGGATCGATCTGCATAGTCTTTTATGAATGTTCTAAAAATCCTTTTATGAATACCTGCTAATTTGGCCCATTCGGTCAATGCCCAAAGTCGTTCTATAGCTACTTGGCATGCATGTTGCTTACAGATTACTAGTAACTTTGGATCTCCACTAGGGCTCCCCACTAAGAGGCAGGAAAGCATGTCTCCATATTGACCATACTCCTTACAAAACAGCGTCCCCCTCCTTATAAAACAGCGTCCCCCCACCCCTAAGAACATATGTATCATAATCTGAATGCCAAACAAACTTAAACAAAATCACTACATGTCATGTGTGGAACCCTAAGCTAACTCTAGCCCCAACCTTTCTCTGTCCACCTTTGCAAGTGTGCGTGTGCGATTAACGTAAACAACACAAAACACACTGCTCCTAAACAGGAGCGCCTTGTGATGAGCTTTTGGGGAGGCGCGAAGAGGCATGTGGAGCTCGCACATGGATAGATGAGCCTTTGCTTCCTTTGAGAGGGCATTCGATGGATCCGTTCGCCCCTAATTCAGGTTCTTGAAGTGAGCTCCCTCTGCGTCACCACTTTGAAGATTTCTCTCAAACAAACATATAAGATATCTTTTTTATTATCTTTTCAAAGTAGTTTTTTTAGAACAATTTTTTAAAATAACTTATAAATATTTAATATATTTATACAAACACTCGTGATAGAAAAAACCATCAGGACCGAAGCCGACAGCACACCAGATAAACACACGTAATATCCGGCCCAAATATCTAAGCCCATCAACGTGGGCTTACAATGGGCTAGCTTGTTTTCGTGAGGAAACGGCCCATGGGTTCCTAGTG
Source organism: Dendrocalamus sinicus (assembly GCA_036346575.1). Classification (NCBI taxonomy): domain Eukaryota; kingdom Viridiplantae; phylum Streptophyta; class Magnoliopsida; order Poales; family Poaceae; genus Dendrocalamus; species Dendrocalamus sinicus. The sequence continues at coordinate 5,224,758 of CM070652.1, forward strand.
GTGCGCGCCGCGATGACGCGTGTTGAAACGGACCAAACCCACTTCAGCCGCGGCGCGTCGCCTTACAGTTTCCACCGTCACCTGAAAAGCAACGCAAAGCGAAACCAGCCAAGGCAAGTGTGCGAACTGCTTGGACCGGAAGCGACTCGAGTCCAGAGCCGCGGCCGCTTTCCCCGTCTTCCCTTCTCCCAGCGCGGCGAGGCCGAGCCAGCGAGCGGCGAGCCCAGCATGCATCACGACCCCAACCCCTTCGACGAGGGCAACGCCGACGACAACCCCTTCTCCGTGAGCCAACCTCTCGCTCAATCTCTCTCGTTTTTTTTTCGTCGGAAATTTTGCTGCCTAAGGAGTGCTGGTTTGGTAGATCTGGACTTTTGCATGCTGTTTCTGACGAGCTGCTGTTGTCGTACTACAGAATGGAGGAGGTGGAGGTGGAGGCGGCAGGCAGCAGTACGGATTCCGCCCAGAGCCTGTTGGCTTCGGCGGCGGCAAGGGCGACGCCACTGTCGACGTGCCCCTCGACACCATGGGCGTAAGATGCTTTATACGCTGGTACTCATTTTTCTCCTTGTCGCGCTCGTCTACAAATCTGAGACTTTTGGGGCGTGTACGCTTCACAGGACTCGAAGAGCAAGGCCAGGGAGCTCTCGTCGTGGGAATCAGATCTGAAGCGGCGAGAAGCGGTGGGGTTTGACCTCCATTTCGCCTTTAAACTTTTGCAATACTAGTGGATTCGGTTGTGTCTTATGGCGTTTGTTTTGTTGCTGTAGGATATCAAAAGGAGGGAGGAAGCGCTGAAGAATGGTGAGTCACTGTTTGGTTGCTGGTGTCGGTGGTGTTCGAGTTACGAGTTGTTGTTAATCGGAGTGTGGTTAATGATGCAGCTGGAGTGCCGATGGAGGAGAAGAACTGGCCGCCATTCTTCCCGATCATCCACCATGACATTGCAAATGAGATACCGGCTAACGTTCAGAAGTTGCAGTATCTCGCGTTCGCAAGCTGGCTTGGTACGTACTGGTTGTCTGTTGATAGTGCATTTTGTTGTAGCAGTAGTTTACTAGTAGTACGTTGTTTGTTTCTCTATCTGGAGGGTAGAGTTAGGCAAATGTAACATTGTAGGTAGCAGATATGGTGCATTTTAAAGGCGACTAGCTTTGATTGTTCACGATAGCTTTCTTATTTTAATTTATTTACAGGAATCGTGCTTTGCCTCTCGTGGAACTTCATTGCTGTCATAGTCTGCTGGATCAAGGAGGGAGGTGGGTTTCATCTTTCATGGGTATCTATAAAAGCCAGTGTATTTTTGTACGTCTGCTCGTGCTAACTGGTTGGGCTGTCTTATGCTTGCAGATTCAAAGCTGTTTTTCCTTGCAACTATTTACGCATTGCTTGGAATTCCCTTGTCATATCTGATATGGTACAGACCCCTCTATCGTGCAATGAGGTATGTTACTACCATTTTAATATTCCCTTCTATGGTTCTATCAACGCATTTTAGGAAGACACACATTTCTGTCAGTGCATTTTACTACTGTTTTAGTGCTTTCCACCAGTGCAGTTTGCAAACAAAGTGTACCTATATGCAGACCTGCACTGCTCACTCATTGTTTCCATTTGATGTATCAATGAGCAATGGATGGGTATATTCATCCCAGATTGTAGTCGGACATAGATTGTAAAAGCGGTTGCAATTTTAAGCATAAGACGTTTAAGTGGAACTTAACTGTGGATTGTGCTGTATATTTGTGGAAACTCAACTGTGGATTGTGCTGTATATTTGTGAAAACTCGACAGTGGATTGTGCTGTATATTTGTGGAAACTCGACTGTGGATTGTGCCGTATATTTGTGGAACCATGACTGCTTTGCATTTAACACTTTCTCATCACCTTGTTAAACAGGACTAACAGCGCATTCAGTTTTGGATGGTTTTTCCTATGTTACCTGGTAAGATCTAGTTGGAAAGCTTAGTTTATTAATTCTTGACATTTCAACTGATGTAATAGTTATCACTTTTTGCGTTGTTGTTTGGTGCAGATCCACATTGGTTTTTGCATAATTGCTGCCATTGCGCCACCAATTGTATTTCATGGAAAATCATTAACGTAAGTTGCCACTACTTTATATACATGACCAAAGCAATTACTATGGGCAATTTCCATTGTATCAGTGATTCCATTCTTAACAGCCAGCTAGCCACCAACACTAAGAAGGTTGTTTTATTGAAGCCAGCAGCATCTAAACAATTTTTAGAAGTTGTTAGACCCATGCAAACAATACTATTGGTGGCTTCATTATTTTGGAACTTTCTTGGATAGTATTGATACGACCCTAAAATTTTGAATTGCCTGCTTCAATATTTTCTGCAAGATCTGAAATATGTCAATCGCTTTCATACTCCTTTACAGGATACAAATGGCAATGCACCAGTTGAATATCTCAAATATCTCATGCGAATCTATTTATCATTTTATTGGACCAGTAAATACACAGTTAATCAGTGTTGACTATTGAGTGGATGTCTTGTGAAAATATTAGAGCCTAAGCCCCATGTCTTCATTTCTTCATGGTTGTCCACTTTTGGAAGTACAATATTTTCTGATTAATTAATGTGAAACTTTTTTTGTTTCTCATCAGGGGCATACTTGCTGCCATCGACACTTTCTCTGAGCATGTGATAATTGGGGTGAGATGAATGTTCAGTGCTACTTTTTTTTTCCATTTACACCTCCTACCAAAAAATGAGAAAGCTGGACACATTTTTAAAAAAAAACTCGACCTGCGGGGGGGAAGAATCCCCCCCGGGCATTGCTTAAGAAGAAGGTCTTCTCACGCAGACCGAGAAAACCCCCGAACCCCTGCTCCACCCTTACACAGCGGCACCATCGCCCGACCTTGTGAGACTACCGGCGGATCCTTTGGATCAACGCATACAGCGGGCCTTAGACCTGTGCTTTGGTGTGGTAGCAGGCGAGGGGATTTTTTTCCCCCAAGCCTGAAATTCGCTCCCACTGGGAGTCGAACCCAGGACCTGGGGGGTGCTACTCAGGCCTCTAACCATTGGGCTAGAGACCCTTTCGCAGAAAGCTGGACACATTTTTACTGTCAAATGTGTCTAGCACCTTGAAGTAACTTCGAAATGCCAACTGATAGGATATCAAGAATTAATTATTTGTTCTTGCAGATATTTTACTTTGTGGGGTTTGCACTGTTTTGCTTGGAGACACTGCTGAGCATTGGGGTTCTTCAGGTCTGAAATAAATTCTTGTGCTTAACACATCCTCTGACCTTCCCTATGTATCTTTCTTTCTACTTGTCATTTTTTATGTATACTTTGGTATGTCTGCATACTAGTTATTGTTTCTCAGGATACTAAATGCATGAGGGAACTGATGGGTGTTCCATATGCATCACTTTTTATTTATTATATGTATTTAGTTCAGGACAGCTGAATGGAATCATCGTAGTTATATATTTGGGTAACTGAAAATTTGAAGTGTTCACTAATACGAAAATCTGTTTAAGATTGCTGTTTAGCTGTATCTCTGCGTAATTGAGAAAAATAAATTTCTCATAAATTTGGAAGGGAACAAATTATTTTCCTTCTACAATTTCACTGTAGCACTTCCTTGAGAAACATATGATGGTATTGCCTATTACTTAATGTTTGTGATTTGCTAATCAATATGTGTTCTTTTTTTTAGCCAAAAGGGGGGAAACCACCACACATATGTCTTACAAAAAGAATCAATATGTGTGGACCGTGACACTCGCTATTTTTTGTTTGGTCATTATGTTGGATGAGCATGCAAATAAATGAACACCCATGGCTTAATAGTTAGGCGCTTAGCATAGAAGATTTAGAAATGGTCCGATGCATTTCTTTGCTTTTGGTTTCCTTTATCATGAGACTTGTTCTGATACATATTTCAATAATACAGTGCTGAACTGCTGATACTTAACATTTGCTATTGTTTCTGTTTTGGTGGACGCAGAAAGTATACATATACTTCAGAGGGCAGAAGTGAAGCTAGTCATGACGGAAAATTTCTAAAGTCTACCAGTAGCTCCTGTGCTGCAGTGGTTCTGTGCATACGTATCAGTACACCTTGAGTCTGTCTTTTCATATCAGTGTTATCAATAAATGCTTTTGAGCTGGTATGGAGTAGGGAGGATAGCACCGCTATTATAGTTTTGTTTCGGAAACCGGGTGTTTTGATTCTTTATAAGCTGTACTTCATGTGTTATCGGGTTAGTTTAGTTGCAAGTTTGGCCTGTTGGCGACCATTGCAGTAGCCAGATTATCCTTGAAATGCAGATGAGCAATCGGCCGGGAATCATATTTGTGCTTTTGAGAGTTGTGACGAACTGTATCCGTGTGCTATTGTGCTTCAATGTCTATTGATTTACCGAATCCCAGCAAATTACTCTGGCATAATTCTGTGCAACAGTCCTTTTCTATCTGCAGAGCTGTGATGCTATCTGTCTTCCTGGAACCTGCTACGCCACCCTGAAAATATCTCCCGTTGAAGGTTGCTACTGCTTTGTCGAGTAATCTCCCTGCGATATCTGCACGTTAATTGGAGTCTTGCATTGACGAATTGATGGTTGTATTTGCCGGTTTGCAGCTTGTGTGCTGCACTGATGCTGCATCATGCTTTAGCACTAGTTCTGAATCCCAGTTGATAGATTTACCTCCCATCCTCAGCCAGGTGAGTAGCAATGGGCCAATGGCACTCCATTCCGGGAGGTTTCTACAGAAGCATTGCTTTTTGTTGAGGGACCGTCGCTGGTGACTAGTCCAATCGATTCCTCTGCTTAATATGAAATGAGATCAATCACAGAAGATAGAATAATAGATTGAAAATACACAGAGTGGCAGAGAGAACTCTTGATATTTCTTTATTGCTTTTGATTGTATTAGTACAAACTCTGCCGGTACGGCTTTCTATTTATAGTCTACTGATGAGAGGTGCCTACTATGGGCCAAGGCTTCCGGTCCAGGACTAGGTTTCCTAACACTCCCCTTGGGTACTTATCCTATACGTTCATGTTTCGTCAAAACTCCATAAAAACTTAGTGGAAAATATTTGGAGAAAGAGTACATGATACATGTTATGCTGCGATGCATGAATTACCTCATTAAAAACCATGGTCGAGAAACTTCAGGAAAACTCGTCAAGGGAAAAAAGAATACAATTCATCCAATTTCATTCAATCTTCAGGACTTATTCTTTTGGATACTTGATCTTCATCATCAAGATTTAATAACGGGTTTGAGAGAATTCTCCCTTGAATTCTGTATTTCTCTAAGTCTCATCATTCTAATTCCTCGTATGCACATTTCAAAGCTAAATGTAAGGAGTGACTTAGTGAACAAATCTGCTAGATTTTCACATGACTTAGTATGTAGTATTTTAATCTCGTCAATCTCTTTGCAATTCGTGAGCATAGAAGAACTTAGGGTTGATGTGTTTTGTGAGATGACTCTTCACATAGCTCGTCTGCACTTATGCAACGCAAGCTGTATTATCTTCATAGATAATTGTGAGGGCTTGTACAATATTCATTCCACATGACTACTGGATGCGGTGAATCATTCATCAGAGCCAAGCGCACTCTCGTGTGGCTTCATACAGTGCTATAATTTTTGAGTGATTCATCGAAGTCGTTACGAGACTTTGCTTGGACGATTTTCAGGAAATTATAGTTCCACCACACAGGAATACATAGCCTATTTGTGACCTTGCGGTATGCGGGTCTGACAGGTACCTAACATCTGCATAGCCAATTGTAGGGACCCCAGGTATTACAATCCGGATCCCTCTGTGATTACTGCACTATTCCCTGGATCAGTAGATAGTGCTCACAGTTACAGTAATGAATATCAAAATACATATCACGCGAAGCGTAAAATTTAATAGTAGACTTACTCATGGGCGATTAGGCGAAATCATTAAATTGCAAAGCGGCGGAAGAACGAAGCACACAGGTGGGACCTTCAGACATGCCCACAGCGACCAAGCGGAGGTTCGCGACCTAGCCCTTGACATCTTCATCTTCTCGCCGGCTTGTCCAATCTTGTCGCTACGCTACGCAGTTGATTTGATTTCGATTCTAAATTTTGTCGCAAAGCGGCGTGAGCACTCCGACCACGTGCTCGCGAGCCAATACAATGAATGCAAATAAATAGTATGCATGGCTTAACAAAGGAGAGGCTCGGGCTATTTTATTTTGCGTAGAGTGCTTTGAATACAATTAATTAAAAGCCCTATGACTTAGCAATTTTGGAACAAATCATAATGTACAAGGAAATGCATTATTAATATCGATTGATTCCATCCACCGTTACATGGCATCTGCACCATATAGCAATTTCTTGACGTTATAGCCGCTTAACTTACCACTGGGACAACACCGGGACAATTCCAAACTAGGGCCTTCCACGCCCTTCCACTTTTCCATTCCCACCCACAAAGCATTTTGAAATAGAACTATATCTGGTTAAGTTCCCATGTTCGCCCTTGACCGTGGGCACGGCTATTCGAATAGTTTTGACTCTGCAGAGTTTGTACACTTTCACCACAAGAGACAATCAACTCATTGCCCCACACGATTCCTTAGAAGTGTGGTTGAGCGAACTCATCACAGTGACTTTTCAAAGTATCTAGTCCCTTTCTCATCTCACTTTATGGGTTTCTCCCACTTGCGGTGGGTCCCATCTCGTGCAGGATGTTTCCCACGGCTACTAGCGTACGGGCTCCCCTCCCCTCTGCGCTAGTACGACTGGGAAACTTCACCCTCCACTCGGTGTCCCTTTAGGCCTCCCCTTGCCCTTGCATATCCACTGCTATCCCCTTCCGGTGAGATGAGTCCAGGGGTTTCGATAAATTTACTTAGCCAAGTTGTACTTTACAGACTTGTGGTTGTACGGTTTTACACGGGTTGACATGACAAGATTCAGTCCTTATTGGTATCTGGGCGGTCTACCACTAACCCACTTTGTGCTTCCACTGCACCACACATACACACTCTCGAACCAATCCGCCCAGATATTTAAGCAAGTTAGGGTTTTTGGGAGCATAAAATATTCATATTCAGAATTATCAGTCATTCCCACCATGACTGCCCAAACCAGTTTCTCACGAATAAAAGTGTTGATGATGTTTGGGGCACTTCGGCGCCCCCGAGTATCTATGCAATTCTAAGCATGGCGTATAAATACAGACTTAATTCCAAAAGTTACTACTATAGTTTTACTAGGGTGACAAGGTTCACGTAATCAAGTTCTTCCAAGGGAGGTGTAACATTAGCAAAGGTACAATGAGCATATAACTAGAATCTCAAATTAAACATGTATTTGCACATAAAATAACAGCATGCAATTTGATAATTTAAAACAAAATAATTTGCAAAATGTAGGTTCAACATGATCAAAGTATTGACTCGCCTATGCGGTTTACATGGTCTTGAGCTCACACGATGCTTTCTCTTGAGCTTCTATTCTTTATCTTCATTCTGCTCTTGCTCTCGATTGATCCATCGACTCTTCAGAATTCCAGTTTCTAACTACGCCACAAACGACTGAATACAAATAAAAGCAAATAACTCAAAAGATCCAAATAAATCCGAGCAATCTCAATTTAGATTTATTATAGGTTAATGGGTGATTCGGGTGATTTGAGGCGAAGTCGGTGGTAGGATACGTTACCTTGATCTTTTATTAATAATCTCTTTTTATTATTTTTATATTTATTTAGGAAGTTCCATGAGTTAGGTTAGATCTGTGAGTCAGTGTACAAATCTAGCTGGGTGTTATTTTGCCGAGAGTTGATATTCGGGGATTATACTATATATGCGATATATACAAATTTTATCTTGTCGGATTAACTCATATTACTAGTAATTTGATATGTAGCATTTTATGTGACCTTAATTAACCATGTTACGAGTTAAACATTTACTTCAAAGTGTCTACATATATTGGTTAGGTCGTTCTAATGTATGATGGCCTAGGGTTATTATATTTTAGTAACGGTATATTAATATGACCTTTTGATCTGGAGGTGCTATGGAATTTTTCTGGTATTGATGTTTTATCCCTTATCATTCGCCATATGTTACCCTTAACTTATTTATGACCGATGAAGCATGATACATAGGATTGCATTTCATCATCATTACTAATTTAAGGCTGTCGTTTAAGATTTCATGATCGGTGGTATGGCAGTGATGATGTCTAAGTTTCGAGTAGGGTTCGGGGTGAATGCAAAACATTTACTAATATGTTTACTAATGGATCGCCTACATATCCTCAGTAATCCTTGGATTATTTTTGGTTATATATTCAGCTATGGACCAACATTGTTGGAATTACTTCTAAGGTTTGAGTATTCGCAAAAGGGAGAATAGCTATTTCATACTTTGGAGTAACCCTAATTTATTTGGCAACACCTTTTTAGTTTACATTCTTAATTGCATTTTAGTCCCATAATTAATTTTGGGAATTCGAGCCTTTAGAGAATATGCCATTTATTTATTTCGGGTGAGATGTTAGTCGAAACCTAAGCTCCTATTTCACTCTCCTACTTAATTTGTTAACTAGCCAAATAATCACTTATATGCAAAATATTTATATGTTCTGATGGCGGCATTTTATGTACCTTCATTTATCGCTAGGTTAAGTTTAATTCAAATTAGGATCCATTGGTACGGGTCCTAACTTGCTATATTCAGTTATGTCCATCATTGCGACTAAATCTACGTAAAAATTTAATTAATAGTACCACTGGTATTTTGTCTATACTCTAGTTATTATTAGGCTTAGCTTTATTTAATTCAGATTTATTTATCTAGGCAGAGGTTATTGTACAAGGTAATATGTCACTAGTGCTATTTAATAAGATATATCACTGGGATTTGTTTAATGGTGGATTGACAAATATTGGAGCATATACGTTTTCATTATGATTAGGTGTAATCTTTAGTAGGTTTGGATATTTAACCATAGTCCTATTTCCTTACATTGCTAGGGCTTAAGGTTATCATTTTATGTTTAGCTATGCGGTGGCTAGCTCTATCTATTGTACTAAGATACATGAGTGTATGTTTTGCTCCTTAGAAAGTTTCTATTTGCTAAATCATTAAGATTTATTTATTGGTGACGTGCTAATGGCGGGGATTTCATTATGGCTTCTAATTTAAATGCTTATGGTCACGTCCTATTGTTAAATTAATCTTTATGAAGAGGCCTAATTTAATTAAACCTACCATTAAGATTTATTTTATGCCGGCATGACAAAGGGTATGGCATATATTTATTTACAATTAAGGATGATCTTTTAACTTAAGGATTTGTTCTTATTGCTTTAACATAACATCCCATGCATTTTCTTAAATTTTAACTTCAATACATTTTTAATTAGGTTCCTTATTAAATTTGGACTCTAAAACAAAACCACATTTTATTATTGCCTCCAATTGATAACTAGTCCTCAATTAAATATTTAAGCTACATTAGTTGCTCATTCAACAAATAATCAAATATTAATTCTTTAGTAACCTTATTTTTAGTCAAATTTATTTATCAAGGCTTGTAAATGCGGGCTCATATATTAATATAGCTACCTAGTTAAATCCATCATGGAGATTCTGTTTAACGACGGTATGTGACATGTTAGAGCATACATTAGTATTATAAGGACAACTTTTATCTTAAGGTCTTGCTTTTATAACTATGCATAATACACACGTCATTCCCCTGTAACTTTATCACTTTTTATTGCCATGTAGCTATTCAAGGTTTAGCTTCTTAATTGTAAGAACACTGGCTGGAGAGGAGCTTCCTAGTTGGGCCCACGGTTCAGCCGAAGAGAACCGAGCAGCTCGGCCAGGGGGAAAAGAACAGAGGAGGCATGCGGCGGTGTGGGCAGGGGGCAAGCTCGCCGGCGAGGGCGGACAGGGAGGACGCTAGCGACGGCCAAAATGGATCCCCAGGAGGGCGTCAAGTCGGTAGGGGTGGAAGTACGGCTCGGGGCGGCGCCTACGGTGGCCATCCACGGTGGAGGCGGCATGGCGTAGAGGAGCCATGGGGGCGGCGACGGCCGAAGGGAGAGAGGGGAAAGAAGGGCGGGCATGAGCAAGAGAGTGCCCGAGGAAAGTTACCTGCAGTGGCAGCTTGGCCAGGGAGGCGTCGAGGCGGGCTGCCGGCGGTGGGGTCCGGGCGACGGAGAGGGGCGCTCGGTGCCGGAGGAGACGAAGCGGCGGTTCCCCAATCGGACGCCGGAATCGAACTTAGGGGGCCTCGGGGGTGCTCTGTCCGGAAGCAATTGGCCGGCGGTGGTCTGGCCCGACGGCGAGGAGGGTTGCCGGAGTTGGAGAAAGAACGATGCGCCGGCAAGCTACAAAACAAGAGGGGCCAATTAGGGACGGCTGGGGCACGTGGGAGCAAAGGGGAGCTCGGGGAGAGGGTTTCTGTCAGGGTGGGATGGCCGAGTGATGCCGGCGTCGAGGGTGGCCGGAAGAAGCTCGGCGGCGGTGGAAATTCGGGCGGATGAGGAAGGCTTCGTTGGGGTATGTTGGGGAAGACTTCGGCCACAGCTTTTATAGCACCTTTCGAGCAGAGAGACGCAGGGGCAGGCTTCATGGGCGGGTCCGGGCAGCGGGGAAGAACCGCGGGGCCTTGCCCGGCGCAGGGCTTGGCGTGTGACAGGAGCGGCGCAGAGGAGCGGCACGGGCTCTGCGCGCGAGTAGCAAGTAGTAGGGCGCAGAGCAGGCGAAGAGAAGAGGGAGACGGAGTAAGCTTGTCCACGAGAAGGAAAGGAGGCGCGTGCATGATGGCCATGGGAAAGGGAAAAGGCAGAGGAAGAAGACAGCGCAGAGCAGAGGGATGGCAGGGGTAAAGAAAAGAATTAACGAGAGGAGGAGGAGGGGCCAGCGTGCCGAGAGGGGAGAAGGGAGAGAGAGAAGAATAGAGGGGGGGTCCACATGGAAATGAGAGGAAAAATAAAAGAATGAGAAATTATAAAGCTTGAGCAGTTTTTGAGATTTTAAATCCTGAATTTGCATTTCTACTTCCTTATTAGAATTGTTGATTTTTAATGCTTGAAGCTTTTATTTCAAGCTTTTGGTCTAATTTTCTAGATACAAAATCTAGTAACTCTCTATTTTCAATTTTATGTATATATATGTGTGTGTGTGTGTGTGCGTGTATGTATCTATACATATGTATTTTTGAGTAGCCCTTTTAATTCAACTCTTTCTCTTTAGTTAATCCATGTCTTGATTCAATAGATTAATTTTAAATTAATCTCTGAGAAGTTAAACCACATTTAATTTTTCTGTGTTTTTATTATTATTTAGCCATGATTTGCTACCTTGTGGTTGAGATTATTTCTGGTTATTACTTGCTCAGCACAAAACTCAGAAAACTCAAATAGGATTTTCAACAAAAACAATTCAAATGCCATTAAGATGCAAATAATAATTTTAAATTACCCAAAGTTTCAAATATCCAAATTTTTGGGTGTTACACCAATCAAATTCAAATCTTGATTCTTTCTGTAGAACAATCTGATGTCCTTACTTCCTTGGAGGTATCGGAAGATGTCATTTATTCCCTACCAATGTTTTTTGGTAGGTTCTGCATTGTACCTTACTAACAGGTTTACGATAAATGCAATGTTCGGTCTAGTGCAGTTTGCTAGATACATAAGTGCTCCCACTGCACTTAAGTATGAGAATTCTGGTCTTAGGACTTCATCTCCCTCTTCCCTATGTCGAAAAGAATCTTTTTCTTGCTATAAAGACCTCCCGATCATCAGTATTTTCGATGGATGTGCCTTCTCAAAGCCAAATCTTTCTAACACCTTCTTAGTGTAGGCCGACTGATGTACTAATATTCTTTTTGGGACATGCTCGAGCTGCAGTCCTAAGCAGAATTTGGTCTTGCCCAAATCTTTCATTTCAAATTCCGACTCCAAATAGGAGCTTGCTTCTTTTATGTCTTCCATTGTCCCGATGATATTCAGATCATCTACATACACTGAGATTATACAAATCCATTCTGGAATCGTCTATAAACACATAAAGACAATCTTCATTATTCGTGTAGCCTTTCTTGCAGAGAAAGTTGCTTAAGTGATTATACCACATTCTGCCAGATTGCTTCAGTCTGTACAGGGACTTTCTGAGCTTCACACTGTACAGATTTCTATTTTCTCTGTCTTGGTTCGAGAGAGGGATTCTTTCGGGAACCTTCATATAAATCTCCGAATCCAAGTTTCCATAAATGTATGCAGTTACCATATCCATTAATTTCATTTCTAAATTCAAATTTACTACCATTGAGATCAAATATCTAAAGGTAATTCCACTTATGACTGTGGAGTATGTTTCTTCATAATCAACTCCAGGACGTTGAATGAAACCTTGTGCTACCATCCTTGCTTTGTATCTCACTACTTCGTTTCTTTCATTTCTCTTTCGAACAAATACCCACTTATACCCTACAGGGTGCACATGGGGAGATGTGCGGCATACAGGCTCAAACACCTCTCTTTTGTTCAGAGATAGTAATTCAGTTTCTATTACGTTCTTCCAACCTTCTCAATCTGATATTTTCTTACATTCAGCGAGCAATGCAGGCTCGGGATTAAGATCGATGATTATGGCAATTTTCTTTGCGAAATAGATATCGATATTGGCTGTTGTCCTATTTATAGACTCTCTCGTGTGCACATAATTTATAGCTATTTTTTCATGAGTTGATCCCTGATGACAACGAAAGGAAGGTGCTGCGCGTAAAATTGATCATGAAGGAAGGCGTCAAGCACTTCGCCCCGGTCTACCTCTTCGACAAAGGATGGACCATCGGTTGGATGCCCTGCGGGAGGAAGCTTTCCTGCTCCTACCCCGATATCATCAAGTTAGCCTACAGCCCAGACACCTACTTCGGCCACGAGGTAATTGCTAATTAATTCAGCATTTCAGCTCACTAATGTGTCCTTGCTATGGCCATGAATCAACTTGCATGATGCAGAGACAGAGATCTAGACTAGAGATGTGAATCTTTTGCCTGTGGTGTTTTGTTTCGATCTGTAGGTATCGGTGCTGGAGATGGACGGGCGGTTCGACAAGCTGGACGAGCTCATCTATGTGGAGAGCCACCTGAGCAACCTATCCACCAAGTTCTATGTGGAGGTGACGCAGCAGATGCTCAAGCACGCCAACTTCCGGGGGAGCAACAACGGCATGGGGCTCTTCCAGACCGTCATCGGGCTCAAAATCAGGGATCTCTACAATCATATCGTCGCCGAGAGGGCCGGCGTGCCGGCGGAGGCCACGAAGGTCAGACTAAATCTATCTGATGGCTGCACCGACATTGATCATATGAGAGCAATTAACCACGGATCCAACCCTTGGTGTGTTGTCTTGTAACTATATTGGATTGTAGTATGGTGTATAGGAGAGTTGCAACTGTTAGAAATTGGTCTATTTAATTATGGCATATTTCTTTAATTCCAAAGTATACATGGTTTAGTACTATATTGCTAAGGCAGAGTGAGGAAGACCGATTTATAAGGTGGAGTCCTCACCACTCCTTGAATATGGAAAGAGATGGTATGAGGATGGTTCTGTCTAGTTTCACACGCGCGCGTGCGTATTCGCTTGAAAATCGTGTGACTTGTGAATGAGGCAGCTTTGCTAGACCATGCACATCACTCTCTCTGTTTGAATGAGGCAGTTACAAGTGAATTTACACTGCTTAATTTGTGCTTTGATGAGACAGTTACTAGTGCATAATTCTGTTTTAAACGCAGCAGAACTAGTGAGTAATTGCAGCGCCCTTAAAAGGGCCTGGAGATGTCCAGGAAAAAAGAGAGAATTTTTTGCACCTCCATTCTTCCTCTACTTTCTGCTCTTGTGCTGTTGTACTGTGCCGTCTGAATCTCGTCGACCTTTCTTCTCGGTGTGCACCTGGAAGGAGAGAGAGCGGCTAGCTATCTCCGAATCGTTGCTGCAGAGAGTACCTGCACGGGGCGGCAATAAGGTTTCTGGGCAGTGCATCTGCGCGACCGCTCACTGCACTGCGTCATCTGCGATCTGTACTGCATCAAGCCTGCATGGCTTCTTGTTCTTCTTCAGGCTAACAAGTAAGTCGTTCGCGCGCACGTACGACTTTGTCACTATATTATTCTTGAGTATATTCTGAAGTACGATGAATAGCCTATTGTTAGTAGTAAGTTTTGCATCACTAGTTTATTGTGTTTGTTTCCTTAGGCCAGTCTCAGTGGGGGTTTCATGGAGTTTCATGGGCATTAAATACGCTGACATGGCACTGTATTGATGAAGAGAGAGATGATAGAAGTTTCATGGGAGTAGAGAGAGTTTCATAGGGATGAAACTCTTCTGCACTGTTTCCAAAATATAGGTGTGTTGGAAACTGGGACATGAAACCTCCACTGAGACTGACCTTATAGAATTTGGAATTAAAATATTACTCATATTTGTAACAGCAACTATGCAAAGGACAGTGCATTGGCTAGTCCTAGTCCACTGGGGCTTCTGAAGAGCTTGTCAGCTCCTCTGCATGTCCATGAGGGAAGCTGAAAGCATCTAGGCCCCTAAAAATGTTAGTTTTGGTAATTAATGAATTTATGTGAGTATGGGACTAATGTGTGTATTAAGTGTTTGAAAGGATATGTTCAAATAGCAAAGAAAGAGGCTCACAAAATATCCCATGAAGATTCAAGATCTCTAGGGCGACAAGGTAAATAGTTTAGGTATCTATTTTGTTTTACCGGTCTTGGAGTTAGGCTGGAAGACCGGATTATAGGATAGACGCCGTACTATTAAGAGGGATCATGGTGATTGCTTGATCATATTCAAATGTGCCTTTTGGATCAATTTAGGATCATGCATGCACTTAGAAATTAAAATCAAATCAAATCTGTGCATTGTCAGAAAATCCGGTAGTTCCGGCGTGTTTTGGGCGGAACTACCGCAGGTCCGGTAGTACCGGGCGCCCGAGCGGAACGTTTTTTCCAGAGAGCGCCCGGACTAAGACTTAGTCTCTCGGAAAACGGTAGTACCGCGGTTTGACCTGCGGAACTACCGGACTGCCGGTAGTACCGGGCACTCGAGCGGAACGTTTTTTCCAGAGAGCGCCCGGACTTTAACTTAGCCTCTCGGAAAACGGAAGTACCGCGGTTTTACCTGCGGAACTACCGCATGTGCGGAAGTTCCGGACACCCGAGCGGAACGTTTTTTCCAGAGAGCGCCGAGTATAAGACTTAGTCTCGTTGAGATCGGAAGTACCGGGCTTGGGGCGGAACTTCCGGACGTCCGGAAGTACCGCGGTTTTAACGGCGGTAGTACCGCACTCATTGACCAACGGTTGCCGACTCTCGACATAGCCGTTCGACCGGTCACTAGGGTCCGTAGTACCGCGGTTTTGCTGCGGTAGTACCGATTTCTGATTTCTTCAGGATTGTTTATTGCAACGGCTATTTGAGGTGGGTGAGGGTATAAATACACCCCCACCAGAACTAGGACGTGTTGTTGAACATCCATTGAATACATTTGAGCCTAGAGCAACCTCTCACACCTCATTCACTCCCTTGTGCATTCATTTGAGGTAGTTGACCCAAAATTCAAGTGCATTGCATTCTAGTTGATCCATTGAGCACTTGAGTGAGATCAAGCCGCAGTGGTCTATTCTCTTGGTGCTTGCCGGCACCTAGACGGCTTGGCGGAGTTTCGGTGATCTTCTCAAGAAGATTGTGAGAAGGCCCGGAAGATTGTGAAGGCTTGGAGCTCGCCTACCCGGAGAGGGAAAGGGCATCCAATAGTGATCGAGGTGCTTAGGCTCATTCGTGGAGCCGGTCCGATTCGTTCGGGCTTACCTCAACGTGGACTAGGGGAGACCGGCAAGTCTCCGATCACCACGGTAAAAAGTAATCGTGTCAAAATTGTGGTTTGCTCTCTTGTGATCATATTCTTCCAAGCAACGCTCTTTATTTATATCATTTGATTGCTTGCTTAGTTAGAGTAGCAATTGTTGTTCTCACCGCTCATTATTGCTCTTAGTCGATTACTTGTGCTAGTGTTAGTGTTATCTTGCTCTATTACTCCTTCAAGTTTAAAATTGCTAATTAGAATTAGACGAAAATTTTATAACCTCCTATTCACCCCCCCTCTAGTCGGCTTCCTCGATCTTACAAGTGGTATCAGAGCTTGGTCTCTCAAATTTAGACTTAACCGTCTAGAGAGAAAAGGATGGCTAGTGAGGGTATAGCAATAGAAAGGCACCTCTATTTGATGGCTCAAATTATGCTTATTGGAAGATTAGAATGTCTATTTATTTAAAGGCCATGAGTCCTCAAATTTGGAAAGTCGTAAATGAGGGTTACGTTATGGCTCTTGATCCGGATCACCCAACGGATCAAGACGGGCGAATGCTCATTTAGACGCCCAAGCTATGAATGCTCTATTTGGAGCCTTGAACGCGGATGAGTTCAATAGGGTGAGCAATCTTGAGACGGCTCATGCTATTTGGACTACCCTTTCGGAAATACACGAAGGGACATCCACGGTCAAGGAGGCCAAATTGCATCGGCTTAGGATCAAATATGAGACATTCACAATGTTGCCCCATGAAGACATTAATGAGATGTACTCAAGGCTCAACAACATTGTGAATGAGCTTAAGGGCCTTGGAACTAATCTTTCCGATCTTGATATTGTTCGAAAGATGCTTAGGGCCTTGCCGAGAAATATGAAGTGTTGGTGACTCTCTTCCTCAACTCACCGGAGTTGGCAAGAATGACACCAACGCAATTGTTGGGCAACCTCATCACCAACGAGCTATACAAGAAAGACAAGGAAGAGCTCTTGGAGCAATCCTCTTCCAAGAATAAGAAGATCACCGCTTTCAAAGCTAAAGCGGTAATGAGTGAAGAATCAAGAAGATGATGAGGAGGACTCAAGAAGAATTTGCGCTTCTAGTTAGAAGAATGAAGAAGTTCATGAGAAGACGCCCATTTCGAGTACAAGCCATGAGAAGACCAAGAAATGGCACTCTTCCTCCAACAAGAAGTTTAGCAACATTCGTTGCTATGAATGTGATGAGAAGGGCACATTGCATCTCAATGTCCAACAAAGAAGGATGACAAGGAGAAGTCATCAAAGAAGAAGAACTACAACGGCAAGAAGAAGCTTTTCAAGAAACTTCACAAGGATGGCAAGAATGAAGCCCATATTGGTGAGTGGAACTCAAGAGGAGTATTCGGACTCGACTCAGCGAGGACGAATCTCCCAAGAAGAAAGGGCTTGTGGGCATTGCAATCAAGGAGGCTCCATCACTATTCTCCACTCCTACATGCCTTATGGCTAAAGGAGAAAAGGTAAACTTGCTTGATGATGATGAGCCTTCATATGATGACTTGATGAATATGCTAATTGAATTGAATGAATTTCTTGGAAAAGAAAAATCAAAGTTTAAGGTCTTAAAGAGAGAACACACCTCTCTCAAAGACTCTTATGAGGAGCTAAAGGAAGCTCATGATTTGCTTCTTCAAGAAAATCACAAATCTAGTACTAGCATTGGAGTTACTTGCAATATCTTGAATGAAATGTCTAGTATAGAAATTTCAAAGTCTAGTATATCTACTTGTTGTGATGATCTACTTGCCATACCTTGTTCATCAAGTGTAGATTCTAGAAATGTTTCAAATCTTGTTCATGATGATATCATTGCAAATGAGAACAAAAATTTAAAAGAACAAGTGCTAAAACTAAACAAAAGTTTAGAGAGGGCTTACAAGGAAAGGAAACCCTTGATAAGTTACTAAGCGATCAAAGATGCTCTTTTAACAAAGAGGACTTGGATATGTCCCCAAAAGGGTAAAAGCCGGTATACAAGCCTCCAAGGTTTGTAAAGGAAAATGGTAAGTATTGCACAAAATGCCGGTGTATTGGACATATGCCAAGTGATTGCTCTAAGAATAACATGCATTCCATTGGTTTATATGATTCAT
Organism: Dendrocalamus sinicus; assembly: GCA_036346575.1. Classification (NCBI taxonomy): domain Eukaryota; kingdom Viridiplantae; phylum Streptophyta; class Magnoliopsida; order Poales; family Poaceae; genus Dendrocalamus; species Dendrocalamus sinicus. Next base: position 5,242,795 of record CM070652.1, read on the forward strand.
GTTATATGCTTAGAAAATCCAAAAATGGAAATGTTATTGCTCATTTCATTGGCACCTCAATTTTGGGTGCTAAAAGGAAATCCATTTGGGTACCCAAGACCTTGGTCACTAACCTCCAAGGACCCAAACAAATTTGGGTACCTAAAAGAACTTGATCTTCTTTTGTAGGTGAACTACAAAACCGGTGGAAGGCATTGGGTGTTGGATAGCGGTTGCACTCAACATATGACCGGAGACCGGAAGATGTTCACCACATTTGAGAATGGAAGCAATGACAAAATCACATTTGGAGACAATAGCAAAGGAAAGGTATTAGGATTGGGTAAAATCGCTATCTCAAACGACCTTTCAATTTCTAATGTATCTTTAGTTGAATCATTAAATTTCAACTTACTATCCGTTGCTCAAATATGTGATCTAGGCTTAACATGCACATTCTCAAAAGAAAATGTTGTAATCTCAAAAGATAATAATAATGAACTAGTATTCAAAGGCTTTAGATTTGGGAATCTCTATTTGGTAGATTTTTCCTCAAATGAGTCTTGTTTGAAAACTTGTTTAATTGCAAAACTTCCTTAGGTTGGTTGTGGCATAGAAGGTTAGGTCATGTGGGAATGATTCAACTTAAAAGCTTTTAAGCATGACTTAGTGGTTGGCTTGAAGGATGTAAAGTTTGAGAAAAATCGACTTTGTAGTGCTTGTCAAGCCGGAAAACAAGTCGCTAATTCTCATCCTTCCAAAAGTATCATGTCAACCTCTAGGCCATTAGCGCTCTTACATATGGATTTGTTCGGGCCAACAACCTATAAGAGCATTGGAGGAAATAGCTATTGTTTAGTCATTGTGGATGATTACTCTAGATATACATGGGTTTTCTTCCTAAATGACAAAAGTGAAACCTCCGGATTTTCAAAAGTTTTTCAAAAAGGGCTCAAAATGAATTTGATTTTAAAATAAAGAAAATTAGGAGTGACAATGGTTCCGAGTTCAAAAACACAAAAGTTGAAGACTTTTGTGATGAACTTGGAATAAAGCACGAACTTTCCACAACCTACACTCCGGAGCAAAATGGAGTTGTAGAGAGGAAAATCGAACATTAATTGAAATGGCTAGGACAATGCTTGATGAATATGACACTTCCGACAAGTTTTGGGCGGAAGCTATTAACACCGCATGTCATGCCATAAATCGCCTCTACTTACATCGACTCTTGAAAAAGACTTCCTATGAGCTTCTTGTTGGAAGGAGACCGAACATCTCTTATTTTAGAGTATTTGGTTGCAAATGCTATATTCTAAGAAAAGGTGTTCGGCTCTCAAAATTTCAAAGTCGATGTGATGAAGGTTTCCTTTTAGGTATTCCTCAAATAGTAAAGCCTATAGGGTCTATAATAAAAATTCGGGTTTAGTGGAAGAATCATGTGATGTTCAATTTGATGAAACTAACGGCTCTCAAGAAGAGCATGAGAACTTGGATGATGTAGGAGATGAAAGTCTTCGCAAGGCAATGGAGAACATGCAAATCGGAGACATCAAGCCAAAAGAGGATCCAACATCACCAAGCTCATCCAGACAAGTGGAACCACCCTCTTCTTCCACAATGAACGATGTTCAAGTTATTGAAGATGAAGAAAAGGATCAATCGCAAAATATGTTCAAGATTCACAATGCAATAGCCAAGGATCATCCAATTGACCAAATATTGGGTGACGTAAGTAAGGGTGTTCAAACTCGCTCTAGAGTAGCTTCATTTTGTGAACACTATTCTTTTGTATCTTCACTTGAACCTAAGCGTGTAGAAGAAGCATTAGATGACCCGGATTGGATAAATGCTATGCATGAAGAGATGAATAACTTTGCCCAAAACGATGTTTGGACTTTGGTGGAGAGACCCAAGGAGCACAACGTCATTGGCACAAAATGGGTCTTCCGGAACAAACAAGATGAGAACGGAATTGTGGTAAGAAATAAAGCAAGGTTAGTAGCTCAAGGTTATACTCAAGTCGAGGGCTTAGATTATGATGAGACTTTTGCGCCCGTTGCTAGACTTGAATCAATTAGAATCTTGCTTGCTTTTGCATCATGCTTTGACATTAAATTGTTTCAAATGGATGTCAAAAGTGCATTTCTTAATGGTACAATTTCCGAATTAGTATATGTGGAACAACCCCCGGGATTTGAAGATGCTAAATACTCTAATCATGTGTATAGATTGTCAAAGGCACTATATGGGTTAAAGCAAGCTCCTAGAGCTTGGTATGAGCGTCACAGAACTTTCTAGTATCAAAAGGCTTTAAAATTGGTAAAGTAGATACAACTCTATTCACAAAAATTATTGGAGATGATTTCTTTGTATGTCAAATATATGTTGATGATATTATATTTGGTTCTACTAATCAAGACTTTTGCAAAGAATTTGGTGAGATGATGTCTAGGGAATTCGAGATGTCGATGATTGGTGAGCTAAGCTACTTCCTTGGACTTCAAATCAAACAACTTAAAGATGGGACGTTTATAAGCCAAACAAAGTATGTGAAGGATCTACTCAAAAGATTCGGAATGGAAGAAGCAAAACCCATCAAAACACCCATGGCAACAAACGGGCATCTAGACCTCAACGAAGAAGGTAAGTCGGTAGATTTAAAGCTTTATAGATCCATGATTGGTAGTTTGCTTTATCTTACCGCATCTAGGCCCGACATTATGTTTAGTGTATGCATGTGTGCACGTTTTCAAGCTTCTCCAAAAGAGTGCCATTTAGTGGCCGTAAAGAGGATTCTAAGATATTTAAAGCATTCCTCACATAGGGCTTTGGTATCCCAAAGGTGCAAAATTTGAATTAATTGGATATTCGGATTCGATTATGCGGGATGCAAAGTGGATAGAAAAAGCACCTCGGGTAGTTGCCAATTTCTAGGAAGATCACTAGTGTGTTGGTCATCCAAGAAACAAAATTCGTAGCTCTTTCAACCGCCGGCCGAATATATTTCAGCAGAAGTTGTTGTGCTCAGTTACTTTGGATGAGGCAAACATTGTTGGATTATGGAATCAATTTTGATAAGATGCCTCTTTTGTGTGATAATGATAGTGCTATCAAGATATCCAATAATCCCGTTCAACACTCAAGAACCAAGCATATAGATATACGCCACCATTTCTTGAGAGATCATGTGAGCAAGGGAGATATTGAGATTAGCCACATCCGAACTGAAAATCAACTAGCGGACATTTTCACCAAACCATTAGATGAAAGCCGCTTTTGCAAATTGAGGAATGAATTAAATGTCATAGACTACTCAAATGTAGCTTGAAATCTCATTTCATCCAATTTTGCTCAATTGTTGTGCTCATATGGATTTTTGTTGGTTTTTCCCTATTTTTGGTCAAAAATTTGTTTAAATTCATAAAAATTAGCTTCAAAATATAGCATTAGCTAAATTGATGCATAATGATCTGAATGACTTTAGTTGGATGCAAAACTAGGATCATTTGCAAAATTTCAAGTTCTAAATCTAAAATTCGAAAAGTTCCAGAAAATCCGAACTATCGCAGATTCATTGTGCGGTACTTCCGCACCGACAAAAACCGAACTACCGCAGTGTAATCCGCGGAACTTCCGAATTTCGTGACCACGTACTACCGGCGTGTTACGCGCGGTACTACCGCATTCTCGCGGATTCATGCGGTTTCCAAAATCGCAAACCCTCCAACCGCTACTCCTTATCCCCGTAACCTCTCTCTCTCTCTCTCTCATCTTTACTCCTCCCAAACTGCAGCCTCCCTTTCCTCTCCTCTTCCTCTCCTCCAACCTCTCTCTCTCCCAAGAACCTTCCTCCTCTCCCGATCTTTGAATCCGAGGAGAGTTCTTCGTTTTTGGGTGATTCCTTGGACTCCCAGGGTTCTCCTCCTTCGACTTCACAAGGTAAATCGGATCAAAATCCACTTTTTACCATGTTCTTAGAACCCTAGGTGGAGTTTAGATTAAAATTGAAATATGATGATTTTTTTGCTGAAATTTTCTTGGGCAAAATAGTTATTTAGGGTATTGGAATGTTTTTACAAACATGCATTGGATTCAATCCAAGAAATAACCCAAAAGATTCAACTTTTGTCTTGCCCTAGAAATGTCAGAAAACCGAACTACGGTCGAATTGGCGGAACTTCGGGTCCCGGTAGTACCGCATGTTTAATGCCGAACTACGGATTTCCGAAGTACCGCAATTTTGCCGCGGTACTTCGTGTTTCTCGAACAGCAAGAATTCATTGCTTTCAATTTAAAACCTACTCTTGCTTATTCTACTTCATACCTTGATTATCCTTCTATGTCATTGAAGATGCCGAGGATGAAGAACGCCTCCCACAAGACTTATGGGGCAATGCTGGTCAATCCTCCTCGACTCCCGCATCTCTCGGTGGCGCACAAGGGCAAAGGTCCCGCCTCCGACCACGAGTGACTCGGAGGACTCGCATGAGAGCGAATCTGAGGCCTCGCATGAGAGCGAGGAATATGCAGTCCCAGATGAAGAGATGCCTGAGGTAACTGCAGACCACGAAGTGGACCTCGACAAAATCACAAATGAAGATTATGCCATTCTTCGTCGCAGAAATCAAGTATATACGCCTCGAAACTCAATGAATCCGAGTTTCATTCCAAGTTTCAAGAGAAGGTGTACCGAGAGATGTATAGTCCGCTCGCAAATTTGCTGCCCATAAGTATGTGGATCGGGATCACTTGTCGCAGATCGACAAGTTCAGTGGTGCTTATCAGCTCTTCCAGCGAGCCGATATTCATCAACTCGTTGCATTCAAATGCAATTACATGGACAACATGATCAGGCAGTTCTATGCTACCCTGCACATCTCTCCAAACTTTGAGACTCTGAGTTGGATGACAGGGACCCAGTTTATTGAGTGCACTGTGCACGAGTTTGAGCTAGCACTTGGGACAGAGACCAGTTCATATGAGAAGGTGTTCAAGAAGCGAGCTCTTCCTATTGCTGCATATTGAGTATTATGACCATTCAATTGAACAATCTTTGGGGACGACAGGTGGCTTACTCCTATTCCCACCTTGTCATCAGGATCATCAACCACACCATTTTTCCCAAGAGTGGGAACTATGATGCTATTCGTGGCCATGCGTGGAATGTTATTGATTACATTATGCGCGCCAAAAGTTTGATGTGGTGGATCTTATCATCGGGGATTGACGCCAATAAGAATGACAAGCGAAAAGGATCAACTATGCACCATTCATTATGGCCTTAATCATTAGGAAGACTGGTACCGAGGAGCACTCGCACCCGCACAAGCCATACAAGCCTCGCGCAGAGGCCCCTGCTCTCGCCTCCCGTGCCGTGCTCGGCCTCACCTCGAGCAAAGAACTGCTCCTCCCGTGGCGAGGCGATGTGTCGCTTTCTCGAGATCTACTCCGCCATTCTTCGCCTTGAGGAGCGCCAGATGTCTTGATCACCACCGTGTCCTCCCTTGGTGATCGTGTGTCCGCCTTGGAGAGTGCAGTTCATCCGCCTTCTCGATTCGTTATGGACGTCGTACTCGCCGCCGTGGTCCTCCTTCTCCCAAGGCAGCTCAGACTAGCTCCTCTTTTTTGGTACTTCGATGCCAAAGGGGGAGAAAATGAAGCAAGGAGGAGAAGAAGTTTAAGTCTTTTAGCCTATCTATTAGCCTTGTAATAAACTATGGTGAAATGAACCATGTAATGCCTAATGTGTTGCTTAAACTCTGTGGTCATTTAGTATCTTAATTTCTAATGCTTTGTAATGAACTATGTCTTGTCCTTAATGCAATGCCTATTTACTTGTCTATTATGTATCTTTGAATTTTGGTAAATGTGCTATGATGAAATCATGTCTAATAAATTCCTGCAAAATTTAATGCACATGTTTAGGGGGAGCTATTTCTTATTAGTTCCTAAAATGCAAAAATTCCCCATGTTCTAAAAATTGCTAAAATTTCAAAGTCCTTGTGATATACATCTTGCAAATTAGAAGTATATCCAAATCTTAAATTCTTCTCATAAATTGCTCTTGTTGTCATCAATTACCAAAAAGGGGGAGATTGAAAGCATCTAGGCCCCTAAAATGTTAGTTTTGGTAATTAATGAATTTATGTGAGTATGGGACTAATGTGTGTATTAAGTGTTTGAAAGGATATGTTCAAATAGCAAAGAAAGAGGCTCACAAAATATCCCATGAAGATTCAAGATCTCTAGGGCGACAAGGTAAATAGTTTAGGTATCTATTTTGTTTTACCGGTCTTGGAGTTAGGCTGGAAGACCGGATTATAGGATAGACGCCGTACTATTAAGAGGGATCATGGTGATTGCTTGATCATATTCAAATGTGCCTTTTGGATCAATTTAGGATCATGCATGCACTTAGAAATTAAAATCAAATCAAATCTGTGCATTGTCAGAAAATCCGGTAGTTCCGGCGTGTTTTGGGCGGAACTACCGCAGGTCCGGTAGTACCGGGCGCCCGAGCGGAACGTTTTTTCCAGAGAGCGCCCGGACTAAGACTTAGTCTCTCGGAAAACGGTAGTACCGCGGTTTGACCTGCGGAACTACCGGACTGCCGGTAGTACCGGGCACTCGAGCGGAACGTTTTTTCCAGAGAGCGCCCGGACTTTAACTTAGCCTCTCGGAAAACGGAAGTACCGCGGTTTTACCTGCGGAACTACCGCATGTGCGGAAGTTCCGGACACCCGAGCGGAACGTTTTTTCCGAGAGCGCGAGTATAAGACTTAGTCTCGTTGAGATCGGAACGGGCTTGGGGCGGAACTTCCGGACGTCCGGAAGTACCGCGGTTTTAACGGCGGTAGTACCGCACTCATTGACCAACGGTTACTTCGACTCTCGACATAGCCGTTCGACCGGTCACTAGGGTCCGTAGTACCGCGGTTTTGCTGCGGTAGTACCGATTTCTGATTTCTTCAGATTGTTTATTGCAACGGCTATTTGAGGTGGGTGAGGGTATAAATACACCCCACCGTAACTAGGACGTGTTGTTGAACATCCATTGAATACATTTGAGCCTAGAGCAACCTCTCACACCTCATTCACTCCCTTGTGCATTCATTTGAGGTAGTTGACCCAAAATTCAAGTGCATTGCATTCTAGTTGATCCATTGAGCACTTGAGTGAGATCAAGCCGCATGGTCTATTCTCTTGGTGCTTGCCGGCACCTAGACGGCTTGGCGGAGTTTGGTGATCTTCTCAAGAAGATTGTGAGAAGGCCCTAAGATTGTGAAGGCTTGGAGCTCGCCTACCCGAGAGGAAAGGGCATCCAATAGTGATCGAGGTGCTTAGGCTCATTCGTGGAGCCGGTCCGATTCGCTCGGGCTTACCTCAACGTGGACTAGGGAGACCGCAAGTCTCCGATCACCACGGTAAAAGTAATCGTGTCAAAATTGTGGTTTGCTCTCTTGTGATCATATTCTTCCAAGCAACGCTCTTTATTTATATCATTTGATTGCTTGCTTAGTTAGAGTAGCAATTGTTGTTCTCTACCGTTCATTATTGCTCTTAGTCGATTACTTGTGCTAGTGTTAGTGTTATCTTGCTCTATTACTCCTTCAAGTTTAAAATTGCTAATTAGAATTAGACGAAAATTTTATAACCTCCTATTCACCCCCCCTCTAGTCGGCTTCCTCGATCTTACAGAAGCTCTGCTGCATCTCTTCTTGCCACACTTCAATGTAGAAATCAACATGGACTAATTGCTTTGTGATATCAGAAGGCTAATTCTTCATTAGCGCGTAGCATGTTGGTGCAATGGCTATGCAGTATCGCCAATCGCTCATTGGTCCGGGAACTAGGCCCAAGGTACTTGCAGAATGCAGGTGGTTCGGGTTCAGCACGCTTTCCTCTGAGACCAGTTGTGGAGACAAGCGCAATTTAGTCATGTTTTCTTAGCTTATCTATAAATTTCGAGATAATAACGAGTGATATATACGATTTTAAATTTTAAAAATTATTTATAAGATAAATTTCAAAAAATCATTCTATTTATTTTAACTTACAAAACCAAAAATCCTAAAATCAAGGGGAAAAAACCTAAAACCGAAAAGAACAACTTTGCGAAGAAACCATCACGCTGATTCACGACACCTCTGAAGAACAGGCGAAGACGCAGGCGATCCCGCCCATACAGTTATCATCATCCACGAACCGGTCGGCCTTGGTCGAATTTTTTGTACGGATAATCCATTTTTTATTCGAAATTACATAAATATACCCGCGGGAAATTTTTTTACAAAAATAGACTCCAGTCGCCGAACCGTTGGGCGACTGGAGTTAATCGCCCAACCAGACCGCGACACAATTTGTCTCGCTGCACAGTAGAGCGACTACATCCAGTCGCTTTTCCGTTAAGCGACTAGCATGCAGTCGCTCTTCCGTTAAGCGACTAGAATGCAGTCGCCATCCCGTAGGGCAACTGCATGTAGCCCCCGTGTTTTGTTTTAGATTTTGTGAATTTTGTAACGTTGAACGGGTAAAAAATACGGTGAAGTTGTAATAAAAGTTTATGTTAATTGTATATTGTAGGTGTGCAAAAGTTTTAAAATTTTTTCATGAAAGATTGAGTACGTAACGATCGATACATACACCGTTAAGTAAGATAGTTTATGTGCGAAGAGAGATAATAGACTTATGTAAATTTAAATAAACTTCATATTATAATCTGTGAGTAACATGCCGCATGTTTTTCATTACATGCATAAATACATAGCATCTGCAGCGTCGCCTCACTAGTCACCCTGGTGTGCCCGTCACCGCGCCGCGTCCTCCCATACGGCCTCGCTTAGCCCTCCTCCGGTGCAACGGGTTAGGACGATTCGAAAAAGTAAAACGAGGAGGAGGGTGTCTATCCGCGGGCGGGGCGAGTCACCGCACTCTCGGTGTGTGCTCTCGGTGCACCGGGAGGGCATCGGCGCATATAACCTCCGGTGCTACGCCGGAGAAGTGTCCATGCCACTCCGGTGTAGACGCGAAAAAATCGTCCACTTCGCCCGGGCACGGGAGATGCCGACGCGTCGTGCGCTGGTAAGTACCGCAATATTAATAACGTTAGTTCGTTGCATGTCGTCTTCGGATAAACACGATATAAGAACCTCTGCGTACCGTGCTCGGCGCCATCCACGCAGAGGAGGGGCGACACCCCGCGTAGAAGGCGTGAAGTGAACCGGTGTAGGAGGCCCCGCCAGCCGAACCCCGGCCGCTCCGGTGAGGTGGTGGAGGACGATTCACGTAGGTGCACCGAGTGGTGCCACGCTGGTCGGGGTGGACGAGCGATCAAGCGGTGGGCGTGGAGACCGCCGTAGCGCGTGCGGTGAGAGTAGGCTAACGATACGTCTACACCCGTCGTGCACCCGACGCGCAAAGCTGATGCCCTCCTCATGGGTCAGGTGCGCACCACTGGAGAGCCTCTCCGATCGCCCTGGTCGAGGCATAGGCGTAACCGACGCCACCGACACAAAGACATGAAATGGTTGATTATCGAAACGACATTACCATTTGGGAATCTTTAAAATGACATGAAACGTACCGCGATGTGAGCGTCGCGCGCGAAGTGCGAGGGGTACGTGTCCGTCGGAGCGGCGACGTGTGTGGCAGGCGGGTCTACCACATATACGAGCTCGTACGGTCCGCTGGTGGTACCGGTAGCAGTACTCGGCGTACTCCTCGCGTCGACGGCCGTCCTCCTCCACGCGGTCGCCGAGCGCACCGCCATCGCCGACCCATGGTCGCATCCTCAACCACGATCGGTGCCTCTTTTCACTCCTTTCGCGCTTTGCTCGCGTATAGAACCATTATCGGATGTGAGATACTTGCGAACGCGAGTAAGTATGTAAATATTTAGCGTAAACGATTACTCACCCGCACGTGGCGCAGAATCGATGGTCCAATCGGTGCAGAACCGGCCGCCAGAGTTCGAATCGCCGCATCACCGCGGGTGCGAGTCCTCCACGTAGATGAGGTACACGAGCTTCCGGCGGTGAGCCGTAAAGCCGGCCACGCCCAACAAAGTGAGGACAGACCCGCCAGAGCACGGGCTCGAATCGCCAGATCTGCAGACGGCTCTCAGCCGACGCCGTCCGTCGTGATGCGGTCGAGCCGCTCCACAAAGACCCGGTACGCCCGCGTGACCTGCACGTGCGCGAACTGTACCTGCAAGAAATATAAGCTGTTTATAAAGACGATCGTCAATAAGACAAAAATAGTTGACTGTGATAATACTTACTCGACGACGGCACGGATAGAACCCATCGTCGGCGGTCAACGCCTCCCCGATACATCTCGGGCCCGTCACGGGCCCATGTCGTCTAGCACAGGTCGCCCGAGGCTTAAGCGCTCGAACGACCACAACTGCAGTAGCAGCGGACAGCCAGTGAGGATCGAGTTCTCCTTGACCCTCGTGCACGCATCGCATAGGGCGCGATACGTCGCGGCAAGCACGGCCGATCGGTCACCGACTGGTGGGGCTCGCCGTCGGCCGATCGCCCTCGCATAAGCGATAAGCGCGCGATCCACCGAGTTGCCGTGGCCGGTGGTGAAAAGCACCCAACCAAACAGCCACAGCACGTACGCCTCCAGGTGGCGCGACACCTGGTGATCGTCTGCCTGTGGAACCATGCGCTCCACCTGAATTCAAACAAGTTTTTATTAGTACGTCATACCACAAATAAACGGTTGGACAACACGATCGAATGTAAAAACCACGCATCTGATCGTGTGAGCCACCTCGCCGTCGCCCATGGGTGCGCCTGCGCGAACACGCGTGGTGCCGAGGCCCGGTGGAACGACACCTCGAATCGCCAAGCGGTCGCGCGCCCGATCGTGTGGGGCCTCCGGTAGGAAGGCGGCGTCTCCGCGATCGGAAGGCCAAGGAGCAGGACACGTCCTCCGTGGTCGGCGTCATCTCCCGAATGGGAGGTGGAAAGTGTGCGTCTCGCCGCCAACGGTCCACCAAAGCCGCCGCCAGGAACGGTCGAACGGAAGCGCCGTGATCGCTCCCGCCCGCCTCGCCCCGCCTCGCCCCGCCGCCGCCGCATCCTCGCCCGTGGCTCGCACCATCCGGCAAGAGGAGTAGCCCGCATCCCGCACCGCAAACAAAGTGAAGGTCAAGACGGAATGAACTTACGGCCGCACTAAACGCCGGAGTAGTGCAAACCGCAATCCAACGAGGGTCGAGTCTCCGTGCCACGCGAGGTGTGCGTGTCGGACCACTCCCACCGAGGCGGCTCGTCCGTGCTCCCGGTGTCGGCACTAGACGGGAAGCGCGATGAGAGCGGTCCACGTGCTCGTCCAACAGCGCGTACTGCCTCTCGGAGGCACGTCCAGCACGAGTCATACCTGAAAAATTTGTACAATAATTTCTACATTAAATTTCTACACTACATTTTCTAAACTAAATTTCTAAACTACATTTTCTAAACTATTTTTTAACTATATTTCTAAACTAATTTTCTAAACTACATTTTCTAAACTAAATTATCTACCCTAATTATCTACACTAATTATCTACACTAACTATCTACACTAATTATGTACACTAACTATATTTCTAAACTAATTTTCTAAACTAATTATCTACACTAATTATCTACACTAACTATCTTTCTACACTAAATTATCTACACTAACTATCTTTCTACACTAAATTATCTAAAATAATTATCTACACTAATTATGTACACTACCTATATTTCTAAACTAATTTTCTAAACTAATTAGCTACACTAATTATCTTTCTAAACTAATTTATGTACACTAATATCTACATAACTATCTTTCTACACTAAATTATCGACACTAATTATCTACACTAACTATATTTCTAAACTAATTATCTACACTAACTATATTTCTACACTAATTTTCTAAACTAATTATCTACACTAATTTTCTAAACTAATTATCTACACTAATTATCTACACTAACTATCTTTCTACACTAAATTATCTACACTAACTATCTTTCTACACTAAATTATCTAAACTAATTATCTACACTAACTATTTTTCTAAACTAATTATCTACACTAATTATCTTTCTAAACTAATTTATCTACACTAATTATCTACACTAACTATATTTCTAAACTAAATTATCCACACTAATTATCTACACTAACTATCTACACTAACTAATTTTCTAAACTAATTATCTACACTAACTATATTTCTAAACTAAATTATCTACACTAACTATATTTCTAAACTAATTTTCTACAGAATAAAAAAATATAACACAAAAATTACTCGAAAATCGCGCACGCACTCTCTTCTTCTCTCCTCCCTCCCTCTCTTCTCTCTCTCCTCTCTTTCTCTTCCCTTCCTCTTCTCCTCCTCTCCTCTCTTTCTCGCCAAGAAGTGGACGACGTCGGGCGGCCGCTCGCCGCCTTATATTCACCCTCGCCGCCCAACGGTTGGGCGACGATATTCGCCGCCAACGCTTGAGCGACTTATTTTATCGCCGAACCGTTGGCGATCGGAGTTAATCGCCCAACGGTTGGCGGACTCTCCACCGCCGCGTCCGGTTGGGCGATTAACTCCAGTCGCCCAACGGTTCGGCGACTGGAGCCTATTTTTGTAAAAAATTTTCCCGCGGGTATATTTATGTAATTTCGAATAAAAAATGGATTATCCGTACAAAAAAATTCGGCCTTCGTCCACCCAAGTTTGGTCCGGGCCTGCCACCTGGTTACCGTCACCTCTCCGCCCTCCCCTCCCCTTTCCTCTCGTCCCGTTCCGTTTACGCTTCCCTTGCCGCTGTCTCGCCCACTTCCCAACCCCAACCCACCACGCCGCGCCTCCTACTGGACTCGCCCCGACACGATCCCCACCGAGAGGCAGGAAGCCTCTCGCGACTCCAGAGAAGAGCGCTGCTCCGGTGGGAGGGTGACGAGTGGAGAGAGATCACCAGCTTCGAGCCCGGCCGCATCTAGCTCGCATCGAGGTAAAACCACCCGTTCCCCATTCCCCCGCGATCTTTTTTTTGTGGTGTCTTTTGCTTTTTTTGTGTTGGCGTTGCCGCACGGCGAGCAAAATTTCCGGCAATTCGTCCGTGTTACGCCGGTGGTTTGGGGTTTCTGCGCGGTTTCATGCGCTGGGTGGATTATTGGGTCCCACTGGAGGTTTGCAGTGGGTTGTTTGGGCTACTTTTGGTGCGGATTTGGCGCTGGATGCGTGATTTGGGGTTCGTTGATTGGGTGTGTTAGTTGAGGAGTTTAGCTTTGCCAGTCGTGTATGGCTCACACTGTTGGAATCTCTTTGTATGCCAGGAGAATGCCTCGCAAGGTTGTCTCTGGGCCCGACTACGATGACGAGTACGATGACTATGACGAGTATGATGATGACTACGATGATTATGACGAGACCGGACACCGCGACATTCAGCACCCTGTGAAGGAGGAGAAGGGTATGTTGTTCAATCTACTGCTAAACTGTGTACATATTAGCTGTAATGAGGGGGGAATTACTATCCGTGCTGCTTTCTTTTACAGCAGTGTAGGTTGTTAGAAGCCTTAACCTGTTACCGTTGTCTTTCTGGTGATGTTCATGCTGTTAATTTTGACACATTTGTTTCCGTTATGCTTGCTATAACATTCTCGATAGTCCGAATATGACAAACAGTGATACTGCATGCTCCTCCCCAACACCAGTGTTTTCGTACAAACAAATTGCTGTGATCACTCAACTTATCGTTGTTGACTCCCCAGTCTTGCATTAATTTCCACTGCCTATTTAGCCCACCAATTGCTAATAATATTCGTCTGATTGTTGTTGATTGCATGTACCTGTGTCCATTTGCACCGTGCATGCATATATCGAATAATGGCTTATTATCGCCTGTTAACTCTACCTTCTTATGGAGTACTATGGAGATGAGGCGTCAGTGTCCATATGAATTTTTGGACTGAAAGTCAAATATCGTCCATCCAGTCAGGCGGTCAAAACTAACAGAAAAAACTTACTGCAAAAGTAAATTTGCCCAAATTGGTTGAAACCTAGCAGGTTACTAGTTGGAGCTAACCGGTTTTCCTGCTGGTTACTAAATTTTGGCACATACTGCATCTTATAGTTTAAGCATTCTAAGCTTCGGAAATAGTTCTTATGGTCACACGGCTAATTGTTTAACTAGTATGATTTTGGATCTGCAAGGATTCCATGCTTTGCGCCATTGTTGCAGAATGTAGGCTTTGATGAGTTACTCTGCTGATTAATCTAACTGCCTGTAGTATGGCTCCTTGGTCTCTGATGTTATGTCGCCATTGTCTTGTGTAGAATCACTGAAGAAGCCCTCAAGTACTGTGCCTGTGCTTTGGAGGTGCTCCATGTGCATGTTCGATAATAATGAAAGCATGGTATACTGTGAGATGTGTGGGGTTTTCCGAGAATCCTTTGTCAAATCTGCTAAGGATGGTTCAGTAAAAGGTATTTGGGTCTCACACAAGTTTCAACCATTCTGATTCTGTTTAAATTGAAATCTGTTTGTACACAAGGAATTATAATGTAATCTTATATACTATTGCTATACTATTAGATCCAGTCAATGGAATATCAAGTAATTTTGGGACGCCTGCAGTGTCAAAAACTGATTCTGCCAAGATGCCAGTGAAAATGCCAGTGAAGACTCGTACTATAGACATCGATTGTGATTCCGAGAGCAAGTATGCTAGTACATCCCATGATAAAGGTATTATTGTGCACATTGGCATTAGTTGTATATGTTGTTGATATGTCTAACTAAGAGCCCAGCTCTTTTGTACCTTCAAATTACCTTCTCCTTCCTTATCACCCCAATAAATAGGAAACGGAGGAAAGAAAAAGGATGATTCACAATATAACCAATCATATTTGCTTATCTTATGTGTTGGAAACAACACTGTTTTGACCTTTTCTTTTCTAAGCACCAAGATTTATTATTCCCGTTTTGTGGGATACATATGTATGTACTTACATACATAGATATCTATATATAGATATGTATCTATATATAGATATGTATGTATCTATCTATCTCTATACACACACACTCTTTCCTTGCAGTTCAGTCTAAGCATAGTTCAGCCCAAGATTTTTTTTTTTGCTGATTTTATTTAGTAGCATTGGACCATCTATAACTGTAATTTGGACGCCAAACATAGCCATTCACTTGTTGGATGCCTTGGTGCTGAATATCTTGTTTGTCATGTCTTGTGAATCAAGTCGTTCTTGTGTTCAGGGTGAAGTGGTTAACTAAAATTGCAGTGCTGCTCATACTATTACAAGGTCATATTCAACTGTTGGTTGATAAGCTTGTCTGTTTAAAATGAAAGCTGTTAGCTTTGGTTTTTACTTCCTCATTTTTAATTACTTGCTTATCTCAACAGTCAATTCCACCAAGTCGGTACCTGTTGGTAGCTCATCAGGCACTAGAAAAAAGAAGCAACCCATTATACTTCCTGAAGAAGATGTGCCCGTCGAGAGGATAGCTAAATTGATTCCTGATCATTTTCAGCTAAAGGAGGACCAGAGTAATTGGACTAGCAGTTCTTCGCAGAATGAGGTTGTGACCCAGACACTTTCGAATGAGGGTGTGACTCAGACACTTTCATCTGACATAAGCCAGCTAAGTTTAGAAAAGAACAATGTAAGTGTTACAAAACTGTATTTACCTGAAGAATATAAGCCTGAGAAGTGGATGTTAGTTGATCCGGAGTCAGGGGCGCTGAGCCAACTAAACCTTGCAATAGTAGGTTACTACTCATCTTCTGTTGTAACTTGTAAATGTGATATCTGTTCTTTTCACATTTTGTTGTTATAAAAAGTTCTTTGTCTAAAGGGATACTTTTCTATGAACAATTTGGTAAGGTGGGTCATGTTGATTCAGGCAAGTCAACACTATCTGGGAGATTGCTACACCTATTAGGAAGGATATCAAAAAAAGATATGCACAAGAATGAGAAGGAAGCTAAAGAAAAAGTAAGTTGCTCCTGTCTTTTGCATGAGCTACTCTACTTCATTGTGGCGTTCTATTCATATCTGACTGTTTGTGCTGTATAATTTGTTTTTCCAGGGAAAGGAATCATTTGCTTATGCATGGGCCATGGATGAGAGCAGTGAAGAAAGAGAAAGAGGTGTCACAATGACAGTGGCTGTGGCTTATTTGGAGACCAAGAAATACCGTGTAGTTTTGCTCGACTCTCCTGGCCACAAAGATTTTGTGCCAAATATGATATCAGGTGCAACACAAGCTGATGCAGCTATTCTTGTGGTCGATGCTTGCACTGGTTCTTTTGAAGCTGGCATGGATGGTGAAGGAGGGAAATGTGTTGGCCAGACAAAGGAGCATGCTCAGCTTATTAGAAGCTTTGGTGTTGAACAGCTTATTGTTGCAGTCAACAAGATGGATGTTGTTGGGTACTCGAAAGAAAGATTTGAGTTCATTAAGGTACAACTTGGTAGTTTTCTGCGGTCGTGCAACTTCAGAGATTCATCTGTTACCTGGATTCCTCTTAGTGCTGCAGAAAATCAGAATTTGATCAATCCTCCTTCAGATGCTCGTTTGACCTCCTGGTAAGCTCTGTTTCTGGTAGACTTTTGTTCATTAGAAATGCTGCATCATGGTGAGTTTTTTCAATGGAGAGGAGGTTGTAGCCTCTGTTATGAGCTGTGTCTAAGAATATTTGGCAGGCAACTTGTTGTTGCACTCCTTTTTCTTTCAAAAATGATAAATTATGGCAAGAAGTCTTGGGTTCCTTTCTTTTTAGAAGGCACAATTCAACGATCCTTAAATTTATCCCATCTCATGTGATTAAATATTTTGGGGGTACTAATCAGCATGAACAGACCATGGTAAATATTTAGGTATATAACTCCATTGTTGTGGCACTGGCACTCATATTTCCAGTAGTTGTTAATTTGTTTATCCAGTTTTGAAGGACATTCTTGCAAACAGCTGCACTGCTATAGATTTATATGTGCTAGTATTACCTGTTTAGTTGCATTCATGGGGTAAACACAACCAAGAAGATGACCGGGTGGCGGCGGTGCACTTGGGGAGAGAGGAGGAAGAAGGTATTTTCTTTATTACTTGTCTCTCCAAAGATTGAGTCGGCAGTCATATATAGAGACTTGCCTCCTAACAAAAAAGAACTAATACCATATCTAATAATAACTGCAAAGGAAAATAATTAACCAACTTTAGAAAGATACTAACTTCTCGAGATAACTTGTCATATCTGTAACAACGCCTAAACAACCGATGTACCTGCGCCTGCTATTGCTGTGCTAGTGCTGGTCTCACCCGACCCCCTCGGCTAGCTGCGATGCCGCTGGTAGTAGCGTCCCAGCATGACACTTCACCCCTCCTAAACGAGCCATGCCCGCCTGTCTGTCACCTGGCTTGAATGCGTGGTCGACCCAATTTGGTCAACACAGTGTGATCGACACGCTTTCATGATACGCGTCTGCCTGCTTGTGTCTTTGCGGTTAGTAGCGTCTGATCATGACACTTCACCCCTCCTAAACGAGCAGCTCGTCCTCGAGCTACAGGGTGGCGATCATGGCTGCAACTTGAGATGTCCCCATGTCGACGAGAGGTCGTGTCGCTAGAGGAATGACACATGGAGAAGGATCACAAAGCACTGATAGATTGTAGTGACGACACTAAACTCTCCGTGATGGCTTGCTGTCGCATGAGTTGTTGCCGGCATGGGCAACTCATGTGGGTAGTAAGGACACCCTTCTTACCATGGGTCAACCACGCGTCCAAGCCAGACGACAGACAAGCGGGCGTGGCTCGTTTAGGAGGGATGAAGTGTCATGGTGGGATGCTACTACCAGCGGTGTCACAACCAGCCAAGGGGGTCAGGTGAGACCAGCACCAGTGCAGCTATAGCAAGCGCAGGTACAACGGCTGTTTAGGGGGCTATTACAGATATGGCAAGTTATCTCAAGTAGTTAGTATGTTTCTAAAGTTCGTTGATTACTTTCCTTTGCAGGTAGTATTAGATATGGTATTAGTTCCCTTTTGTTAGGAGGCAAGTCTCTCTTTATGACTGCAGACTCAATCTTCGGAGAGACAAGCAGTAAAGAAAATAACTTCATCCTCCTCTCTCCCCAAGTGTCATAACATAGTATTACCTGTTTAGTTGCATTCCGGAGGACAATATTCTGCTGGTCTTAGAATGATATGCTATGCCTATAGTTAAATGTTAGTTTTCATCGCAAAAAAAAAATAGTTCAGTTTCTGGTAAAACCTTTCACTTTTAGAGACTGGGTTTTACTGGTCTGGTAGCAGCTTATTGTCACTAGTCAATTGATATATCTTGCAATTTCACCCTTTTTGATATGCTAATGTGGTCTGTAGAATGTTACCCACTTCGGCCAAATTTGAGAGTTTTGATTTGAACATATATGAGAATATAACTGATTATTTGAAATATTTGGGCCAAACTATCAATCTTAACAAAATTCCATTGTTTGCCTCTACTATTTGATTCTTGAATGGAGATATCCTTTTAGGTATCAAGGGTTCTGTCTCTTGGATTCTATAGATTCCCTGCAGCTTCCTTCTCGGGATGTTTCAAAGCCCCTCATTCTTCCTATCTGTGATGTTATCAAGTCTCACTCGACGGGGCAGCTGGCAGCTTTTGGAAAAATAGAAACTGGGGCTATTCAAAATGGTTCAAAGGTAGATTCCTCTTAACCTTTTTTTTTCTGCAGAAGCTGTCACTATTCCTATATTGTATTGAGATCAGTTTCTACAATGAGGTTAGATTGATTCAAGTCTGTTTAGAGCATGACCTGCTTGTGGAATGCCAATCTTTCACTAGATAACAGCGTGATGTGATAATTTGTACTGGGAAAAAATATCTTTTCCATTCTTCTTGCTTGATAGTTCAATTGAATGGCTGCTCTTGATTTTTTTTCTGGAGACATTTATCTCTCCTGACAGCTTGGATTTTTTGGCTGTGCAGGTCTTAGTTTTACCTTGTGGGCAAGTGGTGACAGTGAAAACCATCGAACAGGACTCTTGTTCGTGCAGCATAGCAAGAGCTGGTGACAATGTGGCGGTTAGTTTACTGGGTGTTGATGGGAGTCAACTAATAGCTGGCGGGGTTCTTTGCCACCCTGGTTTCCCGGTGCCTGTAGCTAAGAAGTTGGAGCTAAAGGTTCGAGTCTTGGACATCACCACTCCTATTCTTTTTGGTTCTCAGGTAAAGATATAACCAAAAGCCCTGTTTGATTAGCTTCTTTCCCAGTGTAATCATAATAATGATGTGGACCTAGGTGGAGTTTCACATACATCATGTGAAGGAGGCTGCAAGGATAGAAAAAATCATGGCATTGCTTGACAAGACTGGCAAACCAAGTAAAACGGCACCTCGGTTTCTTAAATCAAAGCAGAATGCTGTTGTACAGGTAATCCGCAAGCACTGATATCTGTGAACAGCTTGCTTTAATCAAGTTCCATACCCTGAGATCACATCATTTAGTGGAATTCGCACAATGCAGTTCATTATTTGTAATCTTCCTACCCTTTGTCAGGTTGCCCTAGACGTAGCGATCTGTGTTCAGGAATTCTCCAAAAGCCGAGCTCTTGGGAGGGCATTCTTAAGGTCGTCTGGAAGCACAATCGCTGTCGGTATTGTACATCGGATAATCAGGCAAGATCAGAACTAGAGCATGACCCGCTAGGTAAACGCCCTCTCATCCGAAACCCGAACCAAGTTGCTGCCGTGCTTAGGGGGGTACTCGTTGTAGTAGACTCGTAATGGTTACTGTACTACTGGTCAATCAGAAGCCTGGCGCTGGCATTTTTTTTCTTCTCTATTTGCTTGTCGCCATTGCCATTTGTGCATTTGTATTTGAGATATACCTTGTAAAATAGTAACACCTGTGAGTGACTTCTAATCCCCGGCCATTTTGCAAAATCACGGAAATCCCCTTCAATGCCGAGTTCCTTTTTATCAAGCTGGGAAATGCAAGATAGCAAACCTTCGGAGCATTCTTGCTTGATTCCATGATCTCCATTTTTTTTGTGGCAGAAGATGACTTTGTTCTACTTTGACTTGATGCATCTTTGGTGACATGTGCTGCCTAGGAAAGTTCATACAAGAAAAATCTATCAATCTACGAGGGGTAAACAAAGACCGGCGAAATGCCACAATTTTTGCAACAAATACTCAACACAATTTTTGCAACAATCTTGGTACATAATAAAATAAAGAGTATTATATATTCAAACTCACACATGTGCAAGAAAATGCAGATGGTAATGAATGCCACAAAATCTCATAGCCACGCAGCAGAGGGAATCAGAGAATATTTAACAGGTTGCACACAGAAAAATAACAACCATGCCCATAACAAACATGTGCCACCCCCACGCCAATATATGCTGGTAAAACTACAGTATACTCACTCAGCCACACCAACCTATTGATTACAAGAACGTGACATTTGACTATATATGCAGGGTTGCAGGCCTAGAATTAGCTGACAATATTAGAATTAGTGGGAGCATAAAACTATAATTGTAAGATAATAAAATATTTTGGGGAGCTAACAAAACAAACAATATAAGCAACTCCACAAAACTATTATCCTAATAGGAGCACTTAAACATAACAATTAGTGAACTATCACTGTGGGCTAACAAAACATTTTTGGGAGATGATTAACAAAACTAACATGTCCCAAAATAAAGATCTTGGCATTGATTACAAACAAAACTAAATAGTTTAAAGTCGTGGATCGTGGAAGTACCAAACGAGAAGTTCTCCGCAGCCAGCACATCCTCCAGTGACACCTTCACCTGAACGAGGAAGTCATCAATTCCGAGTATGTCCTCATCATAGACATAGAACTTGAGCACATCTCGGGCATCGCCGATGACGAAGCTAAACTCCTGATCCCACACGGGGTGCCTTTGTAACACCCTACCCATCCTCTGAGCTCGGAGTGCTACCACCATTGCAAACTTTTACCTTTCCTTCAATTACCAGAATTTCAACACTAATAAATTTTAGTAGCAGCGAATAGATACATCATAGTTTTTCTCTAGCCCCTACTCTAGCAGTCTAGTAGAGACTAAAATAACTGACAAAAGTTGGTGCAGGGAGTGCGGTTAGTGTGTGGAGATTAATCATGTTCCCTGCTCATCTCATTATTCACAAGGTTCCGCATTAATCGTACATACCTCACATATACTCGTATGTTGCACATTGCCACAACATCAGTGCAATGCAATGCATCTCTGCTCTACATGCACATTTGCTCATCATAATGCGAATACCGGTATTGCCGAGTGAACACCCGTCGATGTTTACCCATCATCTGGGCCCGCCCATCTCGGCAAGACGGGACCCTCCACTCCGTGGAGGCCATCAAGTAGGTCTTACTCAAGAGCACTCCGGATTAGTCCGCTAGCTTTACTCGAAGCTAGGGACTTTCTCACCGCCCTCACTCTTGAGTGCACATAATGCAAATGCATATGCCATTGTCATTACCATGGACATCCATAAATAAACATCACATCGTGTAATCATCGCATTTCCACATAAGCATAAGCACATTATGTAAGCATCACATATTCATAATCTCTACGATCTACCGCACTACCATGCACTTGCCTGTTAACCAAACGGAGCGGAGCGACGTGCGGACGACATCGACTCGGGACCTCCACCTGGACAAACAACCCGATTTAACGCATCATACGAAACTAGAGATTAAACGGGTGACGAAGATACTATATGCATAAACTGGTTCGGACGTAAAGCACGTGGGTTTTTGAGGGATCTGCCGAGCGGCACCAAAAACCCCCTAATAATTTTTTCTCTCTCTTTTTTCTTTTTCTCCTCTTTTTTTTTCTTTTCCTTCCTCTCTTACCCGGCCGGCCCCTCCTCTTTTTCACCTACCCTCACTCCTCCTCATTTCCACTCGCCAAACGGCCTCGGCCTCCTCCTCCGCCCGGGCGCGCGGCGGCGCACGGCCGACCCGGCCACCGGCGGCCCTCCCGCCGCCCCGCCTCCTCCTCTCCCACCCCACTCTCTCCTCACACTCGAGCCGCGCGCGCGCGCCGGCGGCGCGCGGTAGCGTGCGGCCCGACTCGACGCCACCGCCCTGTGCTCCCGCCGCTGGCCTTGGGCTCTCCACCGCCGCCCCGCCTCCGGCCTCACTCTCCGCCTGGGCGGCTCGGCGGCGCGCGCGCCGCACGGAGGCTCGCCGGCCGGCCCTCTTTCTCCGCGGCCCCTCCTCCCTCCTCCTCGCGCGCGAGCGGCGGCCCCCTCCGGGCGACGCGGTGGCGCACGGGTGCGCGGCCGCCGGCCATCGGCCCGCCGCCGCCTTCTCCTACGCAGCCCCCACCCTCTCCCTCTCTCTTGTGCGGGTGCTCACCTGGTGCTGGCCGAAAGGGTGTGGCTGTGAAGGGATGGTTCAGTGGAGAAGAAGAGGAGAAGAGTGTTGTGGGTTGAGCTGTGGCAGAGGTGATGAAATGGGGAGGGGGTGTTGACTACTGCTGGACGCAAGGCCCAGATGGCTCACATGCACGCTGCATGCTTGCCACCTCCTCTGGTAGAAGCAAAAGGTAGGTGAGGTGTAGCTGGCATTTTTTTTTCTGGTATTACAGCCTTGGTCTTGAACCGCTGCTTCCCAAGCTGCAGCTTCACATATGGATTGCCGAACCCGTTGGAATCCATAGCCCGCAGGTTGCGGGCCCCGATCACACGAACATTCATCAAACATATGCATTATCATCATCCTTCTCTGCCACTGGATTTCTGATTTGAAACTATGGTACGAAACTGTTGAAATCGTCAGATCTATGCCATCCGGAACAAATCACCATGAACAAGCCAGAACAAATCAACACGAGGACACAGGGAGCAAACCTACTGCTTTCATCTTAAAGTGCTCAATACACACAGATTTGATGCGCGCGGGGGATAGAGAAAATGAATTCATGATTTCGAACCTTCGTCGCTGGGGTGCTCCTCCGGTTAACCGCCGGCGAGCGAATGACAGCAAAAAGGGCGCTAGTTTCTCTCTGCCATGCCTAGGCTCCGCCCCCTCGCTGGTTTCTGCGTCCGCCATGCCCGAGGTGAAGCTCCCTCTCTCTGTCGGTGTCTGTCCACAGCACACTGTTGGCTTGTACGACAACAAAAAACCGGACCCGTTATCCACACAAACCGTTAGAAAGGATAAGATACTCACCAATCTCAATGAGATCTAACGCTCGTAGATTTGGGTGATTTTAGTAAACAAGATATCCGAATGATGTTTAACCGCGTGAGCTACCAAAACACGAAGTGTTTCTCCTGACCGATGATCATGAAATGTATGACCTTTGGGAGCGCAACTCGACAGTTTGGAAACGAGTTCCTTGATGCACATCTAGCACAAGGTGATCACACTTGCCGCACGCATGTTCACTTGGAAAAACAAGAAGAAGAAGAAGAAGAAGAAGAAGAAGAAGAAGAAGAAGAAGAAGAAGATTGCATCCTCAATTCACCATATACTCTACTTGTCGTCTATTTCCATGTACCTTGAGCGACTCCTGTAGCTATCAAAATTCGCTTAAAATTTCACAACATGTCTTGTCAGTCCTCTCTCAAGCTCCTGATTAGCATTGCTGCTCTCATACTCAGTCCACTTTTCATCCCCGGCGATGCTGCCGTCCATGAACCAGTTGCTGCTGCTGCTCCTTCCGGCGAGCCTTCCCTCGACGGCGGATTGTCTCTCCCCATCATTCACTGGCAGTCCCCGATGAACCCCCATCTGGATCCCACTGTCACCATGCTAGATGTCGTCAAGGAGGAGATCAAATTTGCCTCAACATCACCTGAGGCTGAGGCCACCGCCGGCGAGAAGTACATTGTGCCATTCCGTCGCCGCCCCCGGGGTAGTCTTTACCTCGTGCAGCTCCGCATCGGTGAACCTACTGATCAGATTTCTTCGAGGTACCTCATGTTTGACACAGGCACCGATTTATCCTGGACACAGTGTGCTCCTTGTATGAACTGCTCCCGCACCCGTTACCCACCTCTCGACACATCCCTGTCCACCACATTCCGTCGTCTCCCTTGTGATGACCCAATGTGCGAGCATGGACTCAATATAGGCTGCTCTATCACTGGATTGTGCATATTTGGGAGGCTTTACGGCGATCGCAGGAATGCAACAGGCTACCTAGCATCCGATATTTTCCACTTTGGCCTGGCGGGGGATGACGGGCCTGATGGCTACCACTTTGAGCAACCTGTAGTCTTTGGTTGTGCATTGGTTGAGCATGTTCTCTCTGCCGGGGCATTCGACACTGGCATTCTTGGTCTTGGTATGGGTAGCCTGTCATTCGCAGCGCAGCTGCGTGTGGACAAATTCTCTTACTGTGCTCCGTCACCAGAAAGAACTGATGCTGAAAGAACAAACTACCTTCGGTTTGGCACTCATGCCCAGATGTCAGGGAAGAGGGTTCCGTTCAAGCAGGACGGCTCTCGTTTCGTTGTTTACCTCAAGAGCGTGACATACCAGCGTGGGAGCCGCCTGAATCAGCAGCAGCCTGTGCCAATATTTGTTCGAGAAGAAGCAGCAGAGTACTTGCCGATTCTGGTGGACTCCGGGACCGTCCTGCTCTGGCTTCCTAGCTTCATATTCTACCCTTTGCAGAAGAAAATCGAGGACGATATTTCTTTGCTCAGGGTGAATTTCCCCAGTGGCCCCAACGTCTACTGCTACATTGGAGATCTGTCAGATGTTGAGGAATTGTCGGTGACACTCAGATTCGATGGAGGGGAAGATTTGGAGCTGTTCGGCGAGGCACTTTTCTTCGAAGCGGACGGAGGTAACTACGTTTGTCTGGGGGCTGCTGCCGGCGATGAAGCGGTGCTGGGCATGTATGCTCAGCGTAATACTAACGTGGGGTACGATTTGTCCAACATGGAGATAGCATTTGATCGTGCTGGTTGCGTTTAGTATGCATGGTGATTGATAGCTGTAGTGAGTAGTGGCAGTTGGTTGGAATAAAATAGAAGTCCTGTCTTTACTATGCCTTATTTGTAGGCTCTTCATGAGTTATCAATGTAATCCTTCAATATGATGCTTAGTCGATCTAAATGTAGTTTATCTTTCCTTACAATGTGATTCTACAAAACGTTTTAGTACATTCTTAACTTCGAGATGCGTGCCTTGCTTGTTCCCCTTTTATGTTCGTCTGTACGTGTAAGTTAACTGGAGCATGTTCAGAAAAGGACCCCCAAATGAATGAACGATGAATGTTGCAGAGAGAGAAACTTTGGGTTGGCTGGATAATCATTTGACTGTACCTATTTTATTTATGTTGTTTTACCACATAGAGGATATTTGTATCAAATGAAACCCAATTTATCGGTGAGAACCTGTGGCGTGTTTATTTTGCTTATATGTTTTTGAAAACTAACAAAATATTTGTGGGTGCAGGGACTAGCATCGCCCTTTAAAAAATATAACCTAACTCGATTAGGTCAGGGAAAATAAATGTAAGTTTTCGGAGTAAAGTGGTATAACGTCACAAATTTAGAGATGTACAGTGCAATTTTCTCTTAATGGAATGTTCTGGGCGGACGAGACCGTCGACGCGGTGAAGGTCAGCATCACCAAACGCGCGGCGGCGACAACTACGGCTACGTCAGATTGTGTCTCACGGAGAGGTGCCCGCGCAGGAGGATCAACGGGGGCATGGACGCCACGACCAGACGCTGCTACGACCGGGAGCTCAAAACGGTTACAGGAGCCACCGCGGCCGCGGCGGGAGCGCTCGGTCGACGACGACGGCTGCTTCTGGCTACCGGATATTGTGACGTTTTGCGGCGTCCGGTCGACGACGGCGGTGTACCTGGACCGCTGGCCTGAAGCGAATGTCATTCCGCTGTTGGAGGACCGGCAACTGTCGGGGGTTCAGTGATTAATAGATGTGCCCGTAGACGATTGCTCGTAAGAACTCGCTGATTCCTCGAGAAAAAGATGCTCTATGAATCTTTCGAGGTTTTCCGATTTTACAACGAAATTAAATAATAAGGCATTTTACGAAACAACAGTTGCTAAAGAATATGGTACTTGAAAGAACTTCATGCTTTGCGCAAGGAGGTCACAATGATCATTAAAGGGGAGTGCTTGCTTCGCTTAATTTGTGTGAGGTCACAGCCATCTTTCAAGGTTCAAACCGAAGAACATCACGAAGACACCAAGTCGGGTGTCTCGGCTTCGACAGATAGCAAGGTTGTATGCACCTTTCCGACCCAAGTATCCAGCCGGTCACGCAGGGATTTCACTTGGTCTATACCCAGGACCCTCGGTTGAACCCACGAAACATAGACAGTCGCATCAACTTGATCAATTATGCCTTCTATAAGATGGGCCTGCAAGAAAGAAATAGTGTCATTACACATTTACACCTGATACACAGCCACAAGAAGGGAAGGATAAACATGGAGCTGCCTGAAGTATGAGACTTACAGAGAGGCTCTTCATCAGTAGATACTCAACATCTTCAACGGAGAGTCTGGTCCGTTCAGCTATAGCGCTCAGTGGGATTGTACGGTCTTCAGATGATCGACTGCAATGGATAAAGAAATCTAGGTAAAAAAGCTGAGCCTAACATTAATCATCATCTTAACTTTGAATTGTCCTCCACGAGAATTACCTGAAAATGATTTCCATCAAGCAAAGGATATTGATCTTCTCAAGTAGCTTCCTCTCATTCTGTACCAATGCAGGTTGGGCACTCAAAGCGGTGTTGTGAGTTTTGCAGAGTTCTTGATACAATGCTAGATTGCCAGTGTTGAATGCTTGCAACATATGGTAAAGCCACTCCGCCGTTGTTCCCACAAGGCTATGGATCTACATGATAACCACAAGGGAAATTAGTCGGCAATGCTAATACAACCCAAAATCACAAAGAGGACACCATCCACATGAAAAATACAATGGAAATCAGAAGCAAATTCAGCGAATCAATACAAGTAATATATAATATAATATACAAGCTTTGCAACATTGAGAGGAGAAATTATTTATCTGAGATGCTAAATATAACTGGAGTTTGCTTTAACATTAAGCTCCAGCTAGTTCAACAGAATTCCGCAAAATCCCAGCTCTAAAATCCAAATTTGTATGCTAATGGCATAAAATGTTGTCCCACCACAGAGTACCAATAGAAAAAAAAATCATCATGAAGACCAGTTGTATATAAGCTCAAATAAGGCAACAGTAGGACAAGGACCATGGAAGTGCGACTTCAGTGAGCCAACCAAAAACAAACTTGATCTATCAGGCTGATTTTACATGGCAAGTGAAACTAATGACTCATCCTCAATATATAAGAGTATCAATTAATGATTGGAAATAGCAAAATTAGCTTTTGTTTACATCCTACAAACAAATAGTGATGGACAAACTACGATCTCTATAAGTATGTGTCGCACAGCGCTCCATCACACAAGCATTGTAAAACCTACAAATAACTATTTTTCTTAAAAAAAAACATGTGTAACTACTAATTGTTAATGAAGACAGTAACAGTAGGTTAAGATCAAAGGCATATGCAAAATTTGAACTTACAATTGGATGGGCAAGCAACTCCCCAAAGTTGTAAATGTTTTCGCCCAACAAAGCAGCAAGTGAGAGGTCAAACGCCAGATTCTGAATGTCATAAATGAGAAGAGGCAGTAACAGGAAATCAGAAACGGAAAGAACAAATTCAATTTTGTGGTGTACAAAGAATAATCAAGCAGTAATACCTGTTTGAATGGTTCTGAAAGTGACTCCACTGTTGTGTATGCAAGATAAAGAAGAGCACTCTTGTAAAATTCAGAGTAGTCTTGACGGGCTTTATGGTACTGAGAACATATATAGTAATAGGTAGCATGCACCGAAGGATCGACATCAACCATGCTATCCAAAGTGGCTTTTCCCTCATCTAGCAGCTTCTTGCACTCCTTTTGACTCCCTTTCTCAAGAAGAAATGTTGCGATCTGCATCTTCACGTACAAAATGGGCTCTTCAATCCGTGCTTCCCGGGTGTCACGCAGCTTTAAAATTACACCCTCAAGATAGCTTATACCAGCATCTTTGTCTGAATACTGGCGTGAAACTACGACTGCGAAGTGAGCAAATTTAAGAAGATTGATCTTTGTCTCAAAATCAGAGATGAAATGGTTATACAGCTGAATTAGAGCATCGCCCGCCTGGACAAAAAAAGAAAAGATATAGAGTAGCGTTAAGCATAGTGATAGGCAAAAGATTGTAAAAGTAGTAGAACAACATGTCAAGAAAGCAACCGAACTGCTGATCAAATGTTGGGCATATCTCATGAGGAACCTATGTATGATATCATGACTACTTTTGGGTTCCACAACAGAAAATATGGTAAACATGATGCAATGCAATGTGCATTATATACATTACAGAATAAAATTATTATGATTAATTCATATCCTCTTCAAAGTTCACCTATGTAAGCAAATAACAGGGAACACAAAGCCAAAAGGAAAAATATGCAGGTGTTTGCATATCGATAAAATATTTTATTCATCTAGTGTTTTAGTAAAACTGTCTACTAGAGATGTAACTGACATACTCGGCGAAGAGTGTACTGCATATTGGAGCATAGAGATTTAAGTAACAAATCAACTCAGTGAACTATGATGCTGCTCCGAAGCAAGCCAACTAGTTTGGGAAAGAAACACCAAAGGGGCATTGTTCGCATCTGCACATCAATGTATTGAGTTAGCAACCTAAGTTTTCAGCACAAGGGACCGACCCGACTGATTTTGATAACTAGTATTTGCACTTAGGGTGACAATCGTTTTAGTCTTCGAAGAGATCAAGCAACATAAATTACAGGGAAACCTCTATTCCAACCTAGGAAAAGAGGTAGCAGCATACAGGCAAAATTACAGCAAGCTCCACATTAGTGAACTAAAAACAGCAAAAATCAGCCCTTATGACCCTCAAACCAAATTGGCAATGAACCAAAGTAAAGCTACGCACGATCGATCCATCCAACAACAACATGATAGTAGAAAAGGTTGCTCTTTCAACACAGATCTACCAAACCTTTGTTGGGATTTTTATGTGGCTTTCAATATTTATTGTGGTTATTGTTTATTTTACTCAATATAGAATTATTCATATTATCGATGCAAGTGATAGGGAATATTTTGATATGAAAATTAACTTGAGGAATTAATATGCGAGGTGCCGAGGACGGCTATACTGGAATATGATAGACATACATGCATTTGTTAACCCGGGTACAGCACAAGGCGGAATAGCTAGATTTGTTTTACAGGATTGGCTCTGCAGACTGTTGACCTACATGATCAGATTGGAATTGATCTCATAAACAATTTGATCATGACGTATGACGTATAAAAAAAACTCGACCTGCGGGGGGAAGACGTCCCCCCGGGCATTATAAGGAGAAGATCTTCTCACACAGATCGAGAAAACTCCCGAACCCCTGCTCCACCCTTACACAGCGGCACTATTGCCCGATTTGTGAGACGACCAGGCGGATCCTTTGGATCAACGCCAACGACCTGGGCAGGTCCTTAGTCCTGTGCTTTGGTGTGGTAGCAAAGCGAGGATTTTTTCCCGACCTAGAATTCGCTCCCACTGGGAGTCGAACCCAGGACCTGGGAGGTGCTACTGAGGCGCTTTAACCGCTAGGCTAGAGGCCCGTTCGCATGACGTATGACGTATAGCTC
This sequence comes from Dendrocalamus sinicus, assembly GCA_036346575.1. Lineage (NCBI taxonomy): Eukaryota > Viridiplantae > Streptophyta > Magnoliopsida > Poales > Poaceae > Dendrocalamus > Dendrocalamus sinicus. The sequence continues at coordinate 5,272,551 of CM070652.1, forward strand.
ACACGTGTTCTTAGGACTGATATTTTAGACTCATAAAACTGGCATGTCTGATCATGATTGGTGACATGGTTCAGAAGTTTCATGAGATACTAGAATCATGTGGATCGCTTTATAACATTTGAAAGTAGAATCTATAAATAGTTACCTACTCTCTAGCCTTATTAGAGCAACTCCAGCAGTAGCCCTCAAAACAGGGTCCCTACTTTTCATTTGAGAGCTCCCCCTACTTTTGAGGGCCCAATTTTTTTGCATCTACTTCAACAGCACCCCTCAAATCTAAGCCCTCAAATCCATTCCACTACACACGACACACATGGACCCATGAGCGAGGAGGAGGGCGGCGACAAGCGAGGCGCGGCGCGCGGCGTGGCGACGGCAGCGCGGCGAGGCGAGCGGAGAGCGGAGGCGGCGGCGAGGCGGCGAGAGAGCGGAGGCGGCAGCGCGGCGGAGAGCGGGAGGCGCAGCGAGGCGCGCGAGAGCGAGGCGGCAGCAAGGCGGCGAGAGCGGAGGCGACGAGAGCGAGGGCGGGCGAGGCGGCGAGAGCGAGGCGGGGCGAGGCGGGCGAAGCGAGCGGCGAGGGTGAGTCGAGGCGGGGAGAGGCGGAGGGACAGGAGGCGGGGCGAGCGCGGCGGAGGCGGGAATTGGGGTGTGCGGGGATTTTAGGGCGCAGCGGGGATTTTGGGGTGGAGGCGGGGGAAGTTTCACGAGCGGGAAAAAAAGTGTAGGATGAGAGCCAGGGGAGGGCCCCTGGGAATGAGGGCTTGGAGACCTCATTTGAGAGGCCTCCTATTTTTGAGAGCCAAGTAGGGGCCTGTTGGAGTTCAGTTTTTCCTCTGGCTCTCTCAAATATGAGGTTTAAGGGCTCAAGTAGGCCCTGCTCGAGTTGCTCTTATGTATTGTGAACGGTACTACGGATAAGGAATAAGGTAGAGAATAGAGGATAGACCCAAAAAATCTTCATAGAATTAATCTAGGGTTCGGGTTTTCCAACCGCGTCGTGCGCAAGCGAGATCACCATCTAGTTCACGAGCTGCAGGATCAGAAACTACTAGCTAACAACAAGCGCAGATCAAACCGCACGCAAGGATACTACTAGGAGGAGCGGAAGAGGGGGATCGATGAGATCAGCCGGACCTGGACGACGGCAAGGGCGAGGAACTGGTCGAGCTTGAGAGTGAGCTGGTGCCACAGCTTGCGCTGGTAGAGGTCGGCAAGGGCCGCGTACCACTCCGCCAGCTCCGGCCGCGTCGCGCCCTGCGCCTCCAGGAACTCCAGCGCCGCCGCCATCGCCAAGCACCCCCTTGCCTTGCCTTTCCTTTCTTCCCGGCCAAGAAGACGAGCAGCAGATTTTGGATCTGTTCGGTCGAGGCGCGGTCGGACTCGCACTTCTCCGCGACGCCACCGAGCGCCTTGTACCAGTGGCTGGTCGAGCCGGTTGTCCCTAGTAGTAACAGGTGTCCGTGTCTGTCTCGCTGAAAGGCCCGACGGCCCAACACGGCCCGGCCCATCTGAGACCAAAAGCGAAGTTGGAATGGAGCACCACCACCACCCCTTGACCGACTCTTAACGCCCCCACGCATCGTCTTCCCCGACGCGAGCAGACGAGACGACCCCAAAGCGTCCAAGGCCGAGCGCACCGCCCTCTCCACCCGCCGCCGTCCCTCCCCAGGTTTCGCTGGTGAGCTCCTCTCTCTCTCGGATTCCCCTCTCCGTGCGGTTTTCTCTGCTTGGAGGGCAGATATTTGGGGATATGCTCCGGTGTTTATGCAAGTAGTTAGGTTACTGCTGTTTAGCGTAGCGGTTATTTGATGAGTTGTTGCTGTGTGGATGCATACGAATGGCGCTAATCATAATTTTTCCGGCGAACGGGGTCAAACAAAGGTAAAATTACATGATTTGGATTCAGGTCATTTGATCCTGGTTTGGGAGTTTGTTGGGTGGTGTTTTGCCAAGTTATTATGGGGTCGACATATGAGTGTCTTTTGGTATTCCTTTTTGTTTGTTACTAGCATAGAATTCACCTGCTACTAGGAACTTTACTAAGTTCTAGTTGTTTAATTTTGGTGAGCCAACCATGGATTTCTACAGTTTTAAGGAGCAAGGGGATAATCGACTGCGCCACTTTAATATCTGCCTAATTGGCTGGTTCACAATTCAGTCTAGTATAGTGACCGCTTGTTGGGTAAAATTGTTTGCTAGTACTAAGTTGTGTTATCTTTAACAAGCTGAGTGATCATTGGGCGATGAAAGGTTAAATTAGTATGTACAGTTTAAATAGCATAATTATTTCAGATTGGGAGCAAGGGCTCACTATTATAACAACAACAACAAAGTCCTTTGTCCCAAACAAGTTAGGATATGCTAGGAATGAAACTCCCTCAAGGTCAAAGAGACAAAAACCTTGAAATAAAACCTACAATGCTAATACCCTAAGCCGTACATCCTGCCATCTGAGTCGAAAGTCTAAAACACTGCCTCTAAACTTTCTCATGGTTCCGGTACATGGATCGCTAACTTCCAAGCGTTCATATCCAAAACTAATTCTTTAGATACATTTCAATCCCTCAAGTCTTTTTTAATTGCTTCCTCCCACGTCAGTCTTGGTCGACCTCTACCTCTTCTTACGTTTTCAGTACATCTTAAAATTCCACTACGTACCGGTGCCTCAGGAGGTCTCCGTTGGATATGTTCAAACTATCACAAACGATGTTGAACAAGTTTCTCTTCAATTGATGCTACCCCACCCTATCACGTATATCATCATTGTGGATGCGATTCCGCTTTGTGTTACCATAAATCCACCGCAGTATCCTCATTTCTGCTATACTCATCTTCTGTATATGTTGTCTTTGAGTCACTCAACATTCTACAACATATAGCATCGTAGGTCTGATCGTCGTCCTATAGAACTTACTTTTTAACTTTTGAGGGATTTTTTGTCACACAGGATACCAGGGGATTTTTTGTCACACAGGATACCAGATGCTTGGCGCCATTTCACCCACCTTGCTCTTATCCTATGGTTCACGTCTTCATCAACCTCACCGTCCTACTGTACCAGGGGCGGATCTACAGTAGTTCATGGGTGTTCAGCTGAACACCCAAAATTTTTGACAAAAAACCTAGTATATATAGAGTATATTATATATGTATATATATAATTGGGCCATTTTAACTGTTTTGGGTCACAGAGAGAGCCTGCCTGCCGGCCCGTCCGCCCGAAGGAACGCGCGTCCGCGTGAAGCCCAGCCCATTTTCCCGATTGCCCCGACCCCCGTTTCCTCCGCGTGCGCGCGCGCGTGCTCCCTCGGCCCCCAAATCCCCCGACCCCCGGGCCCCGGTCCCCATTTCCGCCCTCCGCCTCCGCACGGGCGCCGGCTCCGGCGACCGCGAGGTCCATTGCTTGCTGATCTCAGATCTGGCCGCCCGCACTCCGCCCCTCCGGTCCGCCGTCCCGCTCGGCGCTCCGCCGCTCGCCGCTCGCGCTCGCTTCGCTCCGCGCTCGCCTCCGCTCCGCCGGGCGCCGGCTGCCGGAACCGCGACCCTCCGCTCCGCCGCCCCACTCCGGCGCTCCGCCCCTCCGCTCCGCTAGTGAGTACTTTTGTCATTCTGTGCTGTGCTGTACTGCACTACTGCTGTATGTGTATTGTGTAAAGACGAGTATGATGTTGAATTGTTGATGTAGTCCTGAAGTCCTCGGTGTCGTTGATATACTCCCTTAGCTTTAATTTTCAGAGGAAAGGGCAGTTTAGATGTCTCAAGATTGCAAAGGAGATTAAATTTAGATATGCAATCTGCAATTTGTGAAACTATGAAGTGTTAGACAAGTTATGCTTTGGATTTTAATGCCTTAAAAAGCAATTTGATGTGATAATTGCACACCGATAGTGAGCATTGTTTTTGGAAAGAAAGAAAAGATCCATTAACTTAGTTTACACAAGTTTGGTGGAATTGTGTTCAAGCATATGCTGAATTTGTAGGAAAAAGGCAAGCAATGAGAGCATGTGACTGTCTCATAGATCATATTCCATATTTCCATTAGCTTTTGAAATATTAACGCGTAATAATTCTTGTCCTGGTCCTTGTCACTTCAGCAGTGATTATGCTTTATGCATTGTGGCTTGTAGGCCATGTTATCACATTGATTGTGGGAGAATTTGCCATGTGAAATCCACTGCACTAGCTGCAAAATTTCCACATTCAGACATTTAGCTTGGGCTATTACGAACTTTTAAGTGGATGAAAAACAAGAGCACCTTGCCTTAATGCCTTGCATAAAAATCAGCCTCCTGTTGATCCTCGCCTCTCAGACATTTATGAGTTTGTTTTAAACAGATATTAGTGTGCACCATTGTTTAGGCATGCAAAATATAACTTGCATAATGCATATGAGTTGTCTCCTCAAGAAAAACAGATTGCCAAACAGTACTTGGAAGTTGGTTTTTTTCTTTGTCCTCAATTTCACGAATATAGCTAATTTGGTCCAATCTGTACATGTGTAGTAAACTCATATTTTGTTTCTTGCACTGTAAACTATAGCATGCAGTAAACTCATGAATCTTGTATTGTATGATTTTGTATATTTTTGAGCTTTAAAACTAAAGAAGTCTGCAAATTTAAAATCTTTACGGGAGAGAACTGGAAAGAGCAAAAAAAAAGAGGGGGAGGGGGGGCAGGATCAGTAAGGTATACAATTATCATTAATCTTTATAATTTGCTATGTAACTTATGTCATTATGCTAGCCTTATGTTGCCTATTTTTCATAAGAAATCATTAATTTCTATATTTTCTGTATTTTATTATATCTGTATATATGTATCGTTGTTTTGGGAGAAACGGTGTGTCGTGGTACCGACGTATCCGAGCAACATAGCTCTAAAGCTCGAACACCCATCCCAAAAATCCTGGGTCCGCCACTGTACTGTACCATCGATCTCAAATAACGAAACGTGTTCTTCTTAGGCATTACTTGTCCGTCCAGCCTAACTTCTTCATCACCCGCCTTGGCACCGCTAAAATCACACCTTATATATTCAGTTTTAGTTCTACTAAGTCTAAAGCTTTTTAATTTTAAGGTCTTCCTCCACAACTCCAGATTCTTATCAATATATGTCCTACTCTCATTAACTAGCGTCACATCATCAACGAAAAGCATATATCAAAAGATATCTACTTGTATGTCCCGCGTAATCTCGTCCATCACTAGGGCAAAAATGTATGGGCTCAACGTTGACCCTTGGTGTAGTCCTATCTTAATAGGAAAGTCATTAGTAACACTACCACATATTCTGACATTAGTCATGATATTTTCATACATGTCTTTAATTAAGATAATATATTTTTTTGGGACTTTTTTCCTTTAGAGCACCCACCACATGATCTTCCTTGGCACTTTGTCGTAGGATTTCTCCAAGTCAATAAACACCATGTGAAGATCCTTCTTTTGCTTCTTATACCTCTCCATCAACTGTCGTAGCAAGAGCTCACTATTACATGTTTAAAACACTGAGAAGAGGAGGACTCAATACTATTGTTGACACCACAATTATTCATCCTTTTCAACTTGCAGGAATTTGTCCGTCTTATATAAACAAGAACGTTGCATTCGGAAAGATGGTTGTGGGGTTGATAAATGCTAATCCTGTGGTTTATGAGAAAAAAGAGAGGCGCGTTCGACAGGCACCAGAAACCACAGATGAAAATGCAGCAGAGCCTATAGACCAGCTAGAAATATTTGATATCCTTTTTCTTGTTTCCCAACTCCATGCAGTGTGGCTTTCTTTACAGTTATACTTTATCTATCTGCAGCTGTGCTATCCTAAGTTCCTTTTGTACTCCTTAACATTCTTACATCATATTAGGGATATAAAGGACCCTGAGCACCCATATTCATTGGAAGAGCTGAATGTGGTAACTGAAGACTCAATCGAAATCAATGATGAACTTAGTCATGTCAGGTAATTTCACATCTTTGTAGGTTTGGGTGCTACTATTTAGGATTTTTAATGGAATTCAGTCTTGAGGATCAATTGCTACTGAATTCAGGGTTACTTTCACCCCAACAGTGGAGCATTGCAGTATGGCAACTGTTATTGGCCTTTGCCTACGTGTGAAACTCATGCGGAGTCTTCCTCCTCGTTACAAGGTATGCTGTTGGTGTAGAGTTCAAAGCAAAACCCCGCTATTTTAGCTTCACTCACAATCATGGACTGCCTTAAAGTTTTGCCAAGTCATAAAGTTTTATTATGTTAACATCATATCCAGTATAGGAAATCCTAGAAAACTGAGATAGGCTTGCCATTCATGTTACCTGCTGCTGCCTCTATGCAACGACTATTTCCCTTTTGCCTTTTCACATTTCATGGACTTAGGCTTTTCAAATATTGAAGATGTTATTAAGCAAACACACTTCATCAGTATTTTCAAGGTACTAATTCAGAGGTGGTACTGGTACATATGCCTGCATACCTTTAAGATTGATGTAGAATAATTGTTGTTTCTAATTGGGCAGAATCACCTTTGTTGTATACTTGGTCATTAATCGTTAGAAACTAGTAGGTCATGTACATATATGCTCTGCATTAAAACAAATTGAAGACTGCTACCTACTGTGCATGCAGTCTCGTACATTCCATAAGCAAATTGAAGACTGCATACCAAGTGTGAATGCATTATTTGATAAATGCGAAAGCTAGTTTCTTTTTTCTTTCATCAACACAGTGGCCAAATTGCATTTTTGTGCTTTTTACTGTTTTTACTTTCAGGAGCAAATTTAGACAGCTTACTGATTCCTAATTTGTGTAGGTGGACATAAGGGTGGCGCCTGGATCTCATGCAACTGAAACTGCCGGTATATGTTCTACAGGCTACAGCTTAAGCCTTCAAGTTACCAAATTCTCTTGCCTGGCACGATATCATAGTATCTTTTTTCCTTTCTTGCAGTGAACAAGCAACTGAACGACAAAGAACGTGTGGCGGCTGCATTGGAAAATCCAAACCTGCTGGACATTGTTGAGGAGTGCTTGTCACCTACGTTTGCTTGAGGCCAGAATACAACTGGGAACCACAGTGTTGATATTCCCAAAATACACCAAATCACCTTATGCTATGGAGCATAACCCTGTTATTTGAGATACCTTGGGTGGTGCAGGACCTGTGCATGAATTTTGGTGCTCTGTGCCTTTCTGTAAGGGATACTGCTACTGTTTCAGACAGACAGTTTTCGCTGCTTGTGACCTCCCAGAGCAAAAAGGGAAACGTTGTGTAATCAGCCACTGTGCTGTAGCTTCTTCGGTGTTGTTAATTCTCAGGTACTTGCCGTTGTCTATGTCCACAATCAATTGGAGGCTAGAGTCGGTAGACGATGATCCATGCCATCCCTGAGATGATATTAGGAGATATTAGGTGGGTTCTTTTGAATGGATGGTTTATGGTTTAAATATTTAAATTCTGACTGTTCGCGAGTGGCAGTACGTAGAGGGAAATAGTTACATCTGATTTTGCCCGGTATAGCTGAACTCATTATATCAAGTACTATAATTTTTTTACTGATTCTGTCTTGAAAAATATGCCGTTTAAAAATCTAATTACTGTAGATAATACAAACACAAGACAATTTTAAACCCCAAAGAATCCGTCCACTATCCAGTTACTCTTTTCCTGAAGTTTTTTTCCTCCCCGTTTAACACGCCTTAACTTGACAAACAGTGAATGCCTTTTTTTAATCTTGTTTCCTTTTCTATTATGCTGTTTTTAAGCTTGTTTCTTGGCATAACTAATTGTCTAAAGAGAAAAACTATAAAACAACGTACTGTTCTATTATCAAATAATAGGATAAACATCCACTGTCAAATTGACTTGTGTAGGCCATCTGATCACTGTCCTATTCCTATCTAGAAACTACCATTGTCAGTCACTACACAATTAAAACTTTCCCTATTCGCGCGCGCTCTCTCTCTCTCTCTCTCTTCACTCCTTATCTATTCCATCCAATTTGTTGTACACGTTAGTGCATATCCTTGCAAAGTCCACCTCTGGGCGGCTGACGGTGGAGGGCATGCCCACGACCATCGCAGGAAGATGAGTAGGTGTGGCGGTAGCAGGAAGGGATGGTAATTGTGCCTGTTTACTTATATATCTGTGGTTAAATATTCTAATAGAGTTGGGTATGTGATATTTTCTTTACCCACAGGTATGAAAATAGGGGGAGCACTCTACCCGTCGGGTAAACAGACACAGGTATGGGTAAGCTCCACTCGTACCCCCGCTCGTTTACGCACGATATAAATTGACAGGTGGCGCAGCCATAGCAATATCTCTAATTGCTATTGATTGTTATAAACTTTTGTATATCTCTAATTACTATTGATTGTTATAAACTTTTTTGATAGCTATTATATTTCTAACAACAGCTGCTGTTTATATGTACCTGTCATTAGTTCAACTCTCAGATTGTGACTCTCAGTTTGCGGGTAAAACGGGTATGCCCACGGGCGACGGGTACCTGCGGGTGACGGGCATGGGCGAGGTTCTTCACCCATCGAAAGCAAGTCGAAAGCTACAGTGTGTCAGTGTTCATGTATGATTGGAGGAGTCAAAAATTATACGCGGTCGAAACACTGAGAGTGGTCGGAAGGTTAGAGTTTCTAGAGTGGTCAAATGCTACAGTAACCGATCGATACTCAAAGCTGTCGTAGCTGGTCGAAGGGATCGGAGGATATAACGTGGTTAGAGGGGTCGGAGGATATAACGTGGTCGGAGGGGTCGGAGGATATAAAGCGGTCAGAGGGGTCGGAGACTATAACGTGGTCGGAGGAGTCGAGGATTATAAAGTGATCGAAGGAGTTGGAGGTTGTAACACGGTCGGAGGAGTCGAGGGTTATAAATTGGTCAGAGGAGTTCAAGGTTATACGCAGACGGAGGAGTCGAAGGCTAGAGAGTGGTTGGGATTGCTTAATTACCTACTTTCCAGTGGCAGGGCGGCAGGCAAGGAGCCGCACGGCACGAGGCTCTGCTGGCCACGTGTTAGCTCCACGGTGCTGCCGTCTAGTGACCGTACAGCAGAAATGATATTTTTACAATTATCATGTGACTATAACTGTTCTTACAAATACGAGTTTAAAACATACCAAAAGTGCCAAAAACTCCGCGGCGTATTAGTTATACGTTCCCGTTTTTCCTATTAACTGAAGGGCTCAACCGAAACGTACGGCCTCAGAAATTTGGGCTTCCAATCCGGCCCATACGAACGACATTTTCTTCTTAACAAAAAGGTAAATGAAACATCCTTTTCGCTCCTTAATAAGTTCCATTAAAAGAAAAATATTAAGGTACCTTTCAGTTTCAGCAGCCTGGTGATGAGCGCACTGAACTCTGAATTCTGAAACCATGACACCAACTTACGCTGGGCTGACAGCAGCAGGATGTCATGTCACGCACGCATCCGACCCAACAAACTCGATCGAGGAGGCAGTAAATCTCACCAAATTCCCTAACATCGAAAGGCCCCTTTATACTAGTTAATTATATATGAACAACCGAGTCCAAAGCTCCCCTACCTAATCTCTAACTGAAAATAACTACTACCACCAGTAGTACTACTACTAGGACTACAACCTTGTCCATTATCATGTTACAGTGTGCAGCACTGTGCCCATTAGCTAGTGTGCGTTATCACCTACGTCGATCACGCCGAGGTTGAAAATTCAGGAGGCTGTCAATGTAGATCTTTCATCGTATGTTGTTCTGGTAATTAACCTCTTTGGTACTGCAGTACAGTGTTTTACGTACAAGTCTTAGTGTACTGGAATACTTTTGTGATGTTACCATTAGCCAGCTGTCGGAATTAGACCTGTCTGAAACTTTCTATTGGACGATCCTTGGCTGGTAATGTCGGCACAAACTAGCTAGGCCTTGCGTAATCGAATTATCGAAGATACTGCTCCTTTTCCCTCTGAAAGAAATGTGACCTGACGATGTTTTCACCTGTCACTCGGACAGGATCGTACTGCATCACAGCATCGGTCACTGAATTTAAAGGCTAATGTCTGATTACTAGCACAACCAAACCATCACCGTTCAAACCTCGCCGATCACCGGTTCGTCGGCCAGAATCTTGCACTGCAATGCTCACCCACCCCCCCGGGGCAAAAAAAAATTCCTTTCTTTTGGCATGGACGAAACTCGTCATCGAGACTGACGTACGTAGACGACACCGGTACAGATAAAGCGCAACAACCTCAAGAAAAAAGACGTGTATGATTGTACGCACAGAGAGAGAGAGAGAGACATGGTTGTACTAGTCGCCGATCTAGTTTAGCGAGATGTTGCGAAGTCGCAAAGTTGCAGATCGTGTGACTGCGACGCGACGGCGAGGCGAGCGACATGTACAGCACCCCCGCGCGCGTCAACGTACGCTCGGCAATGGAGACGGCGACCGGGAATCTTTCCGACAGCTCGTCACCGTCCGCTGCAAAGCCCCCGGCGATCTTTCACACTCGCTCCGTCGATCGCTTTGATGCGATTAATAATCGCTTCATTTTCTTCTGAACTCTGAACGCCCTGATGCATCAGTTGCAACCTTTGTAGCCAGTGGATCGCAAGGGTGACTCTGGTAAAATTGTCTGGGCATTCATTGATGGATGGATCCACGAAAATGTTGGTAGAGAAGTGCTACCAATTGAAGGACCATGTGAGAAAGTCTATGGTACTTTTGTGATTAACCATTGCAATGTTTATAGAGTGGCTAATTGGTTTTGTAAATATTGTATTTGATTTAAACTATTTCTAGAAGTGTCAAGAAAAATCAAAAGTACTGCAGATATTAGTACGGCAGTTCCGCTTTGCAAAAATACCGCAGGCATAAATGCGGCAGTACCGCTTGGCAGAAGTACCAGGTTGAGTTACGATACATTTTTTTCAGAGAGGTTCAAGTGAGATTTTTAACGTGCGGAAGTACCGCTTTGGGAAGCTGTAGTACCATAGAGTGGAAGTACCGACATGGTAAGTGCGGTACTTCCGATCTTCCGAGAAAAATAGGTTTTAGGGAATTGGGTCATGTATTAAGTTGGGTTGACCTGAGTCAATGAATTAAGATTGCATGATATATGTTTTGACTAACGTATATCAAGTTGTAAAGAACTTGCGCCTGGAAACGATTTCTATGTTTTTGGATGTGTAGGTTTGTTTGGAGTCAACCGTGATCAACGACGAGGATCGGGGCTAAACTCATAGAGGAGTTGAGGTCCAGAACAATTGAGGATGCCGAGTGAGACAATGAGCTCAAACATGGTACAAGAAAAGCGTGAAATATTGAATACGAGTTTAAATGGTGGGATGGCACCATATAGCTTGCACATGCTAAGTAAGCCATGGTTTGGTAGAACAGAGACGGGAGAGACTTAGCGATGCATGGCAAGCTAGTGATGTACCTACACATAGCAAGCATAGCGATTGCTTGCAGTGATTGGTGATGACCGGGTTAAGAAATGGTATTTTGATAGTTTGATCAAAATACCGAAAACCATTTTCGATCAAAACTGCTACATATGGGCGATGCGTTAGAGAGTGGTTTAGGTCAAGGTGGAGCTGGTTGAATCAAGTCTAAAGATTTAGCGGTTGCACACTTATGCATTTTGAAAAACATGTATAAGTGAACTTGTGAGGGTAAAACCCGTGTGTGTGGTGTTAACCAGTTTTTCCCCATTGTAATAGTGGATATGATCCATTAAGAGGTGTAGATGGCTGGTTATCCACCTATAAAAGGGGTTGGGGTGAAGACATATAAAGTTAACCATACAACCCATCTCATATGCTCTTATCTCTAGGGTTAAGGTTTGACAGTGAGTGTCTTATGTGCTCTTTGTCCTCCAATGTGGAGTGACTGTAAAACCTATCTTCTTAAGTAAGCAATATATCAATCTTTGTGTAACTCTTGAGTCCTTACTTTTTATTGATGTGCTTGGCTTTTAGTTGGCTTTGATCCCTCTTCTTTCCTTCTTGTGATCTTATTGTGCCAAAACCATGTAAGAGATAGAGATAATTCTTGAGAATACATTTTCACCTATCTAGGCACCTTGATAGCAAGATTCATGAGAAAACCTGATTTTGCTTCATTTTGGCCTCTTTGGTCCATCTTTGTTCCAATGGTTTTTGGCTAGGATTCTTCGGTATTCTAACTTGTATGTGTGGGAATACATCTAGATCCTTCTTGGTCATTATCATTCCACTAGCAAGTTGCATTTATCGATTTTGGTTTTGGCTCGGTTTTGGTACAACCCTCCAACAAACTAAAAAAGGTCTCAACTTTGGTCATGATTTTCATGATCGTTTGTTGGTATAGGTTCACAATACCCTAGAGTAGATCCCTGTCAAATTTCATGTCATTAGATCTACAAGCCAAAAGTTCTCTCGATTAGTGTGTTTGAACTCGTGCTGAAATTTCTGTTCATCAAGGAAACGGTAGTACCGCACTGCAAACAATGGTACTTCCAAAAATCGGTAGTACGCAGAGAAAACAACGGTACTTCCGAAAATCAATAGTACTGCAGTACAATCAATGGTACTTCCGATTTTGTTGTTTCCTCTCCAAAATTTTAGCAACTTCTTTTGCTTGTTTGTTGGTGGTTTTCGCATTCCAATCTTCATAAATATGTAGCTATTGAAGTGGATGATTTGTGAATACTTGGGAGATAATTAGAAGATATCATTCATCCCCTTTGTTGTCATATTCGATCTTTCACTAATGATTATTGTACTCATCGTTTTTTATTTTCCAAACAAAATTATTGCACTGGTCGATGAATAGATGGTTGTTAACCACTGTGGCCGATGTGGCATTGAGCCGTCGATTAACAATAGTTAATGGGTGACGGCCATTTGGTTATTATTATTATTATTATTATTATTATTATTATTATTATTATTATTATTATTTGAGGGGATGGTTACATTATTATTTCTTCAAAAAATAATTAATGGATTTAGGAGCTGTTTGGTTGCTAGCCACACTTTACCAACAAAAATTGCCACACTTGCCTAAGTTGAGGTGCTCAAATTCTTTGCCACACCTTAGCAAGCCTAAGAGAATCTTGCCACACTTTTTTGAGTCATTGACGCGTGGGACCTAGTTTGCTGGAAGGGAATCTTGCCACAACTGTGGCTGCAACCAAACAGCTCCCAAAGTTAGTCAAACTTGCCTAACCTTAGGCGTGGTAAACTGTGGCTGGCAACCAAACTGCCCCTTAGTCAACTAGGAGACACGTTTATATTGGTACGATTTTACTTATTCAAATCAGATATACTAGTTTGCAAGATTCAGAAATCTAAAGGATAAAAAATCAGGTTGAAAAAATATTTTATGCTGTTGTTATATGTTTTCTAGATCTTACTAACCAGGATGTGTGGAGATTGAAATAGGTAGATTTTTTTTGCGAGAAGTATAGATATATTTTTCTTGATGCCGATGATGTTTACGGTTATTGAATTGCCTGAAATGTATCCGGACAATAAGTCCAAATGAACATCTTGACTACTGGAAGCAAAAAGTAAACTAGAGTGCTACTTAGAAAATGGAGGCCGGTGGTACAGAAAAAATTAAGCAACGCCCATAGTTTCCATATGTAGATTGTACACCACGAGCTTTCATTAACTGATTCAATACGTACACATTCAAACGTCTCGTTTTCATGGAAACGGTCGCTCGAATTTCTCTAAAATTCTTGAAGAGTAAATAGGAAGCCTGAAAGTCCCAGTCCAGAACGCAGGACTTTATATATTTTATACGAATTTCATATCAGTATCATTCGTTTCAAATAGAGTATTAATATTGTAGGGCTATTTACACATATAGAAATTCAAAAAGAAAAAGATCCACGTCATAATCTGATTTGGGATTGAGAGGCCTTGTGAACCTCTAGAATATGTTTATAATGAACAATTGATACTTTGATTTAGTTGAATTTGAATTTTGTAAAAGTATCAGAAAATTCAGATTTTAGAATTGTTGTTAGGTTTCAAGCAGTCTGACCGAACCTGGGATGGCTATCTGACCGACTGGTGGTTGGCAGGTTGTGCCATGGGGTTGGCGGTCTGACCGCCATAGGGAGTGCGATCAGTCCGATGGTGGGTGGCCTAACCGACCGTGGCACGATGGTCTAACCGGCCTGTCAATGATAGACATGTCTAGGGGTATCTCAGACATGTCTGGGATGTATAGAGAGTCTAGAGTGATCAAACATGTCTGGAGCACCCAAGACATGTCTAGGTGTTGATGAAATTTGATTTTGAGTTGGTTTGAGTGTGAGCACGACATAGGTGCCAGTATTTGGTTATGTTGAGTTGCATTATGCATGTTTTGACTAACGTGAGTCAACTGTATAGAACTTGTGCTCAAGGTAGTTGCTTGATCTTTGATGTGTGCAAATGGCATGGAGAACGTTAGTGGTCGATGACAACAGACCAGGACTGGGCGGGGGGGGGGGCTGAGGTCTGAGTGGTCATGTAAGTTCAGGTAAAACTACATGGCTTAAATGGGAAGCACAGAGAAGACAAAGATCATGAAGAGACGAGTTGGTGCTTGTGATGTGCCAAGTGACGAGATCGATACACGTAAGATGGTTTGGAGGAGACCGAATTCATGAAACATGGCGACTAGTCATTGGGAACTACGGGCTTCGTGTCAAAATATGTGGAGATGCTTTGAGGTAAAGTTACAAGGTGCACATCAAATGCGGTCATACCGCAGGGCGGTAGTACCACGGTCTAGCCTACAGTTATACCTTTTCTCATATGCAATTTCAAATTCATGCATGACTCTTAATTGATCAAGGTGGCACAAAAAATAAGTCTTTAAGCTAACTAGCCATGATCCACTTTATAGTACGATATCTAGCTTATGAATACGGTCTTTCTACCCATCCACGAGACTGGTAAAAACTATAAAAGGGTCCTTATGCTATATAATATCTTTGTGTTGGGCCATGTCGATCTTTTATCATCTTTGCATGCCATTTTCATGTTGTCATCCATAATCCAGGACTAAACAGTTAAAACATCTTAGCACACATGTTACTCTCTTAACACGTTGTTGTCATTAATTACCAAAATATTTTTAGGAGTATAGATGCTTTCATCTAACCTGAACTCTTGTAAAATTACCTTGATAGAACATATGAGGATAGATCTGAAAGACCTTATACCTTAGATCCTCACGAGTAAGAAGTAATTTGAGTTTTAAGGTTTTTGATGTTTTTGTGATCTAAATTCGATTATCTACAATTTAGTGAACCCGAGCCTAAGAACCTTGTGATTCTTTATTAGTTTAGATTTCTAATGCCTTGAGAAAGTCTCATGCAAAATTTGAAAGTGGTTGGATAAGAATTGAGTAAGTCTTGATATTTGAGTTTTGTCTAAAAAGGTTTTTAAGTTAGAAACAGGGGAACAGCCGTAGAGCTCAAACTGGTCCATCCATGTTGGTCCAACCGGTCTTGGGCTGAAGATTAATGATTTTGTTGGCTTAGGTCTATAGCCTTATTTTGTAAAGTATGGTTGGTATAATCTGAATCTGGTAATTCTTATAGTCACTTTAGTAAAGATTTTAAATATCATTAAAGAAATAAGTTTAAACAATCAATTGTCATCATCTGATTACTGGCATCGGTTATATAAGATCCTCATCTTGGTGAACCCGCTGCGGAAGCCTTCACACGTTGGAGGCCAGATCGACCATATCTTTAGGGCTAATGGTCAGCGGGCAGCCCGATATGCCCAGCCCAAGCCTGAAGGTAGCCGCGTCTATTTGGACTTACAACATATGACCGGGCCTATACGTACTATGGGTTTGGGCAGGTAACGGACTTTTTCAGCTTGCTCCAACATGTTATGTCATGGCACTAAGCCATGAACACGACTAGTGCATGAGAAGTCTTCCTATTGATTCACAGTTCGGCCATCGTACAGGTCCTCGCATTGGACTGGCTCCACTGTAAAAAGTCGAAGAGATAAATGCAATCTTATTTTTCTATTTCTAGACGCATCCAGTCCAGATACACTTTTCATTGCGATTAATTCATGTCGACGGCTCGACGCATAGCTAATACTACCTTTCAGGTTAATTAACTTTGAGCTAAGGCTTAGAATGACTGCTTGATCAGACTGGCCGGACCATCAAAGTCATGTAGATTACATGACTGACATATATCAAAAGCTGAGATAAAAAAAAAAAGAGGACATATATCAAGCTCGTGACCTGACGTTTGGACGCTGACGGCGACAGATACAGAGCGTTTCTGCCATGAACGGCTTCGAATATGCGTCCAATGAGATGTCCAAATTCGTAGACCAAAAAAAAAACAATATGCTTGTCATCTCTATTTTTTCTGGGGTCAGAAAACTTTAGGTAAGACGGGCTGATACTGACATTGGGCTGGCCGTGTGTCATTTCTGGCATTTGGACACCTCGCTGAT
Source organism: Dendrocalamus sinicus (assembly GCA_036346575.1). Classification (NCBI taxonomy): domain Eukaryota; kingdom Viridiplantae; phylum Streptophyta; class Magnoliopsida; order Poales; family Poaceae; genus Dendrocalamus; species Dendrocalamus sinicus. Next base: position 5,289,016 of record CM070652.1, read on the forward strand.
CTGTGTGATGCAACACTGATGGACCGGTCTACAGTGAATCTAACCCGTCGACAAGACACGATCACACGGCCGATGTACGTCTCGGAGCGAATGGGCGACGACGCTGCGAGACCTTGCCGAAACTGGAGGTATCAAGTCCATCTCGGAAGCTTGTCGAGGCTGTCATGCTAATTTGAGTTTTTTTATAGCTCGTAATTTATTTTTTATTATTTAGTATTATAGCTAATTTATTTTGTATTGTAATTATTGATAATTTTTAACGTAATTAAATTTAAATAATTTAAAAATATAAAAACAGATTAACCTATAATAGATAATGCATAGGAATACGAAATAAGATAAAAAAAATAAGATAATACTCCGTTCAATTCAACTTTTTAGTGGCTTCTAGCTATTAGCTTTTATTTAAAATTGTATTATAATGGTGATTAGTTTTTTAGTAATTCAATTAAAAAATAAAATAAACCACTATTATATCTCTATAGACAAAAAATAAAAAATAAATAAAAATTAAGAAACCAAGACTTACTTCCGGATTTTAGCTTGTCCTCAAGCCGGAATAGGTGGCCTTAGGGTGTGCTCGGTTGGGCTAAAAATAGTGGCTTATGGTTGAAATTGCACTGTAACTGGCTAAAATTACACTGTAGCTATAGCTGAATATGACTTATTTGACGTAATCAAATTTTAAAAAGAAAAAATATGTTAGCTTATCATAGGCAACACAAACGAATATGAAAAAAGAACCGATAAAAAACTTAAAAACCAAAAAAATTAAAAAAAGATAAAATTTATAAAAATAAAAACTAAACTAAAAGACGGAAATTTAAACCAAAATAAGCGGGGCATTAACCAGGCACGCAGCACAAACACACTTACTTCCAAACTACAGGTCTCAACTGCCAGGCAGCAGCAGTAGCCAGCGGAACGTAGCACACGTGTGACGTGCCTGGGGCGCGGTACACCTGAGCGTACGTACTGCGCGGCGGTGCCTTCCCGTACGGCGTCCTCCCTGCCACCCCACCCGGTCAAACGAATGATGTGGAGATCGGCGGCAACCGCCGCGCGGCGCGCGAGTGTCCGCGGTTCACACCGAGGAGTCTTTTCGGGCCATTTTCGCACGCGCGGCGGTCCAAAAGGGCGCGTCCCTGCGTGCCTCATCAACTCGACCGGCACCAGAAAGGCTCGTCACTCGCTCCAAGGCCTGCCTCCTCTTCGTTTTCTTCCCCCGCCTTTCTGAAGGCAGTCCAAGGTCTGACCATGTTCAAGCAGTATTGATGTGCAGAAGGGTTCGCAAAAGCCGTTTCTGAAGGCTCTTTCGTCTCGTGCGCATGGGTTCATACTTCGTGTATGCATGCATGGCGATTAAAGGCCCGGCGTTCGTTTATCGGTTTGTAGTAGTAAGTTATGAGTTATGACCAATCGTCGTCAGTCATCACCTACCTGCACTGAGACGCTGGCTTCTGTAGATTCTCGTTTTCATCTTGTTCCTATTTTCTTTGACGGGAGGAGCGGCAGAGCCTGTACGTCTGTACTAGCTAGTCATATTATTATTGAACTGGAAATCACACGTGCTTCACGTATTTAGTCATACGTGTCTTTCTCTGGCTAATGAAATTGATCATGCCAGTACTGAAGAACTCCGTACATAGTACTAGTACATTGTTTTTTTTAAAAAAAAGATCAGTACCAGTACACTGTTTAAGGGGATGAATTTAAAGCAGGGAAATCATGTTTTGTGAAAGCATCCGTGCATCTAGTCTTTTCTTTTATGAGTCTTTTTTTTTTGGTGCACTGCGCATTGATATTGAGCTAGCATCTTCTGTTGAAGTTCGCATATGCACACCTGCATCTGCATGCATCACTAGAGGCAGATACTCTTCCTCTCATAAGATTCGTCAGTCAAATGCTATGTTGCATGGTAACTGGCAACTATATATACGGTCATCACCATATGCAGAAAAATTAATCCTACTACGTTTCAACAAATATGTCTTATATTTATTCAGCTTACGCATCTAGTTTCACTTCATTAAGTTGAACAACCAGAGCTCCAAAACGAGAATAAAAACGTAGTGATCCCGAGATAGCAAAATATGCCTTTATGTGCGTACACCCCTAATGCTTGCAAGTGATGTCTCTCATCTTTCATTCTTTCTCACGCGATTGCTATCCATCCGGTCCGTCTAACATGTCACCGATGAGGTTAGCTAAAATGTCATTCAAATCTAGGTAGAGGATCACAGGGCAGGTCAAGAAACTTTAATTAAAGCTGGGGATTTCATTTTTTTATTTCTCGTAGCACATGTATGGCAACAGAGAGGTACGAATGATACATCTAAAATTTTCTCCAAAGTATTTACTAATTCTTCGCTCCAACAACTACAGAGCTATAAAGATCAAAATTATAAACCAAGAACAAAGCAACACACTTAAAAACCTGAGAAAAGAAGTTCACAGCTCCTCAGTAATAGGGGTAGGTTCTTTTGGACTATGGCTTTTGATTTATGGCTTAGATTTTTGAATTCTGGCTGTTCGCGAGAGGCGGCACACAAAGAAAAATAGTCACATGTGATTTTGACCGGTATAGCTGAACTCGGTACACTTTTTATGATAATAATTTTATGGACCCCACCTTGAAAAGAACGCATCATTTGAAAGCTAGTTACTGTAGCATAAACCATAATCCACAAGCTATAAGTGGAAAAGAAGGGAGCCTTGACTGCCATAGGAAGGCGGTTTAATTGGCAAGTCACCAGCAGTCTAACTGTCAGCCGGTTGAATCGGGTTTGGGGCAGTCTAATCACTCCCCTGTTCCCAAAATAGAAAATCAACCCGAGTAAGACCAAGAAATATACGACTCTCAAAATCCTTAACCAAATAAGGTAAAACTTTGCATGCATCCTGCTTAGAATCCTAGGAACTTATTCCATCTAAAAATCGCAAGGATCTTGATCAAAGTTCCAATATTTCCTAAAGACAAGCGAGATTGCATCAAAACCAGACAAACTTCAAAATATCAGGATATGGCTTGCTCGTAGATAGATAATAGCCAAGATAGGTCTAGATGAGTTCTCATATATCACAGAAAGCTATTTCTATCAAAGATTCACAACAAAGTCTCAATGATTTTGTTACTATCTAACTTTAAAACATGAATGCCACGAGAATGAGCAGAATATCTAAAAAATGCTATAATAACATCTAAATTCAAATTTATCTAAGTTGTCATGTTTTATAATGAAACACTTGCAACCAAATATCTTGAAATGAGATATGCTAGGCTTACGACCGGACCTTAACTCATAAGAAGTATTGCCTAAGGAGAAGAAAACCTTAAGAATACTCTATGGGGCACATAGCAAATAGTAAAAATTGTCTCAGTCCAAAACCTCCTAGGAAGGCTATGCTCACCTAGCATGGTCTTAGACATCTCTACAAGAGTCATATTCTTCTTTTCTATAATTCTATTTTGCTTGGGAACTCTAGGAGAAGAAAACTAACGCTCTAGACCTCGCTTAGCACAGAAAGTGGTAAAAGAAAGTTCTTGAATTCAATACCATTATCGCTCTTAATGATTCTCAAGGCTCTTGGGAGGTCAGTAGCTAATCTAAGGGCCAACTCTCTAAAGCAACCAAAGGCATCATCCTTAGAAGAGAGAAAATACACCTAATAATACCAATAGAAGTCATCTACAATGACAAATTCATACCACTTCCCACCTACAGACTAGACATTAAAAGGGTCAACTGTATATAAGTGCGAGAGTTGTTCAGGTGCATTGGTCATCATAAAGGTAAGAAGAAAAATAGGAAGTAGAAACCATCTTACCATATCTACAAAGTATGCAAACTAGTTCCTTGCTACTCTTAAACTTGGGCAAGCCTTTAATAACATCTAAGCTACTTACTCTAGACAGGGGGTCAAAACCTATGTAACCTAGACTACTATGCCACAAAACTAAATCATGAGAGCTAGAAGCTACAAGGCACCTTGGGCTAGAGCTGGAAGAGATAAAAAAATCAGCACTGAAGATCTCCTTAAACCTAGAGATCCTAAACACAAGCTCATCAAAGGAATTTAGAACTCTACACTCACCACTCTTGAATCTCACTTCTAGACCATCATCAATAAGCTAGGACACAGATAGCAGATTATACCTTGGCTACCAAAGTGATGCCCTTAAACATGAATTTGTTGTTAATGCATATAGTGCCCTTAGCCAACGCGGTCCCAGTGGACACATCCCCGAATGTAATTAACTCATCGCCGGATGCATGGGTGAGGGAGGAGAACCAACGAGAATCTTCAGTTATGTGTCGAGAACACCCAGAGTCAACAAGCCACATGTTCTCCTTCCTTGCTCTTCGGACATACAAGGCGTAAGTAGATGACATTGGTGCTCTAGTATTGGGTGTTAGATAAAAAATTTTAGGAATCTAGTAATGACCCACACAGCGCCCAAGAACAGCAGTAGAAGCATGAATAAAATGGTTAGCAAGAAAATCGCGAGAATACACATCTAGGCATCTCTTGTGATCTATCCTCATAATATCCTAAACCAAAGCACTGTCTAGTTCCACTAAATGAGTCATCTACGAACCTAGTCATATATCAAGAAGCAAAGACAGGAGGCCTGACTCTAGAGACACTCATAGGTGAAGCAACTCCTCTAATAGACCTCAAAGCGCACATTCTTGATTTTCTCTCATACCTGATCCTACAGAAGCAGAACTCAATAATGCAGTCATTCTTCTTGCAGAAGGTGCAATGGTACTTGATTATTTGAGGGGTCTGACCTGCTAAAGTAAAAACACCTAATTTGTTAGAAAGGGTTTGAACAAATTCAACAGATCTGAACACAATCTTTGAAGACTTAGGGGGGTTAACCTCAAACTTGCCACTTTTCACAACTCTTACAACCTTAGATGGGTGGTTTTTAGAATAGGGAATTGAATTCTAAACATCTCTTCTTCACACTCACCTTATATTGATCAAGAATCATGTTGAGTTTCTTCTTTCTACTGGAAAATCTCTCTAGGGTCATTTTGAGTTAGTTATTCTCTTTAGCTAGGTTTTCACATGTGGCACACTCAGTGATATTGGTTGCTCTAGCATATCTTTCTCTTTCTAGATAGCTACTTCAAGTCTTAAAGCCTCACAAGGAATACAAGGGGTTTTTGTAATCCTACCAATTGCTCTTGGAACTTGACTCTAAAAGCCTCATACATCTCATCTAAATCAATTTCAATCTCAACACAAAATGCACAATAAATAGAATCAATTACTTTTTTTAGATGCAACCATGGATAATGATTCTTAATTTTTATATTTTTCCTCAAGTGCCTTGTTAAAAGCATCAATTTTATTTATGAGATGAGTAATTTTCATAAGTTTCAATCCTAAAATGAACAAGTATCTAATTCATTTCTACCAACTTATGTTTGCTAACCTCACAATGAAAGCAGGTATGATTAGAATTAAACTTGAGCAATTCTTTAGTGGCACTATCAAGTTTCAGTTCAAACAATGCACAATTGAAGCATCATGAAACAACATCATTTAAAGCAATAGCATCCATACAATCATTATCCTTACTAGACTTGAGAGTCATGAGTTTATCCAAAGTATCTTTGAGTTGACTGACAACATAAGAATATTTGGCTTTAAGCAAAGCCAAGTGATCATGTAAAGGCAAGCAAGATTCACAGTTTTCATCATCAGGAATTATGGTATTGAGCCTAACAATTTATAGATTCAAGTTGTCAATCATAAGATCCTAATTCTTAATTATCTTAGCTTGTTTCTTTAATTTTTTATTTAGTTGCAACAAGAGCACGCTTTATTTCTTTAGAAGAGGGGCATACCTCATTGGTGTCACTTTAGTGCTCATCATCGTCAGATGTGTCGATGTCAGTGACATGACTCTTGGCCATGAAGCACATGCTAGTGAAGTCTTAGATCTTCTTCTTGCTCCTAGAGTCGTCCTCAGTTTT